>CM042230.1:15275603-16475603 GCA_023566465.1 Cottus gobio
CTGCCCGTCGTGCCCCCCAGCATTTATCCTCCTCACCCCTCTCTCTGCTCACTTAGCTGACTCTTTATCCCGCGTCTCCCCAAGCCCCTTATAACCACAGCAACCTGCTCTATTTCTACACGCTTGACAGCACCCACAGGCTCTGTCAGCGCGGCCCCGGCCACCCCGCTGACCCCTCAACCCCCCAAGGCTCTCACCTTAAAGCCCGAACTCTGTCTATGACCTCTCGGAGTCACATGAATTAACCCAGGCTCTCATTCACAGGCACACCCACAGCTGGATGCTGCGATTCTACAGGGCTGCTTTTTATTTTTGGTTCGGTTCACACACGATGTCTGACGCTCTCTCGCTCCAGTTTCTCCGTATCCCCGGCCCTCCTCACACACCTTTGCTGATCCTGCAACCCTTTTCAGCTCCTCCTCCGTCATCGGCTTCTGTTGTTTTTTTTCTCCCAGCTCCTCTCATCCCTGACTCTCGGCCCCCTTGCTCTCTTCGTCACTCTACACTCCCCTAATCCCATCCGCTCGGTCTGAAATGAAAGCATTTTTTTTCAGTCATCCACATTTTTGGGGCGGGTTTTCAGGGAACTCGGCCTGTTTTGGCCACCTCTAAACATCTCCAGTTAAAACAAGGTTGTCATCACTGCTTGTAATGGCGAAGAAGGGAGAAAAGCTCATGGAAAATATGACAGGAGATACATAAATAATAATCTATCGGAGCATATGGGCTGACTCTTCATGTGCCTTTATGGTTCTAGTATCTATATATTTCCCTGCGGTACACCATAGTGCTACAGGCTAGTTAACATTACGAGGCTCACAGCATCTCCAAGCATTTCTTCTGCCGCTGGCTCCCAGCACTTCCTGCACTATCCTGCTCTTTAAAACACCCCGCGGACACACAGCCATGCTCTTCTGCTGTTCTTCATTCTCCCTTCCCTCTGCTTTCTTCATACAATTCCCTTAAATGATTGTAATACAATACCCTGATTTGTCACCTTCCTGTGTCTATACTTACATCCTGCACACAGGAAACCTGATTACTGCGAGAAATCAAGCAGGAAATCAGATAACACAATTGCGTCCACAACAAAGGTTTGACAGCTCTAAAACCCACATTGAATGGGCGAGTAATCTGATTTCTGCCTGTCCCCTAAGTCTAGACTGATATTGTTTAATTGTATTTAACTTAACATGGTATGTAGGAAATGGTGTTTGGACTGTTAAGACAGTGGCTTTGTAGTGGGAGGAGTTTTTGTGGTTTTAACACAAAACATAAACATTTGCAATGGTTCAACTTTTTATTTAATTGCTTTAAGTTTGACTTCAAGACCGACCCTGCATCTATGGTTTGAAGGATGAGTTGTTTTGCTGCAATTACAGAGATTTCATGTTTTCACCTCGCTGTAGGACTTTGTATATTGTCTTTCAATGGTCAATCTGTATATATGACCATGAAATCGAAGGGGACACATTGGGAGAAAGTTCAGTGCTTGTGCATATACATTTTGGTTTCTGGAGTGCATACCAAGCCACAAACTATGAAATAAGGCAACCAAGTCAGTTGTTGTGCTTCATGGGCTGTCTAGATCTAAAACCATGTGATTCAACCGGCTCACCTTATATATTTCACAATGTCACATGCAGTTCAATTGAATATAGAATATATATATATATAAATTACAATATATGTGATTATCTTCACCAACAGCTTGAAAACAGGTATATTGAGACAGACAGTATACATGAAAGCATAAAAGCCTGTTCTAGTAAAAACCTAAAATATAAGTGCAAATCTGAAAATAAGCATATATATCCCTTTTCTTTGAATCGATTAACCTGATGAAGAAACCCAGGGATGAGTGTATTTATTTATTATTTCTTACCAATTTATTCAATGTTTAGGCTGGTGTCTTATGATTTTAATTGAAGTCAAACTGTGTTTGAAGAAACTGAAACTGAACGGAGGACTGAAACCAGTTACTGTTAATAACTGAATAATCACATTAGAAGTGCATGCTAATCCACATTAGCAAGGCCAGTGTGTCTGTGTCCGTTTCATTGTCTTTCATGTGTGCGTCACATTGTCACACAGCAAGGTCGAGAGCCATTTGCCTCTCTGGGACTCCATATTCTATTCATCATAAAGTAGTAAGGATGTGCGTAAGAGAGTAACAGAGACAGAGAACAAGAGGACTGACTTATAAGGATGGAGGTGAGACAGAAACACAGTAAAAAATACATAGGAGGGGAAAGAATAAAAGAAGTAAGAAATAATATACCCAACTGAAATGAAACAATAAAAGCTGGAGCTAGAAGGTATATCATAATTTAGTTTGCTGTACATATCTGTTTTCCTCCGGAGCTCCTCTCCAGCAGATGCTCACACAAGAGTGAGCATTTGCATACTGTCGCTCCATTATACATTCACACGGCCAACCCTGATATGTCCTCGTGTTTACACCACTGGAACTAATGACACTGCTTCTGCAATCCTTCAGAATTAACCCTTCTGGTCAGCCAAACACAAACACACACACACACTTCCTATGAACTCCTGAAGGAGGAGTTACTAAAAGAAATTAATGAGATGTATCGCATAGCACGGGGACAATGGTGTGTGTGTGTGTGTGTGTGTGTGTCTTTCCCCTTGTTGTGTGTGCTAAAGAGACAGTTATCAGGTTCGCAAGACAACACTTGACCACATAGCCAGGGACTATACCAAAAGTTACACATGATTATTAAAATAAGTAAGTACTGTACATTATGTATGTTTTACATTGACACCGATACAGTCATGCTTATGAGATTAACATTCAGCTGACCATTACATGAGATAGGGAACGCTGAGATGGAATACATATGTCAAATATATCCGATTATCAATTAAATACTGGATTTCCAAATCAGCTGATATAGTACACAAACAACCGGGTGCACCAGCAACCACCAAGGGGGAGTGTTGTACATGGAAATGATTGGATATTGCGGGTTTGACATAATTACATATTTGAATCTCATGCAACAGAAATCCATTCATTATAAACCTGATAAATAAACTGTGTGTGTATTAAAGTGCACATGCGTATGTGTGCGTGCATCTTTACACATCACGCTGCATCACACACACACACTACCGGTAAGTTCAAGGCAGCCAAGTTGGTCCAGGGAGCGGTGAGAGTGTGTTCTCTCTACAGAGGGTCTCCCTGCCGGCACCTTTACGCCGGGAACCTGAAACCTGAAACCCGATGCTCAACACAGACAGGCTCGCTGGACTGAACGGGCTTTTGATAGAAATATCAGCGTCGATGTCTCTACTCAGTGGGTCTCACTGGATATTTTCTCTTGACAGAGAACAAAAAAAGTGTGATCCATGGGGGGGAATCAAATTTATTCCATTGCATATTATGTAAGTGTGTAAGTGCTGACCCGACTGATCCTTTCACAGTATTCAAGGGGAACAGCACCGGGTGTAAGATCAACATGCCACATGGTGCAAAGACTGATGTGCGAAAAAGTTTGGAATTCTTAAACCAGCAAAAAATAAAGCCATTGAAAGGACACTAAACAATGAATTTACTGTGAGGTGACAAGTTATGCATGCTTACTAAATAAAATTTGAAAATGAAAACGCAATTTCACATTCATTTGAACTATGTTGGCTGATTTGCAACAAAAACTCAGTTGCTTATAGGTATTTCTTCTGGTGAGGACAGTCTGCTCACGAGCTAGTCATTTTATCTTATGTTTAATCTTGCTGTATTTACATACAGTAAAACTATATAACTATATTTGGTATGTAGTATGTATCAATATAACTTTATTAGGATGAATGTTATTCATACAGCAGCATACATAAGCAAAACCTCAGCTGTAAGATCCTGTTATGATTGTGCACCCACACACACACATGCACACGCATACACACAGACACACAGACACACACATACACACACTTGTATCACATAAAATGAACACACAAGGTTATTTCAGGGTCCAGGTTGTTTTAGTTAGTATTCCTTTGGGGAGGGCAGAAAAAGTGTGGTCTGCCATACTCTCCAATGTTTAAACAGAGCCATAGCTCTGTTCAAAAGCAATAAAAGCTCCCTTTACACGTGTGTAAAATGCTTCATAAAGACTCAAAGACCCAGAAAACACAGGAAACAGTCATTGTCAGTCCTGCAAGATCCATCCTGCCATTGTTGGTATATTGAGCTGATTAACTTATTAATTTACAGCACAGAGAACAAGGCCTTGCAATTGTCTTTAAGTCCATTAGTGTTTTAGGGCAATCATCTTATAGTGTGATTCTTTCAGAAGGAACACTGTCCCCATTGTGATGACTTCGCACTTTCCTCCTTTCAACTCTTTTTATGTGCATGAAACTACCGGAAAGTTGAAAATAGTTCCCCTAAAATCTGAAAAGCTCTGAGCGTTTCCATCCTCTTAGCTCCTCCTTCCCTGTTTCATCCTAATACCTCCACTTCCCTGCATAAATGTATCATTACGGTGTCATTATGTCTATGGTATCCCCCCAGCCTCCATTTACAGGGACTTAGGTACTGTGTCTGGGGCTTACGTGGACCCATTATGTCATTAAGTCATTACGAGCTGGGACAGAGAGAAAATAATACCCATAATAGGAGCTTCATTGGGCACTACTTAAGTCTATACTCCCATCCTGCCTGCCTTCCTGTCTATTTGTCTGGCTGACTCTAGATCTGTATGTGCACGCTGTGCTTCTTCCTCCGAACAGAAAGAGTTTGAACAGAACCTTCTGAAACCTTTTTTTTTTTTTTTATCAGGATGTGTATGTGTCGACAAAAAACGACTCACCCCAGAATTAGGATACGCCGTCCAGCCCAGTTCAGCGGTGGCCACGCGGGTGTCCATCACGGTCTCTGCCGAGAAGGAAGAAAAAGAGGTGGAGAGAGACAAAGACATGCGGTTAGCCTCAGAAAAGCTATTTTGAGTATCATTCCACTGAGTTGAACCGCATTCAAGCCCCAGCGATCGCTTGACACAATCATTGATGAACAGAGAGGAGATGAATCCTTCAAAGCGTTTCATCCATCTCTGCTACTGTTAAGACAAGAGACATGCGAACAAAGCTTTGGCACTTCCCTGGAAGGAATGTCTGAGAGACTCTGTCATGCTGGTAAATGCTGAGCTTTGTATTGTGTTCTCTCCGTGACAGCATGAAACTACACTATGCGCATCCTGCCTTTGTTTGTGCGAGCGCATGCATTTGCACAGTACGCAGTCATTTGAGAAGAGAAACGAGTGGATATTTTTGTATTTTGCCTGTGAGCACATGAGAAACACAGTACGGGTTTGCATGTGTGTGAGCGGGCACTTTGTCCCGTTGTTAACCCAAAGAGAGCTTCACAAATGCAGAGGGAGCCCTCCAAGGCGAGGCCATTGCTGAAAGAACTTTGCCGACTACAAGCAAGGACCACACCTGAAAACTAGTTTGCCGTGTACTCTTCTGTCAGTCCTTCTCTACCCACAGTAATGTAATACAACTCCAAAGCATGCCGTGTGTGTGAGAGCTTTCATGAGAAGTGCACATATGTCTAGAGTTTCTCTGTGACTGTGGCACACAATGCACAAGATGCACCTGTACCTGTAACAAAATAAGACAATGACATGTTAGAAAATCAGAGAGTAAAATGTGCCATAGGGGAACAGTTCAGAGGAGATTTGAATTTATCTACCGCATACGAGGTGTCTTATCTGGTCCCCTATCTATGAAATATAAGACAAAGATTACCTCTGGCTAATCCGCAGTGACACACCGCAGACAAATAAGTCTGGCAGCTCACCCAAGAAGTTTGTCAGACCCGTTTTGATTAATATCTGCCTTGTTGGCACACTGGAACCTGGAAACCTGATATAGCTCCAGGAAAGAGGAGAGACGGATGACAGTTATTATGAACCTGTCTCTCTCTCTCTCACACACACACAGATCTATAGAGTGATGGACTGGGTGACACGTTGGCCTTAGCAGTGTAATGATAGATTCATAATTTCCCCGGTAACAGACAGTTTATTCTCTGGCCTCGGCCGTCCATCTTTTAGAGAGTGAAGCAGGGCATATTTCACGTGCTGCCCTCTGCCAACATGCCCTCAATCTTTTCCGTTGTGACCAAACAGACAGGGGAGGGACTGGTATGTCTGGCTCATCATGATCTGCAGTAGATAAGGAGGACGGTGTGTGGGAATCTTCAGAGGAACTGCAGTCGCCGTGTTGATTGGACATCTTCCACTGTCACGGCACACGGTCGGCTAGCGACGCCCACACGTGTTGTTGATAAGCGAGACATCTCACTCCGCCTGGACGCAAAGACACAACCGGCAGACGTCGTCTGCGTTCGAGAAGAGGTTCCAGCCCTCAGCAGCCTCCCTTCACCCACTCCTCCACAGGAAGCACAGGCCCGCAGCTGTCGCTTATTTGGAATCCGACTGAACTCGCAGTGATTTAGAAATCATTCCAAATGACGGAGCACTCAAAGCCCGTCTTCTGCAGTTCAAGTGGTCTTGGTAAAAAACAAGTACATGATGAGTGACAAGGCACCGGTAGGAAAGAAAAAGCCCTTTCATTCTCAATCTCTACTTACTGGGAGAAACTGTCCTCAGACATGAAACCAATTAGCCCAGGTAATTCAGCTGCTCACAAACACTCGCACAGATACACATTAAGCCACACACAGGCTGCACGCACGCACACACACACACACACACACACGTTCACCAGCCAACTCAGAGAGCAATTTTCTGTGTACACCTACAGTGACAGCCTTGTTCGCACCCGGCTTCCATCAGAGTATTTCAATTTCCCTAAGATCAGCCTTGTCTTGTCTAGTTTCCACAGCCAGCTCCAGCTCCAGCTCCAGCTCCAGCTCCAGCTCCAGCCCGCCTGCCTGGACGACTTGCTGTCAGCTGGGGAGATAGGAGCATGAAACAGCCCTCAGCGCCAGCCAGCGTTGTGGGGACTGCCAACCCTTTCTCAGGGGAAATCACAGAAGCTTTAGTCAAATCACAGAGGCATTGGTTGGCCATTTCCCATTTCCTTTTAAAAGGAAAGGAGAGGTGAAGGAGGCACAAGATGGTGTAGGAAGGAGACAAAAAAAGGTCAAAGGCCCATGAGGGACGGGTGAGTTGTGTCATGTGACCTAATGTCTACCATTAGCAGAATATCAGAGTAGCAGATGAGTAAATGGAGTATGCTAAGTGGTTATTAGCAACAGGGTGGGGTTCACTCAGCCGCCATGCGGTAGCCCGCGCACCTGTCCACTGACACTGGGGATTTGGAAAGTGTCCCTTGTGTGTGTGTGTGTGTGTGTGTGTGTGTGTGTGTGTGTGTGAGAGTTTTGATTTAGCTTTTTTGGAGACCATTCATCCATTTAATCATAAGTGGATTTGAAGAGTTTTATTTTAAAATGAGCAACCCACTTTAATTAGAAAATGCCGCTCTTTCAAAATTACAAGAGGTTTGGTTTATTAGTGGGATTATAGTTCATCCTATGACCTGGGTTTAAAAAACAATTTGGTTTCTTTTTTTTTTTTTACTTTTTTAAGGTACAGAAACAATGTAATATGTATACATTTGTATTTCTGCTTGAGGTAACTATACATTCGTATGTTAAGCATTTTAGACACAGTATTTCCTCTTATTCATCTCTCAGCGCATGTATGTAGCTCAGCGCAGGGTTACTCCTCAGCTTAGTCCATAAACCCCTCGTAAAAACTATTAGTCCTCCCTTTCCATGGCTCCCTGATTCTGATGGCAGTTATATCTGACCGCACCTCCCGTTACGCTCTCATTGGAACACAAGTAAAGACAACAGCTCGCTGTGGTCCCTTATGTTTGGAGGGTTTTCTCCTGCATTCATATTCTGCTATGTCAGCTCCACCTGCGAGCTCCAATAAATTAAACACAGCCAGGTTCACTAGCAGTTCAGTCTGTGGGAAAATTATTAATACAGAGAGCCTAATGTTGACTATGTCATAAATCAATTGGGAAACAATAGCTTGTAGGTGTCAGGTCAGCTTGCATTGAATGGATTCAAAGAGCCGCAAGGCCAGGAGTATGTATGGTGAATACATTGCAGAATATTATAGTTACTCTAAAACATACGACGGAGGTGGTTTGGCTCATTGTGTAAGGCTCACTCAGGCTGATACACTGCCAGCGTACACGTCAAAACCCAGAAGCCTCAAGCCGAGCCAAAACAAAGACTCGACCGAAGGCCTACAGCTTCCACTGCCAGAAACCACAGCTCCTTCTCATTAGTAGCAAGTGGTAGATCAATACCAAATGGTAGGCTGTTTCCACAGATCCAGAGGGAGGGAGGGAGAGAAATGAAGGAGCGAGAGAGACTGCATTAAACATTGATGGGACATTGCGCCCCAGATCGATAAGGCAGCCCCTCTTCACACAATTACACGTCAGCAAGCAGTCGCATGATACATCACGGACACATGGATGCTCGCATTTGGGCCAAAGCACATCTATAGAAAGAGAAGAAGAGCAGCGGGTCTAGATCGCCATCTCTCCATCCTCTTTTTTGTCGGACTATAATTCTATGCGTTGTAAACGTGAATGGCAACATGTCTGTGATTGCCCCTCTTTGTGGCCCTGTCTGATTGTATGGCTGCTGGTCGATAGAACATGTGCTGAAGCGCCTCTCTGAAGCATGGCTCCTTAGTCAATACGCCAGACAATTCTCTGCAGATTTCCCCCCCCCCCCCCCCCCATCCTCCTCTTATATGTCCTCCTGTTCAGGGATTCTGGTACACTTTGTAATTCAATGAGACAATCATGTCCAGATGCTGGATGCCGGGCTGAGAGGGGCTTCTCTTTGTGATTGTAGAAACACACTGAAATAAGATCCGGGGGCCTTGAACAACAGTATTTAAGAGAGGTTTATCTTTGCTCTGCAACTGATTCAAGATGGGAGGACCAAGAGAGGGAGATAGGGAAGGGACAGACAGAGTGAAAGACAGAGATGAAAAAGCAAAAGAAGAAATCAGCGGGATTGAAATGAGCACTTAACAATGATGAAGCCCCATGGTAGCCTGCTGAGCCTGGAATCTAAATACAGGGCTGAACACAAAGTGACAAACAAACATGAGAAAAGGCTGCTGCGTCTCCCAAACCAATCAGCCGTCCACTCTGGGGATTTATGAATAAAAAGGGACAAATTTTGACAGAGTGAAGTGTTTTCTAAACAAATTGTGTGGAAGTTTGTGACACAGACACACACTGTTCACTCACTTCAACCTGGGAAATCACCCCAAAAGATTGGATGACAGTCCAACGCGGTCAAGGCGATTGAGCTGATTTGAAAAAAGGAAACTGGGTTTGTGGCGCAGCACTGCTTCAGGGTGAAAATAATATGAATGAAGCGATGTCTTTGATTGAGTCACAGTGTTCGACAGAGAAGACAATCCTTGAGAACATAGATGTGAGACGTTTCTAATCCGCGCCACACTAAAGCTGTGTCACTCGTTCTGAAGGCTGTTTTTTCGCTTTAAATAGAAGATACAGAACAGCCAACAGGAATACATCAAAAGGAATGTGTTACTTCTATGTCTCCCTGTAGACAGCAATGACAACGTGGCTGATTTGAAAATTGAACACAAAATAATCTGCCAACCTCGGAGACATTAGCGGGGAGTGATGGGATACACAAGGCCCGCTTCGGTGGGCCAAAGACAGAATAAATGAGCAGGCTCACAAATCACACACACACACACACACACGTGTGTTAACAGTGGTCTGGCCTCGCAGGCACTCGCTCTGGCTGATTGAAAATAAAACGTTCGGCACGAAAGAAGACCGGGTCTCGGGGACAACAGGAAGAGCCCAGAGAGATGAGAGGAGATACAGAAGAGGGGCGTTACAGAAGCCACCGCGAGACCAGCAGCAGATGTTAGGAAGAATGCCTCGCAAGACAGATACGTTATTACACATGCAGCATCTGCAGAACCTGATGAAATTATTCTGTCATCACAGCAAGGTGACATTCTCCTGGCCTTCCACATCTGGGCTGCCGCGTCGCATAAAACTTAAGATTCAACCTTGCGGCACCGGATGAGCAGCCGCACTCTCTTTCCCCACCATTACCGGTTTGCTTTGGGGAAGGGGGAGCAGGAAAACACGACTGCCCCCCCCCCCCCCCTCCCTCCCACGAGGCGGGGTCGGCGTTGGCCAACACAGACACAACCGACGCACACCCAGAGGCTGCTGACGACAGACTCACGCTTCTAATCACATCTGCGTGGTCAGTCGCTCATTCAGCTAAAGGCCTGAGACAGAAACAGCACATTTGTACATAACCCCCCCCCACACACACACTTCACACCTCTCCATCTCCCTCTTTCTCTCGTTCCCTCTCCTGGTCAGGGGAGAGAGGTTAGGCACATCATTTGCATGCATTAACATTGCATTAGCAGACAGAGTGATCTTTAGAAACCAGGCTGCCGGAGAGTGCCATCTTTAATTCATCATAACCCCACCACCCACCCCTTCTCGCTCACTTTACCTCCACCTTCTTCTTCTTCTTCTTCTCCTCCCTCTTTTCTCTCCCACGCATCATCCCTCTTCTCCCTCACCTTCTCTCCCCTTAATCCCAGTGCATCCGTTCTCCTCCTCGCCTCTGCGTGTTTCTTCCATTTACCACAGTCTTTCATCTCCTTCACTTCCCCCCCTGTCTCTTTTTTGCCTTCTCGTTTCCATTCCTTCCCCTTATCTTTCTTTCTCTCTACCTTCTGTTAATGACAGGCTACAGGGGGTTGGATTTCTCTTCCTCCATGAGCTCTATGCAGGAAGGAGAAGGGACACACCCAAAAAACACACAAACACTCTTTGTATGCATCGGTCTGGGAGGCAAGGCAGAGCAGAGGATCTCTCGGCTTCACACGGGGCTCTGCGATGTGTCCCGTTGGCCTGTGTGTATTACAAAGGAAATATCCCAATCAAAACATCTATCTCTTCTTCTAATGCTTGCAAATTACAAGTAATTTTCTAGCTCACTGGATGTAAAGGAGAGGAAACCAATGTGCTTCTATATTGTAGCCATTACCAGAGACAGATAGGAAGAATCTCACCAAGAATTAGGCCCATCCTATGGGTCAATTAAAGCTAACAACCTAATTACTTTTAGCGTAAGTGCAAAAGACTTCCAATTAATCCTCCTCCTCTTCTATACAAAATAATTTGGGCAGTAAGGAGCAAATATGGGTAATAGCTAAACCCCATAATGGTGTGGCTGTAGAGTTTATGCTAGACACAGATCAATGGGAGCGAAGCAAATCTGCAAAATATTTCATAACATATGTATCAGTTTCCAAACAGTGGGGATATTAACGTTTCCATTAAAAGGTTCAATTATATCAACATAATCGGTTGAAACACAGTGTTCAGCATTCTGATGAAGGATATACCATTTCAAATGTCTCGTTTTCTCTCTGCTCATGACGCACACAGCAGAAATATGTTCACGTTCATCTTTGGAAGTCTGGCAGTAGTGACATTGCTTAGGGAATTCTGCAGTTACTTTAATATACCGTCATTTAATGTATCCTCAAAGGGACCAATCAAAAGCCAACTTTGTTGTTGTTGTCCCCACTCCCCCACTGTGAAGATGCCATCCTTTTGGTACGGAAAATACACAACATTGCATGTGTGTACCCATACGAAACAGACGAGCGCATTAATTATTTTTAAGACATGCAGCTCCTGGACAGATTTCCTCCAAGATTGTTACCATCGTGGAATGAAAATGTGAACATAAAATGTCTTTTAGTTGGAAAAAAATGTGTCCGTTGGAATAATAATGTGTATTCACAAATGTGCATATATTATCTTACTATGCAAGGTTAATGCTTACATACATACCTATTGGGTTGCCAAACACGTAGCGCCGAGAAACTCAATATGAAACCATTTATAAATCGCAGTAATGAGCCCAGGAGCGGCTAAGGCTTGCTGTAGCAGCAGACCAGCAGCAGTGACCAAGCAATAATCCAGATGGAAGCAGCGCTAGCCTCCCACAACCATCACAATACTCATTACTGCTAATATTACCTCAGCCAGCCTGTCTGCTTTTAAGAAACCTGGCAATTTGCTGCAGTAAAATGAGGTAATTACAACTCTTATCAGGCTCCTCACCTTACAAAACAGAAACCAGGGAGAGGGAGACTGCTCCCCAACGATTCCCTGGCTGTAGAACAAGGCTTTGGCTGGCTTCCCGATCACTCAGCCACACCCACTCACTGTCATGCATTCTCTTTGCAACTCCTCCCACCCCAATGTCTTTCCAATAAATGCATTAAAAGCAGAAATTGGATCCCTTTAATGACGCAACTAAAATCATTTCTCAATCAATGCCCAAATTAAAAGTGCAGAGCCGGTGACGTGAACCATGAGGGCCCAAGAAGTATCATTTTACTGCCAAAAAGCGCTACCCTGCTCCCACAGTGGAGAATAAGAAAACTCCTACTAAACTTTGTTTATGTTGGAGAGCTACCATGGAGGGGGAGAAATGGCAATGTAATTTAACCTTTTCCCATCAGGAGAATGGCTTTACAATGAAAGTCTATCCACTATAGGTTTGACATTTCTAAACTTCAGAAATGAAAGTTCGAGGTTAGCCATGACTTGGCCCGATCATCACTTCTGCCGGCTAGAGACACAAGAAGACTGACGGAGAAGAACCGTGTGCAGGTCGCTCTGGGATTGTGTGAGGCTGACATTTAGAAGTATAAGCTATAGCTAATGGCTTACGCTGGGTGAGTTAAAGCATCTTTGTTTTTCAACCAGGCCAGGAAATAGTGCTGAGTGCACAAAATGATGTCACTCAATTACCTCCCACTGCAGTCCTTCACTCTAATTAAGACAGCAGGAATCGTCATTAGCGCAAGCCGTGTGTGAGTATGCATGCTGTTGAAGTGTGTGGAGTGAGGGATCACGAAACTAAGTGCAAAATCAGAGAGAAATAAAGGAATCCATAAAGTGAATGTCAAATATATGCACAGTGTCTCTGATGGCAGCTCACTGTGACTCGCTTGGTTTCATTTTAGGATTCTAGGAGTTAGGAACGCAAAGAAATAGATAGAACTGACTGTCACACAATTGAACTGAGATAATATGTGGAGCCAGTATGGAGGGATTGAGGAAAACCGAGAGAGATAGAGAGATAAAGTAAAATAGAAAGACAGCACTGAGATAGAGAGGAAGGGAGATAGATGGTCTGCAGTTCCATAAGGAGGGATGGCGCAGAAGATATGGAAGGATTAATCAGAGAGACACTGCGATGGAGAGGGCATCATGTGGCGGCGCCCTGCGTTATCTTATACAGAAATGAATCTAACCCTAGCTGAACACAAAAGTCACATCGTTTCCTAGAAACCACCTGACCCCATTCCTGTCCTGCTGCCTGAACGTACAAAAGATACACTCCACTCCCGTGTGGCTCTTGCAATATTTATGAACGGTAAAACAGGAGCAAAATTGTCTCGCACTAACACGAACATCACGCCAGCAGCAGGAAAAAAAAAAGAGACGCATAAAGGGATAAAAGAAAGTCTCACATGTGCACGCACAGAAACAAAAGAGACGATATATATGCACGCTCACAGCAGCCATCAAACACAGCACAGCCCAGCTGCACCTCCTACATCACCTCCGCTGGGACACGCTCAGAGTCTGACTCAACGTTGGGTGGCATTCATCAGGCCGGCAACAAAAACAACTTGATACAGATTAACCTTCGTCCCTGCTAGTTTCTCCCCGAGAATAAGGCAATGTGCCACTGGAAAGTAATAAAGAAGGCTGTGTTCAAGCGGTAGCGGCAAACAGCAGCTAGCTATATATCCCATCTCATTAAACGCCGTTGTTAACCATGTGTGGATGCACCACGGAATTGACTCCTGCAGCCTGAATGATTCCCCCATCGGCAGAGAGGGAAGGCAGCACAGGACAGGAGGCAGAGAGAGACGGGGCCTTCACGCTCTCCCTCCATCTCGTCGGTGGCAGTAAAAGAACAACCTTCAACCACCTTGAACCCACTGGAGCTGAATTTCAATAAAAGTCAAATTATCACCCGCGCCCATGGGGCTGGGGAGAAGGCACTAAGCCTGAATTGACTGTGCGTATAAGACGATTTAACAGTCATATGGAAGTGTGAGTGAGTCAATCACATGACACACTTCTATTTCTCACTGAGGGGAAATCTCAGCGGTGAGCAGTGGTTAGCGTACCCTGTCGAGCCGAGGGTGCCACTGGGATGGACTACTGATTGTTTTCCATGAGTGTGAGAGCACACATGTGGATGCGTGTGTGTGCGTGTGTGTGTGCCAGCACCTGCACGTGGGTGAAAGCACATTTGCGAACATGCGATTGGGAAAGTGTTATTCAATTTAGCTGCCGTTCTCCCTTGACCGATGTAGCGAGATCCAGGTAATTGAAGCCTCAGTTTGGTATTCCCCAACCATGTGCTCTTCACCAGGGGGACGGAGCTGGCCAAGCCGGTGTGAATGAGAGGAAACGCGGTGTGTAATCTCCCTCCCTTAACTGCGAATGAGGCGTTCTTCTGGGATCTCGTTAGTGCGGCTCCGCCACACACGTACCCGCCAACAACACACATGCGTAAACGGAGAATGCGTCCCGAGAGTCTGGCTAAACTATTGGCGACCGCAGACATTCTCAGGTTGAGATCACCTCTCATTCCTCGCTATCTATCGCCATAAGAAAACGTCTATGGCCTCTGCAATGCCTCCGAGCGAACACAATGCTTCCAATAAAAGCAAACACTAAATCCACCTTCTTGCAGCATATGCTCACATGCCTGGGGAAGGCTATATATTTTTGGAGATGGGCTGTGTTTTTCCTCCGGGGCTTTGCTGGAGTCTGCATACAGGCAGAGGGGGAATAGCAGATAGAAAATAGTCCTGAGGCGAAAAGAGAAACTTTCAGCAGAGAATCTTGACCTTCTAGCATCAGGCTGACAGAGACTCTCCAATAAGAATCTATAACAAGAGAGGAGGCAGGAAAGACAGATAATTTTTACCTCTGCAGTGGAAAACAGTGCATGCCCTCTAAGCGTTTCAGTGCCTCTTTAGAGTTGGGGAATGGAAACCGTAAAAAGGGGAACAGGCTGACGGGCTTGGTTTCCAGGAGGAGTTTGTGTTTGATGTCCCTCCATTTGATGCTGATGTTTTTATTTCCACCATCAACCTGCCCACTCTTTCCCTTTGTTTCCTCTTTGTAATCAGTCCTTCGTTCTCTTCATCTCTCTCCTCACTCTCCTTTCCACCCTGAATGACGCCCCTTCTTCTGGGAGAGCAAATTTCATTTCACGCACATTTCGTTCAGCCGGTTTTGCCACAGGGAGGGTGTGGGTGATTTTGATCTCGTGCCAGTGCCACCCACGCACACTGTGTATCTGACCTCATCTGATTTGGCATCCAGGATGCCGGGGTGCTTGAGCTCTGGCCCAGAACGCAGCCCCAAATGTCACAGCTGTCCAGTGACACCAGAGGGGAGCGCAAACATCAGCCATCCCTCCGGCCCTTTCCTGCTCTCTCGACAATAGCCGCGCCGGTACTATCTGTCATCTATATTTCTCTTCTTTTTTTAAACCTGCCATTTCGAATCTTTCCGATCCCTCTGTCGATTGCCGATGCAACGGAGACAACATGGGTGGATCAGAGGGCGAACCCCTCACGGATGCGGTGAGACAGCCTGTGGTTACCCTCTCGGTGAGAGAGCTGCCAGCCGGAGGAAGGCAGCGAGCTTCCAGGCAGCGCTGTACTCGGCAGCCCCGGCAGATGAGGCTGTTTGCTGGCGTGACGTGAGGCGTGCTCCAGAAGTCAAAGTGCCACACTCCGCTCGCTGCTCTACAACAGTGAAGCTAAAGAGCTGAGACGCCTCGTTAAATATGTAGTGCCACCGACCCACTTCAAGCTGTTCCTTTACTTCACGCCGAAGAAGCTGTGGCAGAAAAACACTCGCTCACTGCTCACTTTGCTCACTCCGAGACACACACACTTCCACGCATCCACACATGCACAATACCAGCAGATCACGCAGCTGTAAAAGCTGCTCCGAGCTGGTAAATAATTCCTCCAGTTGTATGTCACTGGGTTAGAATGGATGCAGGTGTTTGTCCTGTGTGGGTGTGAATATCCGCTGCTGGTGTAAATAGCTCTGATGGAGACACAAGTGTGCAGGTGTTTGAAGAGAACAGCAGCCCGTCAGGACCTACTGTATTTTAGATGAAATGGCAGGAGTGTTTGCGTTGGTGGGAATAACACCTTTGGGTGTGTTGTGGAGGAGAAAATGTATGTAATACTTAGCATTTGTTTGAAGCTGCTTGGAGGGCAAAGCCAGGATTTACTGTACTTCTGTGCAGCAAAAGGTTGAGGACAATTGTTGTGAAGTAAAAAAAAAAAGCCTTGTGGTTCAGCTGATGCACTTAACTCCACCTCTTGGGCACTGAAAAATGGAAAGGTGGATACAGACGAGGCGGTACATGGATCCAGGTGTTCCTGCCCTCATCGCTGCTGTGTTGGAACCGGCGAGCCAAAGAAAGGTAGAAAAAGAACCAGCGAGGTTCCATTACAATGTTAAGTAGAGCAGAAAAGAAACACTCAGCCCATGAGGGTTCAGCAATTCTTTTGCACCAGATTTGCATTAAGTGTTCTACTTCAATCAAATATGAATACAAAGAAGGAGACACATTACTTGATTTTTTTTTTGTGCAACATTAATATCTTCCATTTGCACATTTTACATAAATTTGACCATTGTTCTGTCAACAGTGGGAATAGTTCATGTTACATGCGGATCATAAACAGGTTAAAAAGGCCTCTGGGGCAGTAGATACTAAAAACTGACTTAAGCTTCTTAATCAATGGCTAAGATCACTTCTTTTAAAAGCAATTCATTTAAGTTAATAAAGTATATGGCTGTGCAATTACTTATTAAAAAATGAAGTGTGAAAACCGACATAGTATATGTTCAATTAATTCAGATGCCACACATACAGTTTACTCTGCTGCATAATTAACCTCTTCCACTCCTTGTGAACTGTCAGAGGCAAGCTCAGTTTTAATCTATCTTATCTACAATTGGGGAAAAAACTATACAAAAATGATCTGCAGTATAAGTATTTTCTTTTTTCCTATTGTAAAAAAAAAGTTCTGCATACAAGGTTAACAGAAGTTCTCATCATCCAATTGTCAAAAATGCAATTACTGAAGAGATCTTGAAATGGATTTTCGAGATGGATTTCTCCGTGGTGTTCCTTAAGGTCTTAGTTTCTTAATGGGAAATGTTGGTTGTTTAGTGGTGCCTCTGATGCCCCACAATTTAATCACCATGTTTCCATCTATGGTGTTCTCTGCATATCACACATTTCAGATGATTTAGTGCCATAATTATCCATTCATTACAGTTTGTTAATTTCCTCCACATTGTGTTGGTAAACAATACCTAGTTGATGCAACAAAGTGCATTTTAAATGCTCCTTGTAAAATTCAAGGCAAGGACTGTTGCACTTTTACACAGCGAACCTTGATTTTGAACACATCATTACTGATTTAATTTTTTGTTCCCCACAGTAGCTTGAGTTTCAAATAAAACGCCCTTGTGCATCGAGGCAATATCAGACCGCTCTAAGAGAGGCTGTTAGGGAGGATAGTAGCCGACATATCTGCAGTACGTGTATGCCACAGCGCTGATGGAAAAACACAATGTACCTTTAGTCATAAGCTCAGTACATACTGCACTTGTATAAATACGATAAAGCTCAAAACACTGTGTGCAACGATGGAAAGAACAAAGATTTCACCCACTTTTATAAAAGGCAATATTCCAAATGTTTGCCAGTGTACACAGTACATTTGATAAAATGCTTTTTGCCAAGGCTTACGTGTATGCTGAGCAAACATGACTCCCGTTTCATGGTGTTTGCTATCTGTGGTTGTGTAGTTATTAATGTAGATGGCTGTTGGAATGACTCCCAGAGAGTTTTCACACACTACCACTCCTCTTTTCTCCTCCCCAGGGGTGTTGTTAGCCTGTGTGTCCCCTGACAGCCCGCTCCACATAATGACGCTGACAGACCAAAACAAACACAGGTACAAAATATAGGCAGACCAAAAAAAGAAAAAGAAACTACAGAAACTAGAGCTCGAGGAGATGAGGGAAGAAGTTGCAATCTTTGGCAGGACCAATGGCTGCTGCTGTGCTGGCTGTGGGAGAGTGTTCATCATGTCACCCCCCCCCCCCCCCCTACCTTTTTGCATCCCCATCCCACTTTATTCTCTGCTCTGCTGTACTCAGATGCAGTTGGTCATGGCCTCTGTAAAGGCACAGGGCGATGGTGAGATAATGCACTGTGCCATCACTTCTTTCTTTTCTATTCCTCCATTCTTTCTCTCCGTCTATTACTCCACTCTCTATCCCCTCTGTCTCTTCTCTCCCGCTCTCCCCCAGGTGTGCTGGTCGTACATGATGAACAGAGCCACAGTGGCCGCCGTCTCTAATGGGGATGTTATGCAGGAGGAGGGCAGAAGTGCTCACATCAGGTTCGTAAATCACAAACTCCTGGAGAGACAGACTCACTGCTCTGCTAACCGTGCAACACAAACGCACATATAAATGGGCGCGAGCTCCACATACACACACACGCACATATGCAGACATGTATTGAGTGTTTGCATACTTAAAAACGTGAATATAGAAACATGTCCGCACATTCAAATGCACATCTGCACTTGGGCTGCTACTGCACAGCCCATTGCCCGGGTCTCCAGTGCGTAGTCAACATTTGTAACTACTGGGACACAATTCACCTACATCTGTCCGGTGATAGCACCTCTGCCGACAGGACAGTGCGCTACACCAGCAGCTTGTGTCAATGTGATTGAAGTTTGACAGAGCAGTTAAAGCATTATTAGTGCTCCCTGTCACAGCCCAGCACACACAGGGGCCTGCCAGTGCCACAGGTGAGGTAAACACAGGCCCCATTTAGCATATTACCCATCAGTCAACACGACAGGCAGAGGAGATAAAGAAATGCACACCCACTGTGAGTGGGAAAACAAGCACTCCAGCCTGCCCCGTCTCACAAGGAGGGCTATATGAAGGTATTTGGCCCGGTGTGTGCACAGGCAACCCACACACACTAACCCACAGACATGCTCACCCGCACACATAAAAATAGCAAACAAAGACACTTGCTTGTATGCACACGCAGGTTGATGACAGAAGACACATTATCAGAAGTAAAATCTCTCCAGGAGATGGCTCACAGAGGTAATTGACTGTGATGAGCCAGAGGCAGCACGACTTGGTGCTTTCTTGTTTTTTCTTTTCTTATTTATCCCTCAATTTCCACTTTATCCGCACACAGATAATCTGGAGAAATCCACAAAATTGGTTATTTCTCCTGTGTGATTTCTGAGCCCCAAATCCTTGAAAAGATCCCCAACTGCTGATGCGTGACTTATTACTACAAATATGCTAATCCAAAAAATCTGAGGTGAGGAATTTTATTTATTGTCTGCCTCGAACATATCGCTTCACGACAACATGCTCCATTTCACAACTGGGATGATAGAAGCGAGAGGAAACTCTCAGTTTCAAGACCATTTAGGGGAGAACACTTGACAGTAAAGGTACGAGTAAGACTTATAGGAATTAGCACACAGCAGCAATGGTAGACACTTAACAGTTAGCGTGTTGGCAAAAGGCAGGGGGCCATGATGTGGCAACAGGGGCTTAGCCAACAGAGCTGTTTGGACTAGAAACAGACAGCTGGCACAGTGGTAGGCAGACCCATTTAAAGGCTGTCTCCTCAGGAGGCCATGAACCAAGTTGACCTTCGCAGACTCAGTCAAATGTAGACATAACTATATACAAACATACACCAACAGGGGTGTCCTTAAGTCGCCGGCAGGCTGCGTGTGCCTTTTGGTTGCATTGTGCTTTCCATTGAGCCGCAGTGGCAGACAAGAATGCGTTAAAAAAACAACCAAAAAACAGAGGTATGTTAAAAAACAAAACCAATGGAGTGAGATGGGCTGACAGAGCGATTGATACAGCGGACAAGCACGCATACTCTCACAGCAATGTTTACACAGTCTGCTGGTATTTGCCTTGCGTCTTTGAAATGGCATGAAACAACCTTTATCCAACGTGATTCTTCCCTGAAGATAATGGATTGTGAACACAAAACCCGCTCCTCAAACCTCGTCGTCTGCCCCTTCCTCACTTCCCATCATTAACACGCACACACACACACATCAGCGCAGACGGACACACACACACACACACACACACATCTCTGTCAACACTCCCCCAGGCACTGGTGTTAATTCCTACCAGCCTATTCTCAGTCACACATGGCTGTGGAGGCCGTCGCCAGCGGAGCCTCACTGCTAGATTAACCTTTGCTCTCGCCACAGATCTGTTTTTCAGGGGGACCGGCAGTCGGACAGGGGCCACGGCCGGCAGATAGTAACTCTTTGTCAGAACACTGTCAGCGCCGCATTAGTGGCTTTTGAAGAGAGGGACTGTTGACGTGGGCTGGGTGCCAGCCAAGAGGAAAAGCAGGCCTACCGCCCCACACAGCACTTAACCTGACCTTTCCCCTCAGGATGTGTGGAAAGGGTGGAAGTGTGTGAGTGTGCGTCGCTGTGTGTACATGTGCACACGCGTGCACATGCGTGGCGTGAGCGTCAAAGCGTTTTCTCTGTGCTCGAGCAAGTGTGTATTTTGGCTGCTGATAGAAGAAAGAAAAACAATACTGGCACTTCCTAGACATTTCTTTCAATTTCTCACTGGTGCACAATGTGCAATCCTGTTTTCCATATTCCCCCCTGTGGTCTGTGTTACATTTACCAGAGGAAAAGGTCACATGTCATAGTGGTGAATGTAATGAGCATGTTCTGTAGAAATACAGCCACTGGGACTCGAGATGCACTGGTAAAACAGGAGAAAGTACTTCAAAATTGTGAAAACCTCAAGTAACAGAACTAAACTTGGCTTCCATTAACCTTTAGTTAGTGTTTGCAGATGATCTGACGGTTTGACCCACATCTACAGCTGCAGATGCAGAGAGTAAAAGCACGAAGAATCAATTGGCTGTGAAGTATTATTTGTTTTGCCGTAAAAATCAATACTAAATGCCTTTCACAATTATCTTTGGAATACACTTACTACACTCCCTCACTGGTCTACATTCTTACTTACAGCGTTCACTTAAGTCAAGTGTTGTGTTGCAGTAATGGAGAAACAAATTGCTGGGACTTTCCAACACGTCTTTCAACTTAATAGAGTAGAACAGACTTCACTGAGTAGAGCGAGAGACAATGAGAGGGTGATATATCTGCGATAAAGAGGCAACATGATACAGCCGCTCAACTGCTTTTAGTCTCAATTTTGATGAGATATTGGCCCTTTAACTAAGCTGCCGCAGCAAAGGCACGATGGTCAACACATTCCCTGCGAGCGGAAAATGGATTAGGGACCTGTGAACAGCTACACTGCAAAAAAAAAAAGAAAGGAAAAGCTTTTAAATGGTTTATAATACGGCGGAGGGAGGAGGAGGATAAAGGCGTGAGGGGACGGAGCGGGAGCAGCCGCCGGCAGCTTTGTACCTCATTGTGTGGTTTGAATAACACGGAACAGCGAGATAGCTCCAAACAAAAGCAGGACAGGAAAAGGCCATTGGAGAGTTCCTTTCAACAGCCCCGCGTCCCGCTCGCTCTCCCCCACCCCCGTGTCACACAGGTGAGTCTTCCTTGCTCCGCCGCTAACCAAGTGAGAAGCCATTCCCGCCAAGGATGTTCCCAAGTGGGTAATGTACTCTTTACTGCGCTTTATTCTCAATGAAAGCAGACAGGGGCTGCAGAGTCATGGAACTGAACTGCTCTTAACGGGCCCAGCCCAGAAAATTGAGCAGACAGGATGTGGGACTTGTCAGGCCGACGGAGAGAGACAGCTGTGACTGAAAAAAGCCATTTGGGTTTCAATGAAGAGCTGACGAATGGGTCTCAGACGGCGGCGGCTGAACTCAAAGGCGGAGGCGCGCACCTTGAAGGGACGAGAGCTGCGCACTGGTGGTTCACGGCAGGGTCGCAGCACCTTCCCACTTCTTAGAACTAGATATTGTCCTAACTCTGGTTTGTAAAGCAGCAAAATGGGTTTAGTTGTGGTTGTTCAGAGTGTAGTTTAGTCTTCAGGAGAGGCCACAGGGCAGGTCTGAGCATATATGTGCAAGAGTGGGTGGGGGAGTATATTGTATGTGCATGTAAAAGCCAGTCATGCAGTCAAAAAGCACATTAAATGTTAAGATTGATATGTCAGACTCAGTGAACAGAACCACATAAAACCCTGGGCCGCGTCTCAGCAAGACCTAAGGCCTTTTCCACATTACAAAGAATATAGGAAAGTCAAAGCTCATTATGTTTATTATGCTTCTTGAGTTACGGCATCTTTCAGTCTTCCCAATGAAAATGCCACAACATTGCTCTTAGTCTTATACAGCCATATACAATGAATTTTACATTTTTGCTGTGAGTAGTAAATATGTGACTGCAGAGGAAATGCCCATTTTATGACAGCATATCCAGAATAAAGTGTGTGAAATTGTCTCAGATTTGAACACGGAGATTTATGGATACCACCATTAGATTCATCACTGGGTGGCCTTGCTGAATGCAACTTGTAAAACCTGTAAACTCATCAGCTGAAAAAGCTACGGTAATGAAGTACAACATAAAACATAAAAACATGCCTCTCTGCTTGTATTGCTAATGGCTTTTTGAGCAGTGGAGTTTCCACTTTTGTTGGAATTACTGCACTCCTAAATACAATGTCACAGTGAGAAACTCGGTTGTTCCCATTCGGCATTATAGCCCATTGGTTTGATGAATTCACTTCCCTGTCTACAATCATAGTATTGCCACTTTTAAGGCTTCATTTTGCTCAGCTGCCTCACTGCCCCCTTGGTATCAGCTGAGCGCCATGCAGATTAACCGCTGGCTGCCGGAGGCACACTGTACACACTGCAGGCAGCCAGGGAGCTGTCCAGAGAGAAGTGGCATGAATTGATCTCAACAGCAAGTCAACAGTAGACAGCTAACAGTAGCTTCCAGGACTCAGAGTGTCGAGAAGAGGCCAACGCTTCCTTGTGCAACATGTACAGAAGAAGTAGCTGAGGAACAGCAAACTAAAAGTCATGGGGAATATTTTTATTCTGTTATGTAACGTGTTTTACTTGTGAAATGAACATGTGGGAAGCCACAAGAGACTGCAAGCAAGGATTTGCCACTTGGCTGAATAACCTGTCAGAAAAATAGAACACAACAATACAGTTGTAGTTATTTAATGATAGGCTCATGCCTCTGCTGTGATGAAATTAGCAAGAAGGGTGCAGGAAACCCTGAATAAACTGTAAGTGCAATCGTTTGGCCTATATGATGTCTGTACTTTCTATGACTAAGCAGGATGTTTTGTGTAATTTAAATACTATTTAATGAGGTGCTGAGTGTCCTCCACAGCTGCAGGTTTTTATTTTACTATTAAAGTATTTTTTTTTGTTAGTGAAGTTGACAGAAAGGTCTGTATTTCTCTACAACCCGTCCATTACTGTAGTTTGTGCATATGCAAGAGCACACATACACACTCATGCTCTCACTTGCATGAAACTTTCCAGTTTCCTCTTTTAATCATAAGCAACCATATGCCTCCTTTCTGGAGATCCCCTGCGGCCTCTCTCCCAGCCAGGCAGCAGAGCTTTTGGGGAGTCCACCTGTGAACGTTCCAAAATAAATCCAGCAGGCTTTTGGGCTGTTGTGCTGAAAACCTCTGCACTTGGTTTCACGGTGGCCTCGAGCCAATACTGAGAGTCAAGCTTGAGTCAGAGAGGACACAGAGGACAGGCTCACGAATATGTATGCCTTAGTAATTCAACTTTTCTTTTTGCCCATCGCAGCTTCGCAGACTGAAACATACACATACCCTCCTCTGTCTAAAGGACAGAGCAGACTGGCAGAAGGAAGGTGGATTGCACCAAGGCTATCAGGGATTCCAACACAAACCGTGGACACTTTTACTGTGCAGCACCTGTGCCAGCAGCAACGCACATCTGCCTTGCATCTGCTCATTACAGGTGATTAGCGAGATGATATGGTGTATTCTCCACCTTCTAAATGCTACCCTGCAGTAAAAGTACCTGTCTCTCTCTACATTATAAACATCACTTACCTAAAACATACCATTTAGAAATAAGGGGTCTTTAAAAGATAAAGTGTGTGTGAAAGCCATGTTCCCGTCTGTACTGCTGTGCTTTAGAACAATACAAAGAAAACATTTATTCTTGTTGTTTCTTTTTTCATTAATTCTGGCCTTGATATCCAAACACTCAGACATTACACCTACATCACAGCAGATATGACCCAACAGGCAAAAACACACAGGACTGACTCAATAATCAGCCCACATATCTACGGAAGATGGCATGCCAGAACAGCTCCTGCAGCATTAACGTGCTTAGCTCCAAACATTATTTATATATATATATATATATATATATATATATATATATATTCCAGCTTCCTAGCTTCCTAAATGTGAATATTTCCTGGTTTATTTAGTCCTCTGTGAACCACATACCTTTGAGTTGTGAACAAAACACATCTTGGGCTTTGGGAATCAGAAATAGACTATTTGTTTTTTACCCTTTTTTGACATTTTGAAGACCAAACAACCAATCAATTAATCAAGAAAATAATATTTTGGAATAATTTGTTAAGCGACAGACGGGAAAGACAAAGCGATGGTGGCAAATATCTGAAAAATCGAAATGTCAAATTCCGTATGATTAAATACATTCAGGAGGTGTGTAAGTGCGCCCTAAGGAGACAAAAGCAAACTCTATCAGTATTCCTACGGACAGTGAGAACAAACCCTATTAACATAACCATTTACAACAACAAAATAGAACGCAGACTTGAGATATGAACTCATAGGACTCCAAATTGAGAGTCACAGACAACCAATGGCGGGTAATTTGCAAATAACATCAGTAATTGAAGCAATTAACTTTGTTTTGTTGTGGAAAGGAAACCATTTAGACACTCATGAACACACACACACACACACACACACGCGCGCACGTTATTACTCTCAGACACAGACACAAACATACCTTCACTAGGCTATGGGGCGGTGAGGGTTCAGCTACATCGTGCAGTGCGTCTTATATTTAAATACTGGTCTCATGCAATGCTGTAATGCTAAAATCAGCATTGCTGACAAGAGGCCGTTTATTATTCACATTATTAATAATAATTAACAAACTGTGGTCAAAGGCGTTCCAAAAATCACTGCAGTCTCTCTCATTCCAACAGTGTACCAGATGGTGGTCCTCTCACTCCTTTGTTAACACATTTTTCTTTTGTGTTATTTTCGTGTCTGCTATACCTCCGTCTACCAACAGACAGATGACGCCTTGGACACAAAGCCAGGCCAGAAGCATCCGCCCCTCTATTCTCCACAATGGCTGCTCAGATGACTAGCTCGCAGTCTTTCATGCAGCCGTGCGAATGTCTGCCCAGTCTTCAGGGTGCGTTTCTCGACACACCTGCTGAGATGCGAAGGCCTTCCAGCACAATAATGCGCCACCAGACAGAACTTGAATGGATTCTGCTGCGAGACTAAGAGGAGTTGTTGTTTGAAGGCCTCAAGTTATGCTAATGTTTGTCGTGGAGGAGTTGTTCGCTTTCCAAAAATAGCTGGCGTCGACGGCACCATCTCTGCTGCTGTTTTCATGTTGTCTTTTCAAAAGTGAACTGAAAAGAAAAGAGGGAAATGTGTACAAAGTATAATATACTACGACTATTATTCATGTAGATACCTGGTGTATCTATTATTTAGAAGCTCTCTAAATGTTTGTCTGTAAGCCTGTATTCAGGTAATCAAATGTGTTATACTTGGTATTCTTTTTCAGAGCATGAACGGAAGTCCAAATATAATACCAGTGGATAGATAGAGTAGCACCATACGGAGGCAACCAGTTACCAAACAACACTGACTGTTATTATTCTAATGATCATCATCCTGATGAAAAATCCTGCTTTTCTCGCACAGTGAGGGAGATCCTCTCCCGTGGGCGACAGATAGAAAAGCTCATGGCAGGATGCATCTCTCGGTGTGAGCGGCCCATGTAGTGCTACATCACAGACACTTTCACTTCCTAGTCTCACTATTTAGTAACACTCAATGGAAGAGAATCAGGAACCGGTATAACAGTTAGAGTCAACGCCGCAAATAAAGGCTCCAGACCTCATTTGTTAAATTCCAGCTATACATCGTTCAGCTAGCTTGTTCACACAGCATTTATTTCTAATGTATTTTATGCCAGTATTTTGACAATTTCTTTTTGAGCTATCCAAAATCATGAGTGGACTGCTGAGAGACTTTGTCTTTCAAGTTTTTGGAAGTTAAAGAAGGTACGCTGATCAATACGAGGATTTCACTTCATACATAAGAGCGCTCATCTGCATTCACCACAGCGGCAGAGGAAGAATCCTGCAGAGGTTCCCGGAATACTATCTCTCTTTCCCTGTGTTCTTTTCCAGCCCTGACTTTTCTCCATGTTCACCTTTCGTCTGTTAATCCCTGTCTTTCATGCCAACAGGAATCGGCGGATTAGGAGCTGGGAAAGTATTCACACAGCACACAAACCTCTCGCACTCCGGCTACATATCCCCTCTCCAACCCACACTATCTTCAGCAACTGTCTGCGTGCATGCGCGTGAGTGTGCGCAGCATGTGCACAGGGTATGCTAACCGCTATCGGGCTACCATGTAGGTGTGGGACGCGTGTGGGTGGTACACTGCTCTACAACACAGTGGCGAACATCACTACTTCCTCTAATCCTGTTTAAATTAGCTTCTTCTGGGGAGATGCTCAACACACACACACACACACACATGTTCCCTGTCTTTTTCTCTCACACACACACAGCTGAGTCATTTTTGTAACTTTGGATAAACACACCTGTTTAGAGCAGACCTGTCTGTCTTAACCACAGTCTAAATGGAGTTAGCTTCTAATCCTTTTCCCTCTCCCCTGTCATTCTTGGGCTTCCTTCATCTGTGGGCCTAGCTCAACCAGACCAGCGACACACACACACACACACACACACACACACACACACACACACACACACACACTCACACACACACACACACACACACAGACTCCAGCTTTCACTCACTCGAGCTGAGCCTTTGAGGGACTGAAACAGCAAATAAAGCAGTCTTTCACAGATGACGTGCAAAGACTGGCAGCATCTAATAAAATGGCATTAGACGGTCCAATCTGTCCAATCCATTTAGGGTTGATGCCTCTGCATTCCTTCTCATTGCAGATGGTTTGAGATATGGATTCATTTTCAGATCTCTTGCTGAGACAAGCACCGCACAAGAGGAGGGTGACCCTCCCTCTCAGTTCACTTTCACATGCTTGATCAAACACACATTTATTCTGGTGTTGGAGTGGGTGCTATTTCCACCAGCCATTAGTAGTTGTTTAACACTCCAAAATGGCCACCTAACATTTTGAGACCTCAAAGCTTTCAGTGGTCTAGTGAACGATGGGTGCTCTTAAAGGCACTTAAATCTGCAGACCTTGACACAAACAAACATGTCCATACACACAAAGGGCATTCAATCTCCGGTGTTAGCCACACAGCGATAAAAATGGCCAGACAAGGCTCCGCCACTCTGAAAAACAGAATAAAGAATCCAGAATAAAATAAAATGGAATAAGAGTACAACCCCTTTCGGTGTAGAGAGCAACATGGTTGCCATCACCAGCACATTATGCGGAAAGAGCAACCAGGACGAGGCCGTCATGCCATGAAAAGCAAGAGAGGATGCAGGTTTCCATTGCAACCGCATACCACACTGGGTTATATCTGCTAATTACACAGCTCAGTGAAATCATCTGGTTGCCTATCCGTGATCTATAGTGTGCTACAGATCCTCAATGACTGAGTCGAGGGAAAGCTCATACTGCACGGCTCCGAATGATGCTTTTGCATTATGTGTCAAGGCAATGCAAGACGGAGCAACATTTAATTAACATTTCTAATTGTGCCTTGAAGGCTGCCTCGATTTAGTGGCGGCTTCATCCGCAGCTGATTATGTTCCAATGATGAGGTTAATGGTGCTGGATATTTGGCTGCTTGGCAAACAATGAGCTTGAGGATGCTGTTGGGTCTGTGTGTTGCTCCTGGCAACCCCATATTCAGATGTGAATTAATAGGGTCGGTATTTAAGTGTGTGTTTATTCACATTGCAACCTGTGGGTATGACCTTGACAAAGCCACACTCTTTAAGTGGTGAACCATGCTTGACTTCAGACATCATTGCAGGCTACTGATGTCTGTCCTTCAAGGATTCACTTTTAAGAATCGCTGTCCACAACCGCGAGAGGGTCGGATCATTCGGGTATATTCTGGAGTCGGACTGTCTGCATTTAAAAGCACCACTTCTACCAGACCGCCACGGTAGACTGAGTCACATTGTAAGTCCCGGGCCAGTTAGTGGTTCTGTGTGTTCGCCTGGACTGGCTGTGAGATTAAAAAAAACGACACAAAGTTGTTGAGCCACTCATTCGGAGGAAATTCAAGCAAGCCTTCCGTATAGAGAATCATGAGTTGTGCGCCAGTCAAAAGCACACACACACACACACACACACTAGGAAAGGCACATTGGCGCCCACCACACTCAGCCCGTATTATTCTGCCTCACTGAGCTCACTTGACTCTCTGCCAGTGTAACTGTAAAAGTCGCCCCCCTCCCTTCCCTACTTCTGTCTACACTCCTGTCCTGACTTTCCCTTCCTCGCTCTATCCTTCGCTCCTTTTCCGTCTTCAATTCCAGTTCTTCCTCTCATTTAAAAATAAACACTGCGACCCTGAAACAAATGAGGGGCGTAAATGGGATCTTGGTTTATTGTGAACAAATAGTCTACGACATAGCAAAGCATTCATTAGGACACAGCAAGGAGCAGCCGTTTATAATGGCCGTCCAATGGAGGAGATGAAATTGGTAGAGCAAAGATAACAGCTGTAAGATAACAAAGACAAACCTGATAACACAGCAAGAGTCAGAGAGGCACCCAGAGATCTGAAAGCCATTAACTCTAGTGCTGGCTAGGAGGAATCGGGTGTGATGGCCTATTTCTGTAGGCTCTATATCTCATCAGGGGCTATCACCCTAGACTGTTGTGTGATTTATTTGGCCTCAAAATCCTTTTTTTTTTTTTTTTTATCAAGTGTGTGCATGTGTAAGCTCAGTAGTACAATCCTGCTCCATCTGTCTCTTCCATCAGCCAAATACCTCGAGCAAAGGTGGCCTGGAGATGGGACACAGGTGCTCCAATGGCTCCCTCGACACTTGTGATGTTACGGTGGAACCGGAACAGGAAATGGTTTTGCCCTACAGTCCCCTTGCTTATAGAACTACTTAATCGTAGCCGCATAATTGCTATGACTTAGAATTTAACTGAAGCCAGTTTCTAGGTCACCAATCCATGTCATGCTGTTGAGTTCACAATAGCCCATTCATTATGCACTGCAAGCCAGGTGGTGGAGTATGGAATCTGCATGATTATCAGCCAAATACTTTATAATGGGACCAGTATGAAAGCTGTAACCTTCTCTGGCAGGTAGTCTATTGATAAAATGCTACGCATACAGGTGACATGTGCACAAAAGGGCCACTGCTACATGTTGAATCAGAGGTGTGTTAAATGATTGGAGTTCGTTGAAACACGATTTCCAATCGCAAATTCAATTAAAAAAATAAGTGAACGAATTGTATGCAATTTGATCTTTTGTGATGACCTCTCTCCCCACATATGCACTCGCACACTGAAGAGCAGGCACTTGGCTGATGAGGAAACCTGGGGTTAATGTCCGCCTGTCCTCAGGTCTCAACTCTGAGGCAGGAAATGAGCTGCTGTGTCCACCAATCATTTTAGATAATGGAGAGATTTATTATAACGGAGCTGCTGCTGCTGTGCCAAGTCTAATTAATTTTCCTGGGTGTGCGCGTGAGAGAGAGGGCGAGATAAAGAAAAAAATATTTGGTGTGAATAAATGTGAATGAAATACTGTCTGTGTCCAAACATAGATATTCCCAAGTAGATTGATGGATATTATTGGTTTTGTGGAAAGCAGTCGGTTTGTGCTCCACTTGTTGCGAGACAACGTTAAACATGTGGGCTTGGCAAAGAAGAAAAACTTTACATCAGACAGCCAGGCCCAGCCAGATGGCCCTGGCCAAGCAGCCCTCCTCTCTGTCAACCTCATCACTAATTAGGATTTTTACATCGGGCCGCATGTGTCTGTGTGGACAAGTTTAAGAGCTTCCTAAATGAGAACGGAGATTAGTGAAGTGCTAAATGAAACCGCAGAGCTGCAGCGTCTGCTGAACCCTCACAACTATAGTACATGTATAAAGTGTGGCGAACAGATGAATGCGCTTTGAACGTTTCAGGCAAACGAGGGTGAAACTCTCTGAACTTTTTATTTAACTATTTCAACTATAGTTAGCTCACGTATTTCTCTGGAAACATAAACCCATCCGTTTTAGAGCTACATTCCATCTTAAAAACTACCATGCCGATAAAAGCCCATTTAACTCAATGTAATTGATACACCACTACTTATCTGCTTGAACATAATGAAGGTAAATAATGCAGCTTTAGAAAACAACCAATCCCAACTGGATCCATCTGAAGAAAGTCCTCTATATATACACACACATTCGGAAAGAAGAGGTTTGTCAAGATGTGCTGGAGAGCTCCCTCACAGACCCGACCAGTCCCACATCTCCCCTGCTATCTTTATAACAGCTATTCAATGAGAATGCCATTGCCTCATCTCCTCTCTGCTAAATCACTGCCCTCAATTTCTCCACGGGTGACCACTTCTCTTCTCCTATCAATCTTAACTTCTGCCACCACTTATTTCTCACCCCAGTATTTTGTATCAAAATGCTCTTAGTTTCTCGATTACTTAAACCCGCCTTCCTGTCGCCACACCGCCATCTCACTTTCTCACTCTCTACTCTGCTGCTGAATGAGCCGGGAACCACAGCAGTGTGATGGCTAACAGCAGGGGAATGTGTTGAGGGTCTACCAAATGTTTAGCATGCAGTCAGAAACGCCCAGACGGGCGCCCAGCCAACAACTTGTTTTATTTGCGATAATGGCTTCCTCCTAACAAAATATCTGTCGGTCGGAGGCCGTTGATGTCTGCGGCTGTGTGTGAGGGAAATTTATATGTGTCAAACATGAGCGGCCATAACTTGTGACTGAGATCATTTAACCTGCTCATCATAGATCTTGTACTATGTGTGCGTGTGTGTGTGAGCGTGTGTGTGTCTGTGAGTGATTGTTTTTTGATACTCTGCTACCCCTCACAGTACATCTTCCATAATGGCTGGGTGACTGGGCAGGCCCCCCTCTGGATGGCGGGGTGGCGTAAATCAGAGTTGATTTGGCTTCATGCCACAGATGTGTCAGTTCACCCTGTCCAATGAGGATTCAACAAATAGCATTCCACGTCAGTCACATCCCACTCCATACATCTTCCAGATGGCTGCAGTCGGCCTATCCCCCTGCCTTTTTAAGAGAGACTCCCCCAGACCACTGCTAGTGCCCCCCACATGTCCCTCCTATGGATTTGTTGCGATACCATGTCATCTCTCTTCCTTTGGCCCCTCAAATAGGCCTGTCAAGAGAATTTCCACTGCATCAAAAAGCCCAGAAGGCAACAGTCAGCGGGAGTGAGAGGGAAAGCCTTCAGTACAAAGACTGGAATGGAATCAGATGACATGGAATATACAGGGTTCCAAATCTCATTGTGGTGCAAGAACATAGGGATGGATCTCAGATCATTGATGTGAAGCTCAAATAAATGTAGCAGGATATGGGGAGGGAAACATGAGAAACAGTGGGACACACTGAGAATCCCTTTCCCCCCACAGCATACCTGCTGTTCTCATGTCACAGTTCTTTTTGAGAGCCAAAGCAAGGCATTGGTCCCAGTTGAGTGTGCTTCCTGCCACGTCTGCTCGCTGTGTGTAATTTCTCCATGACCGTGACCGAGAAGCAACTGCACAACGTGTGCTATGACACCGCGTGCCTGTGTTCATGCTGCTGTTCTCAGACTGATGCTACAGCAGCGAGCGCTACTTTGCTAGCATGTCAGGTCACTAGCTCCCCTCTGCGTGCCTCAGGAGAGAGCCACAGTTGAGCTCGCTTCCCCCTTTGTCTACGCCCTCGTCTGCCTTATTCTCTTTCCAAAGGTTTTCCCTTCTCCTCAGGTTAACAAGCTTTACAAAGTGCCACTCGTCAGCTTCAACGTTTGACTACCAGACGGTGTCCTCCGCTGTCCGACTGCCAGAACACAGGTCGGTAGAGCCGCTGAAGACTACAGCGCACTGTGCACCTCGCTGGAACATGAGAGGCCGCCATGGCGCTTTGTATCGTGCCTAAATGTAAACACTGGAGACCAAGTCACTGGGGGGAAGTATTAGCATCGTTGATGTGGCCACCGCAGCAGCCATTTGGTTTAGAGCGATCTCATTATCAAAAGCAACTTTGTTGTCGGAGGATCTATGAACATCAAAGGAATGAAACACTGTGATATGAGCAACCCAAATGAACTAACACACACGCGCCAACGATGGAGACAGTGCTGCACATCTGTGATCAGCATTAGTCAGATGGATCTGCTTGAAATTAGCATGTACTAGTAGACAGCGATAAAGGCAAGCTTGTTTTGGCACACAGGGAAAGAGGAGGCCAACAGAGAGAAAAGGGGCAACAGAGATTGGAATGTAACCACGAGTTTTTCACTCCCAATGCTGCATGGCTCCGTTTTGTAATTTACTTACAAGGGCAAGGCAGCGAAACTGAGAACATGAATAGTTGCAGCAACAGCCTGAGCGAGAGGGATATTACAGCGAGAGGAAGGAGAAGAGATGGAGCTCAGAGTAAATGGGGAGGGGAGGAAAATGAGAGAGGCAGACTGGGGAACTCATTAACTTCTCTTTAATAAAGCCCAAGTCACATGGGAACCCTTTCATTCCTTCATCTATCTAGTCACACACACACACACAAAAGGCACACAATACACTCTAGTGCCAAATTGATCACCTGCAGATTACCACACAGATATTGCTCATTGGCACGTCTCCACAATCACTTGACACACATTAAAATCACTAACCTATAGAGCTTCATTAGGGATGGGACGTCCCTGGCAAACCTTTGCGACTCTAAAGTTACTGCAGATCGTTCATAGCTGACAATAACCACTCCAAGACGCTGAATGTAATATTCTGTAGACTCAATGCATGCTATTAAGAAACTCAATATCTTAAAGCAACAGCACACACGCTTTGAGGAAAACTGCAAATATGAAGGAGGAGCAAAACACTTTTCTATGTGCTTTTCTATCTTGTCTTCAAAGACAAAAAAATGGAAAAGCATTTCCATGAAGAATATTGAAATGGGCGCCGGGCCCAGTACCAGATTCCCTTTTGTTGTTATCATTTGACGCTCTGACTTGGAGGCATAAGAGCGGGACGAGAATGTTTGGCTACTATAGGGATGGAAAGTAGGGATTGTAGAATTGAGGCTTCTTCTATATCTGAACATCCATGCCTTCCCCAGGGGCCAGACAGCAAGGCTAATTTAAGAAGCGTGGGCCTTGTCAGCTGCCATTAGCATGCGCGCTGACAGACACGCACAAACACACAAGTGGGCACAATTACCCAAAAACACACAAGGCGCAGAAATGCACTCGCTACACAAAGCTAATTCCAGAAATTTGGGCAACTGTCAGAAGTCATCATCCGTGTGAGTACAAAGCACACCAACATGTTACACAACCTGGAGCTCTAAAGGGGGGAGGCAGGGAGAGGCAGAGAGAAAGGGGGGAGATTTATTGATTTACGCTGAATAGCAACATGACAAAATGAAACAGAATATAAATTGCATGTACCTACTTAACATGGTAACCCAGTAATCCAGGCATTGTGTGAAGGAGATGACCCTTTTGCCATGTGAAGGTGTTAATCATATGAGTGAGGGTTTTATTTTTTAATTTTTTTAAATAAACACAATGTATTGGCTACTTTGCAGGTTTAATGCACGTTACTATGCAAGATGAGTCTAATTAAACGTGTGTTCACAATCTCTGTATACAGCGTGTACAAGTACCTTTTGGCCATCCATCCATCCATTTTCCACCGCTTATCCGGGGTCGGGTTGCGGTGGCAGCAGGTCCAGCAGGCTGACCCAGACTTCTCTCTCACCCAAAACATCTACCAGCTCATTCTGGGGGATCTCGAGGCGTTCCATGGCCCGCTGGGAGATATAATCCCTCCAGCGTGTCCTGGGTCTTCCCGGGGGCCTCCTACCAGTTGGGCGTGCCTGGAAAACCTCTCATGGGAGGCATCCAGGGGGCATCCAAATTAGACTTTTTTGCCAATTTATGCTTTTATTTGAGAGTCTACTGCAGAGAGATGACACACAAAGGTCCCCTACTGGCCATGAAGCGGTCGTGCATCTAAAACCCCTCCAATTCACACTGCATTATCCATATTGATGATTTTTGTGGGAGATCATGTGACGAATGCTAAATAAGCTGTAACGTGAATTAAAACCAAATTGTGTATTTTGTAGTTGTGTCATTTAGTTGTACAGGACAGCTCATGATCATACAGATCAGGGGCCTTTGGTTCGGGAGACTGTGAACGTACGAATCTTAGCAATGGTGTGTGTGTCTGAGCAAGTCAGTCAAAAGAAACAAGTCCAGCGGTGGCAAAACATCAACCCAGACCACACACACACACACACACACACACAAACACACTGTTCCTTCACCGGACGTACAACCAAGCCAACGCACACACACTAGAGACACACAAGGGGTATTTGTCTTTGCTGTTCTCGTTCTGAAATGATCGCACCCAGGTGTTCTGTGATCAAGAGGGATTTCAAAAGCAGGGACTTGCAATTGGCGGTATCCAGGGGCGACTGCGGCCGGTCCTATCAGAGACAGCGATTCCCACCATTTTGTGTAGCATCAGTTCTTCACCACAGAGATCAAAGAAACTTTTAAACTGAGATCAAATAATTCTCACAAACACGCTGAACTGGATGCCAACGACGGAATCCTGACGCAGTCATGCAATAATGTTTCTCAGTAATTGTGTGCAGGAATTAATTCTCCCAGGATACTGCATGACATTCCTCAAGCAGATTTCCATCTCATCGCCACGGTGTGCATGATCGCTCATTCACTCATATGATACAACTTAAGGGTTTGGCACTGAAATACATTAGCATTTTAGAATGCATTAGCATACCCAAAGGGAGCTGCGGAAGCATTGATTACAAGTAACCGCATGCATTTAGATGCTGCTCTGCCTCTGATCACACACATGCTATACCAACGCTACACCCTGCCCAACCCCCACGCACACACACACACACACACACACACACACACACACCTTTTCTTGGTGGAGCAGTCCCATCCCCTGCTGCGAAGCAGGTGCCGTAACATGATTCTACCTCCCTCTATGCCGACACACATGCATGCATACAGACACACGGACACACACACTGACATGCACACACATACACATGCATGTCTTCAAAGACAGAGCTGTGAAGCAGAGGTGACAGGTCTCTGGTTCTATGCCATCCTCAGCAAATGTGGTGCTAATTGGTATTCCCCCACTGTTGTAGAGCAGCATGCCTCCAACATGGCGTCCATATGGACCCCAAGATGGAGTCATCTCCCGCACACCAGAGGATCACGGGAAGAGAGAACAATCCAAAATCTGTTTCCTTTCAATTGTCAAACGAATATCAGGCACACTTTTAAAATGTCGCAAAACAATTAATGCAAATTAGCCGCATTTCAATCAACCGGTTTGGAATATACTTTATAATGAGATTATTGTTCAGCGGAATATTGGTTTGCCTTGCTCATGGTCCTCACATGTCCACATTAGCGGAACGATATTCAGTTATGCAACACATGTAGTCAATTTTGCACCATATATTTGATTAAAAAATATTAAAAAGAATGCAGATGCGCCTGTTTGGCTATTGTTTGGTTTAAAAACCAAAAGAAAAAGAAGAGCCAGAGAACGTGAACAAAGGGATTTGTAAGCTGCAGGATAAACACCATCTCCATCTTACAACTCACCATGAACAGAATAGTCTGTCACTCACCGACTCCGTCCACAAAGAAAACTGGTATCATGGTGAGCACTCAGCCCTCTATCATCAGCGCTTTCGCAAAGGCAACAAAATATAAACGTGGCAGTGAATTGTGACAGGCCAGCAGAAGGGCAGTTATTACCAATTAACTGATCTCAGTTAAGGATTTGGGGTGGAGAGTTTTTCCTGAACCGATGTGAGGTCCCAGGATAGAGGATGCCGTATGTGTAAAGATTGTAAAGACCTTTGTAAAGGCTATACAAAATAAAGGTAATTTAATTTAATGTAATGATCTCAGCATGTCCTTGTGTAAAATAGCACTTACTGCTACTGCACTTTGTGGCCACTTATAGGTATTGCAACATACGTGTCTAGAGTACACAGATATCTAGGCATATTTCTATGTCACTTTATCTGTTTTTCAATTTTTCTTAACGCAATATCGTCAGAAGGGGAATTGTAATATCGCAGGCCGATAGTTTGGAGTAAATAAACTCGGCTAAGCAACAGAATAGGAGGGAAAGCGGTTAGCGAACCAGAAACAACCACAGGTCGCCTTGGCGATCTAATCCACAACGAACCCTTTGTGTATTCATCTTCCGCTCGTGAACTCGTGCAGTATTTGGCAGCTGGGCACAGACACATGTAGACGGTTTAGTATGACAGCTGATTCGAGAGATGAGAGATTTGACTGTGACACCTCTAATGATCTCTTCATCTGATTGACGGGCTAGGCAAGGCTCCAATTCACACATTTTGCACTAGACAGAATGCGGTGCACGTACACCAAAGAGGGTCAGCATGTCAGACACACACTTACACACACACATCCCCCACACAGACACACTAATAAGCCACACACACACACTGCTCCACTGAATGTTAGAAAAATACTATTTGCTTCCATAAATCCCTCCTGTGACTTCCAGAATATTCCGCTATTATGCTGCTCCGAGCGGGGCTATTTCCGCCCCCAGTTAGCCTGTCATCAGGGGCATTGTACTCTATTGTCTGGGGGCGAGCCCAAATGGGGCCCTTTCAGGGGTATTTCAGGTACTTTCATGGAAGAATGGAGAGGATATTCATATCACATTTCAGTTTTTCTATCACTGAGCAAACACAGTTTGGACAACACACAAACACACACACACACACACGCACACACACACACACACACACACACACGCACACACACCGGCACTTCCTTCACTGACCCAAACGAGCGAGTCAAGTGCATTCCAGCTCTCAGCAATTTCCTCCATCTTCTCCCAACAGACAGGATCCCATTACGAGCGCCTGGCTGCTATCTCCCACAAAACAAAGGCGGCGGCAAACAAGGGAGCGTCTTCAACATTTTCATAAGACGTCTACAAAACTGGGACAATGGTATTGAACTTAGAACATAAGCATTGTAAAAATTGCACTGTAAAAATTGCTTTTTCCAAAAAAAAACAATTTGATTGACCTGCTTTACTAAACAAGGACAAACTGATCAGTCTGGATTCCTGAAAGGAACTGGCATGCTGGAGCAAGCTCCTTTAATTGCACTCTCACTGATCCATCTCATGATTATTGGCAATTATCTGTCAATTAGCAATGTGCTGATGTCACCAAGATGTGAAAGGCAAAGCAATCAGGGGTTGTTAGTATAGAAATGGTTGTCCATATTAATGACCCAATCAACTGTCCAGCCCGCACAGAGGACCCTGTGTGTGTGTGTGTGTGTGTGTGTGTGTGTGTGTGTGTGTGTATGGTCCTGTAACTAATCTCCAGTGTGACTGTAGCAATCACAGCATAGCAGGCCTGTCAACACCGCTTCATGTCTACACTGCTCAGTAGTATCGGGGGCTGCTAAATAGGATACATATGCCACTCAAAACGACCTTGACTGAAACACACTTAACCCCTCCTCCAACCATCGCCCCAGTGAGGTGCCCAATTTATTTGAGTCCTATTGAATCTGAAAAGAATGTGCATGTGATACAACGGAATTTGGGTAATTGCTGTATTAATTAAAATGCCGGTGCTTAGGGAGGCGCTGGATGTAGATCCAAAAGAATATCGCAATAGAGAAGGGGCACAATATTTAAAATCTTAAAAGCAATCGTTATTATATTATGTTACTTAAACGTATCCATGCAGTGATATACTGTGAGGTTGTTTTGTGGCTATACATTCTGACACTGAGGAATTGTTATATACGAGATAAAGCTTTTGTTCGCCCGGTTAAATGTACACAAAAAGACCAAGAGACACACACACAAGACGACAAATCATCCTCGTATCCACCAAACGCAATCAATCCATCCTTTCGCCTCTCAAATGAACAGAGGATGGGTGCTTACGACATCTGTCATTCCCTCCCCATGCTGTGATCCATGATATGATCGCAACGCTCATACGTCCTGGACGAGTCACAATCAATCTTCAGAGCCAAGGCAACGGACAGACAGCCGCAGAGAGAGAGCGAGGGAGGGAGAGCGGATTCTTGTTTTTTTGGTCTTTTCTGCTTTTTCAGGAACACTGTGACCATCCATCATGCTTTACCTTTTAGAAGCTGCAGCGTGATGTTTATCAAAGGAAGTAGAATTTCAAAGCATTACCCGAGCCTCACATTGATTGAAAACATGTGCAGAAATGCAAGTCACTCTCCGCGCTTTCTCTACGTTTTCCACTGTCAATAATAGCAGATAGAAGGTGTCCTCTTTCAGCCAATCATTGCCAGGTGTCTGAAAGCATTTTTGAGCAGGCTGAGTGATTTTTTTATATACTTGCTTACACAAGTACACACACACACACACTCACGGACTCCCACAGTGACCTTGTCAGGAGTTATGAACATCACATGAACAGAGCATTGCACACGTGTCTCTTGGGTTGGGTTAGGTAAGTCCACATATCAGGTATAGCCTTCATAAATCCGAAAAAGGACGGCGTATTTGGGGATTGGTGATTGGGGATCGAGAAGTAAAAGCACCTTTTTGAGACTGGGGAGAACAGTAAATACGGCTGGCACCAGGTGGGCTGTTTAGGTTTTAATGGAGCCCCTTTATTCACTGGCACACAAACAGACACTACTTCACACACTTGCTGGAAAAAAAAAGCCGACGCATCAATACATAGTCACACATACCTGTAAGTGCAAACCCATGCGAGTATGCACACGCATACACAAACACAGACGCATTTCTCACCATTCCATTAGCCGGAAACACAAAGAAGCGACGACCTACAAGCGTGAGTTTGCAAATCGCAGCGGCCCAACACAGTCACGCACAGCGCATAGAAAATATACAAATAGGCAAGCTACCTGTTGAGTGTTGACTCAGGAGGGACAGGCTAAAGCTCTGGCATGGAGAACAAAAGCCAGGGAGACTGTCACACAACAACAAATCCCTGCATGACTCTGCACGGCCAGCTGCTTTTGTCGGGATAACCGTTTTGTGAATGGTATTACACAGTCAGCGCTGCATTAGCACAGGTTGGAACACGATACATCTAGCTGAAACGGTTGGGAGGCACGGAGCAATGCGCTTCATTTAAACTCCAGTACGTTAACACTGGCAGCATATTGTAAAACACGTTCAAGACCCACCTGGTAGAGATCAGTCGTGTCTGAAATGCACATCTCTCAATCTTATTAAAAAAATAAAAATACATTCATATTAAACTGTAGCTTGGGCGCGTACACAGCATTACGTCATTGTGTGATAGCTCCAAGTGTTAAGAACAACAACACTTGAGAGGCAGAACCCTCAGAACCTGAAGTCGTAATGAGTGAAAGTGGAGTGAACAGAAAACGGACGATTGACGATAACCACTTCATTAAATTACACACTTTAGCCACGCCTTGCGACGGCTCGGCCATGTTTTGATTAAATCATGAATCGACGGTGTGTGACGGACAACATTTGCATAGGACATCATCATAAGAGACAGTTTTTTTTCTTATGGGAGGGATTTTTTTTTTTTACATGAGGTGATTTTCAAGCCTCACACAAACGTGCAGAAGGTAAATGATTCGTAGGACAGTTTGTATTACGTGTGAGAATGGAGCACAGTAGCCCCTCACACACAGTACACACACACACCACAGACTTCGTGCTAAGTTAGGCCTTTAGACATCATTCATCATTTACTAAGCCCGTAGTAGTAGAATCCACGGCTGTGCTGGCGGGCATTTAGATAGAATGGAATTTATGATAAAAGAGGCAAGCATTAGATATTATGCATTAATAATCTCTCATCTCATATATATGTTAAGGCTGCATCCTTTGATATTGTCTGAACTTCCTCTAAAACTGATGTGAGCCAGTTGTAAAACACAGCCAAGAAAACCACTGTACAATTACATTCGGCTCGGCTTAGCGGGGACGTTTGTCATCTTGACATATCATCAGCCGAGTGCAGCCGCACGGCCGCGGTGGAACATTTCTGCATTTGAACGAGCACATCTGTTCATTCACGTCCACAGTCCACTCCACTTTATCGAGAACTACCTGAGCGCGTGCCATACGTGTGTACAGTGTATTCTAGCAGTTCATTTCCCGAGATCTCAGAAATGGGCTGACTCCTCCCAGACATCAGTGCCAATCTGATGAGTGGGTGTCTAACCGTGTGTGAAGCTCACATCAAAGACATGCCGCTTTACATGCCCAGCCTTGGGAGGAAGCGGGGAGGGGGAAGACTTCATAGAAATAAAAGATGAGGATTCAACAATTGGGGGTTGAATTGTATACTGTTCAGCGAGCCCCATTACAGGACAGGTTTGGGTTAGGGCTGCATGACTGAGAACGCCATCAAGACATCCTTTGTGGATTCAGCAGCAACCTTAACAAACAGGCTCACACTAACAGCAAATACGCACACACCAGGACTCAAACTGCATCATTCATTATAGCTACAATTTTTAGTTAAAGTCGGGGGATTTTCACCCGAGCAATTGTGGTTATGTTATTTTCATTGTGTTGCTTTTGTCTGAGTTGTGTGGGTCCTTGTGTAGCTTCCTGCTGCTCACTGACGTTATTGAAAGTGGGCGTGTCTCTCTGCTCCGATCCCTGTTTCTTTCAACTGGCACGTGTTCGGGTGATTTTCACCCGAAGTTAGTGATAGAGGGTGAAATAATTCTGGATGGGTTTTAACATTGAAGAGAGACTTTTCCTTCACAGGACAAGGCTCACTGGTCCCTGGAACATGTGGACCACAGAACAAGTTCATAGATCCATTATTTATATATTTAATCATGTTTTGTTGACAGTTTCCTAATTTTTCACCCGATTTTGAGCCTTTATTCAGGGCCCCCCCCCCCCCCCATGATACAATTTTTTTTGTTTGTTTTATGAGAAGTTCTATAGGGTAAAATAATAGAAGAGTACTTCAATTTGCCTTGTATTGTTGTAATTTAATATATTTTGATGAGAAGTATATTTTTTATCAGGTACATTATATCAGGTGTTAGTGTGACTATTTTTAATGTTAGTGGTCCAGGGTTAAAACAAAAGGAAAATCCCAGCAGACATGCAAGGACTCTCACACAGAGCCGCAGACAAACACAATCGGAAGGGCTGGATGCGCTTAAGGGTTAGCAGCCAGAGCCACCAGCCTCCTCATTAGCACAAATAAGATCTTAGGTAGATACTGGCCCATCCTTCTCTCCCCTCTCTTTGTCCCTCTTTGCCTCTGTTCTCTTCCACAAATGAGTCCTTATCCTTGTCCTCTAGCTTGCCTGGAACAAAAAGAGTAGCACATACAGCTGTAAAAGCACAACACAAAGGGGAGGAATACTCTACCGTCTCCATGTGGGGAATGTTTTACTTGATTTATTTGTGCATCTGCTCGAAATACACTCTCAATAATATTGAGGCAAGATTCATCACCTACATATGTTTGGTTGGGATGTGACCCCAGGTTGGATGACATTGAAATGAGTCCCCTTGGCCCTTACTGTCATAGTTATTCATGAAGGGATGGCGAGGTCAACAGGCCAACATGGGCTGGGATCAGTTTGTCATGAATATAATACATATTCAGATTTGGGAGAATGTATTCAGTAATATTGAATATTAGATTACAGAATCGGATATTCCCATCTTGAATAATTCCCATGATGGATTTCCATTTGCTTTTCATCTGCTTTTTTTTTTGTTGCCTGAATACACAGAATTGAACTTGAAAGCCAAATAACCACCTCTGGTTCTTTTAGGGAAATGTCTCTTTCACCCCATCAGTTTTCTAGTTGTACTTTAGCCCGCCAGGCAACTGCTGGTAGATGGAGATGCTGTCTACTCATCTCCCATTACCCTCTATGCTTCAAATCAATAGTTAATTACCTCCAAAAAGCTCTCTTCCTTAAGCTAGAGAAGTGGACAGCACAAGACCAGCAGAGATTTGCCTGGCAGAGGGATTCAGTGTTATGCAGGGTGAAAACTGCACTCCCACCATTGCTACTTATTGGCCCATCAGTGTCCCTCTCAGAAGCTGCCATTCCATTTTGCACTGCGCCGGCACTTCATTTCTCTCCGCCACACAATTTTCATTCGTCATAACGCAGACACGCGCGGCGAAACAAAAATATTCATGCACATTTTCTCTCCATCTGCCCCTCTCTTGCCAAGGAGCCAATGCTTAATAAGAGATTACATTTATGGTGAGGAGAAGGGTCAGGGGAACGGTGAAATATGTCCACATGTCCTGAACCTGGGAGAGGCACTGGCACTAACTCATTAATAATGGGACAGGCCCCAGGCCCAAGCCCTTAGCTCTCCGTCTCTACTCATTTCCTTTCTACACATCAAAGCTGTGTGTGTGTACGGCTGCATATGTGTGAGTGCTGGGGCTCTAGTACACGCATATCTGTGCTGTTTGTGTGTGTGTGCGTGCATGCTTGTCAGTCCCTATGAGAAACAGCCTGTGGAGGAGCCAGCTTTTATTTAATCAGAAGTGGAGCAGCTTCCACCACCATCCGTAATTTCAGACCTATTAACGTTCTGCCTTTAATTCCTCTGAGCGGTGGAGACGCAGCCTCCTCTGTGCTGCTGAGTCACTTAAAATTCAAAAAGTACCACAAAGTTGTTGTTTTTTCCCCCCCTTTACGGTAGCAACTTCATATATTGAACGTTTAGACTCCAGGAGCAAGACATTTGTTGTACAAACAGTGTGTAGTGTACACTGTGAGCTAAATTGCTATTTGTATCAGTTTGATTGGAGACTTTAAAAGATTCCCCACACTCTGAAAGTGGCATCACAATAACCGTGCACCACTCTCCCTGCCTCCTCCCTCTCCTTAGTCAGCCTTTGCCCCGCAGCCTTCCTGCTCGCAGCCTTAAGCCTGAGCCGTTGGGCTTAAAAGTCAAATTAAATCATGGACTCAAAAACAGATCTCGTTATAACAATCATAAATGAAGCCCTTTGTTCCCACAAGCCTACAGCCTCAGCAGACTCTTAACCCTTTTCCTGTTCCTGCCAATGCTGCGTCTATTACGTCTTCAGAAACAGGCTCATGTTTCCCTTTTTTCCCCGTGTAGTATAATGCTTCATAAATGCATCTGTTTTCCACTATAAAAAAAAAAAGTGCGGGGGTAGGAGGCAGGTGAGGGAGGGAGGAGGGGATACAAGAGGGAGAGAAGCCAGTAGAAACAACCAATTATCCCCAGGCAGGAAGGTTTGGGAGAGGAGGGGGTGAGAAGGGGGTGTAGCTTGCAACTCTCAGATTTAATTAAAATTCATTGGAAAACAATAATAATCTAGAAGTCGAGTCAAAAACAGGCCTTTGCGGATCTGGCTGAGGCCAATTTAAGGAGAGTCGGGGTGGACAGGGGCTAAAAGGACCACGGGGGGAACGAGGCGGTGAGCTGGAGGCCCCAGGAGCCAGGCAGCGTGAACACCGGGTTATAAGACTCGATAATCAATGCTTTCTCTTCTCGCTTCTCAACTGGACAAATATCGAAGAGGCTCCCCTTTCCTGCTGACTGAACAGCTGTCACCCAATCTGGACAGGTGATAATGGAGGGGAAACGCCTGAGAGACTGATAAAGAATGAGAAAAGCGCATTTTTCACACCAGCATCCTTGAGTGGTGGGGAAGCTGGGTCACTGCTCCCAATCAATTACTCGTATTGCCATTTTCCACGAGGTGTGGCTCGGAGGTTTATGTCTATAATTGTGTTTGTGTGCACATTAAGCCAGGATGAGTAGGTGTGTGTGTCTGTCTCTGTGTCCATGTTGTGTGTTTGTCATTTGAGAGAACTGGCTCGACCAGGAAACAGATGACTCTCACAGTTTGAGGTTGAACTGTGTCCCGAGCGTCACCGCTTTCCCTCCTGTGCTCTAATGTGTTTCGTATGTTGCTAATGCCGTGGGGGCGCTTATCCCCGAGATTGGACTGATAAGGCCTTAGCCTTCGTCCCACAGTCAGCCACCTGCTCCGACAAGGGCCGAGCAGGAAGCAAGACGGGCGCAACCTAACACTGCTGATAGCATCTCCTCGGCAAATCTCTGGACACAGGAATGTGGGGACGACACAGGGGGACGACATAGTGAAGAACACAAAATATCCACTCGGCGAGAGAGAAAACAAGACCAGGAAGAGAGGCTGGAACGCAGCAGGATGCACAAATGTGCACAGTATGCTGTGTGCTGCTCTTTTCTCTCTCTCTCTCTCTCTCTCTCAATGATACGTACACAAAAATGTGCACATGCATACCAGCCCCCAACCTGCCTCCACCATCTGGCCTTCCCAAGGCTCAGATGTCTCTGGGGTAAGGTGAGCAGTGAGGGGGACTTTGTGTGTGCGTGTGCGTTGTTTGTGTTTGTGTGTGTGTGTGTGTGTGTGTGTGTGTGTGTGTGTGTGTGTGTGTGTGTGTGTGTGTGCAAGAGAGAGAGAGAGAGATAGAAAAAGAGAGATGGGTAATTCAGCGATCGTACTATCCAACAAAATGTACGCACTACAGTATACAGTGTACTGCAATATGTGAAAAACCATCTTGGAAAAGAACCAGAGATTATTGCCACTGCAGGTGCATGAGCTTCGGGCTGAGTAGGCCGCGTGAGCACACCTTAACACCGACTGGTCTTTTTCACTGTGGACAAAATAAAGCCTCCATTATGGGATGAGGCCATGTCTGCCGCCCCTGCCTGCCATAATGGCTTTAGCACTCTACTGACGACACAGGGACCCAAAATGCACAATACACACACACACAAACACACACACACACAAACACACACACACACACACACACACACACACCAACACTGCGGTAAAAAATAAATAAAGCAAAGAAGTGGAAATTGAATTCTACTTCAGGTTGTCCCAGATGAGCAGTAGTGCCCGTGGCTAAAATACACCTGTACACTCATGTGAGCGCTCACACACATAATCCGTCACGTCTTTTCAGTCCTACCACCTCGACCAGTTGGCCCGTGTTGTATTTCCATTCTTCTCTTTTCTAACCATTTGAAATAAGAGAGCAATCTTGCATACACCTCCATTAGAGACTCAACAGGACTCTTTTCACAGGCTGCCTCCTCTGCACAGCTGGTTTGCTCTCACGCACGCACAACTCACATCATGGCGGAGAGAAGAATGCTTAACTCAACACTGAACTAGTCTCACAACGCCAGTCTTTATAACTACGGGCTGAGTTTTCCAAACTGGATTTAAGTCTGTGGAGCAACTGGGAATCGTTTCCGACCCCATATATTTCGGACCATCCTGAGCACCTGCTTAGAAGACGATGTGATCTTGCTCCTCAGAAAAAACAAGAGACGTTTGAACTTTTCAATAAAAAAAAAATTGGAAAGATTTTTTTGTGGATATTTTAGATGCATTGTGAAATTTCCAAACGTCCAACGTGCTTTTCTAGCTAAAAAAAAGGCGAAAGCAAGACTGTGCGGGTATGTATGTGGATGTAGATGGTTGTGTATATGTAGATGCATATGTATAAGCATTTGTCGGTGTAGACGTGCATGTATATAAAGATTAGCATTTATACTGGCTGTAAGCGGAACTATTCATATTGATATTACCTTTTTGATTATTTACTATTTATTTTATTATGTTTATTTAAATGTCATTGTTCTGTTGTGTTGAAAATGCACAACAAAAAGTCAATAACAAAAAAGGCGAAGCAATGACCAACAGCTCAGGGAGTGGTCCATGTGGGTTCCTGTTAATGTCTGAAGGAAGCAGAGGGTTGACAATCATCACCTGCTCCTTGTCTCATGAGCACCCATTGAGCCTCACCAAAGCTGTGTGTTATATTGGCAACGCTACAACTTTATTCATAATGACTTTTAATACAATGCCAGAAGAAATAAATAACAAAAACTCGCCAACAGAATACCAACAGTGTGATACTTGAGGAACCCAGGAGGCTGATTCGGACTTCTCCACAGTGGGGTCAGAGCACCGGGAGCTGGGAGGCAGCTCGTCTGAAGCCGAGTATCTGTGTCGCTCAAGGACGCGTCAGCAGGGCGTCCGGTCTCCTACTCAGATGGAGGCTGGAACTTGCTCTCCAACACTCTGTCCTCTAACCTTTTAAATCAATATTCCACTCTCACTCTCACGCTCCTCATTAATGTGCATCAACGATGTGTGGTTCGACCTCCATAACTATATCCCATGCTGCAGCGATCATTAATATTGTTTGTTCAGGAAGCTATATTCTACATCACATCCCCTTGGCCCCTGAGGATGAGGAATCACTTTAGCAGGTACTTAACACAACATCCTTAAAGACTGGTTCCATCACTAAGGATCTCTTATCATTCACAATGTTGCTGCACGGCACACCGGAGTGTCAGATAGCCGAGACCAGTGATCGCTTACTTGTAAAAGACAAAAAAAACTCTCTTTTCTGAAAGTCGCTGACCTCCCTCCATCGGTCTCTCATCTTTTTTCATCTGCCTCCCTCCCAGGTCTATCTTCCAACCACTGTCTCATCCCCCATTCCCTCCGTTCCTCTAACCTCCACCACCCAGTTGCAGGCAGTTAAATAAGCGGGCTTATCTAGGTCTAATTGGTTTAAGGGCAAAAAGAAATAAGCAATGGCTCTGTAAGTATTGGAGAATTACTGCCGCTGTTGGCAAGAACCGCCCGAGAGAGGGAGCAGAAGAGGAGCGCAGCGAGACAAGGGAGGAATGGGGAGATTAGTGACGGGAACTGAGGATGACAGAGTGGGATGAAGAAATGAGTGGGGAAAAGGAGGTGTAGAAATAAGTAGGCAGAGGGAAGATGATGGGAAAAAAATGGAGAGAGAAGACAAATGAGGGTGAAGCAGAGCACACTGCACATGCTTCTTTTTCTAATGGCATGCAAATCCCCGTCTTCCCTCTCCTCTCTGTTAGCCCTTTGCTTGAGCTCTGATGCCCCTCCAATAGCGTGTCGGCGAATGGACTTCTGTTTGCAGATATCAGGGCTTCCTGTGTGGGGGATTTTGTGCCTGAGTGTGTGTGTGTGTGTGTGTGTGTGTGTGTGTGTGTGTGTGTGTGTGTGTGTGTGTGTGTGTGCTGGACAGCCGTGCCTGGAGTTTAAATTCAAACAACTTTGAAGTCGTATAATCAACTTTCCACTCAAACTGTTTTGGTCCATTGTCGCACACTCAACACTCAAGCTTATGCTCTCCATGTCATTTTCCAGCATCAGCTGCCTCTCATCTATCCGTTCAGGTCATCTATTATGTGTGGGGTGTCGGCTGTGAGTGTAAGCAAATAATACATTAAATTCATTGCAAGTATGTGTCCATGTGGCCGTGGCTGCTTCTTACAATAAAGTAACAAACACACACACTCACATGCATACACAGATCTATGACACTTTGTGATTATCGGCTGATTTGGGCCTCTAATCAGATTAAGGGTGACTGGAGAGGCAGGGCTAATGTGGTCAATGGCTCCACTCTCTTTCACTCTCTCTCTCACACACACACACACACACACACACACACACGCACACAACAAAAGCAACAGCTTGGAGTTCAGATCAGTGCAGATTTTAACCAGCCCATGGGACGACCTCCTTTCAATTAGCGACCCAAAACAAGGAAATCACTTTCATCCTTGTTACCGAGGTAACTCACGGGCCATCTCTCTGCCCATCTGTTTCTTTCTGATCCCATCTTTAAGAGGAGAAATCCCACACGCCTTTCCTCGCTGGGGCGCTTCTCTCGCCCTCCACTCATCCACTCTGAATTGACATTCCTGTCGTCATTTCGCACCGGGTAAACATTTGAACCTCAAAATATCCATCCTCACAAAGGTAGCAATTTGGGCCTGGTATCTATAGCTGTGTTGAAATCTGATGAGCACAAACAAGAAAGCCACCGCCGAATTACAGAGCACAGCCGAGGCCCAGAGCAGTGGGGGAGCAGAGTTGTAAATGATTAAAGAGGAAAGCTTCATGTGAAAAACTCATTTCATGTGTGCTTCTGATTGACTTATTCATGCTATAGGGAGGGGATTCATACAGCCATGGGAAGCTGGTGTGTTCCTCCGCATGTTATTGGGGAGTATGAGCTACTGTACAATAAAATGAGAGAAGAAACTATATATCCACGATGCTGCCGGGATATCCATCCATCAGCCAATGTCTGAGGCTACAGCCTGTGTTCGGTCCCCAGGGTCCCACAGCGGAAATGAAAAACATGTTTAACTGAGGGGATATTAGCCTACTAGTGGCATCGCCGCTTGTCCAGATAGAGTGTGTGTGAGAAAGGAATGAGGAAATTGGAGGAGATGCACAAACACAAAAAGTGAGACAAGGGAATGGAGATGGATGGAGAGAAAACAACATACAGGGACATGTCTGAAAAAAGGGTTGAGGCAGATTGAGTGTTTGCTGTTGTTTTGTTGTTGTTGTTGTTGTTGTTGTTTTTTATAATAGAGTGGTTAATTTCTACAGATAAAAACAAATGAAATGTACGCCTTCATTAAATCCTAGTTACAGGGAGACTTCCACAATCTCAGAGAGTTTCTCTCAGCGGTTCAAAATGTCACGGAGTGATGATGCTCATGGGCTTGTGGTAATAGTGTTTCACACAATTCAATGCAAAACGTGACGGGAACCTTGGAGGGTTGACAGCTTTCTAAGAACGTTTCTTCGTTTCCTTCTGTGAAAAACTAATTGCTGCTATATGCGAATCTTAAAATAACACTGTTTATAGGGGCGACTCCTCCTGTCCTGGCTGCTGATGCACAGAGCGACTTAAGAGTGAGAGGAAAACAGATTCTAGCCACTGATAAACTACCGTATGCGATTAAACACATTTAAAGTCCTGTTCTTTACAATTACAAGCGGCACCAGTGACAAGCAGCGGAGTGGGAGGACGAGCGCGCCGAAATAAAGGGATTTGCACGGCAATCTGCTGCGATCCACGTGGATGACACCGCTGCATCCCTGTGCCAGCGGCGCAGCGCTGCCCGGCTCCAAACGCTGCAAGCATCCCCAAACACAGCGCGCCTTGGAGAGGAGCGCTCCCGCATCCACAACAAGCATCTGTTATTTACCTTCCATCGCAGAGGATGTGGTGACCAGCGCGCACAAAAGCGCAAACAAATCCACTGTCATGGCTGAAAGGTAGTCTCCACGTCCTGTCCACAAATAACCAAGACGCACGGTGCGCGTCAAAAAGAATCCCTCAGTTGTCAGAGTGGTACTCCAGCAGATAGCCCGTGTTGTGAGTCACATTTCAAGCCGTAGTAAACAATGTGTGACAATCAGCGCCGGGGAAGAGCGGAGTGTAGGGGGCTGAGGGGTGCGAGGAGCAGGGGGGGTGGGGGTGGGGGGGGGGGGGGGAGGGGGGAGAGAGGAGGTGGGGGGGAGACCCGACATCGCCTGCTCGCAGCCCCCATTAGAGCGCCGGGGCCAATCAGCGCCCGGGAGCTGGAACTCGCGAGCCAATCACCGGCCGGCCGCTCCGCCCACCTCGCATTGTCAAAACACCAAACTTTTCCTTGACCTATTTGAAGCGACGTCCGCTTCACAGAAGGGAAATACCGCCACCACTCGGGTGACGTCCGCTACTGCGTAGCGAGCACACGCGGAGCCAAGTCCATTCCCACGGGAGGCGATCTAAACGACTGTGTACTAGTTCAGTGGCCTGTCAGCCTGTGGTTCACAATAATACTGCTGCTCCCATACGGCCTGTTCTCTTTCCCTATCGGAAATGTGTGCTGCACATGAATACCAGCCTGCCCTACGACAAAAGGAATTGGTATTTGACTCTATTTCCATTCCTAAAGTGACCGTTAGCCAACTCCCACACCCCACCAGGTCTGATGCTCTGGCCCCCCCTCTCTCCCGTTATGCTCACACAATGTTTTCACACAAAAAAACATAATTTGTGCTGACGATGTTCTTTAATATCCAACTGCACATCCTAATGATATTAAACAGGCATGGCGCATCAGCCCCCCCTCCCCCCTCTTGCCCCTGTCACCCCTCCTGTGTGCACGTGTGCTTCAACAGATGGTCCACACAATGGGCAATTCCCCTCAGGGACACAGAGGGCCAAGGTCTGCCTCGGCAGTAGAAGGGGGCAGTTGCCGCCCTGTGGCCCAGAACCATGCACTTGTCTTGGGCTAGATATGTCCCCCACGTCCCTGGAGCTGCAGCATTGGGATGGGGTTGTTAATCTACAGCCTGGGTAGGTCTGGTTTTACCCGGGGCCACTGGATGGCCTAATACTTCAGTGCTGTCTCTTCACAGCGTGCTGGCCCAGATACTTTTTACCTGCTTTACTTTGTATGCACTTAATGAATGGAACAGTCGGGTTTTCCAAAAAATTATGCAGCTTATACAATGAGAGCCTCCATCGCATTGCACAGTTAGTTCATCTTAAAGAAGCCCAACAAGCCTGAACTGTATCCTTACTGCATCCATCTCTTTGTGCTCCTTTGCGATTCAACTCCTAACCTTTACAATGACACAAATCAAACACCTTATAAATCAAAAGTGACTCGCACTTAATAAATGGTTCTTTCCAGCCGTGGCAAAGGCCAGCAGATGAACTGGGGCAGACACAGTTGCTTCGGGAGCGTCAGGCAGCGGTTGCTAACATGGGAAAGCAGTTGATGAGCGCATTTGTCATTTTTAATGGTGCGGTGAGGAGTGGCGCCATCGTATAGTGACATGGCACTGCACAGCGTGGCCCCCGGGGCTGGCTGCCATGCAGGCCTATGATAGCCACCTGGCCTAATTCTTCACCAGGCCAGTCATCATAACCTATGACTCTACAGGTCCTCTCCGAAATACAGGAGCAGCGCACGGCAATCTGTCCCTGTTTGCTGTCCACGCCCTGGGGTGGGGGAGACGTGGGGGCAGCGGGGGAGGAAGGAAGAGTATGAGGGAGGTAGGAACAATAGTGCTGCTGCTGTAGCACATCCTCCCTCACAATGCACACATACGGACACAATAATACAGACGCGCGTGCAGCCGCTCACCCACACAGCACTCAGATAATGATCCACAAAAAGCCACACAAGCACTTGCCTACTTCAGCTCAAGAGCCTCAGCCCAATACCAGTACTGAGCCCAAAACAGTGTAGAGAGCCTCTCATTCTCTGATTTCTTCTGTGTGGTTAAGCCCGCAAGTGCAGCATCCCAGTTCTATTATCTTTTCTCCATTCGCCCATTTCTCTGTTCAAGACCAGATTCAAGACAAAATAAAAAGGCAACCTCTCGGGCAGTGGTCTTCTCTGACTTTAAATGTTTTTCCATCCTCTGCATTCTGTGAGTTGACCCTGAAGTTATTGCGCTTTTGACCTGTAAACATCCAACTGGTATCTTCCTCCCCATGACCAATGTGCCGTGACCTTTACATTTCTCAGCTCAGTCTTTTGTTTCCTGATTCCTGCTCAGCTGCGGGGAAAAGAAAAAAAATCACAATTGTTCTGTTTTTCAGTGGCGTCAGGCAGGAAATACAAAACAACATAAAGGACAGAGAGTACGTGTCGCACACAAGGACGACCTTTCTTTTGTGATCACATTTTTATTGGTTTTCTAGATATGATACACATGATACACATGCACATAACCATAAAAAAAAAAATGCATAAGGGTATACATGCGTTTACATACACATATACATATTTGCACATACACACATATACACCCACATATATACAGTACATATACACAAACACATACATACATACATACATACATACATACATATACACACAGTGATAATTAACCCCCTCCCACTATTAGCGACACCCCCCCCCCTCATACATCTTCATATATTATACAAGGGTATGTATTATATTATGATACAGTGACGTACATTGTTGAATTTTGCTTAAAGCCGTAGACCAGGATAAGATAGTTTTTTCTTTAGCACGGTGCATTCTAGCTATTGAGAGTTCCATGTTCACAACATCAAGATAACTATCTAACCACCGGGGTTTCATAAGTGGAAGATGACCTTTTATGATGAAAAAGACATTGGGCATTTTATGGAAACAGCGGTATTTACTTAACGGCATACTCATCATTCAGATGTGTGATGTGTGGAGTGCAGAGAGGGGGATATAGTTGGAGAAAGGAGGCATTCACACCAAGAAGAGCTGGATGATTATAACTAGGGATGCACCGATACCGATACCGGTATCGGTATCGGTGGTCGATACTGCGTTAAATACTCGTACTCGCATCGGTTTCAATGGCCGATACCAAGAACCGATACTCACTCAACAGTATTTCACTACAACAAACTGGTCGCGCTTTGTGGAGAAGCAACCCCGTGGCGGAGCCGGAGACACTCTTCTCTGTCTCAACTGTCTCAACAGTCTCAACTTCTGAGCAGCCAATCACGCTATCCAAGTTGTTTTGCCGTCCAATCAGATGGCCAGTTTGTCTCAACAGCAGAATCTGGAGCCGCCATCTTGGATCCTCGCTACGCAGCGCTCACTTCTTTCAATAGACAGGAGAAAAGTGAGACGCGAGTACAATACAAGACTTTATCGATATTGTGCTTATTAACCGGTGTTGCATACGTGTGTATGACATATTAGTGCTCATATTAGTGCTCTTGTTAGTGGCTGACAGCCCCGGAGTTACTTGTAATCAGTCCGTCCCAACGCGACGCAAATGTTTCGCGCGACCAGATTACATGTAAAGTCTATGCACAGACGCGTGTGGTTGCGACAGACGCAAATTTACGCCGGCGGCACGTTAGACGCGAGAGTTGAAATTTTCCATATTTAATACATCTATAATTGAGAAGCTCTGCGCGTCATCACCGCCGTCCTGCCGGTTTGAATCAAACTGTTGCTGATCCACCTGAAGTAGCGCTGGCAGCGGCCTCATTCAGACGCTGTTGTGCGGCTACGGATGATATTATTGTAGCCGAGTGTCTGTTGTGTGTCTATATTTGTAATTCTAATAAAATGAAAACACGCTGCAGGGTAACTTGAACCACTTTTTTATCTCCTTCACACACGTATATTCCACTCTTTTCCTTTCCGTTTCTCCCTCCACAATAAAAGCACCGGAAACATAACTTGCAACACAGCTTCCTATATAATTGCTCATCCCTAATATTATCGCTTACATTATGAACCCGGACACGGGGCGTTTTATGGTCCGACATTAGAGGGACTTCCACAAGAAGTTTAAAGCTTGGGATAGCCTTCTGTTAATTTTGTACTATAGGCTTGACATAATCTGCAGAGGATAAAATAAAATCTGCCTCCAAATTAATTGCACTTTCATGGAGACCAAATCTAAGAAGTATCGGTATCGGTACTCGGTATCGGCAAGTACACAAATAAAAATATCGGTATCGTATCGGTTTGTAAAAAATGGTATCGTTGCATCCCTAATTATAACGGCACAGGAAGTGAAAGGCAGAAACAGACACAGGAAAGAAAGAGGTGTTTCCCAGAGACCATGGGAGCTGGAAAGATTTGTCTGGTGATGAATATGAATGCATGAAAATGAAATGACTAAGTCAATATGGAGACAGTGGAGGGACCCAGGTGACAGAGGAGCACAGTGCTACCCCCACCCTGGGGGGATGGACTGGTTATTAGGCTGGGCTTCAGCTTCATCCATCTTCAGGAGTCTGGGCGCTGGCCATTGACAATATGAGTGCAGAGCCAGGGCTGAATACAGATGTGCTCTGGACCAGTGTTCCTCAAACAGAGGGTCAGGACCCACTAGTGAGTCCCAGCCTCAGTCGTATTTTCTGGGTCACGGCTCAAGAGAGAGGAAGATAGGTTGGTTGTGGAGGACTCATGTTTTCTTAAAGGCTGTACCGGCAAAGGCCAGCCTCTTTGCCTGTGCCGTGTTTATACTGCACTGTATTACAAATACAATTTTCTTCAGTGGACTAAAAATGGAATATGGCTGTGAAAAAGGCCGCCAGTCGCATTCAATCAGCCATCTATAGAGGAAATAAAAAAAAAAGAAGTTTGAAGGTTAGGGTTCCGCTTGTGGTCTCATTCAGGAAATAAGAGTTTCAAGAGCAGAACAACTCTCTGACAGTAGGTCAGACACGGAGACAGGGCAGGAGCTAAATACAGCCCTCATTAATCTGCCAATGATGCTGAGACTGATGGTACCTGTCCCCTGCTATCAGCACACACTTCACAAGACACACACAGAAAAGACATCTGTGGACGCGCAGACAGGCACTCAGCCCTACGCCAGCAGACAAGAAAGTCCAGATATTCAGCAGGCACAAAAAGAACAGGTTTAATAAATGTTTGTGTTTTTTTTGTGTGTGGGGGAGAGTGAAGAGGGATTACACTCCAGCTCCCCTTGGAGAGACGCGGCGAAAGCGTTCTTCGCTTTAAGTATTGCCGTCTGATTAATAAGTCGTTAGCTCACGTTGGTTCTATTCAAGATTCAAGCTCTTTAGTTACCATTAATCACAACAACACAATGAGGAGATGCTGCTCGGCGTTGAATGAGTAAGAGCGTCATTATAGCTTGCCCTTCGTCAAGTGTGCGTGAGTATGAGAGAGACGGAGGAGGACCGTGAGCTCGGGCCGTGCTCCTACTTGTATTAACTCTTTTTGAGCGCGTGCATCGTCATGTGGCGCGGCGGACTCAAACAGAGAGCGATGGGTAATAGGTTGGCGCCTCCCCCTCCTCAGTCACTCTGCTCCGTCAGCTGCCATAGGGTTTTCTGTTGGAGACAATGTTCTGGCAACGAGCGCCCAATCTATCTCTCAAAAAGGTGCCACCAGTCCCAAAAAACAGTACGGAAGACACACAAAACCGAAAAATCCCTCGAAATCAAACTATGCACTATAAACTAGCAATTTACTGATTAATTATCTCGTACTTGATGGCCATGGTGATTAGGATGCATTCATTTCTCGTGATTAGGGATCTCTAATCACAGAAGAGGTTAATGGGGTTCTCCTCAGCCACATCCGGTGTTCTACACCTTTCAATTTATGCACCAGCCTTTCCAAAGAGGTGCCTCGACAAAAGCATTTGACACATGGTAAATTGTTTTTTGTATCCCTCAACATGTTATCATGGGCTAGTTGAGCGGAGAGGCTCTTAAAGTAGTTTCCTGGCTCGGAAAAAAAAAGAGACATTTAGGAGGTGGACTTGTTAATGAGGAAAAACAAAACTAGCCTGACAGCTCATCACTTTATGTCAGCTCCCAGTGACAGCCCATCCCACTCATTCCCCGGCTCGTTGTTTGTTTCACAGGGACATCATCAGAATGCATCCCTCCGTCTCTCTTTTTTTTTCCTCCCCTCCCCTGGCCTGTGACAGATAGTTCGGTACAATCTATCAACCTCAGTCTGCCTCAGCCAGAGCCGAGGCTTTGTTGAGCCTCGTGTGGACAGAACACACGCACAACAGCCCACATCCCCGAGTCCGTCACGCTAAACGGGATAAACATCTGGCGGTGGAGGGGGAGAGAAAAACGGAGGTCAAATCAATCTGCCCTCTGTCTGCCGTACACTGATCCCCTGTCATAGGCCGACCTCTGCAAAACCCAGCAAATGAAACTCCAGTGCTGCATTTGAATATAAAGAGTGCAGCACTTCAGTCTGACTGGATCCCAGTGGACGGATGGACTCACGGGTGGACTGAAAAGTCTATTCAGGTGATAATTTTAACTGTACAGCTAATATGTAATAATCCTGGAAATACATTAGTCTTCTTGTTATTGGAAAACATTTTACCTCCTGTTAATTAAGAAATAACGTCGTCTTCTTTCTTCAATGAACGGTATACTAACTACTGGGAATCACCAGAAAAGTCCCACGATACGATGTTATTGCAATTATTTAACATTTTTGCGATATGCTGACTATTCAAACATTGCAATATTTTGCGATTTAATCTTTTTTTTAAATGCAAATTATGCCGACTCTCAACATCTGTTTTATCGAGTAAGATAAAGTTTTCACTTGGTTCATCTCACATCAGTTATTTTAAATTTCAGCAAAATAATTGTGTCAGTCAAGCAGACGGACAGAGTAACACTGTGTCATATATGACATTTTTATATCATGGTTATTGTCAGAGGAAATATAATGGTTTCACATATTTGTGATTATTAACCAGAAAACTTCTAATAAAATATATTTTGACTATTGTTTTTATGTTAAATCATCAATAATACATAATTCAAATGATCGAGAAATAAAAGATTGCGATTTTATTGACAAAAAAAATATTGGCATCAGTAATTTATTTAGGTACTACAGAGATATTGTTTTTGTGAAAACATCTCTTTAAACAACTGGATTTATTCAAGTTTCTCACCAAATATATTTCTACATCGTCCAACAGTCATTTTTACTGAGTGATATTTCTAGAAGCCCTTTTTTTTTAACTCCAATTCATTAATTATTTTATTATATGAGACTGATCAATTTAATTGAATATCTATTTGTTTTGCCATTTGCTCTGCCAGCTGAGTGTTGTAGTTTGTGATTACCTTTTGTTTGTTAAATCTCTGCTGTGATTTTGTTTCTCATATTTAGTTTTCCAATTTATGGTTGCATACCACATCACAACCTAACTCATTTCTAATTAAAAAAGGATCACTTTTGTTTCGGTCATGCAAAATACACATGTATTACATGCAAATACCTTTGTGCATATACATTGCACTCACACACACACACACACACACACACACACACACACACACACACACACACACACACACACACACACACACACACACACACACATCAATGGTTCAGGATGTGATGGTGGCTGTGACAGCAGAAAAGAACAAAAGGATTCATTAAAAAAATGCACAAGCCATCAATAAATGTCATAACAGCGGCGCTCAAAGCTTTTTCCTTGGAGGACGGAGAATGTAAACTGATACTTGGCCGCGGGACAACAATGCGCACGGACATTTATTTAGATAATAAGCACACCTACACAGCAGTTATATTCATGCACCCATGCAAACAAACAATGCCGCAGAGTTAACACACTGACCTTCTGATATTAACATTGACCTTTGAAAGCTATCTGTTCTCCCAGCATGCATCATCAGATCAATAAACATTGCTGCCAGGTGAGGCTTGAAGCATTATCGGCCTGTTGCAGGCTCAATTACAGGGCGCGCGCGGACACACACACACTCGCACACACACATTCGTGCACACACAGAACGCAACAAAGCGCATGTCAAATCCTAAATGTCAAAAGCTTGTTCTGCACACAGAATGTGTGTTATGTTAGTAATTACTACTGTAATACACACTCTCAAAAACACTTTCACTCAGCATTGACTTGTTGACCATTACTAATTGTTAATCAGTGTTTTGTGGTTAGAATCACTGAGTACAAGTGGGAAAGCAATTAACAGTTCCAATTCCGTCTCTCACTGTATAACGGCCCGACATTTTTCCGTGTGTGCCTTTTTCTCCCATTCTTAGTCGGCTCCGCCCACCACATGGGTGCAGGTAGCTCAGTCGTCTGCTGTCATCCCCTTATCCAATGAGAAGCAGAGCCTATTACCTCACAGTTTTCCAGTCAATGATTTCTCATTTAGACCACACTCCCCATATCCGCAGCTCATTGAGGGCTTGATAGATGACCTGTCAAATATGCATGTGTGTGTGTGTGTGTGTGTGTGTGTGTGTGTGTGTGTGTGTGTGTGTGTGTGTGTGTGGAGCTTACCCGGGGCACGAGACAGGTGCAATGAGAAAACAGATTTAAAGCACCACTGGGGCAGAGTCCCCCCAGCACTTTCAATCCTAAAAAGTTGAAATCTTTCACAGTGACTGCATCTTCATCAAGTACTCAATTTCGTTTTATGCCGAGAAAACATTTAATGAATAATACACAGCTTAGGTAACGTGTTTTAAATAACCTACTTTATGGAATGTTTATTTTTTTGTACGCACACACAATAAATGACCCGATGCACGTCCCTCTTGTCCATGTGTTAATGGGGACACAAATGAATATGCCAGTATTCATAGTGAAAAAAAAGCTTGATTTGGTTCAAACACAATACATTTCACAGAGGAAATGGAAACCTGCACAAAGCTGGAAATAAATAAATAAATCATGAGACAGCCTAAGGATGTCTTGGTGTAACAAAAAGGTGTTGAATATTTTTTTGTTTGTGAGGACTGATTGTCCCTAATTGATGCCTTTTAAAACAGGATTTTTAATTTCCTGTTTGTACAAAATGTCATATCATATCTCTTATTTTACAAAAAATAGTAATCTAATGATGGTATATAGAATAGTGCATACTTAATACAATTATGTACTGTGATATGTGAGCCTGCTGGAGAAAAGAATACGCTCTGCATCTATCACTAAACTGACTCTTCTACAATATCATCAATGCTGGTGGGCACAAAGGAAGCCGGACGACAATCACATTCCCAATTTACTGTAATACAGTATCAAATATTGTGTTGACGCCACATAAATCCTAATCACACGGTCGTGCTTTAGCAAGGAGGGTAAGCCTGAAGCCCCAGAGAACACAAGAAGCAGCATGAAGCCTCCACTTGGGTCTACTAATGTGAGAGAGGCCTCCATTGCAGCAGTTCATTGCAGGCTTACAGGACTTCACATCGGGGGTTGTCCTCTTCTTTTGTCCTCCAAGATAGACAAAGTGACAAGTTCAGCACACCGACCTCTCCCCACAGCTCCAGCCACTCCCAGCTGAAGTCCAAGCGGCCCATGACCACAGAGAAGGCCAGGGGGGTCAGAGGTTATTATGGATCAGCTGAGGTCACACAGAAGACGTGGGGGGTTGCTCAAGTGTCCGCTGGATTCAGGAAGTGTCTCGTCAGGAACAGTTTCAAGCTGCTGGACGAGTGTGTCGACACCGAAGCATTTGCGCTAATTATATATCTGTGTTGCTTTTTTATTTTTCCCTTGTGTGTGCAGCACGAGGAAGGCATGCCCGTTCCCGGCATTGAGCGAAAACACTTCCTGACGCCACACAAAACACTGGATTTCCTGCTGGGGTCGGCCAACGCTGTGTTGCCACAGCGCCACCTGGCGGATCAAGACGCGCCTCTGCAACTAAACGTGGCCACACACATTAAGAGGAGGCTGGTGATGATGGAGCATGATGTTTGTTTGCAGAAAAAAAAAAGAAATATAAAGAGAATCTGAAGATATTACTTTATACATTCAAAGACAGTTTTGCTGTTGTAAAAACTTTGTTTATGAATGTAGTTTGTGAATGTTGATGACCTCCTGGAGAGTCTTTTAACTCAAATGCAATGCATTGTCAAGGTGAAAAATATACAATCTTTTATTGATTTGCCTCAGTGGATTTTTACATTTCTTTCCCTAAATTTGTCGATTTTCTTTATGGCTGAATTTGCTTAGTATTTCATTCAGATGTTACATTTTGTATCCTTTGTCTGACGCGCATAACATGATATTTAAAAAAAGTATATATACACAGATCTATATATTATATATAATATGTAGACACTTTGTTGTCTGCAGTTTGAAGATGGCCAACACCTGATATGATGTTTAACGTCTGACAATGCCTGGCATGTGTGGGGCGCTAAAACTGTAAGATATGATATGTGCCCTCCTCTATTGTTTCTCAGCTGCTTCTCAGCCATCATTGTTTTTTAAGTGTTTACATCTGTGCTGTGCTTTTCCATCCATGTTGATCTCACAAACGCCAATCCAAAGCAACGTGCCAACACAAAGCGGAGTTCCAGGCCTTCCAGGCGCTTTCCTCACGAGATGAGAGGTCATTAAAATGTGTGACCCACCACTCACAGTACTGTAATCAGGAACGTACTCTCAATAAAGTAACATTGACCCCTATGATGACAAATAGGAACCAAATCCACCCTGAAGCGCATAGTTGTGGAATTACATAAATCAAGGAATAATACATCATGTTTTTAATTTTGTGCGTGCTGTTTTAATTAACAGTTTGGATCCTGTCGTTAGTTCTGGATCATTGATCATTGATACCAGAGCCACTGATGTGACATAGCAAAAAACCTGCACAGCCTGGCCTTACAGGAGCATGTAAGTCCCATTTACATGTTTATAACACAATTCAACCATAAATATTAACATAAACCATAAATATGACTTGAGAGAGCTCCCCAAGGTATCAACATATAAATGTTCATATCCCTAGCTTGATGCCACACATGATTGGCTCAGCTTTCTGCAAAGCTTACGACCTACGGAATCCGCCAATTGCGCCAAAACCACTGTCAGACAAAGCCTCAGCAAGATATCAACCACATTCCAGTCAAAAACCTTAAAAATGACTTACTAATCAATAAACGATATTCCACACGGACTTGCTTGGTATGTATTGGTGCATCTGCTTGAGCAGAGCCCCTCTGTTGTGGAACCAGAGGCGTCCAAGCTCCAGGAAGAAAGTTAGGGCATGTTTGCTTTCAGCGGACCTAAACCTACGGTACAGGAAATGTGCATTAAATGATTTACTAAAAGTATCAAACTTTGCAGAGATACTGTTAACACATGTTGCTATTTTATAGTAGAAAAAAATCGAATTAAAAAGAGGAAATACATCCTGGAAGTTTTTTATTTTTTATTTGTTCTATCATCATTCAAAAAAAGAGTAACATATATACTGCTATATGAACCTCTTGACTAGTTTCACAAGTGTTTTCTGTATAGTATACCTTTTTAAATGATTCAAATAGCCCTTGTGGTTGAGGAGATATTCTGTATTTTGTAAAACTATTCAGAATCTTTGAGAAAAAAAAAACTGGGGCTTAACTGGGGCTAAAGTTGTATTTGTATCAGTTTGGGGCCAATATGGAGAAAACACTGTGGAAGGCAAGGATACCAGCAATTAAATAAGAATGTGTATGGTAAAACCAAGCTGTTGAAGTTTTTAAGATGTCTGTGTCTTGTATTATTTGTTTGCTGTAACCATAATGATTCAACACACTTTGATGGGACGGACTAAGGACACCCCACGGAAAATGTTTCTAAACCAGTGCATGCCCTGAATGAACAGATGCCATTTAATAATAGCAACAATTAAGATGTAAACAAGTGTAATCTTCACAATACAGACATTCAAATAAAGGTTTCTCAGCCATATTTAAACAATATTTTAAACCAAGCTAAAAAAAAAAGGGTTTAGCTGGTAAGTAACACAACATATGCATGTCAATCTTTTTTTTGTTCTCATCAAGAGTGTCCCTCTAATCATAATATATATTTTACGTGTCCACCCATTTCATTTTGAGGGCGCTAATGCTTTATTGGATGTAATGAGACCCTTTCCCCACTGGGTGGCAGTATGTGCATATCTGCTCTGTTCTACCTGCGGGAGAACTGTGAGGTCTTCCGTAGCTTGACCCAATCTCACATTCAGTCATCTGACAGAGGCAATGATGTGAAGCCCTTGATCTCGGAAATAAGTACCCATGTAACATTATATAACAACTCAGCTCGATAATGGAGAGAGGAAATCAGAGAGAGGAGAAGGAGGCTTTAGTTCAGTTACAAGGCAGATCAAAGAGTGAGAAAAAAGGTGACAGAATATGTCTGGTGAGCCAAAAGGCAAACGAGTGCAACGCAGATTTGCAGCCATGTAGGGAGATCTGGATGGAGAACAGCCTCTGCCAGTTCTTTTAGCTGAACTTCCAGAGTTTACACTGATGCTACGAAATTACAGGGGATCGCACTCATTGAATTTTTGGCATTTTGATGTGAAAGCCTGCATGCATTCTTTCTGTAATCCACATACCAGTCGATGGGATGAAGCAACTAAAATAATAGGATAACTTCTTCAAATACCATGTTTATTCTACCAAACATTCCCTTACTGTCACTTAGCTATGCAGGATTAGGGAGGTTTACCATGGCACCTGCTGCCCAGGAGAGAATTAGACACAAAGGACATGTTCTGCACTGCTTCAGGGATTTAAACTACTTCCATCCATCCATCCATTATCCGAACCGCTTATCCTGTTTAGGGTCGCGGGGCGCTGGAGCCGATCCCAGCTGTCATTGGGCGAAGGCAGGGTACACCCTGGATAAGTCGCCAGTCTATCCAGGGCTGATTTAAACTACTTCTGCGACCCAAAGAGTTGCTGTCATACTGGAATGGCAATGTATATAAAATAGTATATACTACATCCTATTTGAACCTATTTTTCTGATATATTAAGAGCACCGTCACCTACCGTGAGCTGCGACGGAGCCGGAAGGCGAAGGCAGATCAGGGTGTATTGAGCTGAGGAGATTTTATTGACAAGTGTTTTGCCCCGTTGAGGTGATATTTCAAACGCGGAGACCATGTAAGGTTTTAGCTGTGAACCAAAGGGCAAGCTGAGAGCCAGAAGGATGGGAATAACTCGGGTGCATTGAGCAGTGGTGTGTGCTGGTGAGCGAGGGAGAAGGTGAACAGCTTCAGACACAATCGATAGCTGACGATGTGAATGTGTCTCCTCGTTTGTGTTTACACAAGCAGCTGCTGAGGGATGGGGACTGCAGAGAGATTCATCATAATTTCAGTGAAATTGAATAATATAATTGTCTCTCTGTATGGAGAGAATCACACCCTGTCACTGAGTATAGAAATGCATTAAGTATGAGATTGATTCTAAAAACTATATGAGCGCTGGGATTGTGAAATGTATTCAGACACAGTAAGTCTTTGAATGCCCGCGTTGTGACATCAAACAGACGCTGGTGTGAGGAAGGTCGACCCACAAGGACAGACTCTGTGTACTTTAGCCCAGTTGAGAGGCAGATAGGGTGGCACTTGAGAATTACTTTGACATACTGTAATATTCATAATCTTGGTAAAGAGCGCTGCGTTGACTCAACTGCATCTTTCATTTTTCACTCCTATAATTTGTAGCCTCGTGACACAGAAACGTAGCAGCTCTGCACGGGGACCACAAAGTCCTCATGGCTTCTGTTCACACACCGCAGCACTGAGCAGAGCTGGATGTGAAGCCTCCCATTGGATCACGGTCAAGTACGTACACCTTGTTAAAACCACCCTGAGGGGGCTGCTCATCCCATTGTCTACGCACAGAAACAAGACAAAGCACTTAGTGTTCTCCCAACATGTGGCAATTTCTTTTTTCCTGTGTGGCAACAGCTGTCACCTATGACATCATCACTGGAGTGCATTGGCCCTTTTGAGGTGGCAGTGTGCCCTGATGCGCTCTGGGAAACAATCTGGGCAGATGTAATGCGCAAACAACTTCATTTTCCTTTTCCGCCCCACCTGTTTTTCCTAAGAAAACTATATATATTTGTCTTCATTTTCACTGTCAAAAAACACACACACACACACACACACACAAACACACGCACACACACAAGTAAACAAACAAACCAACCATTAAATAAAGAGTACACAGGCATGTTGAAAATCTTACAATGTATATAATTGACACAAGATTTCAGGTACAACAGCAAATGAGACATTTGTATTTTTCAAACCTCTTTCTGGCATATATCTTCACCATAAGCACAAACTCTCCATAGATTTCTGAAAACAACAAAACCAAAGTACATAAAAACAAGAGAATTAAAAGGACCTTTTTGTCCTCATATATTGGCACCTTTAAGAAATTCCTCTCATATTCAACTCAGTGTAGAATAAAGCCTTCTGTAAATGGTATCACCAGCTTTGCATGTTTGCCACCTAATGAATGAGAGCAGGGTTGAGGTGCATAAGCTGATTTGAGATCAGCACTCTGGACAAACGTTTCCCCTGCCTCCTCTCACACACAGGGGCTTTGTTTTTACACTGTTTCACCACCGTTGAACAGGAGACGTCTTGCTGGGCCAGATCATCTGCATACACACATCCCCAATCAATAGTCGTTCCTGGAAGGTGTTGACTCGCGCATTGATCGACCATCTTGTGATGTCTTTGTGCAGACAATGCCATTTATTGGCCTCATAAAAGTGCAGGTTTTATAAAAGGGAGGGGGGGGGGGGGGGACTTTGAGCAACAAATTAATGAGATCAAAAGGTGGAGAAGGAGAGAAAGGGGGTTGTGCAAATTTCAGCCGATGACATTGTGAGGCAGTCATTGAAACTGAAGTTGTGAGTCGTGGTCGTCTTTGAATTGGAATGTCACCATCACAGTTGGAGTCATTTGTCTTTCTTTACTGGGCTTAATGTGGACTTTCATGTTCATTTGCAGTTTTGTTTTTTTCTGGAGGGTCACAAAAAGAAGACCCGTGTGGTGCTCTTAATAATTCTTCTGTGTTCAAAATATTATTTTGTATTTTGTTCCCCCTTACTGGACTTTTAGAATTGAAAAATGGACCCCAACCTCAGACAAAGTGTCAAAGGCAGTCACAGGCAGATTTCTTTTACCAGGAAGTAACAGAAAGACAGACACTCGCACACCGACACACAGCATTCATTAATTAGGCATGTCAAAAACAGGAAAATATCTCCAAGGTAACATGTCAGGTAACACTTATGACAACAGCCTCACCCATTTTCAGCGCAGTAAATAACCAAGAATCTAACAGAAGCGCTTCTCAAACTTTGACAGAGCCCCCAACAACTTAATTGGATCTGCAGTATTATCAACAATCAGGGGCAAATATTTTTTTTCCCCATAAAATGAATAAAACCTATATGCGCCTATTGTTTGATAATTGTACAACTGAAGCAATTGAGTATTTTAAAACATGTGTCCATTTACACATATATACAATACCTTTACAATACTGACAAGCAGAGATACCATCAATCAGATTGGGAGTTAATAAAGTAGCATTTGGAAAATGTCATTTTACAAAAACAAGCTAAAATGAATCTCCCAATGCTGTTGGACAACGCCAGTCCAATATATTTCATTACATTTCATTTCTGCGCCATCCAAACAATTCATAAAGCCTCCATCGTCCGACCATCTTCTCCTCCATCAATCAAAGATAAGTCCACACACTCTCACACACACACACACATATACACGCATGCAAGCGTCTTCCCATCGCCCTGCGCACAGCGTTCCTATATGAGAGCTGTGACATTTCTTTGAATTAAAATGTGGTATGTGTTTCCTCGTCAGGAAAAGCCTTGCACCGCGTTCCCACAACATTCCCAGTGAGGTTGACACCTAATGAAGCACTGTGTCATTGTCATATTGCCCTGCCACCGCGTAGAAGCACGAGGAACGCTTTAAAGGTCATTATGACTGATGAGCGGGGAGAAGGGTAGAGGTACGAGGGGCTGGGAATTAAGAGGCACTGATAGAGAAAAGTTGCAGAAAAATGGAAGGCAGGTATGAATACGTTATGACAGATGATGAACGACATGAAATTTATAGCACACAATGATCCGGCTGTTATAAAATGTTGATACTTAATTTGGCTATTTTCTTTCTAGAAAACAACAAAGAAGAAATAGAAATATGTACACTGCGGTGTCTGCCATTCAAATAGTAGGATGATTCAAAGACGTGCATGGTGTGTCTTTTTACTGTGATATGGATCAATGCTGCAATTAGACAAAAACACAATATATTGCAAGTTGCATTTATGATGCTAATCACAGGAGCACTGGGGCTTTGAAGAGAGCGTAAAAAACACATAATATCTTTGCTCTGCTGTGCACATAAAGAAAAAAAAGAAGCCGCTACAGGACAGTGGTGTTTCCGCTTGTGCTTCTGTGTACATTTCTGTTCTGCTACACGCTTCTGAAATCACAAACTGTCAATCTTTTGCTGTGAAGGCGATCTCAAACCGACACCCCCCATTCCGCATACAGTGCTCTATAGTGGGGAGCTGCTGTCACCTGAGACCTGCCGCGGCCCAGCATGCATTTTGCTTACACCAGACTCCCGAGTTGATCCCACACAGCCAGCAGGGGGTCTGGAGAGAGAGTGAGATATGCCCCAGCATGGGGGGGTGGGGATGGGGGAGGGGGAATGTAGGGATGAGTGGATGGACGGAGCGGCGGACGGTGTCACGTTACTCCCACATTAGACGATCACGTCGGTGTGAATGCGATCACGGCTTTTATTACAGCGTACGTGATGAAATGGCAAAAAAGTGCTGACGCTCGCATCCTTGCTGTGCGAGAGTGTGTGTAGGTGTCGTGGTATTGTGACGCCTAACGCATGAAGAGGTCTGCTGGGTCGTGCTGTCCAGATCTCCCCCCTTTAAAAGTCATCAATATTGTATTTTATTTAAGTTTGTGGTTTGTTTAGATTGGGGAGTGATTAAACCACTCTGGGGCCTGCTGTGAGTTATTGATCAATAAATTATTCTACTGAACGTAAGTGCTGTTTTTAAGGAGTGGAATTAAAATCTGAGTGCCACTGCAAAGCCCGATCTCCCTCTCCCCAATGGTGTCAACACCAACATACTGTTAGCAATATAGTCTTACACATGTTTTAGGTACAGATATAATCTCAGAAAACCCAAACACCAGAAACAAAACATTAGAAGATGTGAAAAGACCAGCTCTAATGATGTCATAATATAGCAAGAAAGAAAAGAGCAGAACCCAAACACTTATGAATACTCGTAAATCCATTTTGTTCTAATCCAAAACCAACATGAAGTCCATCCAAGTGATATTTAAGTTGTTGTTTCCTTTTACTTATTTAGTTTTGGCAAAGTAACTAACTCCCAACAACTCCTCCCTCCCCTTTCAGACTCTCCCCAACCTCCATGTCCCAAACTCAGTCCCAGTTGGTAGATTCCCCCGTCGATTATCGCCGGAGCAGCAGAATGAGCAGTGGCAGCAGGTACATGGTGATGCAGGGCAGGCTCTGGCTGGTGCCGGAGCCTTTCACCTTCTTGTTTTTTGGAGGGTAGGGGTAGAGTGTGGGCCGGTCGGTGATGGGGGCGATAAGGCGCGGGCCACGGGAACACATGTTGTCGGCGCACGTGCCACTTCCTGAACCGCTGGCATCATCACCTATAGACAGAGGTCGGGACATGAGTTTCATGGTACGACATAGATGCAATTTATGAACGTGCTGCTTATGTGCGATGGTGAGGGTGCTCACTGGTGTCCTGAAAGTCCACATCCTGGCCGTTGAGAGCGTTCCTCAGGCGGTGCGTCATGATCTTCAGCTGCATTATCTGTTGCCGTATCGTCATGTCTGGTTTGGTGATGTCGATTTCCACTTCAGGGTTGTTGATCTGGCTGGCAAGGCCATCACCCATCACCTCAGGAAGGTACCTGGCACACATTCATATTTCATTAACATGTGAATCACAATGGCTGGAATCTTTCAGTTAATTGGACGCAGTGGAACAGAGGCCACTGCGGCCAAAAGTGGCATTGGCAGGATAAAGGCACATTGATTGTCCCTCATTTCTCATGATTCGGAGTTGCATAAGACATATTATTATTATGGGAATATATACTTTAAAATGCTAGGTGCCAACACAAGAAAAAAGTACTACTCATCCAACAGTTAAAAAATCAGTAGCACCTCCCCATTTTGAAAGATATCTTGTCAATTCTTGTACTTTTATACCTTACTTTGAAATACACTTCTTCACAGGTTTATGCGCCTTACCTAGCACGATTCATGCCGTTCCAACACTTATCCTCGGCCCCTGTCCCAGTGGCAACTCTGTCGCTGCAGAGAACACTTGGCAGGGAAACCCAGTACGGCTGCATGTCCCTCAGACTCATGGTTACATCAGACACCTTGGGGCAGAGCAAATTCATGAGCTTTTAGACTTTGTTCAAAATCCCAGCATGATGGTGCACTCAGACAGGAGAGTCAGAAAAAGTCAATAAAAAACTGCAGTGCTCAGTCATCTGGCTCGTTCACCCACCCAAGCATTCATTCTCATCTAATCAGCCCCTTGTTGTCTGTGTAAAGGTGAAATGAACAGCAAAAGGTGTTTGATTGCCCATGATGAGCACTGGCTGTTGCATCATAAACCGTCAGTATGAATGGGCCACACTAGACAGTCAGAGAGCAATAACAAGGAACCGACTCAGACAGGTAAATACTAACCAGTTTGTCCATTTTGCTCGAGCTGGTTCCCAACCTGTCCTCCCCCACAACCTTCCCTCTCTTCATGACGTCATCGTTTCCTGTGCTGCTGGCTCCTCCCTCTCTGATGTTACCGCATGCCTGGAACAACTGGGGCAAGAGAGAGAGAGAAGGAAAGACGATTAATGAACACAATGTGGAGGGAGGGGGGGATGAGTTAACAAAAGGGTGAAATGAGGAAATTGAATTCAGTTCTGACAAAAAAAAAATGTTTATGCTTTACTCAGCTTTCAAAACACTGAGTGTCCCAAAATAGATCTCTGTGCTTCATCCTCACTGAGCGACTTCAAATGAAAGGCTCCAAAGTTCAGACTCCCTATAAAGTTTATTTTCCTTCTGTATATAGCTCTTATTGGTGTTGGTGTTAACAAGACTGAAATCCGATGCTGCTGAAAGCAGCACTCTGACTAGCAGCCTGTGAACCCATACTCTCAGTGCATCAGCGAAACATTGTGCTCGTTGTATGTGAGTCCACAAAGAACCTTTGAGAATACAAATACACGTCTCTACCTTTGAAAGCCAACAACCACAAGTGTACTGGTTATTTGCATGACCCCAGGAGTCAATCACAGCATTGCTCCAGCAGAATGATTCACAGTTCAGAAAGCACTACTTGACCCGATGGAGCTTACAGTGTATAAATGGAGCCCTGGGAATACAGTAAGACTGCAGCCAATCTGTCATTCAATCTGGCTGCTTAGAGGAGCCTCAAGCCGTTGAACCTTCACATATAGCTAAAAATTAATCTCGTTTTAAAATTCCCGTCATGTCCTTCAGCATAACTCCTTGGACCTCAAACGCATTTCCACATCTGTATTTGGTATGTTTTATTGGGGAACGCACATACAGTAACACTACATATGGCTTTTGGTGTCAACAGATTATGTAAATATTAGATCATCTGTCCTCCACTGTGTCTACCATAGAGTTGACTTCCATGGGATCAACGCAGCACTTTCCCAAGAGATGAGGATGAGACGTTGAATGTGTGTGTGACTACATCTTGAGCCAGGTCGGAGGCCGTCTACCAGGCCATGGCTCACCTCAAGCCTGCCGGGCTCTTTCACTGCAAACCAGCACAGAGGAAGCTTTGTCCCTCCTCTCTCAGCCACACTGTTTTCCACCTTCACCAAACAACCCTGGTCAGGTTTGCATTGCTGCCAGTGCCTTTTAAGGATTATATAAAACTGTTGCTCAAACACTATTAAACCGTGAGGTAAACACTCGGCCTGCGGGATCGGTCATGACTCACATCCTTTTGTTTTCAACTTGGTATATGGAGCATTGCAGCAGCATGTAGTGGTGCGATAGGTGTTAATTACACAATCAAATGGATGTAGCAGACATAGGGTGCAACAGTGAGAGGGGACCCGGTCTCAGAAAATGCTTTCTCTTTAACATTAAATATTCATGACTAGATAAGCAACAGTCCGCTTATTGTTGGTGTGCGTTGAACAGATTTGATTGACAGCAGTTTGGCCTTCATAAGCAATAAATAACACAACTGTCATCTATTTTTTATTCCAATGTCGCTAAATTCTGATTGGTGCGTGGAAGTGCGTCACATCACATTATTTCCCCAAAGAGTTCGACCTACTTCAAACCAGAGCACAGACAAAGAAATCTCTCTTGTGTAAAAAACATGTAACTGTTAACTGTTATTTAACTTTGGCTGAAATTGTGTTTATGTAGGACCACCTGGCTCATATCAATGAGCAGGAGGCCTTCGGGCCTTTGAACATATAGTGCCAACAAAATGTTTGCAAATTTGACTTTGATTTACTTCCCTCAAGCAAGAAAGATCCACATATATTTATGTCTGACGCTAGATGAGAAGCGTCAGTACATGCCATGAAGTTACCGTTAACCGGTGGATAGACACTCAACTGTAGCTACAGTTTTGGGGGTTTTTTTTGCAGCAAACTTCCTTTGGGCTTTTTAAAAATGTATTTGAGTAAAATAATTGCATCGGTACATTAGTTTCCCTTCAGAAGAAGCTTTTATGAAAGAACCTGAGTGCTCTCCTCCAGAAGTAAAAATTCACAGATTAACGGCTTTAATAATCGAGGAAATGGGTAGTTTGATTGATTATGACTCGAGCAAGACCATCACACCTACTAATACTGTCTGTTCAAAATAAGTTAAAGGTTACAGGCCTGCACAGCTCGCTAGTTTGTGTCTTTTTACAAAATTAAAAATGCCCAAGTGAGACGCCATGAGCAGAGATCAGGATCTACGGTGTAAACGCACTTTGTGATCGGTACTATATTCAGTTGTAATGGTGGTTCTGACATGTTTACAACATTGTGATTCAACTCAATTGTTCATTTGATGTCTTTTTCATGAACTCTTCATTGTATTCTGTGCAGTAAAAACAGTTTGAACGGTTCAGTCGGCAGTATCCAGCTGTAAGTGTGTACCAATGTGTGCTCTGACCTTGCTGTTGATGGTGTCTATATTCTCCATCATGGTAAACATGGCTTCCGATATGCGACTGGGGAGGGAGAGGACCACGTTATCTACACCAGATGGGCCATCAAAGCGTCCAGCCACCAGCATCATTGTTTCTGCAAAGACGGGAAGTACAGTTAGCGCACAGAAAGTGGGAAACGTTTCACGTGCCGAACGACTCCGCTGTATTCATTGCACAAAGTAACGCCGCGTGTCGGGACAACCTTTGAGCAAACATATGGCTGAATTGGACGCATGTGTAAACGTGTGCACGCTCCCCACCTGCCAGATGCCTCCACTCGGTGTTGAGGTCGGCCTGGTTGGCCAGGCAGCCTTTCATGACGTTGCTGCAGTAGTTGGCACAAGGTCTGGCAGAGGCCATGCCACGGCAGTGGGGGCAGTAGGTCATCCTCATCATGGCCCGCATGCACTCCTGGCTCAGCTGCACCTGGGGTATAGGGCACAGATAAAAATATACATACACCTGGATGAAAAATGACCGTTTTGTCAAGCATACATGATCTAATAGTCTAAAAGATGAAAAAGACAGCAGCAGTTGATCAAACTGTACATTTGACCACTTTCACAGTTAAAGGCCCGGCTGCTAGAGCGCAGGATGAATACATGTTGCACAAACGTCTTTTAATAGGAATAATATTTCTATAACCGGACAAGGACAGTTGCAGAACTGTAGGAGGTCACCTCCCTTTGTTGACCTTTCTCTCAGTTCGCAGCAGACGATACATTGAGCACAGTTTCCTTGGAAACCACTTTGGGAGAGTTTGCTTTTGGTTTCACATGCGATGAAAAGGCCCTGACATTCATACAAGTATTCTCAGTCCCTCACACCATCCTTTCTGCTTCTTCCATTTCACTTTGTATCCCACAAGGCTGTTCCCCCAGGAAAGGGCCCTGGTGCGTGAAAAGTAAAACTGGGTTAATACCAGTAAGCTCTGTTCACAAGAGAGTACAGCTATGCATACAAAACCTCAGGAAGTGTGTGAGTCTGCGTGAGACAGAGAGAGAGAGAAAGAGAGAGGGAGAGAGAGAGAGAGAAAGAGAGAGGGAGGGAGAGAGAGAGAAAGAGAGAGGGAGGGAGATAGAGAAAGAGAGGAAGAGGGAGAGAGAGAGGGAGAGAATGAGAGAGAAAGAAAGAGAGGGAGAGAGAGAGAGATAGTGAGAGAGGAAGAGGGAGAGAGGGAGAGAGGGAGAGAATGAGAGAGAAAGAAAGAGAGAGAGAGAGAGGTGGATCGAGCCCAGCTATGCATACAAAGCTCCTCTAAGCTGACATCTGGGCCATCTTGATGCTTTTCCTGGAAACAGTTCTTCCAACAGGAAAGTCACAGTTAAAACCAGCTTTTTAATATACAGTGGAATTAGGACAACAATGGGAATCAGGTGGGAAAACAAATCACAGATTCTTTGAACACCCTGCAGACCTGTCAATAGTTCAGTAAAGATCGAATGGCCGACATTATCAGACCTAAAAGGGATCATCACCCTGAGACCAGTTTGTGATCCATACTTTCACACATACTTCATCAGTTCCTGTGTTGAAAATGTGATTTTAAAGTTTCAAACAACTTGTATTGTGTTCTGTTTTTTTTTTTTTTTCCTTGACTGCATTCAATGACTATTTATGGCTGTATCAACCCAATTTCCCTACAAGGAACATTGACATTGAATGTAATCCTATTTGATCCACATAAGACAAGAGTAATTTATTTTGACTCTGTTTCAAAATCAAATTAAATCTTAAACCACATTAGAAAAAAATATATAATTAGTAAATGGATTTCTGATGTATGAAAGAGATCAATAGGTAGGTAATTATTGCCAGTTGCGCAAGGAGGACAGTATAAAGTGAAATAAGTGACACAGAAAAGCAATAACCACATTCCCAGGCTTAATCTCAAGTCATATGAGACATGAGTCAGATGCTCACTCCTGCCCTCCTTTTCTCCCTTCCTCCCATCCTTACCCCACCACTCATTAGCCAGGGATGAGTCAGACGAATGCTTCTTTGGTGAGAGAGAAGAGTGAGGGAAGGGAGTGTGCAGGGATGAGTGGAGAGAAAGACTGAAATCCAGAGAGATGGGGGGATTTTTTTAAGAGCTACGAGATTCACTGAGGGCGTTGGCAGGGGAGTGAAAAAACCTAGGGTGGTGTTAATTAAATACTTATTAGGGACAGGCTGTCGTTCATCTTGTTTCTGTTACATCATCCATACAGTATTAATGCCGGGAGTCCCCGGCCGGGCTCACCAGACACGAAACAGAATGTAACACTTCCACGGTGCTAATTGGAGGTTGCTGTTGACAACTTCCTCTGTATTTTTGGAGCTGCGGTGCACCCAGCACTGTGAAGGAGAGGCCATCAAATTAGAAGCAGCAATAAGACTCACATGCCTCGGGCTGCGACTAAGGATTATTTTCATTATCTATAAATCATTTGATTATTTTTCTCATAAACTGAGAAATAATAATGATTAAGATGCCCATCACAGTTACCCAGAGCGGGGACGTCCTGGAATTATTAAAGCAATTGACGGAGATAGAAAATCTTAAGTTTTAAGTAACTGGATGGATTTATCAAGCAAAATTGCCAAAACATGCAGTGTAGATATGTTGCTTGATAAATTGCTTGGATGGTTAATCAAAACGGTTCCAGATACATTTTCAACTTAGCAATTGATCAAATAACTGCTTCAACACATATAGAGACACACACACACAGACCGCACACACACACACACACTGACTTGATTTAAATCCTCTCCACACTGGCCCATCTACAGATATCAAAAGAAAGTTTTAGGTTTGAAATATTCTCTTTGATGGCTGCACGTTCAGCTCATTGACATGACGGCGTTCCATTTTAAACACCGTGTCCTGACTCGCCCTTCCCCTGGCTTTCACAACATGCCCCCCACACCTGTCTGTACCTTCTATAGCTCGTGGCTATCACGCGCAGGGCTCCCCCCCCCACACCCCCACCCCCCGCTTGTCTTACCTCTGTAATTACCAGGGATATATGAGCGACCTCTCCCCCTTGTGTTATAGAGCGAGACAATCCAGACTCCTTGCCACCAGAGTGAGCCATGTGGAGCGTGGCCTACTTCCTCCACTCCCCTACCCAAGGGAATAAAACAGTCCGGAAAAAAGCTAAGGACACAGCAACTGGTGCTGCTAAGGGAATAATTAATACTGTACCAGACAGAAAGCCTGCCTCTTACTGTTGAGGTCTTTATTTTGGTCTAAAAAAAAACATCTCTCAAATTATTCCATTGTTCCACACATCGTATCATTAGCTTTCTTTCAGGATACTCTTTCATCACCTTTCACTACACTTCCATTTTTTTGCATTGCTAATACAACCAAAGCAGGGATTCATGATATTTTTCTTCTCAGTTGGTACCAAACATAAACACTTTCTCAGGAGACGTAAGAAGCAATTAATGAATGTTATCTCTCCAGCTTCACACTCGACCAGTGTGATAACTCCCTGAGCAGCGTGTGGTACACATCCTCAGTCACTGGTCCCTTTAATGGCGATACATAGCTAAAAATAGGAGCGGTTGTCTCATTAGGGCCCAATCAATAAACGGTAGAATTACAGGGGAAAGGAGGGGAAAGCTAGGATCCAAAGTGATATACCAAGATATTCACACTACAAGGAGGCAGAGGACAGCGCAGGGCACCACTCTGGGAAATATCAACATAAATGTTTAAGCACAATTTACTCGGTATGAGACGGATAATAGGAACACGAGAGGATGCTGGAGTTTGTCACAGTTTTTTTCCCCCGTCTCATTTGTTCCCATCATTGCATAGTGCTCTTCCACTCTGCATAAGTGCATCACAGTGCTGATTATGTGCCGGGGAAGACAAGCAACACAGACTGACACACAAATTATGAATTTGAAACTGAACAGTTGGTTGAAGTCTGAACTTGTTTCAGTCAAAGTGCACCAACAGGCCTTGACTTGTCTCAAATAACAATTAGCCATTCTGTCTCCTTGCACAGTTCAATGGTCCTAACTTGGGAATTCCCACGAACAGAGATTGACCAAGTGTGTCCATAGTGACTTCTCTCTTGATACAGCGTGCTCTTGCCTTCCCTCTTAAGGCTTTCGATGAGTGTGTGTGCAGCCCATGACCTTATTCAGAGTGGCCGCGCTCCAGTTCCCTGGTATTAGCACTGGGTGATTATGAACACGTTTCCCCGAGCCAGCCTTGTTTAATGAACACATCGCTCCCTGTCCTTCAGCACCAACAAAATGGCATCAGTCAGAACATGTGTATCACCAAGTAGGCACACACACAGGGGAAGTGCTCATCACTGTTGGAGGGAAATGATGGCATGATGTGTGTGTGTGTGTGTTTCCGTACCATTAAGCACTCGCGTGCACATGTACTTCAGTGTGTACAAGAGTGTTTCTCCAAGAGAGTTGCTTATCAGTGGCAGAGATCGTAAGCTCCTCTGGCTGCTCCAGGGGTTCACCCATGAGACACAAATCATGAACAGCCATTCCAACGGCGCATGCTGCCCATGCTAATTGTGCTCCTCACTCCCCTGTTGGCTGGCTTGAGTCAAAGTTAAGTAGTAACCGCGTCTAGCTCCGTTAGACTAGCTGCATCCCTTAGCTCCGGGTCAGGCAGTTTCAGTTGTCACTGTCACTCTCTGAGTCCTATTATTCACCAGCGCCTTGCTCCGCCAGGCTAGCTGCGCTTGTGGCTATTCCTGATTTTGCTGTGGCTGTGGACCGGCCACTGCCACGCGCAGCCACTCAATTGAGACATCCTCAGGTCCCGTTGTGTAGGTGTGAGACGTTGCACCTATTTTCTGGGCCAGAGATAGGCAGAAAGATAGAGAGAGAGATAAGCTAGGTCTGTCTGATGCTAGTAAACAGTGCAGTATGAGCCACCCACAGTGCTAGCCAGAACACATCCATCAGCGTGAGAGGGAGAAGGATCATATAGATTCTTTCCTTGCCACGCATCCCAATGTGTGTGTGGCCTTGTAGTCGTGCAGTAGCACCACAACCAATATTGGCACGTGTTTCTTTGCTTTTTTCTTTGCGCGTTTCTTTGCTTTTTTTTCTCGCTCCTTGTCTTTTCATGCTCCCAACCTGACCTTGTGATATTTCTTCAGAGAAAGAATTGCACCATAATATTCATCTCTGATGCAGCATTGTTTTCTCAAAGAACGAGTATATTTCTCATGGGGTCACTGCTCTCGGCACCCTGCTTGCCAAAAGTCTGACAGGAGATATTCTTCAGCGGTGCATCTATACTGGCTACCTCCCTTTCAGGAGCTGACATTATTTCTCAGTCTTGCTCTGATCTTAACCTTACTCTTGTCTTATACGCAGAGGGGGACATTTCTCTTGGGAGATATTAACCCTCCCCACGGCCCAGGGAGACATTTTTCAGCACGGGGCTGACATTAACTGTTGTTGCAGGGGCTGATTGTCTGAGCCGGGGGCCATACTTTATGGAGCCTCTTGTTTCCTCCAACATTGATCTGCTTTATGCGATGTGCACGGACTGGTAAAAACCTGCCTGTGTGCATTTGTGTGTGTTTGTGTGTTCACATAAAGAAGGGGCGATGGTGTTCACCAACGAGAGATGAATACAGACCCTTTAACACAAGGATACCAAGAAGAGAATATTAGCTTTGCGGCCGATTAGACACCAATAAAAAGGAATGTGAGGCATTTAGACACTTTCATCAAAAAAGGAAATGGGACTATCATTATAAGGTGAAGGAAACTAATCACAGTTACTGGACGGAGGGGACACCATTCAAAATGAAAAGGGGGGAACATTGGAGAGTAAACAGAAGTGGGAAGAGAGGTTTTACCTGGGACACCTTGCGCACCACATCTCCGCTGATCACCAGTCCCTGAACGAAGGAACGTGCTGCCACAAATGTGCGCGTGACCATTATCTTCATCATACGGGGTGTGTCTCCGAAGGGCCGCAGTGTCTCTATCTGCTTAGACACACACTCCAGGTAGTCCTCACCTGCAAGCAGCAAACACATCCATCTTCATCGAAGTAGAGAATACATCTAAAGATTGTACTTAAATAGCATTTAAAGTAATCTAAAACATCTTTACACGATTAAGAGATAGGATATGATTATTGACAGAGCCAGAGCCATGCCAAATGTTCTGTTCTTTATCTTATATACTGTACATGTCTCAGGCAATAAACCTGTGCTATGAAGTAGCTCTTGGTTGTTATTTGGTGTTGTATAAAAAGCTGGTTGTACCGATGAAATTCTGCTTGTTTGCCTGGTAGAAGAGCTTCTCCAGCAGCCTGGCCCAGAATTCGTTCAGCACCTCTTCCAGGTTGACGCTGGAGCCTCGGTAGTAGTGCCTGAAGTCCGTGTACAGGTCAGAGAAGACCTGGGCGTTCTGGGAGTATACTAAGCCCCAAGCTGCCGTGAAATCCTCCTGTAGACTAATCGCAGAGCGGTTCAGCAACTCCAGGAAGTAACCTAAAAACAAAGAGCAAACTCAGCAACCACGCACAGCACAATATTATTTTGGTCCGTGCCATATTTCTTCCCTCCTCACACACTGTACGCGTAGTGTGTGCTGCTCAATATCGTCAGTCATTAACGAAGATGTGTCGGCCTCTCAGGGCCATAAAGCTGTCTGGAATATTCCCAGATAACTATTACCGCAAAAACACTGATTATTTTTTGACACAATTTCCCTCTTATTCTGTAATGCCTTGTGCTGCATACCAACACTTGCCTCACACCGTCAGTGAACCTAAAGCTGAAGTATGTGTGAGTAGTATACCTCGAGGGGATGTCGGAGAACTGACAGCGCTTCGGTATATACTGCTCCGAGAGAGGCTTTAGAGATATAGGGTACAGACAGACAGGCAGGCAGACAGGCAGACAGACAGATAGATAGGCAGACAGGCAAATAGGCAGACAGGCATGAAGGCTGACTGTCAGCATTTGAAAAAAAGATGAAGAAAGTCTGACTGAGACAAGAACAAACAAAACAAAAGCAAACGGAAACAGAAAAGCAAACTGCAAATCCAAACGTAACCTAATGTTGTGTCCCATTCATTTACATTTACATTCATGAGGGAGGCCAAGATATTGCACACGTCTAACGCGATAGGATACAACTCCACTAATATCTAAAGCCTCCTAAAAACTAAATCTACAGGTGCAAAAAAACAAAGATTTTAAGGTTAAGAAACTCTGCTTGATTGCATTAGATTGGACAGGTGCAGAACTGGTGACTCACCGTGGTTGAGGTGCATACACAGATCGAGTTTGTTTTTATGAATCACAGCTACTCTGTGGCCAGTGGCATAAACATTTGTTTCCCTCGTCTTGTGTGTAAACAATGTTTATAAATGAGGGCCCTGTTCTGCCAAAGTGTGTGTGGCAGTGACAACAACACTGTCCCCGAACCCTCCATCCATTCAGGGCCAACATTTGCTCTGCATCTCCAGCAGCACAATAGATTCAAACCAGGTGTGTGTGTGGGGGGGGGGGGTTCATCTGTTTGTCTGTGTGTGTATACATGTGAGTTTGTGCCGCGGGGAGACGGGGAGCTGGAGCGCGCGGCAGCGTGTACTTTGTAGGTGTCTTATCTCTGCACGCCACCACCCCTGATCAGGGGGAGACGTGGAAAGGGGGGGTGGGGGGGTGGGGGGGCGTTGTGGCCTCTGCAGGGAACCCCTCGCCTGGAGCGATTCCCACTCAAGAAGCTGTTTTTAAGGACATCACAACACACACAAACAAGCCCCCCCCCCCCCACACACACACCACCCAGCATATTTAAATAAAACACAAACACACAGAGTCTTCTAACAGTTTCTCTGACGACAACATATGGAAAAGCCAAGTTATACAGTAGCAAAAGCTCCAACACCCACAAGCGCCGGGCCTGAAGACATTCACTGCACTTGGAGTTACATAACATTTTAATATGCTAAGCTCGTCCTGACCCATCTGCGTGGCATTATCTAAGCGCTGGCCTTGTTGGATACTATATCTCTGTTCTGCTTAAAGAACACCAGCCGGCCTGCTTCACCGCTGCTGTTATTTGCTGCTTTCTTTTGGCATTTTCATAGACTTGGAGCTAAAAGGTCTACTGCTCTCAATGGAGCCTTTGATCTGAAAAGTGTGTTAAGCTATATGTTATATCCAAGTTGCTTTTGGTTTGGAGAGCTCTACGCCCTGACACATCAGGTCAAGTTCCTTCTCCTACAACCCCATTCTTGTTCAGCGCCAGGACCAACTTGGGTTCATGCCCGGAACAATATCAGTGTGCATTATTTTCAAACCAGTCATGGTAAAGTTCCAGTTGGATGCACATGATGTACAGTGAGCACTGGGCATACATGTGTGCCTCTAAGGGGTTGACAAATGCAATAGAGGACCAATATCTCTAAGAATCTAATTAAAACGCCTTTATGTTATGTAGTTGTGCTTTTTGGGCTGTAAACCTGTGCCTGCTCTTCCTCACTGGTGTGACAAGTCTAAGATTGTATTGTATGATATGTGGACGTTTTATTGTGTCACTGATTGTCTAAATATGAGATATGTTAAAACACTGGAATAAACAAACCAAAGTAACTATTTCCTACTGTTAGATAATAAGAATGGCGTTAGGTTCAAAGTGTGTCGTATATTCTTTAAAATAAATAAGAAGAAAACAAAACAACTCCATTTTCTAAAGGCAGAACAGACTGATGTAAATGCTTTCATAAGGATAGAGAAATCCTCCTAATTAAGCTCCTCATTATAGCTATAAACCTCAGCGTGAAGAGCAAATGGCAACTTAATGAATGCTGCTGTGTGGCCTGTCTTTGTGTGTGACATCAATCATTTCTTTGATTTTATTGCCTGCTGAGATAAATGCTTCTGACGTGAAGCAGCCGTACATCCAGCGTTCGTTTAGCAGAGAGACTTCCGAGCTGGATGACGCGTCATTCCCTTGTTCCCTGACCTTCTGTCACTCAAACTATCTGGAAACGGCTCTGGGCCATCCTCAGAACACCAGGAGACGCACACGCATTTGTGCATTCAACACACAAACACGCACTTCCAGGAGTCAGCGGAAAAAGCACACGCGCACACACATGTATACAGAGAGGCCAGCTTCAAGTGACAGCCCCTTCATGTGTACACACAGACGCACAGGGATCACACACACACACACACACGCACACACATGTATACAGGGTACACAGGGTACAGGGAGTCAGTCAGACAGACAGACGGGGAGCTGCTGTGACTGGTGCAGCTTTGCTTTTAATCCCCATTAGAATGCGTTCCTGCTGTGTACTGTCAGCCAGACTATAAAAATGCCTGAGGTCTGGCTAAGCAAAATGAGTTTCAGCAGAAACAGTTTCATTCAGGTGATGGAGTGAAGTTGTTTTCCCGATTAAATGCATTATCCACATTTCTGTTTCCTCTCTTTTGCGTGGTCGGGGCCCCTTTATAAGTGCGGTGGGATGGCCACGTGGAGGGCCGGTCTCGGTAAATGTTATCGTGCTGTCCAGGTCTCCTCTGCCCTTCAGCTCAAGTGAATAATGACCGTCATTAGTATGACACAAAGCCCCCTGTGCAGGTGTGTGTGCATGAGCTTGTGTGTGTGCAGATGACCTTTCTCATTCTTCATCTGCTTGTGTCTCCATGATACGGGGAGCAACACGCTCACCCCTCCCCTCACCCCTACTTCCTTTTTAATCTCTCCCTCAATCTTCTACCATCCCTTGGAGCCGGACCTCCACCTTTCGCTCCCCCAGCGTCTGCTCTCCTGGGACGGAGCCATGGGAGAGGGCGGCTTCCTGCTTCTACGGGTGCCTGTTCTAACTTTCAGTGGTAGTCATAAGGACACTGTATCACTTCTCAATGCAGACATTTAACTAAACCTATAAGTGATGTCAATTAGTTGTGAGCATCAATTATTGCTAATAATCTTATAAATCTCAGTCATTTGATCCAAATATTTTTAGAAAATAAGTATACAATTATGTTTAAATTATGGTTATTGTTAAAAAAATTAATGCTCTACGCTATATATCCTAGAATGATACAGTTAAAAGCTTTATTTAAAAACAACAAACAAATCCTCAAATATCTTTCTGCACAACATGTGCAGCATGTGACATCATCTGTGTCCACCAAACTCATTCCAATAGTCAACAGAGCAGAACTGGGCTATAATTCACTTGTAACCAGTTTATCGTGACACTATAACCTCACCATGATAACTTCCTCCCAGTCAGTCTGTAGTCAGAATTAATAACAAATCATTAACAAAAGCTGTGTTTGAAAATGAGCAAAATGCGCCTCTGAGTTTGGTCTGATGTAATTAGAGTGGAACAAAGATTCAATGTTTGAACATCAGTTTGAGTGTTTTCTAAGCGCCTGATTTGCAATATCGTGTCAGATATGATTATTGGAGAATATAATTTTAATTTATTGTGAAAATACGTCGGGCATTTGCTCAGATGCATTACAGAGGCCGACCACATTGACTGGATATGCTCATAATTAACAGCAGCTTCTTTCTTTAATGTGTCAGTAGATTAGGACAATCTCTCTCGCCACCCTCTCCCTCCATCACAATCTGCCTCTTTCTCTTCTCTCACACTTAAATAAGCTAACTCAAGCATGTGTGTCTTAATGACTTTCTTCCTGCGGAGAGAGGAGAGTTAATGATTTCATTTGTAATCACTTTGAGCTTCACATCCAGGCCACCTTGACATGTCAGAGGCTTATTTTAACTCTATTCCTACGCCCACTTATCCTCTGCCTCTTTACCTAATTAAACACACATATTTAAGTGGACACACAAATCCTTATAAACCATAGAAATACTCTCTTGAATTCCACTCTCTTTGACCCTCTCTTGGTCTTATGGCAATCAATACAGTGCTTTAAAGCAGACAAGTCGCCTCTACCTCCACGTGCCCTCTGACTCTCTGGGGTCTCTCCATCTTCCGTCCTCCCTCTCCTCCCTCTGTCTCCCGTGTCAAGTTGCGTTATTGACAGGAGATCCCGAGTAACACAGAGGTAGCGTTGATGTTCCTCCAGCTGCCAATCACTCTTGCTGAGGGCTTGGACTGATCCCGAGTTACTTTCTCACACTGAGGTATTAACTGGCCGAGGCCGGTGCTTCTCATTCCAAGGATAATCCAGATTCAGGGTTCTCATACAGAGGGCTTAGCGCGCCCGGCAACGTTTGCCACTGTCTACTAAAGTTGTAACTAACACCAGCTGATTGAATAATCTGATCTAATACGGTTTGGTGATTAAGTAATCACAGACTGACAAGAAATCACTGAATCTTTAACAACTCAGCCCACCTAACTCTCCATTGAGTTTTAGTTTCCTCCAATTGGCAGTTACCTTATCGTGCATGGGCAGGACATGTTTCAAAGCACACGGGACTGTGAAGGAGGACTGAAAAGAACTTTGTAAAATATACAATCCAAATTCTGGGAAAAGCTAAACTTTTTTAATTGCAATGTTTTTTTTCAAAAAAAGGACACTTCCCACACATTTAAATGGAGGAAAAATGAAAGTATGTGTACAGTGATTTAACATTAACACTAATGCTGAAGCATACTGCAGATACGTACACTTACTCCATGACAATTATTGACCAAATATAGAAAACTGGCTGAGAAACATGTCAGATGGACTGAGTTTTGGCAGTGCGCTCAAGACTGACATGGGAGGATTGGATAGAGAAGGAAGATCAGTGAACGAATGAGAGGGAGTAAGACAGGAAAAAGCAGCAATTGTATATCTTGTTCTTATCTGACAGCCTTAATTATATTTGTCCATTTGGCAAGTGCTGAATGATCATATTAGCTGGTGGGTTCTTTGGCAGGAAGGAAAGAGGCAGAGCGACTGAGAGCAAAAGATGAGATTTATGCCAAGAGGAGGAAGAGAAAAACAGGTGCCATTGTTGCATTAAAAACATAAAACTAGAACCTCTGCCAAGCCTCCACACTGCTCTAAATTTGATATTTGAATGATGGAACATTTTAATCTGCATCTGGATCTGATCTGCATCAGATCACACAATCATGTTGATTGTGTGGTGACTGCCATGCCTTTCGAGGGAATATTCAAATCCTGTCTGGGAATATTAGCCGTTTGTACAGGAATTAATTGCACAACATTCATGTGAGTCAGACTCAGGAGTTTTGAGTTACAAACATTGAACTGTATCATGTTGCCACCTGTAAGCTAAATGCCATCACGTTTTTCAGGTTGGCTTGAACCGTCGCCTGCACTTGGTGAAGAGTTCACAAAGGAGTCAAAAGGCATTTCGGCCGTGCATGAAATTTGTGAACGGTTTGGCATAACAATTACGATTGCTTGAAAATATTTCCTTTGCCAATAAAGATGTGGCAAAAAAATAAATAGAACTGGAAATCCTATTTCCAAAGTATCCCTCACGGTTATGGTTATTAATGAGCTGTTTTTGTAACAGCTGTGTTGTCCCTAAAACAAAGCCGAAACATGTCCTGTATGTTTGAGGTAACTCGATCTTTAAGAGAAGGGAAGAAACTGGCAAAGCTGGAATATTGCAGGCAAAAGGCTAGTCTGTACTCTGATCGCCACCCATTGTCTCTTCAGCAGGCCCCAGATGGTGTTGTGATGTCTACATTTTCTCCCAGAACCACTGCACTCCCATCCACAAGTACCCGGGCTCTCCAGCCTCCCCCTTTGTTAGTCCCCCCACCTGTGCAAGGACGATGAAAAAAATAAACACTCCAGGCACAGACGAATACTGCTGTCTTGGGCGCACTGAATGTACAAAAGATGATATGAGCGCCATTAGACTGTTTATGTGTCAGTCTGACTCTCCATCAATAACAACACTTATCACAAACATGCTGTGCCCCGAGAACACTGCAAGCCCCTTAGCCAGCATTTAGATGCTATTAAAAGCTCACCCATATTAAACACGCCGACACATCACATAATGCATGCAATTTATCAACAGGCTCTCTGCGGAAGCTTTTATTCCACTTTCTCTCCTCTGACTTTCCCTTTCTAGCATTATGCACCATTTACCCATGCCACTTTCTTTTTCCATCCATCTGGTTCTCTTTTTCAGCCACTTGTTTCCTCACAAACTCCACGCCGTGCCTTACCCTCACTATCATTTGGTTCTCTTTTTCCCTCTATCTCATCTTACTTTCCACCGCTAACCATCCGTTCTAACACTGAATGCCTCCTTCCTTTTCTTGCCGTCTTGTTTTCTCTCCCTTTCATTTCATCCGTCCAAGGCTCCATCGCTCCTGGTGAGTAATGTGTTTGGCATAATTAGGCCAGTGTACTCCAGGTCCCCGCCGACGTGATTTGCATGAAGATAAACTGAGCCAATCAAGCACCACAATGGGAGCAGATGTCCTTGTCTCTCGTGACATCATCAGAGGTGACCCTGAAAGCCGGAAATTAGAGGGTGGGTGGCAGGAGGTGGGAGTGAATCAAATCGGTTGCTTAATTGTAGGGATTTTGCAGGACAGATGTAGCATGTGTCACCGGTGCCCAGTCTAAGTAAGCATGGGTTTAGTGATTTGGAGGTGAAAACAACAAATACTCGAATGTATTCCACCTAGAAGTGCATGGCGTATCACTTGACAATTACCAAACCGTTCTTATATGGATTTCATTAGAGTGTTTTATCTGTATCAGAACTCCTGATGAGCTGCCAGACTATTCACTGAATAGAATACAGCAGGCTGTCGCTTGCTATCAGCTGACGGCGATACAGACTTGTCCTTTGATACAAGTTTAGGGCCTGTTCCCTAAATCTGATAGGATACAATTGAGAGCGCTTGATGTCATACTCGTGGATTATTTCCCCTCAGTCTATCTCCCTGGGAGGAGATGGAATTACTTAACAGTCCAGCTGGGAGATGTTCAGAGCTCTACTTTAATGAATAAATAAGCGAGTCCTGCCCGGTCATCTAGAAATGAGTGTACCCATAAACCGGCCAGCCAAAAATCTTCAAATCAGATTAAGCTCTATGACCACTGATCTGCCTTGAAATGAAACGGGCTGGAAAACACTAGCCAATAAGCATTTGGCTGCTCATAAATATTGTGTGCCAGAGCATGAACGTGTGTGTGTGCGTGTGTGTGTGTGTTAAAGATTCAAGACCTGAGTTAAGAGTTGGAAAGCACAAATCTGACTTTTTCTCTCCCGGGACAGATACCTGGGCTCTGTGTATTGGCTGAGACGGAGTACTGATCCGATACCATTGTTTATTAATGAATAAGCGGTCTCACGGACCAAAATCCAATATCAGTTTTGGTATGGGGGCCTCTCTAGTTAAGAATTAAGTTTCTTCGACCACACTCTCTGCATTCAAATATTCATCCATCTCGTAAAAAAAACAGCAATAAAAGTCTCTGGAAATGTCTAAATAAAACTTTGGATGTATTACATTTCACTAAGATATTGACTGATTGGCTTTTTTTCCATGAAAAACGATAAAAATAGTTTTAGTGAATTGCCTAATTATTTCAGTTGAGTGATACTGCCATAGCCACATATGCATTTAACAAGGCACAGTTATAATGTTGTTGGAGTTATTTGTGTTAATGGTACTCTGACTTATGTTTGTTTTTTATTTAATTTATCCGACACATGAATTGTTACTCAAAAAAACTGAGGAAATCAAAAGGAAGCACAGACACCAGCCTGGTGTTTGAGGACCTTGAGTTGTGTGAAATCAGGACAGGAGTGTGCTGCTGTATGTCGAACCATTCACGGACATTGAGAGCCTCACATACTGTACAAGCCACATCTTAAATTTGAAAGGGAACAGGTATGCATTGTGTGAATTATATTGTCTTTTTCTTCTGATCTTGGTATTATATAGACTAAATAAATAACCCCTTGTACAAAATAACGTGTGGTTTTGCATGAAGCTCTATGTGGCAGCGGTACAAGGGAACACACACACACACACAGAGAGAGACACTGAATCAGATGCTATGGCACCATTAGGCCAAACACCACCTGCCAGGTTTAAGGCTTCCGTCTGTCTAACACACCTGGTTGCTATCTAACACCCTTTGATCACTCTCTGTGTCCTTCCTGACCTTTTCCCTCTCACTTTCATATGTAACCCCATCTCTCTTCCTCCGTCCATCCCTTTCCCTCCCTTTTTAGCTACCCCTCTTCATTTCCTCCAGTTTATCTCTTACCTTCGCCCTGGTTCTGAAGACACGTCCCTCTTTTTCTTCTGGATCTTTTATCCTTATATCCGTCTCAATTTCATTCTGTCCCCTCCTCCCCATCCTTTTTTCCCTCCCCTGCATTATACGCTGTATCTTTGTTTAACATGATATATTATTTAGATTGTACCTCTCTGCACAGTATGAATGACAGTGACGAGATTGGGAGGACTTCCAAGTGCAAACCACATACACACATGTATACAAATACCCATCAAATCTCGACGGTGACACACTAAATCACAAGCTTACAAACACATGCATATAAACACACATTTGCATGCTCACATATATACATATACATATATATATATATATATATATATATATATATACATACATACAGTGTAGGCTACACACTTGCAGGCCCAGAGCCAGCTGGATGTGCATGCTGGTCCTCTAATCTGTGGCTTGGTTGGGGCTTCTTCCAAAGTATGTGGACCTAAAAAGTCCTAGTCTGCCTGGAACAGTAACACCCTACACTTAGCCACATGGCGCTAGCTAGCCCACACCCTGCTAAACACAGCCAGATGTGCAGCAACTTGCAGCATGGTACAATGTCACTGAACTCTCTTTCAGCCATAAAAGAAAACCTGCTCTGGACGTGGTAAGGAATCATCTAATCTTCACCTATGTTAAACCATAACAACCTCAATGAATAATTGTAACACGATCCAACAACCAAACTACTTCAAGTCGTAACTTGTTTATCAAAGCCTGAAACAGAAGTACATCCTCGTTGACCTTTTCACTTTCCCACAGCTTCGGGTAACAAGAGGATGTCTTTTCTAAGAATGGATGGATCCTCCCAAGTTGCGCTGATCATGCGGCAGCAAATGCAACGTGTCATGGTCCAATTAACCGCAGTCTATCGCTCAGCTCTTGCCTTCGTACGCAGTCAACAGCATATGGTTTTAAGACCTCAGGGTCTCAGCACATATATTTCTGTCCTCCCTCTGTCAGCTCTGCCATCCCCATCTGATGCTGATTGGGGTGAGATAAGGGAACCTCAGAAACAGGGACTTTAGGCGGTAGAAACACCGCTTCACGGTTATACGCCTCTGCCAACCAGCCAAGTAGCAGTTTAGAGCCATAGCTGTACAGACTTGTATAATACTGCATATGCAGTGGAGACTTTGAAGGAATTGAACAAAAGTATTATGTGTATTTCTTTGTGAAATGGAAGTTATGAATACATTGAGTTGTTTGATTCCAGCGAATCATTCCCAATGACTGCTGTCTTTACTTGGACACCTGGCTGGGGGCATCAAGACTTGGAGGTCAGCGACTCAACAAACTGTGAAGGAAGACCAGCTATGGGTGCTCATGTCGGAGCGGCACAGTGTGGAGGCAGTGACGAAGGGGAGGATGAGGGGGAAAAGTCCAAATGAAGGTTGTTGTTCGTGCTGAATTTGAAGAGATCCCCTTGAGGAGTTTCTATGATATCATGTTCATGAGCATGTGATGGACGGACGGGCAACACAAAAACATAAACTCTGAGCACGCAGGAAGAAAAACAAGCTACGAATGACTTCGCAAGACAAGTTTCCACGTTGGTGTCGTGTGTCTCTGTGTATTTAACGACAGGTTTCTGGATGCACGTCATTAGAATGTTTAGATGTTGGAGCTGAGTGCTGCCTGAGCGTGTATGTCTGTCGTCGGCGTTGTTTACAGGCACGCTGTGCTAAATGAGGTGTTTTCCTGTAGGAGGACATAAACTAACTTGTAGATAATTTGTATGTCCTGGCTAGGTCTGTGTGTGTGTGTGTGCGTGTGTGTGTGTTTATATTTGTACTTGCCAGGGTGACTGTATCCCTTTGGCACAGCCAACCGCCCCCTGAGTGACGAGGAGGGACTATGAGAAAGCAGGACAGCGATAGAAGAGTAAAGAAATGTCACTCTGCCACTAATCACTGGGATCTGAAAAGGTCAGGCTAACTAGCCGCACTCAGAGCCCCGGCTGACAGAGCCATTGTCACCGACTGGCCGAGGGGAACAAGTGGAGCACAGAGACACCCTTCTATTAACTGGAGCAGGTCATTAGACACAAATAATTGCCATGGTGCGCCAATGTGCTAATTCTCTCATCTCTCTCTCTCTCTCTCTCTGTGTTTTCTTCTCTCTTACTCGGAGCACTTAAAATAAGTCCTTATTTAAGTTCATATTATTAAGCGCTAAAACAATATTTTGCTATGGTGCAGAGTAGATTTAGTGAATCAGATCTTATCCACATCAGTTATCACAACACTGGAGAAAATGTTCCCATAATTTGCAATAGGAACTGCGATACTGAAGGTCCGCCTCCGGTCCCGTTGCCTGCTGTCCTTCCGGTGCAGTAGTCTTATCGAGGAGGATGAAATTAAAATGTGAATCCTTTTCTTGTTTCCGCCACTTTGGATTTAATCCACTAAACAAACTATCATAGCACACAGGGACCGAAGCTCTGTAAACCTGCACTCAACTGCTTTTGTCTGTCTTAGTACACTGAATTTTAATTATGAGAACTGAATGTTGAAGTGTATATAGTTGTACAGTTACAGAGCAATTTAATTCATATGTATTACTATATTCATATTATTATATTCATTTCAGTTTCAAGGTCATTGGAATCTGTTCCTAGTGGCACATATTTCTGCCCATAATAAAACCTGATTTGAGTCAGTTGCAGAAATGTATGTATCAAGTGAAACTTGGATGCATTTGTCTGTGGATTCGGGAAATTTGGGACCAAAGTTAGGAAAACGCACATCTGAAAAGACAATGTACTGTTCAATCAAAACTCATACAAAACAAAAACACCCAATACTGTGTCCTTGTACAGTATATGTCGAAAAAGTGTCTCATTCCCTCACTCAGTCATACATGTTTTGTGAATACACAAACTCACCATCGAAGGCCTTGAACTGTCCAGTGAGCGAGGTCTGGAGGGATCGGCCGGCCTCCTTGAGTAGCCCCTCCATCTCCCTGCGGCTCAGCGTGGCCAAGTTGTCCTCCATGTCACTGGTGCAGCAGGTGTAACCCTGGGGGCAGATGCGCAGGTGCTCACCTAGAAGGAGGGCAGGTGGATGCAGAGGAGGAGAAAGGATGTAGGAAAGGAGGGATGGAATAGGAGAGGAGAAGGGAGGAGATAGCGGTGACGAAGAAGATGAGGGGATGAAGAAAAGGTACAACAGACATGGCATTATTATTTACAGGTTTCATCAGTTCAGTCAGCACTCAACATAACTGAGATAGATAGTTCCTATGTTGCTGCTGTATAAAATATTCAGCGGTGAACATGAAGATGACGGGGAGAATTAGCAGCCGCCGGTGTTTTCATGGCCTTGAACGCAGCCTGTTGGCAGTGGAGGTGGCCGGGCTGAATGTGTCTGCCCGCCTGATTACCCGGCAAGATGTGGGAGCAGTGGAGCTGGAGTACGGCATCATCTCCCATACAATTTTAATGAGCATCCCTGATGTGTATGCATTTGAAAACATGTGTGTACACACACTCAGATACAGACACTCAAGCGATAATAAAGGATCCGTGAGCTCAGGATTTGTGTGTGAGTATACACACACACACACGACAATAAATACCATATGAACAAATGTATACAAGGGCTGTCAAAGTTGGTTAAAACAGCAGTCAAGCTGCAGCTGAAATGAGGATAGATGATGTAAGACAGAACCATTGTCATCCACATCAACGCAGCTAAGCCTAAGGCGATCACAATTCATGTGGGGGATGTTCATTTGCAGGTGAAGAGAGAAGATATTGTGTGATGCAACATTGTCTTAAGATTTCGCCCCGCTATTATTATTGCCAGACAAAAGCATATTAAACACACACACACACACACAAACACACACACACACACATAATATGAATCCAAATTAAAACCCAAAAGCACACAATGTAGAGCAGAGCACAACAAATCACATGGAGACGTTAGTGGTGGGAAAGAGGAAAGAAGGTTTGAGATTATTCTGTTGGACTTCAATAGAATCATCTATTCTTGTCAGTATGAAATATAATAATTAAAGCTTCTTCAGCGCTCAGAGACAAATGTTGTAGCAAGGATGCAGATATGAAAACCCTTTTGCTCTCCTGTTGTTCATATCAGGGAGTAACCTTTAATAAATATTAGGGAGCGTTTAATTGTTCTGTCACCCAAGGCCTTCTTCAAAACAATAAAACACACACGTTTTTCTTTTGCTCTAAAGAAGATAAGATGCATTCAAACCCCAGTGTGCTACAGGAGTGCTACATTTACAAAATACAATAACTGACTAGTCCATAGTCTGTATGACGGAAGCCAGCATCTCCATTGTTATTTGATATCAGAGTGCCACTGGTTGCACGTTGTGTTAAGCAGTGTTTATAGATAGCGTGCAGGTTGTAGTATTTCCATCCTGATTGTATTACTCCCTCCATGGAAGAGACACCTAACTGAATCTCACCGAGCCCACCCTCCCACCCAAAGGCCCGGCAGTGACAAGCCTTCTAACTGCCTCTCTGTTGGTTCACTCAGAGCTACACACACGCAGGCCCTGAACTCAACCATCACGCCTTGTTTGTCTAATGTTGTGAACAGTTAAGGAATATGGCCGCTTAATGTATTTGATCAGTATCTAATTTGGACACTTTTTGAATTATTTTTGGATATATTGTTTAGCTTTTCAGTGTCACAACCATGACAAATCTGATGCGAAAAAAAGATAAATTGAATGTGAAAGTTTCTCGGCAATTGTCGTACATTGAAACAGCACAATAATATGAACAACATAGTGACTAAACCTATCTTTGCTGCAACATTTAAAACCGTCCGATTTTGACTTACAAAGACACACATAAAAGAAAATGTCCATATCTGCAACACCCAAAACCCACAATGCTTTGTCATGTACAGTAAAGCACCCCAAGACCTTTGGCCCTGTTCTCTCCTTTAATAATAGAATGAATAGGCTTAGGTCTAAGCCTCGGTCTAATCGTCAAAGCTGTGCAGCTTACACATTCTAATATTGTGACTGTGAAGTCTCAAAATGTTTACTGTACGTCTGCGTCATCATCCCATCTTTGCTTTACGTAGCCTGCACAAACAAATACAATGAACACACATAAGTACAGGATTATAGATTTAATGTTCCTCTGTTATTAGCATGCACCTGATGAAGGTTCTGCGGAGGCCAAGTCTATAGGCACAGTGCCACCATTGATAAGATTGATCCCCATTCTTTTCATCGCTGATGCTGGTGACTCCTGCGTGTACGGGCATGCATTTCAGCTTCATGTACCGTAGCTGCAGGCTCAGATAGTCACTGCTGCGTACTTTACAGTCAATGACAGTGCATGGCAAGAGTCTATATGTACTTCACTGGTCATATGTCAACCAAGTTTCCACAATTTTCGTTGAAGTGCCACATCTTGACCAACTCTAAAGTGAAGCAATTATTTTTCATCTTTGAGCTCAAAAGTGGAGGACGGGCTGCCTAGATTGGAGGAGAAGGTGACATTGAGCATTTCTCAGCAACCGCTCACTGGTCATGGTGTGACTCATCCACAGAGAGAGAGAGAGAGAGAGAGAGAGAGAGAGTTGTGGATCTGGAGAAGGGCACTTGTATGCAAGTCCGTGTGATTTGTGCGTGTCGGTGAGAGGACGAATAAATTGAATGAAGGGGGTGAGAGAGGGAAGACGAGAGCACAAAGAAATGGAGAAGGAAAAAATGGGGGGGGGGGGGTAGGAAGAGTGAGAGAGAGAAGCTTGATGGAGGAACAGCATACAGCGCTATCAGGGGTCAGCTGCTATCTGTCAGCCCCTGGGACAGCCGTTTAAATGCCTGGACTGGTTTTAGTGTCTCTGTGTATTACGGGCCTGTGGCCATTTCTTCCAGTGCAATCTGCTGGCTGCCTACCATTTGAAGGACATCTGTGCAAAAAGAACAATACACACTTAAAAGCACAATACGCTCTCTCACACACAAACACAAACACAAACACACACACACACACACATGCAGCCAGGCAGAAACTGCCTCTTCAGAGGGCCCATTTCATATATTAATACAAATGTGTGATTTCCCGTATACACTCACATCTGCTGATTGGACACGCACACGTGCGGTTTCAAATGCACACGCAAGGTCCTGACACACATCTGCCACACAGCAGAAAAGGTCACCTGTAAAAGAGCATTAGGTTTCCAGTTGGCTAACCTAACAGTCGGCTAATGTTACAAACAGGGCAGTCTCCTCCATTTGATTCAGTAAACTGCAGTGTGTGTGTGTGTGTGTGTGTGTGTAAAACTGTGTGTGTCTCTATTTGGGTGAGTGCGACAGTAAGCCACTTCCAATCAAAGTGTAGAGGAAATGTATCTTTAACAACCAGACATAGCTCTCCCATTTACACTTACACTCGTTCGTTCTCTCCCTCCCTCGCTCTTTCTCTCTCTCTATCTCTCTCACACACACACACACACACACACACACACACACAAGTTCAGTCTAATAGCCAGAGGATACTAGAGTAATCAGCAGAGGACAGCTCAATCTGGAGAGGAGCTGTTTTAGTGGGAGGCTCCAACAGACGCATCTAAAGGGCCACAACAGAGAGAGCAGCTAATGCTAATGCTAATGCTTGAGACGTTAAATTTTCTGTTCTTACAATACCAGGCATCCTATTTTCTGCTCTTAGAGAAGATGTTATCATTACATACCACAAGACCACTCCTCGTGCATTAGAGATTTACTCTTGCTTTAACCAATTTCCAGCCTGCCATTCCCTGTCTCTATTGTTCCTGAATTTCTGCTGCAGCCTGAATAAACGTCATGGAATGCACGATAAACCTGACAAATACGGTCATGATAATGTTCATGTCTCGCAAGAGACGATGAATTGAGTTTAAACTGCGCAGTTGGCGCACAGATACAGAAACAAGAAACAAAAGCCACCATGAATAAGCTCTTCAAAAATATTCAAATTGACAGAGTAGGTGTTCTGCATTAATCAGCCACCTTCTGGGAGGCCAATCAGCGCAGAAGAAGAAAGCTAATTATCTGGCCTCTCCTAAAATTTCACACATGCATAAACCACCTACCCACCCAACAATTAATCTATGCGTGGGGGAAAAATGAAGGAAACTATTCCTCCCATAACAGTCAACCACGGTTTCTTTCCCTCTTCTTTTGACAGACACGGCTGCTTAATGGTGAGCAATTCCCGAACCATTAGCTTATCACTGTGCACCAGGGAGGAAGGCTCCTATTAAACTGTAATCTGGGAAGGCAGAATAGGGTCGTGCACGCTGGGATAAAGCATGAAGAGACTGACAGTCAGCGGCTTTTAGAGATGGTGGGAAACAGAGAGAGAGAGAGGAGAGGGCAACAGGAAATTAAGAATGACTCAAAGCCAAAGCATCATTTGTCTGGGAGTCTGTGAACAAAACAGGAAAAGCCAAAATGCTGGCCTTGTTCAGTCATGTCACTGTGTCACTGTTTAGTGTAGGTTTTGTTTCTTTCTGGTCCAGGGGTATTAAAACAAAAAGATAAGAAAAAGCAAACACCGCCTCACAACTTAATGACACAGCCACTGCAGCAGTTTATTTGGTCCTCTCAGACACTGTCACGCCTGTGACACGTTTTGAAGCCATTAGTTCCACCAATTCAGAAAATGTTAACCTGTGCAGGTGTTATGCCGATTGGCAATTAAGACTTCGACTGTTCAGTGCGTCAATGGAGGATTTTCCGCATGTCCCCAGTTGTGCACAGCATATTCAAAATATTTCTTTGTCCTTCACATTGGTACGGTGGAAAATTGGAATATAGAATACTATTTTTCTTTCCATTGCTGTCTGCTTTAAAAGCACGGTGTGTATTTAATTCATTGTTAAGATGACAACCACACAGTGGAACAACTATTGACACTGGAGTTTAAAAAAAATAAAGACTTCCTGATCTTGTCCATTTTGCATCAAGTTGGCATGTTTCCCTGCGTTACTAGCATTGTGCGTACAGCTCAAGAAGACTGGATGGACTGGAGACTGCAGAACAAAGGAATTGGTGGAACTGTGTATACATAAACATTGTCTGTGTGTGAACTGTTCTCGGGTTACACATTGGGGGAAAGCTTGCAAGAATAAAAGAGATTGAATGTTACCTGGAGTTAACCAGGATATTGGATTATGCTTAATCGTGCCCTACAAATACACAAACAAGATCAATAATCAAGCCCCAACCCTAGCTTAACTGTAAGCACACCACTAAGCACACCACTAAGCACACCACTCAAAATGTGAAAATACGCATTAATCAACAACCTGAACTTGACCCGGCCGCCCAAACCGCACTCTTTCTGCATTGTAGTAGCATTTTATTAATAAACCCACGGTTGTATTAATAAAGAAGACTTAATGCTTGATAGAAATAATGTTCAACTTCACAATAAACCAAACTAGGCAGCAGTTCTGGTTGTATTTCTGCATTCTGACACTGCTGGCGTAGTATGCGTCCAGGGATTTAGGGCACATTACATGTGAACAGTTGGTAAATCTCCATACTTTTCTTCCGAGGCACATTTGACAAAATGGCATAACTTCGACCACGTTCATACGCTGACACACACAACAAATGGCTCCTGGTCATGATTGACATTGCATAACTGACACCGTTTCAAACCGCAGTGTACAGAGTTGTGTGTGTGCGTGTGTGTTTGCACACATGCATGCGTGTGCACACATGCTGTGGGATCTGAGAGATTAGCGGCCTAATCTAGTCATTGATGAGAGTGCATGTGTGTGTGTGTGTGTGTGTCTACAGCCAGGTGGATTAATGCCAGTGCCAAGGAAAACACCCTCGGACCCCAGGAATCACACACATACTCACACACCCACTCTTGAGCAGTGGATTAGGGTTAAACAGGTGAAAAGTAACAGAGCTATTTGGCAACTGAGCTTGACATGTCTCATCCACCAACTGCGCACGCTGAAATCTCACATGCCGAACAAACATATGCTTAAAATGGGATGGCTAACAGCTATCACTCTGCATTGCATTGTGCTCCTAGCTATCACACACACAGAGCGACCTACGGGCGACCCAGGCTTTAACCTAGACCCTCAGTGCTCACCAGTCTGGTAATGTGAGCCAACCAGAAAGTCACATAAATAGCTTCCTCGAGCCAGACGAGGCGGCGGCCACAAAACACATTAATAACGCATAACTACTGAGGCCGGCTGATCTCCATGCTGCCTTCCTCAAGCCCCCTCCCCTTTCTAACTGACTACCTGAACGGCCAGTGACTATTACTCTCAACTGTCACCACCAACAGATGCTCACTTCACTTGAGTCAGACTCATTTTAATGGGCTGGGAAAAGTTTGACCAGCTACTCATTGGGGAGAGAAATGACTACAGGAATAATGTAATGATGTGGGCTGTGGAGAGACGATTACTTGGTTGGAATTTAATAGCTCTGGCTGTGATTAACTCAGTGGTCAGTCTGTGTTAACAAATGGAGCAGAGAAAATGGAGTAAAGTAGGGGAAGAGTATAGCAAAGGACTGGACAGGACAGGGTGTTGCCCCTACATATGTTTCCTTTGTCCTCTCCCAAAGAAAAAACACAGCACATATTTTGCAATGTTAAAGAAAAGGCTAATGCAATTATGACTGCTCTTTAATAAGTCTTGTTTAGAAGGTGTGACCTTTCAAAGTCAAACAAAAAAAATAGTTTCAGTATGAGGAACACAAAAGTGAAAGAAATCAGGATGAATTGTTGATATCATCTGCCATATTAACAGATGTGAACCAGATGCTGGAACATCAGACTGGAGAACAACAGTGATAGTGTCATTGTTTACAGTTTCCAGAAGAGAGAAAGAGAATGTGAATGGGCGAGCAAGGGAGACAACCTAAACTAAAACGTCATTGTGTTCCCTGTTTGGAGCCCCACTGATAAGAAGAGAACAATGGCCAACACAAAACCATTGTTAAGATGCAACATGTCCGCTGGGTCGGACAGAACCTGTCAATCCCGAGATGGATTACAACAGGTTTTGTAAACAGGAAGCTGCAGCTCTTATAAACATGTTTGACTGCCCACTCTGATGCCACGCACGAATGCGCACAACTGCATTTACCCTTTGTCCCATCTCCTTCTGGCTCAGAATAAACCACGGAGTGGGAGAGCCAGCTGTTCTGAATGGTGGCAGTGGCCCGTTCACTTAGCAGGTAGTCACAGTGCTGTCAGGGAGGCTGGTGTGTGGTTGTGTAGCATCCCAACCAGCATGCCAACATGACCATTCATGTCCTGCCTTTTTCAGTGTCATCTCCACTCTTTTCTATTCCCACCGTTTTCACTCCTCTGTTGACTGAGATTAATTCGGATTGACCTGGAATGCAGCTGAATGTAATTGACTAAGACTTAACAAGAATAACACATCCAACAAAATACTGTACAGACAGTTCAGACACACACTGTAGTTACACCCTTTAACCCTCCCTGCATGTTACAGACGTGTCCTAACTTGAGCTGCTCTGTGTGCTTACTGACTTGCCGGATCTCAATATGTGTGAGCAAAAAACTACAAAAGAAAGACAGATAAAGTCTGTGAAAAAGTGACTGAAGTGAAGTTATCCTGCTGATGTGTATCTGAACCATGTCTTAGACATACTGTATTGTATCATCTCGAAATGAAAGGAGTAACTACATCCTGCAGAGAGCTGACCTCATTCCTGTGTGTGGAAGAATGTGGAGTGTTGGTTTGGAGTGTGTGTGGGTGAGTTTTCCACTGACGATCGAGCTAAAGGTCTCTGACAGGAAGCATCAACAGTTGAGACCCATCAGGCAGAACATCCTGTCACATGACGTGGACTGATGCTCCTGCCCCCCGTGTAACTGCACGCAATGAGATCTACAAAACTCTTCGAGATGAGGGAGGATGAAGAAGGAAGGACAGAAGCCCGTTTCACATAATACTCTTGTGCCATTGCTCACTTCAAACATCCACGAGACATTCAGACTAGAGACATTCAGACTTTGGAACAGATTTAGTTGCAACACCACAGCAGGCCGAATTGCACAAAACATGGAAGAAGATCATTGTCTGTTCTCAGTTTGTCTAATTTATGTATGTTTATCTCTGACCATTTGTGAGGAAAAGGGCTCCCTTCAGCTCGCCAGTATTCTGTCAACGCTCCATATGAGATCATTGTACCTATCGAGAATCTAACAGCCGTTTAGCGGCTAAAGAGCCAGATAGGCAAGAGTTTAAATATGTGTTAAGGTCCTGAGTAGGCAAATTACCAAGGCAACATATGCAGAAAAAAACGCTATGGGTTCCTTTTCAAGACTGATGTTGACATGTCAAATTGCCCCAATTGAATGCGTGAAAGGGGTTAGACAGCCGATGAAGAGGAGAGTGGGTGCAGCACAGAGCCTGGGCCTGTTTGCAGGTATTTGTGTGTGTGTGTGTGTGTGTGTGTGTGTGTGTGTGTGTGTGTGTGTGTGAGAGAGAGCTCATGGCTTGACTCCTATAAGTGTGCAAGCTTCCCTTTGTGGCGGAGCCGTCTCCTGATGCTGAAAGAACAAACAAAGGAGCCAGTTCCACTCTGCCTTGTGCTGCTGAGAGGTGGAGAGGCTGAGAGATAGAAGCTGACCTGCTGTTGTCAGGGCCTGTCAAAGCAACAAGAGCTGGAAACACACTCAGCCCGGACTGAGTCAGAGACACGGACACGGAGGCTGCTGGTGGGTGATGCAGCTGAGAGAGATGCATGTAGGGAAAGAAATGGGAAGGTGTGAAGGAAAAAGTGGAGAGGATGAAATGTTTTCACAAAGGAGCCAAAGATACACTAAGAAAGATAAGATGGGAAGGGTAATGAAGGGAAAAGGAACCGAAGGATTTAGTGAACTCCAACTTCAACTAACTATTTTTTCTGTGGATTCAAGCATATAATCCATATACAAATAGTAAAAATAAATATATGTATGTACATTATATATATCTATATATATATAGATATATATATATTGTGCACAAAAACACGCTGTTAACATGTTTTGGTCTGCGATTTGCTGAAAAGCTCACAAAATAATGCTTGACACGACTTCGACTTGGATGTGTATGTGACTTGGATGGCTGGTTCTCGATTCAGAGGAAACGATCTTGACCTTGATCTTACATGAATCGATTTCCCCCCAACCCTAGTAGACACCACATAAATGTCAATGTCACTCTGTGTGTGAGTGTGTATATATATATATATATATATATATATAGATAGATATAGATATAGATATATAGTCAAGTCATGTCTTAAGCTTGCTAACTTTGCCCGAGAAGCAGCCACAAACAGCTACAAAGTGTCCAATATTATACTGAAACATAAGCGTGCAAGTCTCTTTTAAGCCTGAGACATTACATATACATCATTCTGCCAGATGATTGAACAACCGGTTCTAAAATTGAGGTCTAACACTTTTCTGCCAGATAGAGTAAGGAATAAAACTTTCCCACAGTATTGCAAGGGAGTTGCATGCTCAGCTGTTACCTGTCAAGACATTTGACTCTCTCGAGTCTCCTTGTTCTCACATTCATTCACACGATGAGTTCATGAAATTGCACATTGCACAATAAACAGAACAGAGCATGTTATACACTGTGCAAAATCACATTGTTAACATGCAAATCTCATAGTGTGTATCAAATTAAATACAGAGATAAATGTACTAGTAGTGTGCAATTATTTCTTTATTGAGGGTTGTACAATTTGCTAAATAATAACAATATTAATAATAATAATAATAATAATAATAATGAAACCACTTAGACCTCCTACATTTACAAGCTGTCAGCAAAGATTGATGCTTCTAACTTCCACTCCACAGAAATAATGAGCAGTCTGTCTCTCATTCTTTGGATGGAAATGAACAGAAATCCATTTTTAATAGAAGACAAATGGCACCTTTGATGGAAGGCTTGAACGTAATTCTACTATTTAATGTGACTCTTTTCTCTCTGCTGTCACAGTACAAAGGCCCTCATAAAAGACCGTCAATCACCAGCTCCCAACCCACAAGCACACACCCATGCCACTCCCATCAAACCGTTTTCAGAGCCAGATGGAGAGGTTGGTGAATCCTCGATCAGATCTTCTTTAATCCTCAATAGTGAGTCAGATTATTACTAAATGTTGGGTGATCTGATCATGGATCTGTGCTTATGTGACTATGACTGAGACTATTACTGACACTCTCTGCTTGAGTTATCAGATCAAAAAACAGACAAGTCTCTCAGTACATCCCATAGTTCATGCCCCCCCCGCCCCCTCCCTTCCTTCTTTTTGCCTCTGGGAATCCGGCCCGGGAATCTGGGCTTCCAAAGAGCAGATCCACACTTGCCCAGATCCTCAAACGTTGGCATGTTTTATTTATGGCTGGGGCTAGACATCACTCGTTACCTTGGAGTTTTTTTTTCTTTCTTCTTATCAGTATGATTTTCTCATTTGTCTACATTTTAAATCAAGATAAATAGTATCATCACCATCATTTAGTGGCTTTATTGGTTTGTTCGCATGTAGTTAACTCACTGGTTATGTTGTCAGGCCGCTGCTACTCTATGTACACTCACTGCCTTTAAGCATTAACATTAACAATCTCGCTGAGGTCTGATCAATCAACAAAGCACTTTAATCAGTGAGCCAGAACAGAGCTTTGTGTTCCACTGTGTGTGTTCCTGTTCACTGACAATCAGTGCCCACAGCATTATGGCTGTGGGCTTCAATGGTCGTTCTCCAGCGACCGCTCGTAAGTCTCGTAACCAGTGAGTCATATTAGAAGCCAGATCTGAAACAGGGGCTGACATGGGAACCAACGCAGTACAAGGAAAGCCCTGTTTTGGTGATGGTGTGTGTGCATGGTGTGCGTGCCAAGCCGTCTATTTTGAAGTCAGGTCAGAACAGGCTAGCACTTCAGGCCTCACTTAGTCACTGTGAGTCAGTGAAATGTCTCGACAACAGACAGATAGACACGGCTAACTGACAACCAGGCCGAGAGACTGAAAGGCAAACAAATGGAAACATGAACGCCGCATGGCAAAAGTGCAGCAAGATAACAGAGTGGAAGAGAGCTTCAGGATGGGCAGGCAGGTAGGCAGACAGCAAACAAAGACCGGTGGAGAAGATTGTCAGCACATACACAAAGCATTGGAAAGCAACGGGACTGTCAAGACGAAGATGAAGATGCTGAGAGAATGTCAGAACAATTAAGTCTGCGGTTTCTCCTCGCCTCCAACCAGCCTGTTTCCCTACAATCCTCAGTAAATCACCATAAAACATCACAGAGCACCATTCATACCACACCAAATCATTGTTCTATGTAGGCCACCATTACCGATGTCCCACACTTCTCCTGCCTGATGCATAACAGCATGGGCCTTGACCATTTACAAATAATGAGTCAAGAACCACAACCCCCAGCTGTGCTTGTGCATGTTCATGGAAAAAAGGGCTTGTTGGGAAGCTGAGTCACCTCCAGGATGTTAGCGGTGCACCAACAATGGGGAAGATTGGTATTTTTAAACTTTACTTTAGTTTAGTTTAGATACAAAGCAAAACACAATTTAATTGTTGGTATTTGATGGATTGAAAAAAGACAATTAATGACTGTTAACAGAGAACAAATACCTCCATACTTGCAACCTAGATGGTGACCTTTGACCCAGCATTAGATCTAAACCGTAGCACACTAAAATGGGCGGTGGTCCGTCTCATCTTACATTGGAGAAGTTATGTTAGGCACCCTTCAAAATAAAGGTATGGATGTTGTAATTCTTATAATCAATAATTGTGTGCAAGGACTGCTGATCATCTCAAAACAAATAGAATTGTCAATGATATTTTATTCCATATAAATGGAAATATTGCATGATGAAAAAATACAGCAATTTGAAGTTTATATGGCTGTAGCTCAGTGGTTAGCAAGTCTCTCTTTCAGTCAGAGGGTCGGTGGTTTGATCCCAGGCTCGGGTAGTCCATGTCGTTGTGTCCTTGAGCAAGACACTTAACCCTATTTGCTCACCGTTGCTGTGTCTATGGTCTACTGTATAGCATGTAAGTCGCTTTGGATAAAAGTGTCAGCTAAATGTAATGTAATATTAAAGTACCAGAAAGTTAAATATGTGACGGGTTGACTATACTAGCTGCAGAGTTAGCACAGAAGTATAGTTTTAACCAAGGCCTTGACGGGCTCACAAACACTTTCACGGTGGTGTAATCTCCTTTGACTGGAACCAACAATAAAGTCCTTTCCTGGAAGAATGTTCATTTGGACGAGGTCAGACTGACCACTTGACCTCTATCAAACCAGGAGAGAGAAAACAACATAAGAGAAGACTTTCTCACATTTCACTATTGATACTAGTGCATTTGTCATGGGTTAGCACTTGTTAGCGTGACAGTGCAAGGCTGACTGGTCACACAATGACCCCTCAAGCTCCGCAACAAGCATAATGATGTAAAAAATCATTAGTTCTCTCTCTGCTGTCATGGACAGCGGACAGATTATGTGCAGTTTGAGAATTTATGTTTCGTGCAGCACAGTCCAAGCATTCTTCACAGATGGATCAACTAGAACCACAGCAAATTACTCTTCACCATCGCTGCAAGGGAAATTACATCCAGAAGGGCTTGGAACTGATGTACAACTCCGATGCGAAAAGGTCAGACTCGAATGTAACAGTCAGAGGCAGAGAAGAAGATATGCACTACACTCCAAAGACTGTTTATCATTTACATAGTGTGGGGAGTATTGCTGGAAACAGAAGATCAGAAGTGTGTGCACATTACAGAAATATTACTGTTATTTGGCCTTAATGTTAAATTATTTCCCATGATCAAAGACTCACTGCCACTCTGGGGTTAGGATTTTCACAGGCTTATAGAATTCAAAATCTTGGCATATTGCCCGTGTGGGAGCAGCTTTATTGCAGCGCTCCGACAGGTAACAGCTTAAGATGTGTAAAGGAATGTTTGTGTCTTTCACTTGCTATGCCTCTGTCTAATATGCCTTTCAGGCCAGGTCTGAAAGGGGGCTTTTGATACTGTAGGTTCTCCTTTGAAAAAGAAAACCTCAATGCTCGTCAAGTCTGCACTCCTGAACTTGGAAGTGCAGCAGTTCTTTGCTCCCTGCCTCCCTCGAATTATCCTCTCTGTCTTTCTCTGTCGCGCTCACATTCCACTGGCTTTGTCATACACTCGGTTAATGTTTTCCTCTCGGAGCTCATGTGCCCGTTGACATGGAAGTTTCAGATGTTTTCCCGTCGCTTGTCAAAATGTCTTAGTTTGCCGTCTCGCTGTGGAGCTTGAAACTTCGTCTTCCTCCTCTCAGTTTCTTTTATCCCCACGTTTTGTAAGTCTTTCATCAGTTTTACAAACATTACATTTATTCAAACATCCCTTTTTTGGAGTTTCTTCTTTGTCAAGGCTTCCAACTTTCTCTTCTTTCCAAATTTGACTCCTCATTCTTGTTATCAGTCACTTTCCCACCTGCAGTGTTACATCTGAGAAACTGTTTTCAGTCTACAGACGATGATGAGGAACACTGTTACACCATTTGGTGCACACAAAAAAAAAAGAAAAAGGAAATGATGCTGTGCTGATCTGCTCTAATGCGCTGGCAGTTGTGTTGCTTATTTTCCATTTTGATAGGACCCTTTGACATTTTGAGTTTAGCTTGCAGTCAAAGTTTAAATCATTTTTAATTGTAATGGATGATTGTGGAACACAACCCGCTAACCTTTAAAAAGCCGACACATAACTATCAAATTAGCAAACATAGTCAGCCATGTAAGCACTAGTGTGAGATTAGCTGACATATAACTTCAACAGGCAAGGGTCAAATTTAAAGAGGCAGGACTCTTATCATCTCATCTTGCCAACACATTCAATTAAAATGTCCTTCTCTGTGGTGCTGTCCAAATATATGTATAAAAAAATGGAATCGACTTCCACCTTTCCCCCCGAGCTACTGAAATGCACCAGAGTGAGTGGGACAAAGCTTCTCCACTGTCCTCCCTCACTGGAAACAGTCATTAGAAAGACCTGGCCTGTGCTGAAAGGCTAGATGCTTATCCTCCTAGAGCGAGATGAAGGCCGAGGAGAAGGAGGGAGAAAGAGAGCTGAGAGGGAGGCCACAGGGAGACAGATAGGGCACTGGCTTTTGCTGAAAGGGTAGATGGTTATCCCTCCAACCAGGGAGGGAGGAAAAAAGTCGAAAAGAGAAAATAAGAATTTACAGACAGAGTGTGGGGCCCGGAGAAAAAGAGAGAGAGAAAGAGAGAGAGAGAGAGAGAGAGAGAATGACACAGAGAGAAGGACTGAAGAGCTCTCTGTGGTTATCTATACCACTCCTCTGCGGCTCAGGGTCTTATCTGCTGCCCAGACGCCAGTCAAAAACCAACATGGGACGGCTTGGACTCAGCAGCATCACCGCACAGCCACCAGGGTAATAATGCATGTACGCAGATGGCAGCTAATTAATTTACAAAGCCGGCATCTTTATTGTAACGTGAGACTATTATTCCCTTATTCAGTCCTGGACACTTCTCTGTTCATCTGAATATGTTCATTTTACACATTCATATTCCAAGACACAGACTGACATTTCTTTCTTCTTTGTTACTGTACCATAATCACAATGATTATGTTATTATCCATACTATAGCAGATGGCCTTTTCATATTACTTATTTTTCTTTTTTATTTAAAGGAATTGTTTTGGGGGAAATACGCTCATTTATCTTTCCTGCAGAGACTTAGATGAGAAGATTGATATTGCTCTCATGTCTTTACAAAAAATATAAAGCTGCTGACAGATGCCAATTAGCTTAGCATCTTGCAAAGACAGGACAGAGGGAGAAACAGCTGGCCTGTGTCTGCCCAAAGGTAACTACCCACTCTATTGCTCACAGTTTAATGCGGTATATCTTGTTTATTTACTCTGCACAAAAACCAGCGAGCAAAAATAACAAGTTGTCGTGGCAACCTTACAGGGATGACAAGCCTCCAGGAAGTGACTGTGGCCGGCCAGAAAATAGTCCAAGATAGTCTGAGCCAGGATATGTGTTTTCCTGCAGTGTCCAGTCTAGCATCCTCTCTTTATTTATGTGATGCTGTTGAATAGAAGGATGATTATTAAACTAAGTATGGAAGTGCTCAACTATTCGGTGCCGTAAAGTAGAATAACTGTTTTAAATCGTCTCTAAAAGAGTTTGCAAAGATGCTACAATGGGTGTAATGTGCTGTCTTTTACTTGTTTCGGTTCGAGCTCTGGCAGCTGCATTGTGTACGAGCTAGCCAGTTTCTTGATCTTTCATGCAGCTGCAAAGTATATGAGTACCTCTGACATATAACCCTCTTCAAGCTAAAACACATCTCACTCTCCAAATTATCCTCCACCATATTATTCACAAGGAATGCAGTCCATTGTTCTGCAGCTCCTCCTGCAGGATAGGTTTCCACCACCTGCTCTTCCCACTCATCCTCATCCAGCTGTGCGAAGGTGTTAAAGGCTCTGAGGAGGACCAGTGGACTCGAACACACGGACTGAAGCCAGCACTTGCCTGACATCATGTAGCCTTTCCCTACATCACCGCCACCTACAAAGCCCACCATTGTGTGGGCCGGGCCAGCCCGTGCCCTCCGCCCACGCCCGTCACACTGGCATCAGTCATCGGGCTAAAGAGCACTTTTAATTACCTTCAAATCTGTCAGCTGCCACTGAGCCATGTCAGATCATGTCTCATTTGATCTTTAAAACCCATAAAATTAAAAGTGGCAGGAAGCCAACATGAAAACTCGCAGATATTTCCACAAATCACCCGTTTCATGCACACCTTTGAGCAGTTATACAACAGGTGTGCGTGTTTATGTCTGTGTCTGAGGTTGTGTGTACAGTAAGCTTCTGAGCTGCGTGTCCTGACTAGAGAGGAATGGTTCTATCCTCACAAACTTTAAAAGGAAGAAAAAGACCAAATGTTAACCGGTTTTCACAACTTCTGATCAATAATCAGTGTAAATGTAAGATTTTGTTTAGATGTATGAATAAAGACAATATGTTAAAATGTTGATTATGGACAAATAGTAACCGTAATCAAAGGAAGTCTGAGATGCTACTGTATGATGAAAACAGACGTACGCCCTTGAGTTCATACTTGCTGTGACAGATTTGAGGGTGGAGACGAGCTTTGATCGTATAATACTGGTCTGTTGTGCTTCAAATGCGACTGAAGGGAAAGGTACTTGTCTGCATTAACTTGGTTTGATGTATGGTCGTATGCTCCTAATATTACCTTAATGTACAAATTTATTTTTATTACCCCCCCCCCCCCCCATCACTAGAGGTACAAATATAACAAAGTGAACAACCTCATCTCAACTCAGAGGGAAACAATGGCGAGCTAACAGCTGGCTGAACACCGGTGTCACAAAAAATAAATAAAAATCCAGCGTATTTTCCCCTGCAGTGTTTAAAAACAAAAAAAGAAAGAGAAAAAGATGGGGCGTTCATTTTGAAGCAGACCAGCCTTATTTCAGAGAGCAAAGACGCTGAACATCAAAGCCTGCTTTGGGCAAGATACAGGGGGGAAAAGGAAAAAAAAGGTGGAGGCAGTGAGAATTACAGCCAGTGGTCCCTACTGAGAATCTCAGCATCGGGAAAAACAGGAAAGAAAGAGAAGGCCCTTTTATTTCAGAGAAAGGAACATGCACTTGACGGAGTGTTGTTAAGGCGGCTGTCTCCAGACAGCACGGTAGGTTCCCCTTACGGACTACAATAATAACTACAGGGGTAGTCGCCAGTTAACTGCCAGGGCAGATGTCTGTATCACCAAACCGAGTGTAACAGGCCGCTTTAACTACAAGGACAGACCTGCTCGTAAAAGCAGGTATCCATGTTGTTTCCACACACACACACACACATACAGTAACAACATACAGACCGCAGAAACACCTTGAGGTACTATAAAAATCCTAAACTGCGACAGAGTCTGTTTGCTAAACAAAGCAGAGACCGTATGACTCCGACAAGAAGACAGACGATCCTCGGAAGCATCGCCACAAGGACACAGAGGCACGACTCACGGCCTTGGATTGCATTCATCCAATTCCTGTTTCCCAATGGAAAGATCACGGAAAACTGACCGAGACGCCGGGAGACCGGAGCTGAGCTTGTGGACAGGCTCTGAGTGAGCCGATCCCGGGGAACTCAATTAGAGGAGATAGGGATCTAATCTGTGAGTAAACAGTCAATGGCGAGAGTAGAGCGGCAGTGTCTTTCTTGCTTTAATCACAATAATGCCATCAGTAAAATTCATTTTTAACTTAATTAATTACACTCAAAATGTGTGTCGGGAAGAGAGCTTCTGTAACCATAACCTCTCCCTTTATTTCAGGAATAAGACCCAAACATCTTGAGTCATTTGTGAGGTAAGGGAGGTAGAGAAAGAAAAGTATCTCAGTCTGAGTTAACACCATCCCCATTTACACCTCTGTTTGGCTCCTGTTTTGCTGTTCGCATTACAGATGGCAGCTTTCTCTGATAATCGGACCACACAAACGCACGAAGAAGACTGTTGTGTACGGCAGAGCATTGATCAAAAACAACTCCTGCTCTGGGGGCAATTAGCGACACACAATGGAGCAGAGCCACTTACTGCGTAGGGACGCTGAACATGTTAACAAAATGGTAAACTGGCACATTATACATCTGTTTTCCACATTGGTCATAATCAGACACAAGGGACAAAATTAGAACCGCTGGGTTAAAATCCTTTGAAACAGCAAGACTCCACTTTCATTCAACACCCATCAAGTCAGTTGAAATAAAATAATAATCACATCACAATGGGAGCGTGAGCATGGTCTATGAAAAAGAGTATTTATAGCAGTGTAATGGTGCATTAGGCACTGTGTTTCCAAGAGAGAAGGGGGCCGACTACGATTTGCAAAATGGGTGATTTCTATCACAATGGAGCAATGTCCTTGGAGGGTTGCAGGGTTGTCTGAGATACATTTAGCATCCATTAAGTTACACTGCCCATCCGTGGTGCTTCAGAGAGTGACGACTGTAACATTCATTAAAGTGTTATATGTGCCAGACATAGACCGAAATGCAGGCTATTCTATTTGCACTGCTGTATTGTACAATGGGTACAATAGGTTCACACATATGTATCAGCACATTCGACCGTCGCTGATTGGTAGATGACCAAATGGGTACTAGGATCCCAAAAGTATTGGGCTGGACAACTGCGATTAGCTGATTGTCAGAAAATGATTTGTCGAAAAAGGTTTATCTTAAGGTTTTGGTCTGTAGGACAACAAAACAAACAATTACAGGGGATCCCCTTGGGTTTGGGAAATGATAGTTTTCTCTATTGTCTGTATAAGTTACAGACTAAAGTATTAATTCAAACAGTGAATCAAGAAACAAATCATAGATTAATACATAATAAAGTAAGTGTTTATTAATTAGTTTCAGCTCTAAATATGTTTAAATGTAACATTAATCTTAAAAGCAATTCTTCAGGTTTGTGATCAGCAGATTTAATCTAATTATCCGATTATGAAAACTGTACATTTTCTTTTTATTGACTGATTCCTTGACTTTTCATTTCAGCCCTTACCCAATGCTTCAAAAACACATACATATCCTGCATACAAAACAAATGCAATGCAGCCCATACTGGCAACATAATGTCAGAACATAACCGTCTCAGAGAGCAACAAAACATACAACGAACTACTAATTTTCATCTTCTAAACATGTTTTCTGGAAGCCGATTCTATTGGTTTCATCATGCGGGAGAGGGTTCAAAGTACATGGTGGGGGGAACCGAGGGCCAACAAGAGCACGTGTGTGGTTGCCACAGCCTACTGTCCCGCTCCAGAGGTCACCGCACCCTTCAGCTCTTCGGCGTACGATTAAAGTTCCCCTCACCTCAAAGCCACAGCCCAGCCTGCCGTGACCCGCCTGCCTCCGGACCCTGCAGGTGCACATCTCGGCCTCTCAGAGTGAAGCAGACAAGCTAAGTGCCAGTCACGTGTACCACGCTCCTCCTCGTCCATCCAGCAGACACTGCCATTAATATGACCTCATTCAGCTGCCAAAGATAGTCAGTTATAAGTAATTGAGGTGAGGGGGATTTGTTTGTAGAAGCAATTTGTGATTGATTTTAATTTAACGAGTTTGCCTCGTCGCATGTATTTGAATCCAAATACACACATACACACAAACACACACGTATATGTATTTGGTTGAATGACCCGAGTCATAGCCGTCGGAGGAGACAGCAGAATTGGCTCTGTGTCCAAGGCGTAAACAGCAGTTACTGACGTCACCCAACATCAACAGGGCTGAGAAAGACAGCCAGCCAATTTATATAACAATGTGAAAAAAGAGGAGCTTTGCGATGAGCGCGACAGCTGTGCTTAATCACGGGAGCGAAACCAAGAGAGATGTGAAGGGACACAGAAGGCCTGAAAGAAGGTGAAGAAAGCTCGGGAGAGGAAGAGCGAGCTTGCGGGGAAAGAGGAAGATGGGATGAGACTGGAGAAAGGGAACAAAGTCTCAGCTCTCAAACTCATATCTCAAACACTGAGAGGCTGAAAAAAGGTATGGGAGATTTAAGAGAGAGTTCATCCCAGTGAGCAAAAACTCTCTTGACAAAACACCCCAATATGAAACATCAAAGCCTCGATGCTTCTCTTTGCATCAGCACCACATCGCAAAGAGGGGAACATCTTCTGGATCCAAGACAGGTTGTTGTTCCTCGTTACCGAGTTTCAACAAGAAGAATATACAGTACTTCACTTGTCTCACCTATATTACACGGGGGATTTCATCAATTATATAAAAGCTACAGAATGAGAGGCCTGAAATGAATGTTTAAAAGCTTTTTTTTCTGAATAAAATAAACACATTGTCGTTGTGGGAGAATATTCTACGCTGCAAATTCCTCCTGTGAAGAGGCACACCAGATCCACTTTGCTTGGTTCAGTCCACGCTGTCCTCTACCCTGACCATTCATCAGCAGAGATCACATGACCGGCCTGAGCCATTCATCCTGAGCCTCGCGCTCTCCCCTGCCCAACAGAATTTGTGATTCAATTTGACTGAGTGATGCCCCAGGGATGGAACCGAGGCTACTGGGAGGGAAGGGTGTAGGGAGCAAGGACACACAGGAGACGAATGGCGACTCAGGTGGCACCACTTCTGCTGCTTCACAGTGCGGGGAAGCGAGTTAGTCACACATACCGTAGAAGTGCGTTCTAGTTTATTCGGTGACACGGGCGTGTTAGCAGACAACAACACAGGCATACAGCACAGAAATACCTGGGTGAGATGAATATGGATTTTTGAAATGCTGCACAAAGTGTGATGTTTAAGTACAGTGCACTAAAAAATAATGACATAAGACATGATGTGTTGTTTGGTGGGAGGAGTTATAGGAGTAAAAGAGTAAAATGAATAATGCTGAGGTGAAATTCAGATAAAGCAAGTAAAAGAATGGCAGTATGAAACAGAAGTGGGCACAGTTACTTCTGTTGTTTAAGCCCCACACATTAATTCTAACTCTCACTTGATCTCAGCAGGAAGGTAGCAAGAGCATGAAATATTTAAAGAGAATGCTTTTTGTTTAAACCAGAGCTCGGCTCAAAATAGAGAAGAAAGAGAGACGCTGGACTATCTCCTGCAAAGTTCGTTGTTACAGTCACTAGAATTCAAGACACTGGATAAATACTGGAACATCCAAACACACGGATAGTTGAAGAAAGCATCTAGCACCCCCACCCCCCATACTTTTATTATTATATGTATTTCCTGTTATTTTGATTTTATTGTGTGTTTGTTTGCTTTACTTTCCTGTTATATCCTTCCTTAATAGTGTAAACTGATTAACACAAAAAAATGAAAATACTCTAATCCTTGTTTGTCATATTGAGCATATTCATCAATTAAGTATATATATATAAACAAAAACATCCTTCTAATTTAACACTGTGGAGTCAGGGATTGCAGTTCAAATACTTTGCTGCTGGACGCTGCACTCACTGTCTCAGCTTGTGCCGGGCATCAGGAGTAAAGACATGCACTCTCTCATGATGCACCTCATGCTACAGATCTCCGTGTTGTGTTCAGTCAGCTGACGGTTTCTGCATCCAACACCTAGAGAGCGTCCAAAATAAAAGCTTTCATTTTTCCTCACCAGCTGTTTCCAAACTGACCTTGGAGGAGTCAAACGATTAAATTAAATGAAATTGCATATAAGTATACCATCGCTCTGTGATTGGCATACATCTGCTCAGCAGCTCCCAGTAAATGTATCCAGTACATGCAACGTGTACTACATGTAATCTCGCCCAAAACAGCAGGTCGTTGCTCTAAATAACGTGTTTTTTAGTCACATTGTCTGGTAGAATAACACTTGAATAAACAAATCGTAAACATTATGTAAAACACGTCTCATGTGAGCTCTTATCAAAATACGCATGCAGAAAGCGAGTGGTGCGTTAGAGTGAAGCAAGACCCTCGCTCAGATGAACGGCATATTTTTACATATACATTCAAATACACGTGCGCACGCTCAAACACGCGTACGATCCCAAAACGCATTATACGCTTTAGAAACACACAAGGCAGCCAGCCATGCGCTAAGCTTGAGTCGACAGAGTTCATTTGGAAGGTGTAAAATATGTATGAGAGAAGACTCTGCAGGGGAGGAAGAAGAGATGAAAGTAGTGAGGGAGCTACGGAGGGAGAGCAAATAACGAGGCGAATGAAACGATGACGAGGGGGCCCGGCTGAAATGCCCGGTTACGGCTGAGCGGAAGAAATGCGAGCTAAATAAGTCATTGTCATTTCAAGTTCATTAGCTCCCTGTGTGCCCTCTCCTCCTGGGAGGGAGGAGAGAAGAGCAAACAGTAGCAAAGAAACCTCGGGACTCCTGCACAATAGAATAGATGCTCACAATGAAAATTGCTGTGAGTTTTAAGCCCATGTTTTGGCACACTTTCATGGTAAGTCCTTTATTGTGTCGCCTTTCCAGTAGCATAAGGAAGGCTGTGTGGAATTATGTCAATACACATGACTGTGGAGCCAAACGCAATCAGAGATGTATCACAGAATGGTTTCAAACCAAATCTTAGAAGTTGGAAAAATATGTTCCTGTCCGAAACTTCCTTCCCACTATTCTTCCATCTTTTCGGGTCACAGTCATACACACTGAGCAGCAGGCACGTTGCTATGAATTGGTTCAGACGCCAGGTGTTTGGAGGATATGATGTTACATATAGGAAATGCAGAAGTCATATCTATAGATGGTCTCCAGAACCTCTCAAAACCGCAAACGCATTTTCCAAACAAACTAGAATTAGACTGGAAAGAGGAATGTGGAAAAAAATAATTAACTCAATAAGGATTTGGGTAATAAAAAGCTAATCCTGTCCCAGCTAACAGGATGACAATTGACAGTAATTACATATTGCCCCCTGTAATTATGAGCTTTTTTTATGCTCACTCAGCTTCAGTAATCCTCTGGTCCTTCTCGCCTCCTCATCTTCAGACAGTCACTCGACCTCCGGATCTAAATAGTCCAGCGTGGTCAAGCCAAATAAGCAAACCGCCATGATGTACATGGGGATTTCCTACGCCACAAATAACGCTCGAGAAATGATGTCACACGAAACCAGATCTTACTATCTAATTACAGAAAAATGTGCTCGGAAAGCAGAAAAATCCAACAGGAGATGAGAGTTGGAGTGGCCTCAGAGAACTTAGGAAAGCTGCTTCACCACAAACCAGGAGAGAGAGATATAAAGAAGCTGCAGTGCTTAGCTAGAGGACCCCATTTGGGTATTCTGGTTGTAAGAAGAACTAATGTTATGGGGGACCAAAGATCTCTGCAGTGCCAAATGTACCAGACGGAGAGTCAGAGATGCAGTATAGGATCACAGAGCACTGAAGCCTGGAAGCTTTTTTCAACACACAGATTTCACTCTAATTACATTCAAACTCAGAGCAAAGGAAGTGGAAGGACGGTCAAAGTGAGTGTGAGAAAACAGATTCAGACAGGACGAGTTTAAAGAAAACTAACTGGATCATTGGCTTATAAAGGCTACATTTTTAGAAATGATTCATTTTATTCTCACACGTCTCTTCCAAAGCCCAGAAGACCAAGCGTCCCGGGTATCATCATGTGTGTAGCTCCATTAATGAAGGATTTGGGAATTTAGAATTGGATTCTTGAAACATATGGCTTTAATGTTAAGCTATAAAATGTGTGGTAAAATTAGATCCCAAAAATATGGAGTCATAAAAATCACAGACAAGTACCAGAAACAAACTAGCTGTTTTTTTTTTCTGTGTCTTTTATTGGAGAACATCTGGGAGTATGCAGTAAATTTCATATGAAAAATAAATGAATTCACAACTTCCTCTGCAGCAGTAGATAGGGGAAGAATGAGAGATAAAGCCTCACAGGCAGAAACGACTTACGGAGGGAGAAAATAATTACGATAATGGAAACAAATGTGAAACAGTTTATCTCAATGATTAAAAAAACCTTCACAGAAAAGAAAAAAAGCCAAGTAACGACGCAGCTAAATAACCATTGTGTGCAGTCACTTGCCTGGAGCAGCAACAGAATTCCTCCAAAATGACCAACTTAAAAAACCGACTGTCAGAGAGCGGCAGATTTGATAGCGATGAGTAGAAAGTGGCAACTGAGTGTGGAAACTCGAACGCTGGTTTGGAAGAGATTGTGTTGAATAATGCTGCTACTTTTGGAGGAGAGGAGGGGAAAAGAGACAAAGAAGATATTCACAAGTCTGGAAACACCTGGGATGCCTCCCTCACACCCACATGCAGAAACACATACGCCAACAGCTCGGTGGCTTGCAGTCCAGTTTCTGCAACGCTACTCCTGCAGCGTTCCATTCTGCAGATGTGAGCTATGGTGGTTTTAATAAAAACCTGTGTGTGGAAGAAAGGGCCACTGTTGTACAGAGCGGGACAGAAATGATTGCTTATCAAAGGGAAGTGTGTAGTTGAGGGATATGTGTGCCGCTGCGCCTGTGTGTCCTATCTTTATTAAATCTGCATTGTGTGTGCCAGGCATCTGAGCAGCAAGATGCTATTTCAGGCATTCAACAGTTAGAAGGCAACCTCAGCGGTTTTATCATCTACTCCGATTATTTTATATACAGGCCCAATCTACCATCTCGTCAATTCTTATTTATTCTTATTTTTTTATATTTGAGAGATAGACGTCTCCATCAGAGAATATCCATCTATTTTGACAATTATATTTGCTATCAAGAATTGGATCAGAACTGGCAGGGGAAACGCTCAGAAGTGGGCTTCACAAAAGACGTGGTGGGTAAAATGCAGCCACTGTTTCAAACAATGTAGGAAATGACTGTATATTTATACAGTATTTGCAAGTCATATTGAGGTCCCGGAATCAGCTGATCCTAGCGCACCACTTTAGGCAATTGTTTTGCTTGCTATTTAACATTCTAATGGATTCCTGAATGATTCATTATAAAAACCAGAGATGCTGTAACAGAACATTGTATGACCCAAGTAGTTATGTTGTTATTATTACGGTATCAGAATGAATGTGCCATAATGCCATAATGCCATAATGCCATAGTACCATAGTGCCATAGTACCATAATGCCATAGTGCCATAGTACCATAATGCCATAGTACCATAATGCCATAATGCCATAATGCCATAATGCCATAGGGCCATAGTGCCATAGTGCTGTAGTACCATAATCCCATAGTGCCATAGTGCCATAGTACCATAATGCCATAGTACCATAATGCCATAGTACCATAATGCCATAGTACCATAATGCCATAGTGCCATAATGCCATAGTGCCATAATGCCATAGTGCCATAGTGCCATAGGGCCATAGTGCCATAGTGCCATAGTACCATAATGCCATAGTGCCATAGTACCATAATGCCATAGGGCCATAGTGCCATAGTGCCATAGTACCATAATGCCATAGTGCCATAGTACCATAATGCCATAGGGCCATAGTACCATAGTGCCATAGGGCCATAGTGCCATAGTGCCATAGTACTATAATGCCATAGGGCCATAGTACCATAGTGCCATAGGGCCATAGTACTATAATGCCATAGGGCCATAGTGCCATAGGGCCATAGTACCATAGTGCCATAGGGCCATAGTACTATAATGCCATAGGGCCATAGGGCCATAGTACCATAGTGCCATAGGGCCATAGTGCCATAGGGCCATAGTGCCATAGTACTATAATGCCATAGGGCCATAGTACCATAGTGCCATAGGGCCATAGTGCCATAGGGCCATAGTGCCGTAGTGCTACATAATACTCCAGTCCACAGCTGCAGTATGTGCATGTTGGTTTCGGGCATGTCTCCATGTAAAATCCATACTGCGTGCCCTCACTTAATATGTTAGTGGGGCGTCCGGGTTTGGGTGTGTACCATCTGTCCAGCAGCAGGAGGGCAAGGCGAGAGGTAGCTGGAGCAGAAGAGAAGCCACACCGAGAGCCAGAGCCAGTTTCCTGTCACTTCACATACCCACCTAGTCTACAGAAAGCACTGCTGGAGGGGACAGGAGACACAACAGCCATGCCAGTTTGCTATGACACACGTATGCATTTACATAACTGACCAAAGGGAACAACAAACACAAAATGCCACCAATCATGCACGCACACACATATGCGTGCGTTTTGCACACAATGACAGCAAATGGAGAGGAAGCGGTTTAATAATATTCTCGCTTTGTCTTTAGAAGTCGTGCAGAGTCCACACACATCTGTGACACACACACATACACACACACACACACACACAAATGAATACTCTCTCCTTTGCTTATGGGCACATTCGGCACACCCACTCACACAACGAGAGACAGCGAAAGGCGCTCGCAGTGATGAGGGAATAATTCTCCTTTTGACACAACCAATTTCTCTGAAGACAAAAGAGGAGTCATAAGCGCCAACCACCACCACCACCACCACACACACACACACACACACACACACGCACAGACACACACGCACACGCACACGCACACACACACACACACACACACACACACACACACAGTCACACGCCTGTTGACACTGCAAACCCCTGTGGTGACATAAAAAGACTGGCCTATACTGTCATTTGTGTGTCTCTGTGTCTTTGTGTATGTGTGTGTGTGTGTGTGTGTGTCTTTGTGTGTGTGTGCTCGCCAAGGGAAGGCTGTACGTGTGAACTCCTACTCTCACATTAGACAAGTGACACGGAACAAAAGACACGAGGAGCGCAGCAAGAGAGGAAAGAGAGGGGTGGCAGCAGCTGAAGAGCATGCTGGTCAGAGAAGAGGCAGCTGACACTTGTCAAGTGCGTTATATCCTAAAAAAATATATCTTGGACCTCAATGTCCTACCTTTTAAGACCCCAAGGTAAATTGCAGAAGATTTTCTTTTTCTTTTTTAAATAAGTCAGACGAGATGTGAGGGGAAAAGTGACATGTTTGTCAGCTCTTGCTTCTTTTCATCCAAAAATGAGTCAATGTCATTATTTGACTATTTTCTTGACTGTGTGAAGGAAATAATAGGACTGTTACATTTCGGCCCGACCTGAAATTGTCGGCCCAAATAAGAAATGATTCACATGAAGAAGAGTGCTTCGCTTTGACTGGTGAATGGTTTCCTCCGGCCTTGTTGACACACTTTGCAGAGTTCGGAGCGGTGAAACACGTTTGGACACACTGTCCTCCAGAGTTCCATGTTTCTAACAGCCCCAACATATTTAAAAGACACACAAGGAGATTTGTTTCCCCTTTAAACCATTTGTAACTCCATTTTTTCTCTTCTACTCTATTGCCCGTCACAGGGCGGAGCAGGGACTAGCAAAACCAGGCAGACCAGGCCAGCCCAAGTCACAGTCAGCAGACCATGGGCCCTCTCTCCCCTCTCTCTCTCTCTCTCTCTCTCTCTCTCTCTCTCTCTCTCTCTCTCTCTATGGTGAACATCAAACACACTGTGGTCTGTTTCATGCTCCCTGCAGCCCATTATGGCTTAATGCTTCAAGAGGCTTCTTACTGACTTCAGCATTTTAACAACTCCAGCATATTCAGTTGGTAGGAAAACACACACACACACACACACACACACACTCACAAACACACACAAATACAGCATGCATTTAAACCGGCACAGACAGGAGCCCAGATGCAGGGATTCACACACTGTAAAATGCAGCGGGGTTATGAGCCTGCACACTGCGTTACAGAAACAACTGTTGCTGTTGCTTTAATCTGCCTGTAGAGGAAGACCAACAGATGCGCAGCGCTTTATGCTGACGCTAACCTTCAAAGAAGCCTCGCCGCTCTTATCTCCAAGTCGGCTAATGAGCTCCATTCAAAAGACGGCAATATGTAATTCACTGCGATCAATTAGTTATCCACCATTATGGAGAATTGGAATAGGACAGCGGAGATATCAATGGGCTGGAGATAAGGCCTCTGTCTAGGACACACACACACACACACACACACTATTAATGTTTGGTCTAGCCCTTTATCTGTCCAGGGCCCTTGATAAAAATATATCTGTAACACTGCTGGCTTTATGTGTTTAAGTGTGTTTGTGCCAGTCGGACATACAGCCAGTGTGCCATTTAGAAATGTTTTTACAGATTAAGTCTTTTAGAGTGTTGCTGAACAGGCATCCAATCATCCATGCAGCTGGTATGAATGCACACGCTGTTCGATGACTTGTTCGGCTACATGAGGAGTACTGCCGAGTCATTTGCTGAAGTGCAGCTGACAAGCATCTTAAAAACAACAACACATTAATTGCATAGAACAGAGCAGCCAGATCGGTCTGTCACTGTTCACTCCGTGCTGATGTGTGCGGGATGCATAAACGACGGGGAGCAATATTAAAGGCTGGTCTTCTGGTATTTATGCAAAATGTCATTTTGAATAGCACACCAAACTTCTTTTGTCATAACTGTTTTGTTGTCATACTTGACACTATGCAATGGTCACTTGGTGTTAGATTGAGCCATTTTTCATATTTTATGCTCCTTACATTTGTCTTTTCTTTTTTTAATCACACTGTTTGATATCAAATTGTTTTATTATTGTTGCTGTGCCACTACAGAATACATTTATGAAAATCAGTGTCTCTTCTTTGAAACTGTGAATGATTTGTGAAAGAAGACGTTCTATGTACATTGGGCAAAATAAATGATTATTAAGTGACTAATCTATAAAAGTCACATATTTATTTGACCTTGTTCTGGTGAGTCCAGTGTGTTCATGTAACAGTATTCAATTCAGACTGCGACCATGTTGGAAGGGCTAGAGAAATATGTAGGTGACCGACCTAGCGGGACTTCCTTTTACATAAAAATGACCCAGGCTGGGCTGTCCTGGTGCCTCGGGGCTTTAAGATGACCATGTAATTGGAACATCCCAAGTTCAAGGCCAGTTGGGCTGTTTTTTTTTTTCAGCATGCCTCACTGAACTGGGACACCAATTATGCCTGCTGAGATGAAGTGTGGTTTCATTATTGGACTGCACAAGCAAATACAATAGCTATTCAGCTCTGTGACACTGTTCACAGTGAAAGTTAGTACTAACAAGTTAGTAAATAATTGATAACACTGAAGAGATTTTTTTATAATCCTAACTGGCATGAGAGTACATTGCTGATGGGGACAAGAATGAGGTGCCACCGCAGGTCAAGTAGCCTCACAGGGGGACTGGAGGGTCTTAAGCTAACAGCAACTGGTGGAAGATATAGTGATACTGTATAAGTATGTCCACAGAGATTAAGGGCTTAAATACATACAACATTGGACATGGTCTACACTTTGCTCTGCACCATGAACACTCAAGCAGGTGGGTCCTCTGGATTGCAGATCGTGCAGATTCTGAGAGTTTGGTGCAATGAGATTGAAATACAGATTTTAAATGAATATGGCTCATCCATACTTTTGTTGTTTGGTTTTGCAGCTTCTCCTTGGCTTGCCAGCTATGTTTTGTTCTGGCAGTGGACTCCTCCATTTAACCTCTGGTTGGAAAATGGTGTATGGGGGCGGCAAGCACACCAGCAGCCATTATCTTATCATTACCCACAGTCTATTAGGTGAGCCAGTTACCCCGGGAGAATTTCCTATGTGAAAACGCATGCTTTGTTTTAGCGGCAACGTTACTTTTAGATTTCAAGATTTGTGGGAATAAAAAAAAAAGGAAAGTCAAACTGCTGTGTTGAAACGATTCACATTTTCTCTGCTGGCTGCCATACTGATCAGCCCATGTTTCCAGCCACAAGGCGGTCTTTAGTCAATAGCAGTTCCTGGTGAGCAACAGCCCCACTGTATCATTTGCCAAACACTGGTTAGAGATGACACTCCAAAGCACCGAGCGGCCCACGGTCGGCCTGTAGCAACCGGCAATCAACAACAACACAAATACAGCATGGGAAAAGCCAATGCCATACCAAAATTTTACCAGCCTTCCTCCAGATGTCTCATGCAGCTTGTGTCTTTGTTTAGGCTTATATGTCATAGAGCATCTAACACTCATTGGCTGCCAGCTGCTTTCAAAGAGCGTCTGGCGCCTCTCTCTTTAAGAGCCGATGAGAGAGAGAAACAGAGGGATGAGGGGTGCCGTCCCCTGGAAGGCAAACCGATAAGTCATAATGGCCGTAATGGTGAAGTGGGACAGGGAGGAGACAGGTGAGCCGCGGAAAATGAAAATATCCATTTTGAATAAATAACAAGAAAAGAAAAAAAGTGGTTTCCAAAATAACTACATTGGACAGAGTTACACTGGCATCATCAGGTTATTTTTGATTACTTGTCAACCATCCTTTTATATTGCTGCTCGACTGATACTGTTCCCACGGTCCAGCTTCAACACAATATCAAACAACTCACCCTTAACTCAATAGCTTTCTGTGCTTAGCTTTCTATGGCAAAGTATTTAACAACAGAGGACTATCCAAGTTATTATATGAGGCGTATGAATGTGAATAGGAATCTTCTTTTACTGCTGACTGAGCATAATCAAACAGAGTGTGGTGTGGGATGTGTACCTCACACATTCATAAAGTAATTCAAATGTAAAGAGCAGAGCTATACAAGTAAAAAGTAAATCTCTAAAAAACAACTTCTAATAACTAATAACTTTAATGGCCATATTACTTGCAGACCTTGTCTAGATGTTATCTGCACATGATTTTATGATTGATTATACACGTTTTGTGCACCTAAAAACAAACTGTGCAGGGGTACAGTCGCTGCTTTGTGTGCTGAAATATTGTATCTCATTTATTGTGCAGTGGCATTCAAAATAATTTGACAGAGCTGCGACTGGACATCGTTTTTACAGTTGTGATGCAGCTGTCTCTCAACGTCCTCCCACACTAAAGCGAGGCGATGTTCCCAGCATGTGACTTTGAGTCAGGCCCAGCCAATACATCAAGTTGATCGAGCCCTGTGCCTCACGAAGAACTGTCATTCTGGTGGCAAATATCAGGTGGCTCACAATAGGCATACATTAAAAGCTTCCATGCTTTAACCAAGATGTTTAATATGCCAGCCTGGAGCGAATTATTTATGCTTAAGAGCCAAGAGACGGGAACACTGGGAGGAATGTAATCAAAGCCAAATCTGCCCTTTTTTCTGCCTCACATCCATCCTCTTCTGCATCTCTCGTTCTCGCTCTCAGTTCTCTATCTATCTCTTCCTGGCACTCAGTGTCTGTCTCACTCCCTTATTTTCTCTCTTATTGAGAATGCATTGACCCCCAGACTTAAGTAAGCTCCACATCATTGATTGAAACAAGAGGAATAGGTGGTGTCATGACAAGACAGATTGTATCTTTAAAGCATTATGGATCACAGACATTTGGAAGAAAAGAGGATTTCTAAGGGGCCGGGGCTGGCGTTAATTCTGTCAAATGATTTATTCAGTATGGCCAATCAATTAAATTAGAAGTGTCCAGTTACTACTTGGCCCTCACTGCCTTGTGATGTATGGCGTCATGACATGAGCTAACAGTTTCATCACATTACCGCCCCACCCTCAAATCTCATAATCTCTCCTATCCTATCAGTGCGATCGCTAGGAAAGATCAACTGAACGGCCTTGCGCTGGGTATCATGTTCCTCATAAGCGCACCCCTAATGCTCCATTTGTATGCATCTTAAAGGCGTCACAAAGAAACACCTCAAATCGGAATGTATGAGCCAAGCGTTATATACATGCTATTTCTGTCAAGACCCAATGTTCGTGCTGTGTGAGAACCCGTACGCGTTTAGAAAATAGAGCCGTTTGGAGCGAGTGACCTTTGGGTGAATACTGCAGGAAGTCACCCTTGTGTGTCTCAGAGCCATTCGGCCTGCGCTAATGGACAAACACCTCTGTCTTCACAGGGGGGAAGAGTTTATCTACCGTCACAGTCGTGTTGCACTGTGGAAAATGAATTGGACGAAATAGAGAAAGTGGCTGACGCAGTCTGGCGGGGCTTTTCGAGGAAAAGGGTTATGTTATCAGATCGGGAGGGACTGTGGTAGTGTAACAGCGAGAATCACTGAGCACATCCACGCTCATTTTATCTTGGTAGAATATGTAGATTACTTTAAATATTAAGGTTGTACTTTCTGCTCTTTACTTTTGGAGAAAAAAAACTGTTCTGCACATTCATTAATTTGACAGTTTTGGGTCAATAAATAAAAGAAATATGCAAGTTTAAATCTCATTTCTATTTCCTTTGAATGCGTGCACGGGAGAGTGGTTGTGTAAGCATGCATGGCCACAGCCTCCCGTCTTGTCCACGCATGCACGACGCTGTAACTGTAGAACCTGAAATTGCAGTAAACTGCATGTGTGCGAGTTCATGTGTGTGAAAGCCTGGCACTGAATTCCAGAGGAGGCGCACGTGTAATCATCTGAACGGCGGAGAGGCTTGTGACTGTCTGACATCAGACCATGGACGACCCAGTGAGCGGCATCATATCTGTGCGGTCACACATGGTCAAGTGACTGTCTGGCTTTCGATAGGGAAGAATTACACACACAAAGACCATACTGATTTTAGAGAAGAGGGCAGATTGGGAAGCGGAGCAGCTTAGTTTTGAGTGAAAGGGAAACGACAACAGAAGGCAAGGTGCTGCTTCACGTGTGGGGGAATTTGAAAGGACATTTCTGATGTGTCTGTGACATGTCTGTACTGCCTTAATGTCTTTTCAAAGCAGTGTTTCATCTTGAGAGGTAGCCGAGAGCTAGAGCTCCCTTCCTTTACCATGTGACATGCAATGCGTGTGACTACAGGTTTAAAAAGGTATAAAGATAGAAACTAGGTTTGCTCACTTTCACAACAAAGCAGAATATAAAAATGCATCCTTTTAAGTTCCTGGGAAACAAGACATATTTTGAATTAACAGTTCCCTGCAGTGATGTGTGCAAACTGCATTGTGTGCGGTTTGCGGTTTGCACACACACATTTCTACAAGATAGGTCAGATACACACCAACGCTTACACACACACACACACACACACACACACACACACACACACACCAAAAAATGGTGCTACTGCAGGTGCGACTTTGGCCTCAAAATAGACTAACATTCCTTGGGGGACTTGCAGAGAGATTATGGTCCTCAGTGGCAATGAGTTTATACTGTAGCAACTGTACGGGGCTTCACGGTGTAACATTGTATGGCATGATTTAAGCAAAATGCTGTGCCACGTTCGGACAGGTCCTGAAAGTGCGTTTGGGCTCAGGGGTAAAGATCACATTTTGTGCCCACACAGCAGGCGTATTTCGAAGGGGCTTACCTGATATTTCAGACTGAGGGACCCCATCCAGAGCGAATCCTTTGCCGCTATAAAACTGCCTGATATCCGAACAACTCCGAGCTTTGCTGGTCCCTTTGTCCCCATAGGCTGGTGCCGTTAGAGAGCACACTGCCAGAGCCGCTAGGATGAAGGAATCCATCATGTGGACTTCGTCAAGTGCAAATCCGACTGTAGACTGAGACTCCCAGTAAGTGGCCGCGTGTCAAACAGGGCTGCCGGAGTGCTGCTGTGCGTAAAATATCCTCCACCGTCCGAGATCCCTCCTGCGCTCTGAGTGCGTCTGCTGAGTCTGTGGCTGCTCTCCGCGCACTGCTGCACGGCACGAGGAGCGACTTCACAGCGCAGAGGTCCCGTCTGCTCCCTGTCCCCTACAGGACAGCAGCTTTTAGATCTCACGCTGTGCGCAGGACTCTCTCCACTGTTGGGCTTTTATTTTTTTAATTTTATTTTTGAGTTTACCTAGACAGGGAAAAGGAAGAGATGGAATAATTAGGTGACGCGTTTTCCAGCTGAAATGATTGCGGTCGTGTCAGAAAATAGCACGGGTACTGCGCCTACCGGCTGTGACGGCCCGGAGGGATCCGAGTGAGGAGGTGCGCACCGGCGGCAGCTATCGCAGCTCGTTCCCGGCTCAGGATACTGTGAACGATGCTATGCGAGCGCTGCCACTCTGTGGTATGAGGAGGAGGCGAGAGAGAGAGGGGAGAGAGAGAGAGAGAGAGAGAGAGAGAGAGAGAGAGAGAGAGAGAGAGAGAGAGAGAGAGAGAGAGAGAGAGAGAGAGAGAGAGAGAGAGAGAGAGAGAGAGTATACGAGGTCTAGTGTTCCTGCTTCGTTTTCAATTCGTCTCATCTAAATATAATTTTTAGACGTTACAGAATAACATTACTGGCAGGTTTGAATTGCGGGGTTTAGTTTTTGGAAACGTCTGTCATTTGTATGTCGTGTCAGTCTGTGTGCGGAGGCCTACAACCGTACGTGGTGCCTCATGAGGTGGTCCGGCTCTAAGAATGAGCTCTACGCGTCCTGACAGCTCCAGCAGCCAGGTGTCACAGGTGAACTGTGGGCGGGGCCTCGACCCCAAGCACCCACACACACCAATACCGGTCCTCTCCTCCACTCCATTGCATCACTCCTCTCAGTGCAATTTGAGGACAAGTCACTACCCGCCATGGTGCAGTTGTCAGCTTACAGTTGTCACCAGCTGAATGCTTTCATTATCCAAGTTTCAGTACGCGTATTTAAACTACGGGCTCACCTTCAGTGAGAGCTTTACAGGTGTGTTGCTGTCTTCTGCATAGCTCTTTTTTTTCTTTTACTAACCTCCAGTGCCTTTTCTTGTTTGCCTTATTGGCTCTGTTTGGGGTGATCCATTTCTATTTCTTCTTACATCCCAAACGGAAATGCTTTGTTTATATAGTAGGCCACATTTTATACATACTTGGAATTGTTTCAGTTCATTCATTACTTCTAATGGGATCAGTGACTACCAGTTCCAAGAACCAGATCCAGTAAGCCATGGCCTTGTCATGGTCAATGGCTGCAATATGTCCATAACTAATGTCTTTTTTTCCCTCCTTCTTCTGGAGTGAGGAGAAAGTTCATCCAGTTCAGGTTGGAGGTAACAACCGAGTTTAAAGGTCTTATGTTGTATTGAGTGAGCGGATTACACTAGTGCGCTCTAATAGTTATGCACGTGAACACAAATAGTCATAATTTCAGGTAAAAAGAGCTACACATAGCCGGGCTAGTTGTGTAGAAGCATCAGTTCACTCACTTAAAATACTCCCTTTAGTCATCTCAGTGTGTGAAATTGAATCAGACAGTGTTTGATGGTGTCACTCCTGTGGGAGATGCTTTTTAGGGATTGTTTGCGGAAGGAGATGCCGCCACACATTATCGCAGTGACACATGGAAAAACTCCAGTGCAGCCTTAAATAACCAGCCGTCACTCGACAGACAGGCACACAAATGTAAGAAGCAAAAGACAGAAACGAGAAAAGGCAAGAGAGGAGTGAGCCGCATGGCAAAAGCAGTCATTTCCTACCTCGCAATCATCCTTTTTATGAAGGCAGACATTGTTTATGAATACATTAGGACATGTTACTCTATAATTAGTCTGTTCCCCATGACTGGATGAGTCCAAACAAAGAGGACAGCATCTCACATATCACTAACAGACAAATGGCTACACTCGCTCTCCATTATTACAGCTCTGAAATAAGCAGGCATGAATTACACCTCCGTTCTGCAATGTCAAGTGTCTCGCTCATTTGCATCCTGTGCATGTGTGCTCGGCCAAATCTGGCACCACGCCATCGCGGTTACTCTGCTGAAGTCGAGAATGGTGTAATGGTGCCGCGCGGCAGACAGAAACCACTTTGGTTTTCTTGTTGCTGTGGGGGAACGCCGGCCAGTTAGACACATGTGGCCAGAGGTTAACAAGTCTAGTGGCCTCAAAGTGTGCGTGCGTGTAATGAAATGTCTGCCGGCATTATAAATGGCTTTGTGTACCTATATGACCATTGGGAGTACGTGTGTCTGTGCATGTGGCAGAGGTAGTTAGTGTGCGTGTTAGTGTGTGTGTTTGTGTGTGTGCATAACGCTGGTTTATGTGTCTGTCTGTGTCTCACATGTGGCCATAGGTGGGCAGCGCTGCTGGAGAAACTGATTGGCCCTCCACTGTCTGGTGCGGAGATCATGTAATTAACGCTCAGTAAAGCCACAGAACAGCCATGTTTTCTCCAGCCTGCCTCCCATTGAAGTTTTATTGGCTCTGACCATGAAAGGCCTTCTAATGAGGAGCAGGATGCTGAGGGAAGTGGGGGAGACCGGAGAGAGCCAAAGAGGGGAGGCAGAATGGTAGCAAAGGGAGAGGAGAGTACGGGGTGAGAGACCGTACAACCAATCAACTGTCAGTTTAGTGTACACATGCAGTAATTATGTGGCCAGCAGTTGTTAGGGCCTGATGAGCTTTTCGAGTGAAAATGGCATTGCTTCTATGTAGAAACCCTACAGATGTTTCATCACTCCTTTCAGGCAAGAACACGTAGTTGCAAAGCAGATATATGGAAGAAAATGTCAACACAACACTTTCATTCTAAATGCTCCATTAACCTTACCACACATTTTGGGATTCTGCACAGTAGGAATGTGTACGTTTAATACATTAAGCCAAACAGGATGAGCTCATTCAAATCGTGCCCAACTATATAGGGCAGTGACTATTCCACTGGTACGGAATGAAAGCCTCCGCTGTTGGTGAAGTAGTGTGAGCCTAACCTTTATTAGCTGGTTCCCACTATTGGAACATAAAGACCTGTAACCTGGAGCTCCTCTAACCTGAATAAAAAAGTCGTAAGGAAGCAAACATGGAGCAAACGTTAGCGGTTTTATTTTCATTTCACAGTGGAACCAGCAAATGTGTGATCACGGTCTCTCATCTGACTACTTCCAGCGCAGCTTTCTTCCACGTTTGTATTCACAGAGTGACTCCCACCGGCACAGAATTGTTACAAATGTCGATCTACAGTCACGGAAAAATCGCACAATTATGACTCCCATGCTCTTCTTGGCAAGACCCGCTCTGCATAGCTGGTCGAGGCGGAGGCGATTGGTTAAGGTTAGGCATTGACCGAGAGTCGTGATGGTCAGGACATTGGTCAGGGCACAGGGCCCGAACAAATTAGGTTTGTTCAGGGCCTGAACAAACCTGTTCAGGGCCAAGGCCAACCCTAGGGCTCAGATGCTGCACAGGGTGTGTCTCGTCAACAAAAGCAGTGGGATTAATGCGTACAATTGCATACATTGATTGAATTGAAACGACTGTGCAGACTGAGGTCACATTCAAACTGTTATGAAAGAAGATAACAATAATCTGAGTCACAATGTGCAAACAAAACACATTTGGACCACAGACTTCACTAAGTCTGAACATAGCCTTGCAATAAAATATAAAATGAAATGTAAAAATAAAATAAGTATGACTTATTAAAGCGATTTGGCAAAATAAGAATTAAAGCATTAATTATTCAGTTTCTATTCTTTGCAGGCATCAGGTGACGTAAAGTCTAGGACTCTTGTATATTTTTCAGGTGAAAATATTCCCAAGACAAACAAACTCAGCAGGATCGCAACACTCAAACGTAGCACTGACTGATTAATTGCTGATTGCGCCAATTCACTGCTGTTTTCTAAATGTATCTATTTTTCTGTACAATCAGAATAATTTGGAAACCTGCTGCTGTATTGAATATTGTTCCAGCCAACAGAACACCTCCCCCAAGCCTCTGGAAGGCCTTTATTGTGAAGCAGCTACAGGAAATGTTGAAGGACTGGAAACTTATTGTTGAATACAAATTAATCCACAACTAGATTTGGATCATGTAGGTGCACTTTTGTTCCCACATTTGAATAAATCCTGCTTGTGAGAGATGGCAAAAGCAGATGTGAATCCATTGAGGTGACAGCAAAAGCTTTTATGATGTCATTGCTGTCATACACTGTAAAGCAATTTGACATGAGAGCATTCTGCCTATGTCTGTGTTTACATGTGATTTCTACAGTTATACAAACATGCTTAGAGACATGCAATCTCACCCCTCTGTTGAAGCTCATGTAACCCCATAAAATGGAGAAACAGATTTGTATAATTGAAATAATGTGGCATTGAAATGAAGTACAGAGTGCTCTTACCCATCAAACCCACGAGTACAGTTTTATGAAGCCATTAATGACAAAACAAGCAGGGTACAGCCAAATCTGATAGAAGACAGACACACACACACACACACACAGAGGCAGGGAGGGAGCAGCAGGATTGGCCAGCTTACAAGGCCCACTGCCGGGCATCAGCAGGGTTTCTATGTAAATATCAGTGTTCTGTTTCAAGAGATGTAATCAGCCTTTAGAGGGAGATCATTGTGTCCTCTGCCTAAAACCAGTCTCATCCTGGGCTCTTACTGATACCATTGATTCTGTGTTTTAATGTCAACCATTAGCCTGAGTTCAGCATATTCACCGGAGAGCTCAAGTGTGTACACATTACTCACCGGGTCTATCTCCTCCCTTTCCTCGTTTATTGCCTCTTTTCTTCAGTCCATTTCCTTACCGTTTCCTCTCTCGTACGCGCACTCTCTTCTTTCTTCCTCTTCCCATCGTGGTCTCGTGAGAACATATGGACGTGTCTTCATTGCTACTGTTCAAACGCAGTCAGGCGTAAAACTTAAATTTAGAGTCGCTTTAACGACTGCCTTCTCTTCTTGCCTGTTTGCCATTTGAAGATGCTCCATCTTCCCCTGATCCCATTTACCCATTTGTCTGTCTGTGCAAACGCAGCCTCCACAAACAGTAGATCTGCATATCTCCACACGCATAGCCCTCCGCGGCTGCCAGAGACAGATGATGACAGAAAAAAGGCGACATTTTGATGGTTAGTGCAAAAGGTAGACAGACATTATTGTCGAGGAAAATGAGAAATAGCGAGGGAAACTGGTGGGAGCTTATGAGGCAAGATAAGGAGGGAGAGAATATGATGATGGATGACAGAGGGAGAATGGCAGAGAAGTGAGTTTGGGGGGAAAAAGTAGCAGGGAGGGATTATTCATTCAAAGTGGAAACTATCCTTGAAATCTTGGGGTCGCTCTTGCGAGCAGGTGCGGTCGTGGATGAGAAATGCCCCATGTGGTGTGTTGTGATGTGCCTTTGTATGTCTCTCTCTGTGGGCATCCTGGCGCCTTTTCTGTTGAGTAATCAGCGTACATTCCAGCGTTCTCCAAGCATGGGCACAGGAGGAGAAGAAATCTTAAAATATACGGAAATCCCAAAACACCCCAAAACTACTTCCGAAGAAATGACCACAGGATGGAGCGGAGAGGAGGGCACGCACTGATGGCCACTGAATGCATCGTTTTAATATTTACTCATTGACAGTAGCTGTATGTAGACGTATCAAACAAGAGGACTGTGATGAATCAAAGGCTGACCTTTCCCTTATCTCTGTCTCTCATACAATGGTGGACCAGCAGTGGCACCTCCTCATTCCTGCACCAACTTCAGCCAATTACTCTGTTCATTTGCCCGCATGCTGCTCTCATATAAATATTTCACCCCCTCTATTTGTCATATGTCTGAGAGGATAAATGAATCACTCTCCTCGTCTGCCTCTCGCTGTGAAAACTCATAAACTCATGGGAAGCACTGACAAAACCGAAAGACTAAGATGACCTCTTATGACCAACTCTCATGCCAGTAATTGTTTGCGTAGCATAAATAAATGTAGCCATATAATCATTACAATCACGGCGGTAAGTTCCATGTCCTGAGCAACGGAAAGTATACGCTTGGTGGAAACTATTTTCCGGAGAGCAACCTTGACAGTGACTTTGGTATTATAACAGAAATTAAAACACTTAAACTGGCCACAAGTTTAATCTGAATATTTATGCACGCGAGTGGTCCAGAGTCAACTAACCGCAACTTTCTTCATGTTTTCATGTGGTTCTGAGGAAGATCTTCCTCCAGATTGGCAGATCTCCCTTCAAGTGGACCTTGGAAACAGTGGGAGGCCACGTCTCTGTGTGGTTCTCAGCCCCCCGTAAGGAGACGTTCATTATTTTCCCACTGACACTTTAGAATATCCACACATTCCTTCAACATTCCTCAGCCCTCCCCTGTACAGAGGCACTTTTATCACATTGCTCCTCCTCCTCGCACTTCTCCAATTTGTTTTTAATGAGAGAGAATGTTTAAAAAGTGAAATGCATCAGTGCTGACTCCGTTTGATCACCAGACGCAAATACATTAAGCGACCCTGAGTATTAATTCTTACCACTGATGTAAACTGCCAGCTTTTACAAGCTGTTATATACAACCCACTTTTGAGAGCGCTGCCCAGCTTTGGTACTGGCATGTTTCGGTCTGAAGCCTTTTCCATCGGCCCTCTCAGATCACAGTGAAGCTGCTAAATGGGGAATTTACGGATGCTACTCTCAGCACTCCCCTCGTATGGCGTTGTAAACTGGATTATAAAACAAATCATGCCTGTAAATCTGTCAGCTAAAAAACCGCCCGTCTTCGGTTGGGTTCCCAAACGAAGCTGTAATGATGTGCGTACATTTCCTGCAATGCGAAGTGGGAAAATGGCCTGCTGTGTGCTCACGGATGTAAGAAACCCTCTGGACTGGTGCATTATTTACAGCAGCAAATGTAACAAGGGTGTGCGTAGCATGTATGTGTAACGATAAGTGGTGCATGTTTTACAAGTGCCCTATAGTGAGAGGCTTTTTTTCTCGGGACAAAAGAGGCCGTTATCATTATATGAAAAGACAATTTTAAAGCAGCATTTGATAAGAGTGCCTGTACAAAGTCTCCAACACACACATTTACTCAAATAACATTCTGATTCCTGTTGGATCTTTATCGGGTCAAACTATTTTCCGTTTTTGTATTTTGAATACATTTGTAGATTGGAGCCTTTGGAGCCTTTTCTTTTCCCCCAACAAGGGCATCAAAATTCAGCTCAAGTTGAATCAATTGTATTCAAAATTGCACATGATATCTGCACAGCATTAGTGCTTTTGCTTTTTGTGTGAGAAATCTACACCATGCTCCCTGCTCCCTGAGCAAGTTTTGAACAGCAGATATTTTGACTTGTAACAGAAGTCAAGCACAGACTGTGTAATTTATAACATTAGCAATGGCTCCATTGCCTCTAAGTATCCCAGTAAGCCATGACAGTGAGCCAGCATTCACAATAATCGGGCCCTGGACCTGGTTTATTCTATTAGCATGCAATTACTGTTATTAATCACACGTGTGGTTTTCCCCCTGTGAAGTAAAATTCTCAGTGTTTATTAAAATATAGTAATATGAACTACAATTAGCATTACTTAGGAACCAGTTACAGATACTGGCTTGCAATGACAAAGTCTGTTATTGCCGTTATTAAATCCTGAACTCGGGAAGGGTCGCCATGTCTGCTGTCTTACCTGTCGATTGATGCATGTAATATAATGTCTGGCATCAATTTGGTCTTCTGTGGAGAGACCCACCGGGTAACTTCCTGTTAGCTCGGTGCAGGGTCTACAGGTGTGGGAGGCGGCTAGCGTTCGGAAAATGAGGAGAAATGAGACTCCCGGTAACTCCGGTTGTCTTACCGGCGTCTCCTTAGCAGGCATACTAACATTAGCTAATGGCAACCCTGTCTTCAGAAACTGCTAATCAGAACTTCGGTACCCCACCTGTGAGCAGAAAGGCTATGTGAAGATACTGGAGCGTCAAGCTAGCTGGAATGCAATACATTAATACTACTCTTTGATATGCATCGCCTGTTGTTTTTTAGTTTTTTTTAACATGTGATGTGCGGATTTGACACTATGACACTATTAATGCGTTTTTGAAAAGATCCAACTTGATCCAAACTTCAAACAAATCTTTTTGTGTCAAAGCATGTATAACATATGGTGGGAATTGTCCAAACATGGTCAACTTAGCGTTAATTATTCAATGATTAACGCTAATTCATTTCAACAAAGATATTTGGGTTATTCATCTAAAAAAAAAAAAAAAGCAACTATAAACAATTTAACAGCGTAAATTTCTCCAATGTATGACAATTATTAATATAAATAAATAAGGCATTTGGGAAATATGTGTCAAATTAAATGATGAATCTTGGCCTGGATATCATAGTTTTTTCATATCATAGTGACATATAATCTTAAAGCATAACTAACAACCACTAGAGAAATACCTAAAAATATGCCTGCACAGTCATGTCTTATCCAGGTTGTACTGTTTCAGGTCAACCATAACAACATCAAATAAAAATGCAATGAGCCTTTGTTGGCCCAACAGTAGTGGAGTCAACAACGAGGTGTTTTTAGTGTCATCACTGTAATCCAAATCCCGCCTGGTATGAGGAATGGAGGATGTGTGTTATATGTATGAGGGTGAAGGCCTTGTGGCCCTGCAGCATTGATTTCCCCTCTCTAATGACCTGCAGCATTGGACAGCAGCAGGTGTCTCTGAATACGTAATCAGAGCTAATCAATGAAGCTCCTCCCCCCTCATTCATCCCGAGTCACACACGTGGACAACATGCTCACCCCATCGAATTAGTGGGTTAACATTAGTGTAACATGCATGCAAATACAACACACTGATATCAGGTAAAATCCAGACAAAGGGAGAAATAATAAAACATTTAATATTAAAACATGTATAAAACAGAGACCAACTAATACAATACTCATACAGGAGAATATGTGTATTCTGTTCCAGCCTGATAGAGATAGAAAAAAAAGGAGAGAGGAGGAGAGAGTGTTGGGAAGGTGGAATGGCACCCAAGGGAGCCATGGAACATTCACACCAGTGCCATCTCCGGGACATGAGGAAGGAGGCTGTCTGTAGCATGCCAAACAGAGTGAGCCTGACAAAGATGCTGGCCGGCCTTGAACATGTGACACACACACACACACACACACACACACACTAATGCAGACCCCACAGGTCTAATTGGAATGGGAGCTCGTACTAGTGGGGCCACATTTCTCCCTGGCTGGACATTGTCATGTGGCCACATAGTTAATCTGTTTTCCTAACAGGCAGACTTTCACGGTGACTAATGTTCAGGCCCCTCTGCATAGCCCTATTAAGACGCAATACATTCAAATGACAACTCGTCCTCACCCAGCACTTGTTTTCTCTCACGGGCCAGGAAATAACGCTGAGTCTTTTGTGTGCATGTGTATGACCGTTTGTGCCATGTGCACGTTGTGTGATCTGTTGGTCCAATATGATGACTAATATGCAGGTTTATTCATCGGTTGCTCACTCGCTCTTGTCATACCATCGTCACTGTGGTTGCATAGTCGAGGGAAAAGTAGATTGACACCTCCAATGGATGAAGATATACAGACATCACATCAATGTGGATGTTGTGGTCAGAAAGTATTACTAATAAATAGTAAAATCATAGTAAAATAAAATATTTCAAGTGTGATACTGCTCCTTGTGGCAGGAAACAAAACTACACAGCGAGTATGAACAGACTTGGCTTAATTTAATGGAAAACCTTTCTTTTTTTTTTACTTCTGCCAACAACCTGTATTAGTTTGTATAATATATGGCGCCGGCAAATGAGAACACAGCATTGCTCAATAAGCAACGTCCTGTTTTAGCCCCAACAGTCCCAACAGTCCCAAAGATACAGGGCACGTGTTAGGTTTTCTATCTTGCTCTATCCAAGAGGCTTTCTTTCTTTCTCCTCTCTCACTTGCTTGAGTCATGGCAAGGGACATGTAGGAGTACAATGTCTGGTGGGCAGCAAGGCTCAGAATACCTCATCACCTTTGGGTCTCCTTAGAGTGGTTAGAAAAGGGTCCATGCCAGACGCCCAGTCCTCTGGCTCGATGTGTGGAGGTTCATGTCTGCCTCTATTTCTCTTTCAAAACAGGCAGAATAAATTGGGATTCTTGAGGATCTAATATTATAGCACAGCAGAATGGCTGTTCTGCATTATTCTGCTCATATCCAATGCTGTTCATACACATCCAGAATGACTTGGCAGAGGGAGCTCTCTACTGAGTGTAGGACGACTTGTGCAAACCTTTAGGATTCTTGGTATGCGTGGATGTTTTGTACTGTACGAGCCTGTTTCTGTTTATATGTCAGTCATTTGTCAGCAACAAAATGTTGTGCATTGCACCACATCCGTTTTCCAGAAGGAAAATGACAACAACCTTATGCAAGCAGACAGGAGGGTAACACCTCCTCACACTGTTTACCTGCCCTCTGCCAGCAGCACAGTGCATGATGGGAAACAGATTTGACAAGTGAGGCCAATCACCGAGGAGGAGGAATCTAGCAAAAGTTCTTGCGTTAGGGATTTGATCTCTGCCACTGTTGCTGAGGCTCCTCTTGATGGTTAAAAGTGTGTTTAATTGGACCAAATTAGTCAGCTCAAGAGCTCATTGAGCATAATGCTAATTGGCCAGCGGAGCAGGGTGACAGAGGGAGAATTGGCAGTGACAGCTTGTGTTATCCTGTTGTTAGGGCATGGGGAGCTCTGCGCGGAGGGGAATGGATACAAATGACGACTTGAAACTCAAAACGGAGAGCTGTGGTTATTAGGAGCCGCAGGTCCCCCTTCGTTTCCCCTCTACCTCACCCAATTGTTCATCTTTGAAAAGCTATTTCCAGTGCCTCCCTCCTCCTAGTTCAAGCTTGTCTCTCTGATCCCCAGGCTGAAAAGGTAAGACAATCTGAGGAGGGGGGGGAGTGAGCACTGCTGTCACCCTGCTACCGCACAATCAGGTTGACTTCAGGGAAGATCTGTTGGAAAGTGCAGTTATTCATCTTGAGGCGTTTTTCAGTGTGCGATGCAACTGATCTCTGAATGTGTGAATTAGCATTACCTCTAGTCCTTACTAATGCAAAATAAATAAATGTGAGTGTGTGAGTGTGTGTGTGTGTGTGTGTGTGTGTGAGTGTGTGTGTGTGTGTGTGTGTGTGTGTGTGAGGGTGTATAGGAGTGGACTTGGCCAAGCCAGGGGGGACAGAAGCGCTGATGTGTGCTACCGTTTAAAATAGCCCAGACAGACAGCTGAGCAGCTGTGACCTCAGGTCCCCGGAACTCTCAGTTACACTCAGTGACCACACTGCTCCTTGCTATGTGTGTGTGTGTGTGTGTGTGTGTGTGTGTGTGTACCTACAGTAGGATACACTGAATCATCCAAACCCATTAGTCCATCACATTGTCTTTACAAAGCTAACTTCAGAGAGAAGACGCCGTTAAAAGGAATTCTCCGACTAACTCACTTTCAGCGTCTGAGTTTCATCCCATTATTGTCCATATTTTAAAATCATCCACGGCTTTCTGCGTCGGTCACCAGAGGTTATTAAAGGACGACAGACGGCTTTGGTTTTGTCAGGCAGGGACAATGCAGTCCAATTACGTTTCAGGCAAAGAGGACGCACGCTATCCTTGGACTGGGCCCTCTCGCTGCTCTTGTCTGCAGCCAGCCAGCCACTCAGTTTCACAGCAACAAGCATGAAATAGGCAAGGATCAAATACAGACTGCGTGCAATTGGAAGAGTGGAACTGTGGGACGGGGTGTGTGAATGAGATCAGCGGTGTGTGTTTGTGATGATTTTGGTGTTCACAAAAGTGTGTGTGTGTGAGAGAGAGTGAGAGGGGAGCTCATGGACATTGTGTGCTTTAGCCAGGAAAGTGCTATTCGTTATGTGCTCCCAGGCTGATGGCTAAAACAGTGGGAGGTGTGGTGAGACTTGGAGGGCCACTGTCGCCTGAAACATTGCCATCGAATGCTTTTATAATCACTGTGGAGGAAAAAAGGCCAGTGTTACCCTGAAGACCAATTTATAAGCTATACTGTAACATATTTTGCCTCTGTCCCATTGTATATCTCTATGATGGCTTTGGCTTTGCCTGGCGATGCCATACTAATCCATTAAACGTGACGTACACTTAATTTAAGCCATAACGTCACTTGCTGTGGGCATTCTTCAACGTGCACCGCCCCACCAACAGGTTTCTGTTCTCACCAACAGCGGCTCCCTTCGTGCTTGCTTCGTGTCTAAATGTGTCCAACGGTAGCTGAGCTATATAGGCTAACAGTGATGCAAACATTGCAGCTGACAGCACAGAGTAAACTTTCCAGCAGCAAACCTTTTCCTGTCTTCTGCACTATCACACTCCCCTCCGCCTCTATTCCTGGTACAAACACGGGCCGATATGTTTAGCAAGAGGCTTCCTGGATGCAAATAGAGAAGGTCAGACTGAGAAGACGTGCCCTGCCTTCCCCCTCATAACTCACAGTCCAGTATGGTCAATGTAACGGTGGTGTGTTTTCAGCGACAGGAAGCAATGTAATTATAGTTACTGAGTCTTGGTTGGAAGTAGCTCAACTTTTTGGGGAAGAGATCATACTCACTTTCTTTGCGAACCGTAACAGGGATAGATCCGCGTGTCTGTGAGCTAGCTGAAGCAGAGGGCCGGGAGGCGATTAGCTTAGCACACAGAGGCAGGGTGAACCAGATAGCCTGGGTCTCTCCAGTTCAAAAATACACTTTCTAGTACCATCCGATGCTGGAGGCCAATTGGATTTGTTCCTCAAATCAGATCTTGAAGACAGATTGTTGGCGCTGTAATTTGCTAAGTGATGAGATCAGATTTGTGCGTCAAGACATCACCAACCTATCTGCATGGGTTTCGGTGCAGAACTCCTTCGCACCAGACAAAGTCAGCGACGGAGCCGACTGTCAGCACGAAATCTTTAATAGCCTGCACACCTACACCTGTCAATCAAGCAAGGTCTGAACAAGCCCACACAGTCCTAGGAAGAGGACTAATCAGGAAAAACAAGTATGTGAAACAGATGTGCAGGGCCTTTAATAAACATATTTTCCTAGCAGTCTGTTATGACTGATACTCTTTAAGGGAGAGGCTATTGAAACAAGAAAAAAAAGAGAGGCAGAGCACCTTTAATCGAGCTCAGCTACACCGTGTAATACTCATCCAAAAGAGAGGAAATGAGACACAAAACAAATGGCGAGTGACTTAAAATATGTACATTTATACACATGCGAGGGTAAAGGACTGTAAGTGATCGGTTGGTGCAATGAACGACAGTCATGAACAAAACGTACATGGAGGAAATCATATCAACTAAACAAATGTGGTTACAGAACACAAGATGTGGCACAGTAAACAGCTAAAATCTCCATTCTCCATTAACTGCAATGCTTTAATGTATAATTGTATGTATAAGCAAGTAGTTAAGCGGGTCATCCTTCTTCCACTTTGAGGCAGAGCCAATGGTGAGTTAGCTTTGAGCAGGGAGAGGAAGACGTGTTTAGAATACAGGCGTGTTAATGAAGAGGTATTTCACTGCACATAGACCCATGTAAGTGTATGGACCTATAGCTTAGATACTGTATCTGCATTTTAGGCATAATCAGGTTTAATACTGTATCTGCATAGCATTGACGTTCATCCTCATTCATACAGGTACTCTTCAGCACCAATACATAAACCATCCTCATCTACAAAAGAGACAACAGGTATACAGAGAAAGCCATTGGAGCAGTCGCACAGTTTGTTTGTTGAACTTCCCTTTTGCTCTATCCCCATGAGGAATCATTTAAAACAAACAGGGATTTGCTTTTATTCTGATGGAATTCAAAGGAATGGTCTGCTTAAGAGTGAGTGAAGAGACATTAGAGCTTATTTGGCAAAATGTATGATTCATGAAAAGGGACTTGCATAAGGGCTACCACTATACTGAACAATAGATGCACCCAACTTTGTAAAAAAACATTCAATATGTATTTGTGTGTGTTAAATTGTAGTTGAATCTGCTTGTGATGGATCTTTATAATTTCAAGTACCACACCCTCCTTTGAGTGAGGAAGATACTACCTGATGTCCCGTGAGATGTCCTGGAAAAGGCAATAGTTTTTGAGGCTTCCGGAGAAGGGTCAAATCCTACCATAATAATTCTGATAACTTGGTAGGTTATACATGCATTAATGTGCAATTCAACGAGCAAACACACAAAACCTGATGCACAATAAACATTAGTAAAATCAACAATGTACAGGCTTTGTTCATCCAAAATGTATCCATTTTTTTCAATGGCTTAAATTGGAAAATGATGTGCATTCCTGCTTAATATATATATTTTTTTGCATTATTTTATACGTAGTGTGGAGCAGACAAGCACAGTCCATTCATAGCAAAGGGAATATAAAAGATAACCCCAGTCAGCTCAATCAGTTAAGAGCTTTTTGTTGAATCAGAACCTCATACACTCCATCAAATCTTTCCACTTATATACAGGAACATACTATACACACCTAGTTTGTCTGCGCAATGTGTTCAGTCGTGCAAGTGTGCCAGTGCTCATTACATTCTAATCCCCGCCAAAGTACACAGTCATTATAGTATATCAAATCTGCTGTTCTGAGCCGGGCACCTGGGATGGATCTATCAATCTATCATGCATTCCTTAATCCTCGAAAAGAAAATGAGTAGAGTTTTCAAATGAGCTGAATTCTTCTGCATGACTGGCAAATGGTTCAGCGGCCGTGATGAGTTTTTTTTTTTTCTTGCCTCAAAGGATAATTAAAAGCCAACTGCAGAAAAAGAAGATGGCTGTAGTTGTACTGTTCATGTGAAACGTGCATGTGAGTAAATGTGTAAGCGCTTTTAAGTAAAAATCAGAATGATGCGGTCCCGTTCTCAGCCACAAGGGGTACGTTTGTGTGTGAGTAGTGGGGCTGTATTGGTGTCTGTTTACACAAACGTCTAGCACCGACACAGCCAAGGAGAAGCAGTCTAATCTTTGTAGATGAGCGTGCATACGATTAGCTCGTGAAAACAACCACATGGGTGATGCTGCAGGACAACGGGTCCCTGCGAGAGCCCTCCGTCTACAGTTTCCGAGGACGTTGTCCTCCATTTTTGATTCCCCCGCATTACCATCCATCCAAGTACGTTGAGGACAGGAGTGATGATGCTTTGTAAATGAGTGTCTCCGTGCATGTATGTGGTTCCTAAAAGGAGGCAGTGGGGGATTCACAGAGGGAACTGGCATCAGAACAGGGTCCACTGCAGGCAAAGTGCAGCAAAGAGCAGCGCGAGGCTCAAGGGCCGGGCCCAGCTGGCAGACGGCGAGCCCCCTATCACCTTCACTGAGGGGGGCCTGGAAGGGGTGTCACGTGGGCTGTCACTTCCAGGCTGTCTCCCTATGGACTTTCCTTCACTTGTGGCATCTGTGTGCGCTGTAAGAGACAAGGGGAAGGGGAAGAGAGAAGCAGACAGAGATGAATGGTTTGGCTCATCACTGTAATCATGATAATCCTCTTTAATGTTCAGAGTCCTTTGGGCTTGTAAAACTGTATATAAGGGGCTTATCATCATCCAATCACCATTCCCACCATGCCATCTCAAGGGTTTTCCAAAACAATCAGACATGAACAATTAAGTATGATCATGTCTGTTACATTCAAATAGAGTTAATTTTGTAAATGAGAAGAAGCACAGCTGTGGGTGTTTCAGTCGAAAGCACCAATAATTTATTTTGAAGAGTGCTTTAAAACGTTTAAAAAAAGCATCGACAGTGCCCCATTACCACTGTTCAGCAACCAATTCACATTTATATCTGTTTGTCCAAGTTGTACACAACAAACCTGTGCCACTACACACTGCGTTTATCTGCCCCATGGGACACGGCAAAATAAAAACTGAACTTCCACCGTCATCATCATCATCATCATCACACACATATGATGGAGGACTGACTGGGTGTCTAATCTCCAGCAGCAGATAATGGACAGCCCAAACTGTGTCATTACTGCCAATCAGAGATAAATCAGGGTGATGAGGGTGTAGGGCCGACATTAAGCACCCATTTCAATCACAGTCCCGGCAAACACACACATGGAGTTACACACACAAACGCTCTTCTGCTGACATTGGTGAAATCCATTCGTGAAAGAGGACTTCACTCATGTCTCTACACCTCACTGCTCTCCCAGTCGCTCTCAAACGTCCTCATCACCATGACACTGAACGCGACTCGTCCATCTCTTTAGCTCACTTCCCTCTGGGATGTGACATTGTGTTGATGTCTCTAAAATCAAAAGGAAATGGCTCCTTCCGCTCATTACCCATCCTTCTTCCCACTCCTCTTCATGGGATCCCAGCCGGACCCAGCCCTGCCCGGCTATATCCATCAATGAGACAGATTAGCACCATCAGCACAGCAAAGTGCACGCCACGCTCTCAGTTGGCGGTAAAGTCAACCTGCATCTCTAATAGCTTATAGCTTGTGCCCCATGTTACAGGACGTATGTGAGTTCCTAGAGAGGGAGTGAAATACATTACGAATCAAATAGAGACAGAGATGAACGATAATGTGACTGTGTGTTGTGATAGCTAGTTATCACGACTACTGACAGTGCCAAAGCTCAGTGTCAAAAAATGTCTCTTTAAGCTGCCACTGTCACAAAAATAGACCAAGTTTGCAATTCCCACCAGTGTGAGTAAAATGATCTGTCTAGAATGCAGTTGTCTAATTAAATAGTCGCCCGTGTGGTGACTTGACTGCCAAGCAATTTGACAGCCAGGTGCGTGTGGAGTTATCAGATATTCTATAATTATATAACCATATACAATGTATTTTGAATACCTAACTAAATCACTTCTCCACCAACATTAAAGTACAGCATGTATTGCTCTTTCAAAGCTGTAACCAATAGAATGTTTTTTTCTTTCACACCCGTCATGATCAAATGTGTATACAAACGCCCATCAGCCCATCCCAATTGTGCACTTGGGTTTGTGTGCGTGCATGTGTATGCCTGTGTGGCTAGGGCTCGGCCGGGCTCTAGACAGGAGGGTTTTCCGAGCCAATGCTTTTCGTTTGTCCGTCGACAATAGACAAAGACATCATTTATCCCAAATCAGATTGCTGTTATTGTTTCAAAGGAAATAGGCTGCATCTCATCAGGGAGATGTCAGAAAACAGCATTTGAATGGGCCAACACAACACCACCACTACTGTACTGCAGACTAACCAACTGGCTAATTAATGAAGCAGGTCTTTGCCAGAACAGCCAATAATGGCATCGACGACAGCACTGACGACTTGTTTGAAGTTGTTTTGTTTCCATATGTAAAGGTTGGCAGTGTGGAATGTGATGTGATCTTTGAAAATGAAATAAATTGGATGCAATAAAGTGAAGTTACACGACTGACAGTCAATACCCATTAAGTTAATCATCCAGCTAGGTCCATGTGAAGGCAAAGTCAAACTATATAATTGCTTAGAGTACCGCCGGCTGGGAGGGGCTTAAAAGAGAATCAATGAAAGAGGTATCTGTGTAATTTACCGTATGTCTTATTTACTTTCAATTTCCAATTCATGTATTAATAAACCAAAGATCACACGCTACCAGCACACATACTCTAAAGAAGTACTCCACAGTAAAATGGTGGAGAATACACGTTAAGACATACTTATCATTGTATACAGAAAATGTAGATAATGCAATAATGTATTGTGTCTTCTTTATCTTGGAAAAAAATAACACAAAATCTTTAAAGGTTCTTTTCTGTGCATATAAACAAAGCTGATTAAACCATTAATTGAGTCACAGAGGTTGTTTTTTTTCATGATGTATTTGCATTTTTATCCACCAATATTTAAATAATTGAATTGTTAAAGTTATACAACAGAACATTAGAAGCAGTAGAAACTTGCCAAAAAGATTATGGTATTGTCCGTATGTATTTACAAGCAACTTGAGGGCCAAAGGAATGAACAATCAGAAGGGCATGAGGATCATGGAATGTGATGTTGTTGTCACAATGAGAAAATGTTAGCAGTTAAGCCGCGCTTCATAAACTGGCTCGTGTAAATCCCTCAAATATGGTGGTGTGTGGGGGGGAGGGGGGGGGGGGGGGGGGGGCAGAAAAACAGAGGGTGGGACAGATGACGGAGAGGGTTAGAGGAGGAAAACAGTTAGTTTGCCGTCTCAGTGTGAGGATGACAGGATGAAGATCCATCGTCACTTTTACCAGGGCAGATGGAATCATTCACCCTGAGCCACTTCAAGGCTACGCGATGGCACATCAACATGCTTCTCTCGTGACATATGTTTCCCACCAGTTAAAGACAAATGGGATTTGATTGGTAAAAAAGCTTTATAACAGGCAACAAAGAGTGTCAGAGATACAACTGGGTGCCAGAAACCCGAGAGACAAATAGAACTGGAGTGCTAAGAGGTCTGTCAAGAAGAGAGGCCGTCACGTCTGGGAAGTGTGTAATTATGTGTGTGTGTGTGTGTGTGTATGTGGACACTATTCCAGTATAAAGCATGGATTGTGGTAGGTTTCATTTGCCATAAAAGCCTGCAGTGAAAACAGGCTCATGGAGAGGAAGAGGATGGGCGATCATGTCACTTTGAACGTCTGAACATCCATTCTGATAGTAACACATGTAACAACACGGCTCAACCCCGGCCTGTGGCTTGTTAAAGAAAGGATGTTCTGTCTTCTGACACCTTGTTGACCTCTGTGTTGGCTGTGATTGTGAGAAATGGTTCTGAGTGTCCTTTGCCACTAACGCCTCTCCAGATGGGCAGATTGTGTGTTTGGTGGAGCCTCCATTTCCCATTGGCCAATGAGCAACAACAGCTGCTTCTAGCAAGCCCCAAAGAAGAGGTGGACCTCGGGCTCTGGCCAAGGGGAGGGAGGGGAGGGGAGTGAGAGGGGAAGGGAGGAAGGAATAAGGCTTGGAAGGTGAGTGGGAGGAATCACAAACGTATTGGCCATCATGTTTTTGGAAAAATTCGGAATGACAGAAAATATGAAGGTTATTTGGGCAACCATGTCAGTTTTCTAGTGCCAGTCCCCTCCCTCTCTCTCCCTCTCTTTCCTTCTCTCTTCTGCTCTGTTTCTTTTGGTTAGCCAGCACACTGCCGCCACATGGATTAAACCGATGCACAGGGAAGACACACACAATCCTCCCTCTGTCTTCAACTGATAGGACTTAATCTCTCTTTTTCTAAACATTTCATACATACTGTGGACTATAACACAATACAAATGCACACAACATACATGCACGCACAAAAGCATACTCATACACTCATTGGGAGTAGCGGTACTGGGGCAGCAGGGGCAACGGGTTCGTCAGACGAGTAAACCCTGGAAACTCTGGTCCATTTGTGTTGTGTGGGTTTGTGTGCGTCTGGCGAGTTGTGCAAGCTTGCATGCACACTGGCTGCAGAGCTGCAATCCAGCGAGGAATGGTGCTACTGTATACTGGGGTTTAGCGAGTTGCCACACTGTGCTCTCCAGATGACATGGCAACTTTTCCAGTGTCAACACTGACTTACACTCATTACAAGCATGAATATGTTCTCTACTCCATTCAATTGTGTTCATGATTTTCTATTTCACTGAATCAAGAATTGTGACGTAGCGACTCAGTTTAATCACGCGGTGACCGACTGCTGTCCAGTGTAACTTGACAACACACGCAGACGTTACATCGGTGAATAGAAGACCTGTTTATCATATGCTCGAAAGCACCGGTGGCAGTTTTCACTCTTCTGCCTGCTGCGTACAATTATAGAGACGGTCAGAAGGTGGAGGTTTGATTTATGGCACATCGAGGGAGTGCGGTGTAGGTCAGTAACTTCCTCCACACTCTCATTCTCACCATCTTCCTCCCTCCCCGCCTTGACCTTCAGGGTCTTCTCCCTGCTAAGCGGTTGATGGGAGACGGATGTGGGGGAGGAGGGTTGTAAAGCAGCTCTGGGGCCTGCGTTTTGACAAGGCCACTGGATTTGCCTCACAGCGATGTTTCATTAAGAGCGATGACCTTTGACATTTATTTTTTTCCCCCACTCACACAGGCAGACACATAAATGTGAGCATGCACACAGGCGTAAAAAGATTTACGCCTGCCCACGGTGCTAGCACATACGCTGACGGACGTGCTGTTTAAAATTAGTAGTAGACGTTCTGAGATCGGCGAGTCGCCTCTCGCCACACTGTGTGCTTGTTTTCCAGCATAAGTTCAAGACTGGTGTGCACGAGCAGCTGTTACTCTCCTGGGACAGCTCTGCCAAGCGGCTGAATAATGACACTGTTGATCCGCCGGGCTAGATCAATCCCTATTTGCTGTAAAACAAGGTCTGTGAAGCATTGGAGCCAGCTCACCGTTTTTTAAATGCAGTGAAGTCAGTAGAAATGATTTGTACCATTAGTCTGCGTCATTAACAGGGACAGAGCATTCTCCTCTGATCCAACCTGATGTGTAACATTTGCCAGATGTTTGCTACCTGCCATCCATCCCTTTGAGAGAGGCTCTTTGTTCGAGAGAAGACACAGATACAATGCTCCTCTACTCTCTTTTATCACAAGCTCATATTTCAAAGAGATTCTAAAGTTTTATGATCGTAGATTTCACCCTCATAATTTCATATACTTAGTGTAAATAAGCTGTGTTGCTGGCCCTCATTTGGGCTTTAACAGGTTATACAATGCTGATACATGGGGGACTTAAACGATCCATTCAGTGGCCATTCGTACTCCTTGGTGGTTGAGCACTATCATCATTTCCCCACAGCACAAGACTTGAATGCATGATGAGTCCCATGCACACTAAGCTTGGACTAGTCCCTTCTTATTCTTTGGTAAAGCCAGCATTACAAGGACATAGAGCTATCAGTCAGCCTGCTATCAGACCTTTGGACACCAATAAAAGGCCGATGCTGCTCTTGGAGGCCATGGATCATGGGTGTCCACATTGTTTGATACAGCTGGAGAATGCTAATACCCTCTGGGTCAGTTTTTTTATTTTTTTTTCACTGTCTCGCACACACTCACAGACATTCACCTTTCCAAGCACTCTGATCATTGTCTTATCTCCTTTCACACACTCTTTCTTACAAAGACGGGTAAGGTTGGAGGGTGGAGAGAAGGGAAGGATGCATTCACACAGTTCATTACTAGCATCCATCTCTGTGCTGTTTTTGTCCACGACTCACTCTTTATGTGGGGCCATGTCAGACAGGGGCTCCTCGCCCCGTCAAACTAATCTCCCTATTCCCTATTCTAAGAAACACACACACACACAAGCTAATTTATCTGGGAACTGTCCCACTGGTTCATAGGCAACCCGTACGGGGCTTGTTGCAGGCTCCCTGGCAGGCCACTCAAGGGGTTAAAGTGGAAAAAATACAGGGGCACCGGTGGAGTACACATTAGCCTGCAGCTAACCCAGCAACGGGGCATAGCAGCTTGGCAACTCCAGAGCAGGGATAAGTGCAATGGAATCTGCCCAGCGCGATTCTTGGCGGTGCTAGACTATTAAGCTCCTTGGCGAGATTAAGATTTACTCTCCTATAGACACACACAAACACATAGAGAAACAAATAGGCGAAAGGGGCCCTGGGAGGACAGTGACCTCCACCAGTCAATGTGACTGAGTCTCAAGATGGAGGGGAATCCTGAGGAGAAAGCAGCCTCGATGCAAGAGAGCGAGTTAAAGGCCCAGCACAACCCCGCAGTCTGACACACAGAGGCGCGCACACACACCACCTTTTGGATTGGAAGTGTTCAGTCACACACAAACACACACCTAACACTCCACCTGCGTGCACTCAAACACCAGATGCTTCTCCGCATCGGCACTTGTCGGGTCGTCCTTGCAGACAGAGAAGCGTAAAGGGCGCAGAGATGAACTTGCATACATATTATTTTGCTCCTTCGCCCACACGTCATAGCCATTTATTAACAGGAAGTGCACATCAGGTAGCAGTCGAGAGACGCTGTCACCGTGAGTGTCTCCGGACGTAACGTTTCACACATGGATCCCTCCCCTGCCCACTGGAATCAGCCAAGCAGCGCAGAAGCCTCAAGTTGGACGCTTTCACAGTGTGTGTACAGTCTTGCCGTGAGTATCGAGAAGCCAATGACACACTCAACCCTTCAGAGCTTGTTGTTGATGTTCAAGTGACACTTAAGGCTATCAGGGTGGAAGTACCAAAAAGTGGCTTGAGTGTGCGTAACCGTCTTGTGGCCGCTACCTGCTCAGTGACACCATGTAGCAGCAGCAGTGCCCACACTAAAGTGAAATGCAGAGAATAGAATGCAGTCTTGTGTTGCTCCATGTGACTAGCCTGCTCTGAATTAAACTAATCTAAGTGATACTTTCCTTTTCAACTTCAAAGTCAGAAATCTGAGTGGGATAGAAAAAAACAAAGTTGCGATGTTATAAATGTTTGATTTTGAGGGGGCGAGTCAAATACTTTGATGTAAACTCATGGTTGCGTAACTGACTGCAGTTTTTTTTCTCCTTCAAATTACTCAGAACGGTGCATAAGTGTCTAAGTCTTCGGTCAGTGGCCCTTCCCGTCTGATCTGTAATCAGCTGAAGCAGTGAAAGGTCAGCCCCCTTCCAGTCCTCCGGCCAGCTCTAATTGCCACATCAATTATGGATAAGGCAGAGGGGCTTTGTCGCTCTCAGCACTGGTCAATAGGACACACTTTAATGAAGTGACTTGTCCAAAGCGCAGCGCTTGATGCATACACATATACGGCCGCACGCAGACTCGCACTGCAGGGAGTCGATGCAAAAATTGGCTCATTGCTACCAACCTCCATTATCTGGCCATTCGTGCAATGCTAATGTCTGCGTCTGCTATCTGAAACAGATACTCTGATCGTGGTTTTGCTTTCAAACCAAAGTTTGAGATAGAAGTACCTGTCTGGGAAAATCCCTCTCCGAGTCCTGCCATGCTTTCTCTCCTAGTCTGTATTTCCCCCTGCATACCAGGCTGAGTTGAGACAAAGAGGATCAGACTCATCCCTGCTTATCCTTCTACTGTATTTTTCAATATCAGTGGAATGTCTGCCTTTATTTGCTCAGTGCTGAGTTACAGAAGGAATGCCGGTTTCTGTGTTAGTAGCCGGGGCTGGGCTCCAGACGAGTCAAGAAAGTCAAGAGGGTCACTCACGCAACTCAGCTCCCACCTCCTTTCTCCCACCCATTCCCCAGCCCAACCCCAGCAGAGAAGCCCAGATATGGGCATTAATAAAGCCCAAATAAACAAGGGCCATCCATGAGTCGCTCAGCAGTAGGTCTGCCTGTTAGTGTGTGTAGCAAGCAACACACTATTCCCAAAATCCATCGACTACAGATTAAATTGGTCTCAATGTCAACCCGAAGCCTGACAGGGGCCCCGAGGTGTAAGGGTGGTGTGCAAGAGTGTTTTGCACACAATAAAAAACAAGTCATAGCTATTGAATTTGCAGTTTTCAATAAAGAACACTTTATGAGTCTGGACACTGTCTTTAAAATGCCATTTACTACTTGGAAATCTCCACATGTTGTCAGGATTTCTTGTTATATTAGTGAATAACAGCTAATTCTGTGCTACTGTAGTTAAGACTTTTATGTGGCTATACGGTATCAGAGCACTGAGTCGCGAGCATTCCTTGTCCCTTTGCTGGTAAACTTCATAGCAACCATACAAAATTCCTTTTCACTAACTTCTGAGGTAGTAACTCCCACCACTTCCTTTAGTTTATAACCTGTTGCCACACCAGAGATCCTTAGTGTTTCGAAAACGCCCCAAAGGTGTGCTGGAGAGGTTCAATCATAAAGGCCTCACTGATACTGCTTGGAAAGGAAATGATGATGCTGGCTAATGAGAACCACTCTCCTCTGAAGACCACGTGCCTGGGGAGCCCTTCAAGCTAATATGCTCTCGAAGTGCCATAAAAAACACAGGGCAGAATATGCCAAGTAAGGAAGAAAAAGTAGATCACTAAAAAGAAAGGTAGAAGATGGTATAAAATTAGATGGATGTGCGCAGCAGGGAATAGGAGACAGTTGATCACAAATGTGAAAATTAACAATACAAATGGGTTATACAGCGATTATAATAAAACAGAATATCTGTCGAATAGTTTAAGTGCTAACAAATGGGTTTCGGCACATATTAGTTTCGAGGATTATCCTTTTATTAGTTCTGTTTGGAGAATTTCTTTCCCCGTATTCATTTCAGAGGGAGCGATAATGAAATTTCTCAAAATCATTCACAGATTTTGTGTTTAAAATTACGCAATGTCACAACGTCACATAGAACAAATAGATGACTCTGCATATCTGAGTGAAAATGTGACTCACTCCTCCCACATTCATCCGCAAAGCAGACCATCTTCCTGTCCAGCAAAGCTGTCTCTGATCCTCTTGTTCCTTCTTCTCCAACCCTACGCTGCCCTCCGGAGCACTCTCTCAGCTCCTTGAGCTCCAGATGAAAGGCTAAGGGAAATGGCAGTCCTACTGGTAATATCCGCACCGGGACAAAGCCAATACATCTGCTGGCCAGCCGGCCTCTACGCACGCCAGGCCCAAGGGGACCCGGCTCCGTCCAGGGCCTAGTATTGGAAGATCAAGGGGTTGGGATTGGATCTACCCAACCTGGCAGGGTACACAAGTACCAAATCCCCCACCCACCAGCTTAACTCCTGTCTCTCACGGTAGATTGAATCATATGTTTGTATGTTGCAATCGTCCTCTCTGAAGCGAAAGCCCTGAACATTTTATTATCATATTACCGGTACTTCCCTGCCTCTGTTTCATCTCGTACTGTAGAATCTCATCATAATGCTCTCTGGTTTTACCCCTCCCTTGTTGTAACTGTCTCCAACATTTTCTTTCACCTCTACTTCTGACCTTCTGTCCTCTCTCAGACCCCAATTTGCTGCACATCACCCTTAATCTCCACTCCTCTCTCCAGCATGCACGCTTTCTAAGGTGAAAAGCAGGTTGCTGTTTCCAGGGCCACAGCAGGCTGCAGTGGGCTTGGGGTCGATCCAGCGTAATCATGCTCACACAACGGTGTGGGTTGGCCAAATCCTGCCCAAGCAGCCATTCATTTCAGGAATGTTCTTCGCCTGCCAGGGTGAACAGCTGCCACACACCTTTATGGTCTTTTTCGGCTTTGGAGAGAAGTTCTTTCCATGCCTTCGACATTCGGGTGCAGAAACACCAGCAAGCCAAGAGCATCATGATGCATATGTGTCAAAGTTGAATCACTGTATCAAGGTCAGGTTCAAGGGCATTATCGATACAACACTATGCAGTTTTTTAAACAGCCAAGTGGTAGAAAGGACTACAGAAGTGTTTTAGAATATATAATATAAACTGCATATTACACTGGACATTGATAGATGGGGAGAGCAGATTTTGCTCCTATGCCCTTCAGCCTTAAATTCAAAATCTGCTGATTGGAGTCTTCTCATGCCATACAAACCCACTATTTAAATGTCTTTGAATGTCTCTATGTGTGTGTGGCGAGTGCGTAGAGGAATTCATAACTTACATTACACTCCATTTTCTTATTAAAAAAGTCCACAAACCTAGCAGCTGTGAATTTAAAATAGCATTCAGACCCAAGACTTTCCCTTGGGGTCAGGTTTAGACACACACACATGCACACAAACACACACACTTGGAGCCAGCTGTTTCCTTGGGGTATGGAAGGAGAGACAAGAAAAGTTAATATATTTGTCCTTCTGCTCAGGAAAAACAGATGAACACTGATCGACTGGTAAATCTTTCCATCTTGTCATATCTAGACGATTATGTTCTTTGACAGGATGGCAAAGAACGACAATTATTGGCAGTGGCTTCAAGCTAATCGAGAGCTTTAGCCACTGGAGTGCAGAGTGTGTGAGCAATGCCGGAGGTGTCTTCACTTTCTTGATGAGCTCACAAGTGTGCCTGACAGATGGTGTTTGTTACCGAACGAGAATGGTACCTTCATGGCTGTGCGATTCACACGTTTTCGCAGCGCATCCCTCCGGCTCGAATCGCAGGAAGTGTTTACCCATGCAATTACTTCTATCCCTCCTCTGAGATGGCTAACCTGTTTGTGTTCATGACTCCTCACACCTTTGTCAGGCAGATTGCCTCAACAACAGCACTAACAACAGTTATACTGCAGTCCAATACCGACGGTGTAGCAGTGGGAATGCTGTTAAATCCCCCACGTTCCATTCTAACCTCTTTCCTGATCATAAAGGTTTCACAAAAAACAGTAAAAGTAAAAAATAACATCTCTTCTCTCCGGTCTGTTTTTCCCAGATCTGCACAAAAAGGCCAGGACAGAAAAGACATGCGCCGACTCTGCCAGACACTCAGATACGGCTGCTGGGCTCACGGAAGCAGACAAACAAATAAAGTACTGACCTAGCTTTTGATGCACAGACATTTGGAGTCTCCTCTCTCTTCCTAATGGAGAGATAGTGGTCTAAAGTGCCACTGTGGGTCTTTTAGAGATTAATACGTTAATGAGCTAGCTACAAATGAATAGCTCCTTTGGAAGGAGCAGCCTTAAGTGTTCCCGAGCTAATAGAGTTAATAAGCCATAGTCACGCCACAAAATGCACCACAGAAGAGGCTCTCATTGCTGCAGGGGAAGAGAGATGATATGGTTCATTAAAGATTTACTGATTTATTCTCCTGTTCATGGATGTGGTCATGGCAGTTCGTACATCACTAGGCCTTGTTTACTTGGCACACAACCAGGATGTCTTCAGGCAAGAGGAGCGGGATTTGAACCACGATCAAACAGGCATGACACCATGCAATCAGACTGCACTTTCTTTTAGAAGTGGAGAGCTAATTGGAGTATTTGGAAAAGAATGTGACTTTTACAAGTCTTTTGGGATCCTTTATGTAGCCGGACGTCAACAAATAGTAGCATTGTGCTCATTTTTCATATGGTTGCCTATTTAGGAAGTGTTTGCATGTAGAAACAGCAGCATCTGCATTCTATACCATGCTTTCAGTTTGCAGGAGGCTGCACACTTGCATCCCATCTCCTGAGTAAGACTTGCAGAAGTTCCATCACATCTGAGTGATGATAGAGACAGAGAGTCTGTTCTCTGCTGATTAGCGCTGTTCATTAGCTCGGTAATGAAGTCGCTCGAAGCACAACAGTGGGTGGTCATGCCCCCTTTTAACATGGACTTTTGGGAGCTAGGCCACAGCTGAACAGAAGCAAACAAGTGCACAGATGGGAGGTAAAATATGCCTCTTGCCCCAATAACTCATTTAATGAATTCCAATTTACAATTACCAAAGTTGACATTTGGATATTACAGAACAGTTTAACCAATATTTCCAAAGTTATAAGAGAATGAGAGACATTTTGATATATATATATATATATATTTAAGATGACTTTCCCTTTAATATAATGTAAATCTGGAAAACAAGGGAGTGTGTGACCACAGCATGTGACTGAAAAAATACATTATAGGATGCATATTTCCATTATCTACCAGAAAGCTTTGGAAATTGCCACAGCCGAGTTCAAAAAGCCAGGCTTGGCTGGTGTAAATGAATTATATGCCAAGAGTGAACCATGCAGCACAGGACAAGTGTTGCCAGCTCTCTGCATCAGTCTTCAGAGAAGTGAATGACTGTCAATAGTCAGTGGTGTCTCATAGTAAGGCCAATGCAGTAATTTGTCTTTATAGATCCCAATAGGCCAATCCTATCTTTCCAAGAAGCATGAATTTGTTACTGGATGACACATATTCTTTTGGAGGCTAAAGGACTGTTGTACAGGCAGCAGGGCTCACCAGGATATGGATTTATACTTTGAGCACAGACTAATGGGTTTTGTTCTGTAAATCTCAGACAGTGGTCTTGATTGATTATCCCCTGCTGTTGGGTTACTGCTGCTGCTGTCAGAACTCTAAGAAAGGCTGCTAGGTTTTATCCACATCACAACAAGGAGCAGGGCAGAAAGGACCTGTTCAGAGCTGTGTGGAACAAGGAATGTAATGGCTATTGATCGGTGTATTAGCTACACTGTGGTGTGGGTAGCCTTCTTGCTACGCTTTGGTAAAACTAGACCTGTAGTTTTAAGATATGCTGATTTAGAGCCCTTATGCTTTGTGCGTATTAATTTTGTCACACTCGTACATTACAGTGGCTAATACCTTATATTAAGATTTTAGCTGTTTTTAATTTACTTTCAGTGCTAAATTTCATGGCAAGTAGTCAAGTAACACTGCATCAGGCATAATGCATGTTACATAAGTACAATGCAGATTTGATATTTAGCATCATACAAGTGAAACTAACACGATACATGTTACGTGTGGAGAGACTGCTGAATCAGCATCTGGAATTTCTGCAGTCTTGCAGAGGAATTGAGGAAGCCAAAGAGGCTCAGTTTACTCCATGTAGGATCGAAACAGTCTTTATTGCCTGTCTCCTTGCTTGGACATGGACACATTTTGTAACTCTTATCGCGAACCGGGCACCTGCTGCTATTGTCTGCATGTATGAGTGTATATTTGCTCCTCCACGTTCCTCTCTAATCCCTCCATGCTAGTCAGACAAGGTCTTCACAGCCGACAACTTCGTTCAACTGCGTAGGTGTAAAAAAAGCAACATGATAATTAGGGATGATTAACAAGAAGCTTCTGCAGGAGATCAAATAATTCTCATTAAAGCCGACGCAAGCCCCAACACCTCCTCACTGCCTGTGTGTGTGTGTGTGTGTGTGTGTGTGTGTGTGTGTGTGGTTGTGTGTGTGTTTGTGTGTGTGCCCACTGAACTAAACTGGCTTGTTGTTCTTTAGGATCTGAGGAACCTTGTGTGCCACAACCTTTCCTGGAGCCTCAAGGGGACGCAGTGGGCGAGGATGGCAGGGTGTGAAAATGAGTGTCAAAGTACACTTCCCTTGTCATGTAGGAGGTGCGTGAAAGAGCGACTTTGTGGAAAACAATTCAACGCTCACTGAGATAGAGAAAAGAGAGTGAGAGGCAGATCTGTCCTTGGTGACACAGCGCACAAAGTCTGGTGACCGAAAGTAGAACACAATTAAAATAATAAGAGAGAGATGATAAATGTCCACATGGATTGGTGTTGACGTCATGAGGAACGTGGGTGATACAAAGAGTAGGGTTGTTATGAGCCAAGTGAAGGAAGCACATTTCACAAAATGAATAGAGGACTATGTGAGTGTTTGTGCATGTGTTACTTACAGGTCTGGTCCTGACCGTCTCCTGAGGCTTGACATCCATCTTCATCATCACAGTCCGTGGTGCTGCCCTCCTCTGTTTCCCCACTGCCCAGCTCATCCCAGGCCTCCATCTGGCCCAGTTTTGGAAACCTCTCCTGGGTATCCTGAACCACAAACACAGCAATGGGAGGTTTATCACACACTGGTTCATGTGGAATGTCAATCTTTGCTATGTTTACATCACTGTCTTGTGTCGGTCACACAGACAGATGAAGCGCAAACGTGAAATGCATTCGCAGAGCACGTTATAGATCTCGCAAACCAGAAAGCGTCCGCGTGTTTCTCAAAGGAACGTCATGGCTCTGTGTGTACGCGTGTCCTGCTCGGACATATCAATCCCTGTAAATGTCAGCGAGGGCCCAGCAGATGCTCCAAAGCATCTGGGGGGAACAGAGGAGCAGTGTGGAGCGGTGTACTGGGAGGGCCCTGGGTGGTAAGATGATGCGTTGCATTTAATTAGAAGCACATTCTAAGAGGAGCTTTAATTAAAAGGTGGAGAAAGACGTTTTATACTTTACGGGAAAACAAATAAATGACACAATACTGTAACACCGGTGTAAATACTGTTTTCGGTGGATGTTTGATTTTGTATGGGAATTATAAGAATGTCTTTTCCCTTCACTCTTGCATTAACTGTAATCAACACATGGAGCTATAGCAGCCATATCACACCGTACTTTAACGCTGCTCTGCATGAAGACTTTCTCAGCCCTAAGCAGCGCTCCTCACGATGTTCGCCTCTCTCAGCATGGGGCCAACTAATTGGACCACCTGCTGGTCCTTCCTGCTGTCAAGGTGGTCTTTGTTCCATCACACCATGTCTGACAAGAAACTCTCGTCACTCAACAGCAAACGATCCTTTGGAGTATGAGGGTAAGAAAGTGGGGTGAATACCAGATTTTGCAGAATATGTAGAACTACAGAGACCAACACAGTTTGCTCATTTTGTCCATGCTTTAGGTTGTACATGAATACACACACACACACACACACACACACACACACACACACTATTAAACATTCATGAGAAAGCTGACAAGATCAATGCTGGTACACAGCTGACCTTCATATGGAGGCAACAACCACTAAAGACATGTTGAGAGGTGGGTGGGGGGAGTGGGGGTGGGGTTTGGGGTGTTATGGGATGACTAATATCCTTTCTATTGACACGTGACTTTGCCTGTCACTCAACACACCTGACAGCAAAGGTGACATTTAGCCTGTTGTCTTCTGAGCCTTCAAAACCCCAAAATAATTAATTGCATGATCTATACTGTACATGTGAACTGACATTGCAAAACTAACTGTACGTTACACTCCTTAATAATAATAATAATAATAATATTTTAGTTTTCTATAGCACTTTTCAAGCCACTCAAAGACGCTTTACATACAACAAAATGAAAGAAATATAAGAAATATACATCTTTCCTTTAAGATAAATGTTAACTTCGGCCTGAGAACATTGTGACGCTTGCATAAACCAAGGTATTGGACGAATTACGACTTTTGACCTGCGCAAAATGAAAAGCGAGGGGAGCACGTTAGGATACATCGTCTGGGGACCATACACATCTGTGCCTGTGTGTCATGGCAATCCCTCCAATATCTGTCATGACATTTCCAATGAACCCAAAAATATCAACCACTTGGTGGGCCAAAGTCACAAAGATGGATCCTCTGAGAAGCAAGAATATTCGTACAAAAGATCATGGCTATTCATTCGGTCGTTGATGAGATATTTCACTCCAGACCTTCTAGCATTGGAGAACATATTTGAAGGAATATGAACCCAGACAGTCAAGGCCTTAAACTGACAAGTAGAAATAATGAGGATCCCACACAAGTGTTGATGTATGACTGTTTGATTCTCAGTGGTAATTCTGAGGCAGTCATACTGGTGTCAAAGCCCTCAGAAAAGCACTTATATGTGTATTCTTTCTGTCGTTCTAAACCAGAGCAGCGATAACCATTATCTGCAACCGAGAGAGAGAGGAAGAGGAGACCAGACGGATCCTGAAACAAAGCGGGTACGTTTGATATTGTAACTCATTACATGAGTCGCACATTCCAGTTTTACTTAATGTGAAAGCGCCGCCTCTCTCTCACTCCTAAGTGAGTGAAACGAGTGCTACAGTGAAATGAGTCTCGTACAACCATAACACAAGGCCACGCTTCATGAAACTGGAGAGGGCACTTTAATGGAAGCAGCGAGAAACATATTACTTATGCCCACCTCAAAAAGAGAAAAGAAAGCCATTGACAATCCTGGAGAGCTCGGTTTTCATAGATGGACAGTTAAGTACTAGAGGATTACTGAGAATAAATGAGAACAATATGACATGCTGGTTACAGTAGCACACTGTATAGTTATGGATTGGCTCCCGTTAGAACCTGTTGACAGGCTCTGTGTGTGTCCTGCACTTACTCTGCCTGTTTCAAGGCTGCACTGTGATCAAGTTAGAGGAAGGATAAAACCTTGCTTTAGGGGCAGATTAGGAGACACACTAAAAATCCTCGCTTTGTGAATGATATTAAAAACTCACAATGATTAATGTGCAAAAAAACAGTGATCTAAAATTTAAGTATGTGTCCACTGCACCATCCAAATATTTTAGCATAAGCCTGCAAGGGGAATATAAGCAATAATGGAATAGACAGAAAGAGAGAGAGAGAAAACATCTTCCTTGGTTCTGGAGAGCAACCAAAGTGAACCTATTAACCTTTTTTATTATGTAAAGCAACTAAATATATGCAGCGAGTTTAGGAGGAAATGCTTTGCTGAACAGCACAGTGTGTGTACTAACACCAACCAGATAACCGTTTGGGTATTGAGCTAATAACCGTGCCGTTCAGGGGACGTTTAACACACTGCAGCTTGGCCCAGCTGTCCTTAAAGTATGTTAATTAAAGAAAGGAATCAATTAAGGAGCCGTTGCTGTGGAAACCACACTCTGGCCGTTGCAGAATTGTTGAATGGCTGCCGTCCAATGCCGTTTGTTTAACTGCGAAACTGCCAGCATTTGGTTTGTTATTTCTTTCTGTTCAAATTTCTTTAAAAAAAAAAGTCACACACACAGGAAAAATAACTGTGGTTTCCCCACATCATAGTGAAGAAGCATATGTCTAATTTGTGTCGGAGCTAAAGGAAGGGGGATATGCTACATATATATTATTATATAGATATTCCAATATGACTTCTTAAACAGTGTCGAATGCATAATGTGCAGTTAATATTCCCTCTCCCACCTGCTTTTTGATTGACTGCTGCTGCACTGAGGACCAGCTCTGGGTTTCAATGAGTGCTTTGAGTGTGTTTCTCTAATTGGCTTTTTTTCCCCCCAGTTTTCTAAATCTTCTTTGGAGTAGAAGCAGGATATACATTACATGCTCAGCTGTGCAAGTTATTTTCAAACACAAAATGTAATGTATGTCAGCTAAATGTGAAGACTATTTCAAAAGGAGCAGACGTCTCCTGTTGCCTTTTTAACCCTCCAGGGACAGACGTCTTGGTTCTCTCGTGGCTCTGCCTTCCCTCAGTCTGACAAGCACAACAATGCTCACTCTCACCAGGCAGGTGCATTAGATGGAGCTGTGCTGTTTCAGAACGGGCTATTGATAGAGAGAACATGCTTCGGGAATAAAATAATCATGTCGGCCCTTAAAGGGGAACTACGTCCATTTTCTAAATTCATGTCATTCTAAGACAGTCCAAACATATTAGCATGAACCACTCGCTTCCCAAATCCCCAAAGCGTGGGTGCTTCAACTCAAATGTGTGATGTCATCAAGTGTGGGACTCCTCCATGGACAATGACTTGGGAGAGATGACACTGAGAGCACCCAGGGGGATGATCTGAGTAAAGCGTCAGCTAAATGAAAATGAAATGTAATATACGGGTTCATCTTGTGTTTCACCACTACAATAGAATAAAGTTAATGTGGTAAAGAAAGCCGACGGTGGGTTCTCCCTTTCATTCGCTGCACTATACGCAACATGAATACTGTCGTTCAACATAGTTTTGAGTGAATAGACAGTAGTTTGTATCTTTTTGGACAAACTGAACGATACTATACTCAACACTTCCTGAGCCTCCTTGCCGGTCGGAGACGTGTAACTATGTTGACCAAGACATGACTTGTGAGCTGAACTGGTGTAAAAATACATAATGACCTGGATATTTATTGTGTCCAGTGGTTGCATACTGGAATATTTCAACAGATATAGAATGCAAAACGTGTTATATGTGTTATACATATTATCTCACATATTGGTACTAAATAGCATGTTAGTATGGACTTTTTTTGACTCAACCCCAGTCTACCACGCAGCTCCAGACTCGATACACAGTAAATCTGTCAAAGTAAATTTGACTCAAATTGGAAGAAAAAAATACTCAAAAAAAATAGAACATTTGGTCCCAGTCTAAATAGAGTAAAATCTACTTTTGTCTGTGTTATTTTTACTCTATTCAGTGTTCATATTCACCTCTACATGATGATATAGTTACTATAATTAGATTCAACTCTATACAGAATTAAATTCAATTATATAATTCTGTAATTGAATTGGATTCAACTCTAAATATAATTATATATAGAATTGGATTCAACCCCCTTCAACCCTCTTTCGTCCTATAAACTGTAAACGCGGTTTTACTCCAATAGATTTTGTTCTGAATATTTGCTCATACTCTACTGGCTACGGCTATAATAATTACGCTCATGTTCATTACATTACATTAAATTTACCTGACGCTTTTATCCAAAGCGACTTACATGATATACAGTAGACCGTAGACACAGCAACGGTGAGCAATGAGGGTTAAGTGTCTTGCTCAAGGACACAACACTGACTGGCTGAGCCGGGGTTTGAACCACCGATCCTCTGATTGAAAGTCAGACCTGCTAACCACTGACACACAGTCGCCCCACAAAAAACTATGTTCAGTATTGGTTATAACATATTGCAATTCTTAATTTAGGTGGTTTTCCCCTTCAAAGGTCAATTGGAATGTACACCTATATAACTCTTTCATTACTGTTTAGAGAACTTAGTTGAAGGGTGACATGGGCTTTAAAATATGATGTCAATAGGAAGGCTGGTGAACTGTAATTTACCTGTTTAATCAAACTCTTCATCATCCCATAGAACCTGTTTCTGCTGTTACATGTACAAAGCAAGGTACTTGATTTCATGATATACTGTATTCCTCCCTGAATAAATATCATTGGCAGGTTTAAAGCCATGAGTCTTTAGTACTGCGGTTCAGACACTGAAATCTGACATTTCATATCCACTAACAACACAAGAACTGAATCCAGAAAAACAAGGTCAATGTGAGTGTGGGAGTGTTGCAACTTCAGATTAACATCTATCTAAGGTTTGCAACTGTACGTGCCAGGGAAAACAAACAGGGACAGATAGACAAGAAGGAATGAAAGGCGGATAGACAAAGCAGAGAAAGGGGAAATCAAAAAGGAGAAATGCTGAACTCGGACCGGAAGACTGAGCTTGTGGTTGTGCAAACAGGTGAAGGGGGGCTGAGGGTGGAGGAGATGAAAAAGCAAGATGCCAGCCTTTGCTTTGATATTACCCGAAATCCAAAGACAAATCAGTCATTCCCATAAAGCTTTGAATAAAATCCCAACTCATGAAATATTTGCTAGTTCTTCTCTCGCTCTGCCGACTCATTCTCCTCTCTCTTTCATTTCAAAAGCATTCTCTGGTTATAGGATGATGGGGCAGGGTTGAGAGCATCCCGGGCTGAATTCCTGCATGTATTTGAGTGCATCCCGGTCACACTGAAATCAGTACTGCCAGGAGAAACCAATCACCTTCTGAAGAAGCTTGGAAGAAAGACATGGCTGAAAGAGCGTGTGTGTGTGTGTGTGTGTGTGTGTGTGTGTGTGTGTGTGTGTGTGTGTGTGTGTGTGTGTGTGTGTGTGTGTGTGTGTGTGTGTGTGTGTGTGTGTGTGTGTGTGTGTGCGTGTGCGTGTGCGTGTGCGTGTGCAGCTTAACCAGGAAGCTACTGGGGAGGCACGTTCCAGTTTTATGTGGAAACCGAAAATCTGATTATGAAATGTAAAAATGTGAAATGTGGTCAGCGGGGATGGGATATGAATACTGCAACTGTCGCAGTCGTTGCGTAAGTGTGTCTGTGCACGTGTATTATGTGGGATACTGCTGTCAAACTAGTGAAACGGGATCGTAAGTCATAACCTTTGTGTGTAACAGTATCACCTCATTGAGGGCAGTCGTGGTAAAACACATGTGGACAGAGAACAGGAGATGAGAAGGACAGCCAGGAGGAGGCCGAAGGAAAAAGTGACGGTGGTAATGATTAAAAATCTGCTGAAGAGAGTCCTCCCTACTTTTAGATTAAAATTCTCTCCATTCTCTACTGTCCAGGCTCATAATGTTTTTGTGCAAAAGCAAACATCAGCTGAGAGACTGAGTAAGCATGAACTGCATTCAGAGGCAGTCCTCTGTACATCGCAGATTGCCTGGCAAGTGTATTTCCAAAGTATTAGTGTGACGGGGAGGGGAGAGAGAGAGAGAGAGAGAGAGAGAGAGAGAGAGAGAGAGAGAGAGAGGTAGACTTCTAGGGCGAGTGACAGGCAGCAAACAAAAGTAGCTGTAGATTGACGGCGCTGCTCAGCCATCCATAGCTGTGATTCTGGAGCAGATATGATATATTGTTTGTGTGGATTAATAGAGGATGTTTCCAGAAAGTCCTTAATTACATAGACTTCGACTGGAAGATTGAGCAAGTTTAGGACTGGCCACCAAAAGTAGTTTCAGTCTGGACTTGCATTGCCATCCAAAACATGGAAAAGGGAACTTATTCAAAAGGTAATTCGAAATCAAAGGCGTAACAAGCGAGCCAAGAGATTTTCTCCTGTTGTCCATTCCCGTGGTCAAAGAAGAAGCCAATAAAAACCCTTCAACCAAAGCTGACAGCCAGAGCTTTTGCCTTGTTGCCTTTGAGATGAGAAATCCATAGTGCTCTGTAGACGATGAAAAGATGAAGTTCAATTCTCAACAGATCACTGACCACCACCAGCTCACACAAAACAGGCAGACTTCATCCAGTTATCCTATTTTGACAACATATCAGCTCATTACCATACGCTAACTATTAACAAATGAGTAGACACACTTAATGCACCTCTTTATGCACCTCTGCCAAGGCCACACAAGCCGAACCCGTCTTAACTTTGTGAGTTCACTTAAATCAATCACATGTAACATCAAGATTTGACAGATTGTGGGGTAAAATTACAGAACGGTAATGATAAGTTTGGTTGCAATGGCAAAATGCAGGTTGGACATCATTTAAAGGAGTACAGAAACTGTTTAAAATGGATGACTATGTATTTTGGCTGCAAAGATTTGTCTTGAACCAAGGAATGCAGTAAAACTCTGCTTCTTCATCTCAAAAACAAAACGTGTTTTAAGTAGCCATATGGTTGTGTTTTCTGCAACAGTTTTGTTGCCCGTGGGCCAATGACCTACGTTTTAATTGGACTTCATGAAATCAGTATGAAATCTGAAAATCTGCTTGTACTTTTGAAAATAAACGATGACATTTCCCACGACCTCTGAGTAATACTTTGAAAATTTTTCAAACAAAGGCAACACACACCCCTGCCCTGCAAGCTAGCGCTTGTCGATTATCTCGCTAACGGTAAGTGACACTTTATTCGCGATGCCCTGGTGAAACCCCCGTGAGTCAATACCAGCATCGCGCTGTGGCGTTGGGATCGTCACACCCTGCTACTGTCAGGCACCGGCTCAGGCAGATAGCGGTTGTGTAACGCATGTAGGTGTGAACACACTTTGGCTTTTGTGGAGAAAATGATTGAGGTGTTGTTTTAAATGTTTGACGGTTTGAGTGACATGAGCAGCTTTCTCAGGGCATGTTCCAACATCTACCCCGCTGCTGAAGACTCTGGCGTGTGAGATGTGAGTGGAAAACAGAGAGTGGCGACTGCTGCCGCTGTGCTGCATGGAAGCAAAAGCCTTTCAGGCTTCCAAGCAGCACAAAAAGATTGATCCGTCGATTCATTCATCCATCCATTCATTGAGAACTGGACAAAAAAAATACATGTAATTGAGTTGAATCACATTCAAATTGAATAAAATGCAATTTTATTTCAAGAAACCAGTGCCGATATACAGCTCAAACTGAAAACTTGAACAAATGCACATCGTATCATGTTGAAACGTTTTCATGATTTTGTGCCAGTAATAGAAACGGGTCCCATAATTTCTCCACATGACAAGAATCACTGTCTGCGTGGAACTGAAACCCATGGGGAGAGTAAATATGACCCAATGTGGAAAAACAGCCGCAGTTAACTGGATTTTTACGAGCTTTGCATCTAATTATGATGGTAATGTTATGCTTAAGTTAGAGTCTGGGTTCATGCAGTCTGGTTGCCAAGCTAACAGAGAGCCCTGGGCAGGGAGACTTGTTGCTGTATCGTTGCCACAGCAGCAGCAAAGAGCAGCAGAGCTCCTGTGAAGGCCAGCTCCATCATCTTCTTCACGTGGAAAGAATCTGTCCCCTCCCTGTGACGGGCTGCCAGCTCAGCCCGAGCTCTTTCTTCATCCCTGGACTCCACTAACTCTTTAAAGCTCAAACACTGTGACTGCTGCAGGCACTGCTCTAACATAAAAGAGACATATTCCGTGAAGGCGTGTGGGAGTCACAAAACCATCGTTTGGTTTCTCATACAGCATAACAGATATGCTTTTACAGGACTGAACATCAAACATGTGTTTTGTTTATGCCTATGTCTTCTAAAGAACATGCACAGACAGTCCTCGCTAACAAGAGCACACATTCATTCTGAGTCGCTGCAGCATAGCTGATGGATGCGAGGATCGGCTGGATCCACGGCGGGGATGTGCTGAGTGTGTGTTGAACACAAGTGAGGCATCTCTGATGTGGAACCTGGCCGGTCTCATCAATCACGCATACAACTGGCCTCGCTCGGCTGCATTTCCAACTCTCCATCCGCCACAGCTTTCACCATTTCTTATGACGCTGTCTGCGTTTGTGCGTATGTGCGTGTGCAAGTCAGAGGAAAAAAGAAAGATCAAAATAATGCGTGAGAATGAGCGTCTAGGTTTCTTTTGGTTTTTTTCTCCCGCGCTGCCTGTCGCCACCGACTTTTCATTTACCGAAGTGCAAATTGACAAACTGACAAATGATCTGGCCTCAGTACTCGCATGGAAACAGATAGACCATTGTGAAAAAGATCCCCACCCAAAAACAGCTGGACCGATGGCCGGGAATCAAAAATCCACTTTGAAACATTTATTGTGCACATTAGCAATATTTACAGGCCGAGAGACAGAGAGCGAGAAAGAGGATATTCAGAGGACATACACAGGGGAGGAACATAACTTGGGCCTACTCACTTAATGGACCGTTTTATAGGAGGTCAGGAGATTATACGTGTCCTGCGTGCTTTTTTTTGTGTGCTAATACCGGCTTTTATGTATTGGATTCTTCACGGTGATGTGTTGATCCAAAAGTGCAACTGTGCAGGATTCCTCTTTCTTCTTCCACCTTGCGAACCTGCCTGCCGCATGCTGTGGATGTCTGTGAATCAAACAGTGCATACAGACACGCACACGTTTGTTTTTTATGCAGCTCTGAGTGCTTGAAGAGGAGAATGCCATGAGTAGATGAGGGGTTTGTGATACATCAGCAGCAGTTTCCCAATCCTCTTAGTGCCACAGTGCTCTGGGCCTAACTACTCTCCACTAGGTAAAAATATACACTTAAACCCACTAATCCCGGAAATGGAGGTTATTCAAATTCGGAAAAATTCAGATCAGGGATTCATTGAAATACCTGCAATACCTTTCAAGTAAAAAAGAGAATATTTATGCAATTCAAATTGACCCAGTCTGTATATTATTTTTATTTAATTGACTTTAAGTGAAAATAACAATCCAAACTCGCTCCAAGGATGAACGAACAAACAACCAGAGACACATAATTGTACTTCTAACACTGACACAAAATTCAAATCTTACCTCAAATAGATCATTTGTATTTCCTTATGTGAACGTCTGAAACTCACAAACGCACACAAAGAACCCAAATGAACAACCGCTGAGACATTAGTTTGATTAGTCCATGGGAAACATCTCAATAACAATGTTTCTTTCTGTTCAGCATTGTCTTACAGCCAAGGTCAGGTATTTTGTACTCAGTGGCGGGTTGCCCGACTTTGTAATAGTCCTGCTGTTTAACAACAACAGATGAGATGTAATCCGGAACACTTTACCGGCTCTTTCTCCCAACTTGCCGTTACGTATTTAAGTGTTTCTGATAAATGCGGAGACTGTTACTGTTACCTTAACGGTCGCTAAGATTTCAAGCGTAGAGCTTGAAACAGGCAGAGCCAGGCCGGCTTTGGACATTTGCTGGGATTGCGCCATACTCCCAGGCCCCCTGAAATACCTACTGTGTGCAATGCACTTCTCAGGAATCCGAGAGAACAGATGTGCAGCATTGGAACAATGAGGGATCGTTTCTGGTCTGCTCAGCCAAAAACTGCTACTCTCGTGAATCCACACAGGATCCACAGAGTAATTGCTAATTACTAACTGTCATCCACTTGTCAATATTGTTTAGGCTTACATAACTAACCCATTATGCAGCTCATGTCCACAATCACTGAGCTAAGTCAGTGCCAAACGATGGAGTCTGCACAAATAAATGTAAACTGTATGGATCAACAATGCTTTATATCCGTAAACAGCTCCCCCATGATTAAACTGCAATTAACTTTACAGCCTAAAAAGCACAAAGGGTGTCCAATAAAGTTTGTGTTTTGGAGAGGGAACCAGATGGGCTTGCCAAAATCAATCTGAATAGGAAATGATTATGTGAACGGACTCGCCCACCTGGAAGATTCTTGTATAATGGTCCTGTCTCCAAACATCTGCTGAGGGCTCTGTAGCAAGGATAAAGAGAGCCGGGGACAAGTGACGACCTTGTTTGTTCAAAAAGTAGACCACAAGACAGGTGACATCATTATGCTGATATTTGCCTTGCGGCTTGAATTATGGCATTTTAAACATGATTGGGATTTCCACCCACTTTAATAATGATTTAATATGTTAACCCACGTTAAAATAACAATTATCTAACTGATTATCTAACTACGGGCCAGGAAGGAATGTGAGTCAGACACAGAGAGAGATAATGAGCTTTGGATTTTAACAACTGGTCAGTTAAAAAGTAGTTTAAAGAAGAAATATGTAAATTATTTTGGATAGGATTAGGATCCAAAATGGATACTCACTATTGGTGAGTGCCAATAGATCAAATGTTTAAATTCAGCTGCTCAATACAAAATACAGAGCATATCTGTTGCCTCCACGCTGCTCTTAATGTGGCCTTGGCTGAGCCAGAGGCATACAGCTTACAGCTAACAGCGCTAACAACGCTAACAACGCTAACAGTGTTCATCTGAGAGGAAAGCGGAGGATTGGCGCTCCAGCCAGTCAGTAGGAAAAGTTCACATGCGCTAACATGCACTGCAAGGCACGCAAGGTGGCCCGGCTATGTACACAACACACAGAGAAGCTCTGACCATAGCGCTCACACATGGGGAGTGACTTGCTCAGGTAGACGTTACTCCACTATAAGAACCATTCGGCAAATTGTTTGCAAAGACTGATGCCTGTGTTCTATGTAAAACGGTGTGTGTGCATGTAGGTGTGAAGACGCTAAATATATCCCTGCGCTTGGTTTACCTGCTCCGGATGCACCTCGGTAAGCGTGCCACATTATGCAGTTAAACGCTGTGATCCTCTGCTCTTATCTGGCACAAACACAAAGCTCAGCCGAGCTCTGCTGCCTGGTCTAGAATCAAGGTAGGCCTTTCAACCCCGCAAATGTCAACAGGACACCCGCTCAACTCTGCATAGTTGCCATGACAACCGGGGCACTTGACAGCCACCGTGCACAATGGGATGTTGTGGTCGGACAGAAAGGATCTTGAGCTGACAGCCGCGGACAGGTGGACCGGCTGGCTGGGAGATATATGTGACATACAAGACACACGCAAACGGAGATGGGAAAGAAATGCATGGGTGTGAGAGTAGAGACAGAAGGGGGGCGGAGGAGGATGTGTGCACATGATGACAAATAATTGCCATGATACAAGGCGGAAGATCAGCGAAACAGACATTTTTCTGGGTGTATTAGACACTTTAGCAAACTAATAGGGCAAACATAGGGATAGGGAAGAAAGAAGGATAAAGAGATAGAAAGTGAGAGATGTCCGGTGTACTATCTGTGGACAATTTTCAGGGCAACAAAAGGGCAGACAAAAAAAAGAAAGGGGAGAACCGAATCCTGGCCCGTTTGTCTCCTCTAATGGCCTCTAGGGATTGTGTGAAATGGCCCTTTTCTTCCTGGTTCTTTTCAGCCCTAAACTCCATCTACATGACAAACAGTGTCACTTTGAAGCTGCTTGTGTCATCTCTGCCTATCTGTCACTCATTCCTGACCTTTTGCTCCCGCCTCACATCTTTCTTTTTCTTTTTTCTTCCCACAGTAATTCACTTTTTTTTTGGCACCGATTCCCTTTCACCCTCTATGCTCTTCATTTATCTTTGATATCTGCCTCTGAGCTCAAAGTCTTTGGATTTGAGAAAAATGGCAATGTCGTTTCAGCACTTCTGTCTCTAAAGCATATTGTTTGAGGCGTAGTAATTAGACAAAAGCCCTATCATTTAATGCTTTAGTGATTTTGACTGCATAATACTTTGGTTGACTAATCATTTTTCACGTGGTGTCAATGTTAATACCGGAAACAATTGTTCTCATACAAATATAGACTCTTTTCGTTTTATTAATCTTGCATATGTGACATGGATCATTTAAGTCAGTATTCTTCACATGAGTATACATATGTGCATATATGTACAAAAGTACATGCTTACTTTAATGATGAGATATGTCTTCAAGTTGGCAAAGGTCATCCTACCTGGTTGAAGAGCTCCAACCTCTCCTTGACCTCAGCCAGTGTAGGGTTTGGGCTGCGAACTTTGACCTCCGGGTTTTGCCTCTGGGCGTGTAGACCGTTTCCTACAACTCTTCCAGTATAGCTGTGAGAAGAAAAGAGGAGGAGTCACATCTTTAAAGACAAAACAGGGGAATATTGATGTCAAATAGAGGCAGATAACCAGTTAGTTGTAGACTGACAAGACGTGGCATCTTGACTAAACACCATGTCCCATGTTCTGATGTTATTTGGCTTTATTTGGCTTGTTAACATGCAGCAGTGTATGTTTTTGTTATTGTGAGATTCTTTATTGTTGTATGTAACAAAGTGTAGTTATACTATATCACGGCCCACAGTGGAAACAAGGCAGAGTGCAGACGTCTGCCAAGGTAAATCAGCTTCAAAATGTATGCATGTATTCATGAAAATTGGGTAGAGGTTTTCCCTTAATCCAGCAGACAAACCAACAAACACCAACAAACCGAACGAAACGCATAACCTCCTTGGCGGAGGTAATATAGTGTAACGGACTGAGTTACATGTGATGTTATACTTGTTACTGTATTTACAAAGAGAAGTTGTTCAAGATAAGAATGTATAAGTTGTTGCAATTACAGGGTTCAGGAGGTCAGTGAAGGTCTCATGGGCTGGGTGGCTGTGGGGCCTGTCAATCATTGTGGCTACCTATGAGGGTGGGTGGGACACATGGGCGTGCCTGTGATTGGAGAGCGAGTGAGGTGGGATGTTGTTGTTTGTGTGTGTGTGGCTGCGCTGTGTGAGTTAGTCTATGTCCGGGAGCGGAGTGTGAAGCATGTTCAGAGGTTTCCACAGTTTGACTGTTGTGTTGGCGTAGGCTACGGCCGACAGTAGCCTGTGTGTTGTTCAAGAATAAAGCACACTATAAGCAAGATAACGTCTCGTAGCTTTCCTGACCCAGGGTCGCTACAATATCTTAAACTTTGTCGAGTTATGCGTGAAAAAATAGGATGAGATTTACTGTCAAATAAACAAAACTAAAACCAAACCGACGTTTCTGTTTGGTTCGTAGTTTAGTTTATCATGAAGTCCATTAACGTCTATGCACCGCAGCATTTCCACAACATAAACTCAAAACCATTAGGGCCTCATTTGCCAAAGACGAAACACAGATTGCACGGAGAGCATTAAAAGCTCCATTATGCAATAAACATCGCATCAAATGTGGTCAAAAGACCCTTGATGCAGCGTTTATGTTATTCTGTGATTGAAAACGTTTAAAATATGACTGGGGACAGCATAGTAAAAATGAAATTGAGACACATGGTGAGCTGGACCCTTTAATCCCTGGCATGCTCCGTTCCGTGGGCCTGCAGCTCGGTGGGGATTAGAGCTGTTGATTTTGTCAGAGCTGTCGCTGAGCTGATGTCAGTGAGGCTAACACTTCCAGCAGCTGCCCGACGTAGAGGGGACGAGTTTTAATTTAGTATAATACACACGCAAGTTGTTTGGGCTGAAATAACAAAGTGTCATGACACATCAAAGCACAGTTAAGGCTCCGGAATGAATTGATTTCTCTTTTCAGAGTTTTTCCGGTAAAATTGTTTCAACCGTGGAATGGATTACATTTCTGTTTATTGTTTTGAATGAACATTTGAGGAAACAGTACGGTCAGATCGAGTTCTCTGTTTATAGAACACACACACACACACACACACACACACACACACACACATACAGTCATAGTCATTTATTTCCCATAAAGCATTCAGACATTTGACCCAATTATTCATTTTTTCTTTATACTATTCTCTTTTGTTAAAGGCCATTGAAAAGTACCACCATTAGTAGGTTGACTTTAAAATTGAACCTAATCCATTAGATTAGGTTAAAGGTTAATATCTGCGTAACCTACAATCAAATTCACTAGTTGTGGCGACCAGTATATTTTCAATGACAGCTTGTGTCTGTGACATCACAGAAGCTAGTTGCTTTTGAATTTAGGGAAATGATGAGTCACAGAGGCATTACAGCCTTTCGAAGTTTGTCTTTTTTTGTAAGTGAAGGTATACATTAATATTAAATAAATACTGTTAATATTAAAACACACACGTATTTTGAAAATTTATTTTTTAACTCTTTTTCACACCTAAATACCAACAACTTGTGAATGTAATAAAGGCCTAAACCTCTTAACCATTGATGAACCAGCTACACAGACCACCCCCCACCCCGCAGTATACATATAATAACAGAATTATAAATTGATGCTAATCTTCCACACAGGGGGGAATTAACAGCCTTTGAGATGAATGGCGTGTGCTGAAATCAAATCAATTGATGCTTCCACAGGCAGCACGAGGCTGATAAAGTGATTATGGGCAGTGTAAGTGAATGTTTTGATGTCTTTATGGGCATGTGCGTGTGTTTGGATGGGGTTGTGCATGCACACATAAATAAGCATTGTGAACATGAGCGGAGGTAATCATAAAAGTGCTGAACTTGAGAATCTCTGGCCCGTGATCTAAGCAATGTCTCAATGAGGTCTGTGCTTCCTCGACTTGCTGAAACAGCACTTTACCGACCGGCCCATAAAAATGCAAAAATGTCTCTCTTAACCCTTTGCTGGTGCACATAAGTTTACATCCGCTTCTTGTTGATTTCCTCTTCCTCCTTCAATTACTTGTTTCTCTAATTAGTGTATTTGCAAAGTGGACACCCCTCCTGAAGCCTAACACACACACACACACACACACACACACACAAGCCGCTGTCTGCTTTGACAACAATCGAAGCTTTTAATTGCCAGCGGCTCTGAATCTTCTCTTGTCAAGATGGAAACAATCGATAACTTTTGGACTTTCAACTTGGCTCCTCTGACAAAAATGGTAAACTGAGGAATCAAACAGCTCCCAAGCAGTGGTGGAGAGTGGGGGCCTGTGTGTGTGTGTGTGTGTGTGTGTGTTAGGCAGCATATCTCCAGGCTTGGCTTGAGATTACAGTGTTGGCACAGAAATGAGCTCATCAGATGGGATGCTAATGGAAGGATGTTCTGTTTCAAACTAGTTCTCACTATAGTCTCATGTACTAAAGTGTGACAGTGAACATGGAGCAGAAGATGGTGTAAGAAAAATAAAAGACGGCAGCAGCTGAATGATATTTCTATTCAAAACAGGCCGTACTGTGGTACCGTGGTGGTCTCGAATGTTCAACCTCAACAAACACTCAGACTGACTATACCTACACATGTATGGCGTCTGACTCAAGGCTCTCTGACTCCTTTCTATGGAATTGACTCTTTCCCCTGAGAAAGCCCAATTGATGCGCTGTCCTAAAGGCAGCTTTGTCTGTTCTCGTCTTTCTGTCTGCCTGGAGCGCGGACCAGCGGTGACCACCACTCCCCGATGCTGACCCCGAGCTGACCTGGCGTGATCTTTCTGAACAGGCCTGCAGGAACGCTCGTGGGTATGGGGGCAGAACACAAGAATTAAATATTCATCTCTCAAGGTATACAGGGAGATAACAGAAAAATAAATGCATTTCGAGTGCATTCATGTGCCTGCACATTCCGGTGTATATGGTGTACACAAAGCTAGGATATACCATTTCAAGGATGTGTAAATATTTGATTAAAGGTACAGAGAAGGTTGCCCGTAGCCAGAGTGAGCCGGCATAGTAGATTGCCCTTAGTTAAAGAAGATTCGGGTTGTCTTTCAGTCTTGCTCAGTTCTGGCTGGAAGGTTTAATGAGCCCTCTCACCAGGGATTCAATTAGCTAGATGTTTTCTCTCTTTAACGACAGGTAAGGTCTCATTTTTGAATTTCACATACATTGCTTTTTGTTCTGTGAATCTCATTACAGCCCTCCACGCTACATGGCGGGTCACATTTCCCTTAAAAACAAGCATAGCATAACACTTGACTAAATCTTTACCGGTCACCTCTTTAGTGTGGCTTACTTACAGGACCATGATCACTGGAGACTTACAAGGCGATCATCATAAACAGACAGCAGGTAGGCCTGTTGGTTTGCACATTATCTAATTGCTTAATTGTATTCATACCACAAGCTGTCAGCAGAGATCTCTGCCAGGATCCCAATGGTTATTGGGAGTATGCACTCGTATCTGGCAGGGAGAGAAATGGTTGTACATCATCTCTGAGATGATTAAAGGCAGTTCTGTTGACATTTTTGATGCGTTTCAAAATTCGCATCTGGATTAAAAAAGCACACCAAGGTTACATGGCGTGCTCGGGGCTTGACATTTTGTGCCAGGAATTTCAAGTACACTGTTGATCTGGATCTTTGCTTCAGTAATTCAAATCAATACTTATCTTGTACCAGCTCAAAAGCAGCACATTTCATGAAACCCTTAAGTTTATAAGATCCATTATCAACGGCCTGATGCAGTGTATCAATAGGATCGTATTATTGAGTAATATAGAAATATACTGAGCAATTATGGAGAATCATCTCGGAAGCAATTCAAATAAATCTCGCAGACACTTATAGTATTCCTCATTGGCAGCATGTACGGTGTAGACTGAACTGTAGCTGGGGGATCTGTCCTCGGGTGTCATTGCAATTAAAAAACATGATTTTAAAAAAGAAAAAAGGGCCTGGGGTGCCATGTAACTGAACTATAATACAAGCCTTACTTCTTAACAATGTCTCTTCAATTAAATCAGTGTAGTGCTGAATGATTTCTATTTGTTTGATCAATTGGACTAAAGTGTCTTCTGCACATCCTAAACATTAGACATGAGACATCTTCAGAGGTCACACTTCCACATGTAAATTGATTTAGATGAACGATTCCTCTGGAACAAACATCGGGCTGGATCACAGCAAACTGAGGAGAGCAGAAGTGTCAATGAGTAATGATTAAGAGGAGATGCGATGGCTTTCATCTGAGTGAGTGTGTGTATTTGTGTGGCTGTGGGTGGTACCATTCCAGCTGAGGAGGGCATTGGATTAGAGCTGGTGGTACTGCTGTCAGGGTAAACAGCACATTGTTGGTTCATCATGATTAATAAAGCCTCTCCCCAACCTCCCGGCTGTTGTGGATATACAAGATTGAACATGTGTTGAATCCTGTGATTAATACACATTGTGGCATGCCAGCTGCAGCTTTTATCTTGGAGGCTTTGGTTCTCGATGCGACATCTTACGTGACATTTTTGTTTTTTACGATTATTTCACATTCAAGCAGTCTCACAATTAAACTTTTGATGCCTATTCCAGCAAAGAGGCAATTTCCACAACATCATCATTACACTTGTAGCGGAAGGAGTTCAAATTCAGGCTCTGCAGCTCTTTCACTTAAAACACTTAAAAACACACAGGGATAGAGAAGCAATAGAGTTCACCTGCTGAAATGCACTAATAGCTTTATTCAAGCTAATAAGCATTGGTAGATTCCTTATTTTTATGTCTATTGCTGATTGGATTTCATGAAGTGACACAAGTCTACAGAAGATAAAAACACACTAATCACCGTAACACTACGCCCGTGACATTGTAAAATTGAGCATTACGACTTTCTCTTCCCAGAACAAGAGGGCCTGAAGTCACGAGTGCATCCAGTAGTGAGAGCAAGGGAGGGGCTGAGTCCATGTTTGTAGCCAGCTAGTTTACGAGCAGGGCTTGGACATGTCGAAATACTCTGAGCAGGAGGTTTTGTTCTGAAAGGCCAGTCTGTTCTCACACACTGTGTGACATTAGCAGCCATCCACTGTACCAACACGACGCTCGCTAACATCCAATTTGACAAAAGCCACTTCGCAAACGTTAAATCAACATGACATATGTGCACATGCTGTCCCTTAGACAGTAAACATGAACATGCACAAACGCGTTTGAATGTTTCGCAAGCCGGTGCCCCTCGATGCAACGTGAGGACAGACACACACACACACAGCACACTCAGACTTACCACAAAGCCCTGTGGCAGGTCTGAATTCATCGTCAGTTCCCGACGATAAACACAGTGAAAATAAATATTTCAAACATCAAGCTGTATACAAAATTAGGCACCAGCAAGATGTTTGGCTGTTCTTATAGAAGATGTCCAAACTGCAGTGCGTGGTGAAGCTCGCTGTGCTTTAAAAGGCAACTTTATTGGAGAGGAAATGCTCAAGTCATAAAATGTGCAAGGAGAAACAGCAACGGATCAGGAGAGGGCGTCTGCAGGGCAGGCCGAGCTCAAACTGTGCGCTTTTCTTTCCGCGCTCGATTCCTTTCCTCCACCTATTACTGTGTGTCCGTAAACAATCTCTCAAAGTCCACCAAGAGGCCACGAGTCATCTCTCTTCTTCCTCTTGATTCCTCTGCCCACTACCGCGCTCTCTCTTTGTCCTCATCGCCGTCTTTTTGTGACCCAGCTGGCAACACGTGAGCGCGCCGACCGCCGCCAGTAGCTGCAGTGTCTTGGAAGTCTCGGCCGTATGAGGCATGCAGACGTTACTCGTGTTCCGGTCACATCAGCTCTGTGCTTTCCCTCTCTGTATCTGCCTCCTCCTATCTTTTGACCTCACCTCTTCGTAGTTCCAGCCGGCAGCGTGGGGATTTTGAAAAGAAGTACACAGTACTGCCCCGGTGGGACAGAAACCTAATGGGTGTTGAGAAACGCTGTGACACTGTGGGTAACGAGGCCGACTTTGAGAAAAAGGTATTTCAAGTTCAACTACGAGAAACAACACAGACAAGGCAGGTCAAATTTTCTTCTGACTGTAGTTCCGGGCAATGTGACAAATTATTTGTCAAGCTTTTGCAAAGGTCCCAGTTACTCTTATTTGGCCGCTGGCCCACTGGGCCCTCTGTCATGCTCCTCTGCAGCCTGGCAAGCTTCTGTATGGGGTGATGAGTCAGCCGTGTCGGCAGATTCAGGGAGGGTCGGAAATATAAAGCAGCACCGGCACAGCAGTGATGTTGGCAACTCGGAACAAGATCAAAAACATAGTCAGCTGCTAAACCCAGCTCAAATCTCATCTCTCTTGTTTTGAAGTAAGCTGGAAACTGTTTTGATGATATCATTCTGACAAGCTGCTCCCTGGGTTTGGGAGGTGTCTGCGTGACTAATCATGAGATGACATGAAACTCTTTAAACTTGTTTTGCCTCCATAATCATTCTGCCTTGATTCATCTCTCTCGAGGTGAATGTGATGTCAATGATTGCCTTGACCTTACAGTGTGTTACATAGAGCAGTGGTTCCCAACCTTTGACCTTTGACTCACCTGTGACCCCTTAAAACAAAGCAACTATCTATTTGCAACGCCTTGTTGTACCAGTTGCACCCAGTTCAACCAAACAGTGTATTTTATTGCAAGAGAAAAGCAAATATTAGGACAATTTCTGAAAAACAAAGACCAAACTAACTAATCGTTGTTTATTCTACTCTCACATTCTACCATCGAGTGACCTCCTTTAGGGTCCTGGCCCCTTAGGTTGGGAACCACCCAGTAAGACATGACTCTCCACTCTTAATGATGGGGCTCCACGCTCAAACACAAACGGTCCACAGGCCGTATCTGACTCCGGTTACACTAACTGCGGGGTCATGTCATTTCGGCGAAGATGAAACATTTGGGTCCGGGACGTTCACATTAATGAATCTTCACAGTTTTTGTCTAGGGCTTCACCTGAGGCACGGCACCTGTGCTGAGCTGGCAGTATACCTGTCTTTGTGGCGCTGCAGACCAGTGAAATATGGCTGTTTATGGCTGTGTGGTTGGGCTGGAATTACACACCACTATGTTGGGCTCAACTGCTTTGCCACTTCTTAAGAGGTCCCAGGGCGATTTTACCCAGACCAGGCTGGTTTATGGAGTGGTTGCACTGTAACATCTATATGGTTGAAGGTATAACGGCTCAAATTACTCATGGCTATTACGCAGTGAAAGCCTGTCCTCTACAGTCCAATAAAGTATGTGACTGCACTTATGAATGGCTGCCTTCATGCAGTATGTTTGCTTTCTATATCTCTTTGTAATCCAATACACACATATGGTCAGGTCATGTATCCAATCACTATTGCTTCTCCACCCTGCTTTCAATTTGCCTACCACTACCCACAGTTATCTCTTTCACTGAGTACTCCTGATGGGAATGCAGCTTTCACACACAATCATAACATTCAGATTTCCCTTAATTTGTGTCATGCACATGTCCGTCTTTTTACAGCGACCAGCAAGTGAAAAGTGGTGAAGCAAAGCCGCCTGTCTGCATGTTGGCTTGTCTCTGTGTTTGTTTGTGTAATCAGCGTGGTGGCATGGTAGCTGATGTGTCTTATCCGATTGTGTGTGTGTGTGTATGTGGGGGTGGAGGGAGGGGGGGGTGGGGGGGGGGATAAAAGATGACCCCAATGCCTTCTGGGCCAGTTGACCATGGCGCGCGGTGGAGTTGTGGCCCAGGCTGGAGCTCTCTTTAGAATTGGGATTTCCAAAACTCTCAGTGCCAAATTAATATGAAAACAAAAACTACTGCTGAATTTCCAGTGGGAAATTTGATTTCGGGTGTGCACCGCTGACAGAGGTGACATTTGAACTTCCTGAATGCATCAAGCCAAAAAGTTTAAATTCAGACGTTGCCCGAGTCCCTGTTTGTGGTCGGCAGCAGGCCCAGCTGTGTGGCTACCTCAACAAGCACTCTGTCTTGTGGGCTCTGGCTCAGCCCGAGTCTGGTCCTGCCTTGGTATGCTCTCTGGGTCACTGTGACCCGGGCCAGCGCTGAGGAGAGAGCAGGAGCAGAGGCTGAGCGAGAGGGAGGGAGGGCAGCGAGATTAAAGAGAGACAAACAGAGATGGGGAAATGATCTATGACTCGGCGTAGTGATCTGCTTAGCACGCGAGTCCACTTACGGGTGATCACATACTGTGATTACCTTGTACACAGGAGGCATTTGATACTCATAATTCTACTCATCTATTTCTATTTCAGTCTTCCGTCGATTGTCTACAATATATAGTTTGGCACATCATTGGCACATTAGAAGCCTACACACAGCCAAGCATGTTTCATTTCAGTGCTACTCCAGGCTAATGAACAAGTATCGATTTATCCAACAATCACGGGAAAGAGCTGAATTAATTCAGTGTAAGTGACTCGCGCTTGCCAACAAACTGCTCCTCCACCCACTTTCTTCTTTACACTCTGTCACACACAACCACACACACACACACACAGACACACACACACACACGCACACACACACACGCACACACACACTCTTCTTCTCATCACCGTGGCAGTGTAAACAAATCCTGACATTAGCAAATCAAACGTTGCAGCACAGTGTAATGTATATACTCTCCTACTCTCTGTACAAAGCCACCAGATCCAACATGTACTCCCTTGTACTTGGCGCTGCCTCCAAACACTGACATCATGATGAAGGGATAAGATACTTCCTCATGCAGAAAGAAAATCACAAAGTTGAAATGACTGTAATTGGACTACATTTCTGGATCCTACATACCTTCAGGCTTGGTTGCTGGTCTGACTGGAGCAAAATATGCTTCCACACTGCCCCCATGTGGCCAATATTGTGTACTGAAAGCTGTCGTCGTCGGACAATTTTGAGTTTGAGAGCCGTCAGGCTAATATACTCTTAACATCATGAGGTCATGTTTGGCTTATATTTTACCTGTAAAATATGACACTCATGCAGGCACATTTTGCAGATTTTATATTTCATATAAAACCTTCCAAATTTAGAAAGCTGAGATCACTAAACCTCACAGAGGTCTGTCACCATCTCGTTCATGAGTTTTGGCAGTTCAGTGCATCACTAGTGGCATTGCAACTAGTCACAGTTGAGGATGCACAGACTTTTGACCAGTTGAAATAGTTTTTAACAATTTGTGACATGGATGAGCTTTTTGTCAAAATGTAAATCACTTCAACTCAAATCAGTTCACTTACAGCAACTTTGTAGATTATTCACGCAGTCAGACACTGGTCCAATATCATTCACGAAAAGGATGCAATTCAAAGAAACGTTGCTACCAACAATATACAGTCGAGTCAAATACTCTGCTGATAATAAAATGTCAGCTGGAAACAGAAACACTGTTCTTCACATCCACGACAAAGAAATATGTCCACGCTCATGAGGTGTTGATGTCCATCATCTGAAGGGTGTTATGATTTCACAGGTAAGCAGAACTGAGTCATGAGCATTCAACCAGATAAACTACTCTCGATCACTGGTGGGCCTCAGAGCGCCATCTGGTGGGCTGCTGAGGTACTGCCAAATTATTGTAATACATTTTTTAAAATAATTTACAAAGCGAGTTATTTTATATATGTACTCCAGAATTGGCATTACTAAACAAACCATTATTTTCAAACGTTGCATAATTACAATGACCAGGTATGTTTGAATATCACCAATCATGACGTCGTCACTGCAAGCTCGCCACTGACATTGATATTCACAACTTTAATGTTAAGCTTATTAAATACACTTTCTTCATTGTAAGTGAGGACTAGCAGATACCCTCGCTCCCTCTCCACGACTACAAATCAATGTGACTACTTGGTTACATGAAAATTAAACAGATTACAAAATGAAGAGCTACCATTTGTCTTGTTCTGGTGCCAGAGACAGACAGACACACAGGATATGGCCATAACGTTTAAAGCTTCATATGCACGCTTTAATACGTGGCAGTTACATAGATTATAGCTGGAATTGGCCTGTGGTTTGCTTTGAGGACATTCCCAGGCCCGTCTGTCCCGACTGTGTCTGTCACTGGGTGTAACTGATCCCCACCTCTCTGTGTCGCCTGCTCCGGCGTAGCAGCAGACTTTCTGCAGGCTGACTCAACAGACCACACAGACTTCTGGGAAAAGATTTGCAGCCCCATTAGATTGGCGGAACAAGAACAAGTCATGCCCACACCCGCAGATCACATGCAGGCCAGCATCATCTCCTGACAAAGACAACTCTTTTTCTCTTGTGCATATTCCCCCACACACTCACACGCCTCTCTGTATTCCTCACAAACATGCACAAACAGCCTTTTCTGCGTTTGAATTCAAATTGAACTACACGGGCGTATCTTTAAAATGTAAAAAAGATTTACTTTTGAAGAGGATGTGGTATCTTCTGCAGTAATCATGGCTGCTGCATTATGTATTCATTTAAAATAGTGATGGTTAATCCTTTTAGACCTCAACCCAAAAGTGCATCTCGGCCTGCTGCAGATGTTTTTTTTTTTTATTTAGCTTTCAATGTTTGCGAATAACCAAATCTATAACACCTAGATCTGTGGATCTCAAATGGGGGTACGTGAGATTTAAAAAAAATCCATTTAAAATTAGAATCCTTTAAAATGTGTTATATAATACATATTCAATAAAATATAAATGTATGTTCAAAAACTGCATTTTATATATTCTATATTAAATATAGCATATAAAAAATGATTTTGTGCTGTTCAGAAAATATATTTTGCATGGGGTACAACACTGAAAAAAGGTTGAGAACCGCTGACCTAGATAACTTTAGCTCAAAGAAGTTGGCACACCAGTACAAGGGTTAGAGTTACATAATCTACACAAAAGTGTGTGGCATCATTTACATTTATTTGCACTCTCAAATACATTTTGAAACCCCATAAGGTATTGTGTACATTTATTAAGCGTTTACCTATTCAATGTCCTTTGTTTCCCAGTAGATGGCAGCATTAGCCGGTTTCTACAGAGTTTCAGCAGACAACTCTGCTTTTGGTGCATGTTTGTTTTGATAACAAAGTGCGTAAGAGAAAGGGACGGAGAAAGGAAGACAGATGGGGACTGCACCCCGACTCAAGCATGCTTCCATAGACAGAACACGACAGAAACCAACAAAGTCAGAGCATTGGATGGAGCATGTGCATGGAGGAGGGAAATAGGAGCGAGGAAGAGAGCAGTTACAAGACCTCGAGCGGTGAAGCTATCCCCCCTTCCAGCCACATGCCCACATGCCGAAGAGGGCATGGATAACTGAGGTTAGAGGTCTGGGGGGAGCTGGAGGGGCAGTTGGTGTGTGGAAGGCAGACAAGGGCAGGCCGGGGCAGAGCCAGGAGAGTAAACTTTGCCCCGGAGCACAGGCGGGTGGAGTGGACCATGATCCTCTGCTGTGGTACGACCACCTGTTTGTCTGTCTGTCTGATCCGGGCCGGAATGGCGTGATCTAGTGCTTAGGGTTGACAGCTCCAGTGTAAACTCAAAACCAGTCAAGCGGTTCCCCGTGGACCAAACTAAATATACCGTACGTCACGACATTATGCACTTATATAGAATGTGTACGTTCTGGCTGGTTTGGCAATCACAGATGGACTTTACAGTAAAGTGTTGGAAGTGTTTCATAAACACGGGCAAACACAGAAAGAGGGAGGCGCAATGCCACATCTGGACTCTACTGTATATGCTGCCTGTGTAAGCAAAGAGCACTCAGTGCAAACAGTGCAGTTTCAACTCAAACATCAAGTACATTTGACTCAAGGCAACAAACATACGCAGGCATCCACATACTCAGACATACCCGCGCAGAGAGCGGAGAGGGCTTGCGAGGGTGTTGAGTGAGGGGGGTCAGGGGTCAGACTCTGCTGCAAAGGGCACACACCCATCCCCTGCCAGGAACACATGTGCGCACTCAGACAACCACGCGTTGCATCTATTAAGCTTATATTTAATCAGAATATCGGCATACCCCCCACACACTCACGCACAAGAAGAAATGCTCCCCAGGCAATCAGTGTGATGGACATTTGAGAGCATATTGTAGATGGAGAGATATGGAGGCAGCTTAACTACAGCTACTTGACACCAGAATAACATATAGAGGATTATATAATGCAAGGTTGTGCACACTTCTGTTAAGGTAAAGCAGTGAGAGAGTGACTGTACTGCGGGCAGCGGGAAGAAGGGCGAAGGTCAGTTATCCAAATGAAGTCAGGCAGATGGTGGCATTGACAAACACATTGCCAAAATGGCTTTCTTGGCAGAAGTCCCAGTCATTAGTATCATGTTTGGTCATGATCAGGCTCATCTGTCAATCAGCAACAGATTGGAAACTGGACACATCATCACAAGTCTGGGTTTGGGTTAAGAGGTTCGGACCATAACTGAGCAAATGTGTCCCTGGTGTGCAGAGTCATTGACAGGATCACTTTTTATAGATGAGCCCCTCCCTGGCTTTTCCTGCTCTTTACCGTTCCAATAAATTACAAAGCATTCGTAATTTTGTCAGGCCTCACGTCAAAGGGGATTATATATGGAGCTGGTGATAGTTCGAGGCTACAAAAAAGTCACATTCTTGAATGTACAACTATATACAGGAGGCGGTACTTAAGTTGGTGTCCTTGTCATCACCTCCAAGAAATGCCATCAACCATTTTTAGCTCCCCTGCTGTCCTTTTCCCATTTTTATTTCATGCGTATTTTCTAGTTCACATCTGAGTAAGACAAAGACACTTTCCACATATGGAATACTGCTTTCTATTGTCTTCCATGTGCTAAACCTGGACAATAAATCTGACAGGAAAATATTTCATAAAGCTGTAAAAAATGTTGTGCATCTCTTTCTGGCACACAAATATACACACACTGGAAAATGCGAGCCTTCACATCCCATTATTTACTGGATTCTTGTCTCGTATCAATCCGGTACTTTTTATAATGTACATTCAGTTCACGACACTTCAGGAAACTACCTGTTGTGATGAGATGCTGAGCTGCTCTGGCTCAAACACACAGAGGTACTTTCCCTTCATTCTCCAGCTCTTCCGTGCGGAGGCCGCATTCCCGGCACCACTCAGGGGGCTCCAGTGAGCGGGCCACGACACCAAACCCACCCGGAATTCTAGGAACGTTTTCCCCGTGGTTTCAGGTTACCACACACACACACTGAGCACAGATCACAGACACACACACACGCACACACACACACACACACAACACCCTCCACAGTAGTGTACTGTACTTCTGCTGTTTGTACAGAGTTGGTTTTGTTAGCTTTCCCTCTCTGTCATTCATTTTCATTTTAAACTCACATACTTGTCCACTGGGTTGGACAACAACTTGGACGCAACTGGATTCAAACCAGACGTCTTGTTCGGAATCTCACTCCGATGGTAAATACCACAGACCGAAAACTTAAACTGATACACACATTCACACTAAAACTCTACAGGGAATCTTTCTGATGCTCGCCATGGGCCCAACATTCTGACTTACAGGTATACATTGCATCACACTCAACTCGGCTCAAATTCAGACAAAAACCTGCAGTCAATCAGGCTCTAACTGACATTAATGAAGTATGCTGCATCCCCCAGGAAAAAGGATAACGGTGTCCCTAAAAATAGTCATTACACAGAGAGGTTCAGCCCTGTAAGTCAGACATGATCATGCTGTGTGAGCATTGATGTGTGTCGGGTGTGTGAGTGTGTTGGGTGTATAGTGTGCGCCGTCTGTGGCACACAGAACTATGTGATGGTCTATAAGGCCATAATCCTGTGTCACCACGGCTGTACAAAGCAGAGGTTGGAAAGTGGATTTTCTCTTCCTATGAAGTGTCAAAATGCACACTGAACTGAGTGAGTCAATACGTGTGTATGTATGAAAAGGTAAGAGTCAAATATATGAAGACTTTCTCATACCATGGGATGTTTAACCTGAGAGCGATATTCTTTTACTTTGTTTAGAGACCAGTCACAATTCACAACTTCAGCAGGTGGCTAGTGTGGGGTTTCCTTTGGTAGGCACATTGAATCATGTGCCACCAATCAAATTACCACTTTTAGAAATTAAAATCACAAGAGATTTGATGCATACTGCAAACTCATTTTGTATGTTTAAAAAAAAAAAAAAGGGAGAAATCAACTGAAATGCCGATACAAACTCCAATAGAAACCAACCGGTTGACACAGGCGGAGACAGCTCTAGCATTGCGACACCGTGATAAGCAACGCAGAGCGCGTGCCGAGCTCTCCGTTACATAACTGCTGAGTCTTTCAAAAGCAAGTTTTTTGGCACAAGATAAAATTGCCTCTAAAACGCAGGCTGCGTCCTGGAGGACTCGTCACTGACTGTTTTGTTTCACACGTAAGCTTTCGGGCGACGGGGTGTTCGTGTGCGCCGTTCCATATGTAATCAGTAGTGCCGACATCTTTTGGGGTTCTGTCCTTTGTTCGCTTGCGGGGTGCGTCACAACTTTGTGTCAAACTGGAATACAGAAAGGCTCGAGAGGCCGACACAACCCTCCCCACCACACGCAGACCCCACCGGCCACTATTGGCCATCACACAGGCACGCAACAGTGAGGACTTCAAACTGGCTCATAGAGGCAATTAAGGCACAAAGACTCCTAAAGCCACTGCTTCCTGCTGCCACCGACCTACATCCATCATTTATTTTCCCTTCATCCATCCATCCTCCCATCAGTGCATCTCTCCTTCTCCCCATTGTTTTCACATCCACACATCCTTCCCCCTTCATCCAGCACGTCTATCCCTCTATTCCTCATCCTCCTCTCCCGCTATGAGTTTGATGCCTTGCCAATGGGCAAGCACAGAGGCTAGTGGGTGCACTTTGTCTACCTCGCCCAGTAGGAACTGCTCCAGTAAAACATGCCAGTCTATTGTGGCATTTTAATTATATTAGCTCAACCCACTCCACCGGCTGGACACACAACAGAAGGCAGAGGCCGTAAAAATAGTGTCCCTTATGTAAAAGTGATGAGGACGAGACTGAAAGGAGTTGGAAGGATATTTCCCAAACATACAATATTCACAAGGCACGCCATAAAACTTAAACTTGAGGAGGCCGAAACACATAAACACTCTTCACTCAGAGTGAAGCTATGTCCCACATTGGCAAATAATTGTACAGTGAGGCCAAGAAAATCCATTTTTCCCCTCATATGTGCATAGCTACAGATTTAGAAAAATTTAGAAAACCCATAACTCAAAACTCTGGCAATCCGAGCATTTCAACAGAGAGAATAAATAACACACAGTTACTGCAATATGATCGCTGTTGTTTTCTCTTTCTCTCACACGCACATACACACACTCACACACTCACACACACACACACAATACAAGGATGCAGGCCCAAAGAGAGACAAGTCTCAGCAATGTAGTAATGTAGAGCGGGTCATGCTGAGGTCCCAGGCATCAGCCCAGGGTTATGGGAAAGGGATGGGCCGCTGAATCCGAGCTAAGGAGAGATAGAAAAAAGGGATTGTGGGAGGGACAGAGGAAGGACTGAGAGGTTTGATGCAGACGCCAAATGCAAATGTGAGAGGTGAAAGGGTAGGTTGGAGCAAGAGGGGAAAGAAATGAAAGGATATGAAGTGAATGCATGTATTTTCACAACTCCTCGTTATTTCTCTGATGTCAACTGTTCTCGTGGCTCTACTGTGCCACCTCTCCATCCTGTCTGGCATTATGTCTGCATTTAAAAAAAGAGTGCACAGACTGAACCGACTTCAGCCTAGAGACATGCAAACACAAGCTCCGAGCAGGGGATGTCCTTCCTCTGCATATACTTAATTTATTGCCCCCTCTGCTAGAGTTTCTTTATCCAATTCCTTTCAATATTTTGAAGCGAACTCCTCTAACCCAAGAGACCAACACAGAGACAGCAGAGAAGGGAGGAAAAATAACCCCACAAAACTCTGACTTGATGGGGCTGGAAGAAGGAGAGAAAGTGAGTGAGAGTGAGAGGGGTGAGGGCTTTGCCCGGTGCAGCGCTCTCCCTGCAATAACACAGTGAATTCCAGATGTTAAAATGATAAACAAATGGATTGTCATAACCCCATAAATATGTAAGGCATTCAGAAGCACTCACACTGCTGTATTGTCTGTCGGTCCATCCCCTTGAGCTAATCCAAAACTTAAGAATCTTTCCCGAAGTATAGTGATGAGTTATCCATTCTTACTGAAGAACATAGACACACACATCTGCACATCCCTACTGCAATTTGACACAGTCTTGCGCCATGGGATGTCATTGCTGATTACTTTAAATTAATACTTGACAAATAAACAACAAAATGATACAAAAAGTGATGTGTTGTTTTCCGGCCCTCGTTCTATTGAGGGGTTATACAACTCAACACAGTGAGAGAGGGCGGTGAGCTGCCCAAGGCAAGGCAAGGCAAGGCAAGTTTATTTGTATAGCACATTTCAACACAAGGTGATTCAAAGTGCTTCACATAAAACCATTAAAAGCATAAAAACACAATGCAAAATAAAAGATTTAAAAACAATTAAAAGCATAAAAACACAATCAAAAATAAAAGATTTAAAAACAATTAAGAACAGTCATTAAAACAATAAAAAACAGTTAAAAGGCAGAAAGCAGCATCCACTGTGATCTCTGACTGCTGACATACTTGTCTGGAGGAAGATTGTGTCTTTTCCTCTCGACAGAATATACACGCTGCCTATCTACTGTGTGAATCAGCTCAGAACAAAGTGAATCCCAAAAGAGTTGTGTGGGTCAGAAAAGGCTGATGCAGCGGCAAAGTCCATCTAAATCATTTCTGCATGCAGTGTATGCAGAGTTAGGCTCGTGGCCATGGATGTGCCCATCTAAATCTATAGCTGGCACACCCAGCAGTGTCATAAGACTCTGAGTAGCAGAGCTTTACTCATTTACGTCCAGCCAGATGCATTATTACATTAATTTTTGATGTCAATAGTTTTCATTAGCTGCATTTCGTATATTTTTGGATCACAAGCATCACCTTCAAAACATGCGAGCATGAGGATAGAGTTCAGTCAGGATTTACCCGAGTGTTATCCCACGTCTTACCAACCAGCACAGAGACCACCATTCCTCTTTTCAATCCAGTAAAGGTCAGAAGGGTTTCCTACTGACTCAAGGCCAAAAAAAAGCACTTAGAGCAGGTGTGAATATGTTATAATTGAAGGCTGTCCTGATTCGCAATATTACCCTCAATTTGCTGTTCATATCCAATTATTTTAGGTTTGGTTATGTCTGGGAGGAATTTAACAAGAACTCATAGTCTAATTAAACCCTCATTGAGGTTACCTCCTCATGTGTTTTCAGTCAAAGGGGCTAATAAAGTCCTTATGATGCCATAACAGTGGCCATACAGGCTGCAGCAAGTACATGTCAAAAAGAAAACAGGGATGGTAATTACAGTGGAATAGTTATAGTGAAGAAAGATGGTCATGAATAATCTAAAATTGGGATGAGACAATTACAATAGCTACACAATACCTGCTTAATCTAAATAAAGTTAGTGTTAATGTGGTGGTTTTGGTTGATCTTATCTTTCCGGAAACGATTCACACATGTGACGCAGTAAACGCTCAGAGATGTTTGAACACATGCCAACACGCATTTTTAGATACAACTGTTAGCCCCTCGCTCGCCCTTCTGTCATCAGATGCTGAATAAAGAGAGGGAGAGAATTTCAATCCCCGATGCCTTTCATGTGCTTTGAAGTATTACAACACACAAGTGTGTGTGTTCTCACATGTGGATGTGTGTATCCTTGCCTGAGCACTGTATGATTGTGTCTGAATGAATAAGCCCTCCAGCTGTTCACTAGCATATAGATCCTGTGTGGATTGATATGTGAGTGTGCGTGCCTTTGTGTGTCTTTGTCGTCCTGTGTGTGGGGAAAACCCACAGAGCCCTCAGAGGCTTTGTGTGCCCACCACACAGGAAGTCGGACTACGACGTGTGCTAACGCCGGAGCGGCCTAGCATGTCCATTTCCGACAATACTACTGGCGTCATCTTCACACCCTCTTTCTCATCTCTTGTCATACTTTCTCACCATCCAGCCTTCTACTTTGCTGCTCTCATGGAACTTTCCCAGGCACGCTGCGGCCAGTGGCAGTAGTAGTGGCAGCGATGTCCAAGTCTTTCCCATGCAGCCTCATAGGAGGGCCTTTGTTCCCCCTCCAGGCTTTGGGGGTCCCAATGGCAGGGCTGTGCCCCACTCCACTGACTCCACAATGGGTCTTTATGCTGCCAAGGCCCTCCACCCCCACATCACTCTATCATGCTTCCCTCATCAGGGGCACAGGGAGGCACAGGGGGCACCACGGCACCAGAACGCCTTCCCTTTTCATGCCCTGTCCGGCCCCTCTCTCTCTCTCTGATGCATGCCAGCAGAGTCAGATACAGTGGAAGGGGTTTGCTGAATAGCCACAAGCCAATCTGGGCACTTTATGAGTGATGCCAAATGTCTCGGTAGGGTACTCTTTTCTCATTCAGCCTCAGAACACTTGACACCGCAAGCAAAGTCCTGGCTCTCATCGGGGAGTGTGTGATAACACACCGTTACAACCCATTAGCACTGTTGAGAAGCCAGTGCCCTTGGTAGTAAAAAGGGCACACACTCACTTACAAGCAAAACAGGGTGCAGAAATAAAGAACTGGTTTTGAATACAGGCAAAGAAGCCGCATCTCGACAAGATTGGAGATTTCTAGTGTTTTAGGTGCTGAATGGTGGCCTCGCCCTCTGTTTACTAGCCCATATGCTCCTGATCATGGACCTCGTACACACAGGTTGGGTGCCTACTGTACTGTGTGTGGGAACACAATGTGACAAGGCTGATGAGTGTGTCGTCTGCTCAACATGTCTCAGCCACTGGCAGATCCTCTGCAGTGGGGAAGGGTAGGAAAGTACCGAGCCAGGACAAGAAGAGGAGAGGAGAGGAGAGGAGAGGAGGAGAGGAGAGGAGAAGAAAGGAGAGGAGAGGAGAGGAGAGGAAAGGAGAGGAGAGGAGAAGAAGAGAACATTTTTAAAGTTAACTATTTCTAAGCTAATTAAAACTTAACATATTCATGAATATTTCTGAGAAATGCTTTTGCCGACCACTGAGTTTAATCAAAGCTCCTTTTTGGGCTCAGAGACATCTGTTCATGTGCCTAATGTTTTCCCATGTACTGTATTGTAAAGCACAATGTATGGCTTAATCAAGCAAACACGGGCCAAAAACGGACACGGGCCAAAGGATCTGACAACCACTGAATCATGGGGTAAAAGGACCTCTGCTTTCTTCTGTAAAGGCCGATACTGGCAGTGCCAAGAGCTGAGGTTGCCATGGTAATGGGAGCCACTTTAGGGCCACCGCAGATGAAGGAGAGCATAACCTTGTCATAATTGTGGACCGAGTTTCTAGAGGGTTTAAGAAAAGGATCCAGCAGGGGGAATCAGTTACAGATTCGCATTGGCTCAGCAATCTGCATCAATTCTCTGTTCTCTCATGCTGAGTGAGAAAGCACATAACCATAACCACACACACACACACACACACACACACACACACACACACACACACAGACACAGACACAGACACAGACACAGACACACACACACACAGACACGGAGACGGAGACAGAGAGTCAGTACTTCAGTCTCGGAGAGATGCACCCAAAACCATAAGCAAGAAAAGAGTTCTCGGGCCACACCTATAAATCAAAACTAAATAAAAAAAACTCATGAATGTAAGAGAGAAAGAGAATGGAGTTGGAAAGAGAGAAAGGCACCGAGAGCAGCCCATCAACGGAGCAACTATGTGTTCTGCCTACATTCACTCAATGTGGAGATGGATTTAATGGCTTCCTTATTTTCACACTAATTAACAACAGCTGACTCACAGACTGACATTACCTTACACAAGCACACAAACAAATATGCTGAGGGTTTGTTACTCTGTCTGAAATCTGATTGTATTATTAACGTGTACTTTTAAATGCAAAGGTAAATAGAGTAAATCTATATCAGGTGAATCCAGAATATCCCCCTTTAAAGGGATGCATAAAAGCCAGCAGCTAATCCTTAAAAACAAATGTTTTTTACGCAACAACTGTCCATCGCAAAGTAACAAGATACAACCTACAATAATGTTTTTATTTGGGACGTACAAGTCAATAGTCAGCTCAAGGGGATCTTATTGAAAATACAATTGCAGTAAAGAGATGTGAGCAAAAGAAAGTTACATCAGCATTGTGATTGTCCAGGAGAGGACGAATGCCTCACCTCTATGTGTCAAGTATTTACTTTCCACAATCCCGAGTTCATAGTGGATGGAGGGGATAAGGGACTGAACACACTCACCTCTCCACCACGTCATCGCCGCTCCAGCACGTGGAGTCGTCCACTACGTTCTCCCCTTCGCACAGCATCTCTGGCAACGCTGCAAAGAAAGACTTGTAGCGCTGCAGGTACATCAAGAACTCCCTAAGGGAAAGAAAATACGCATTGGGAAAGGACATAGAGCAATTTTAATACATGCCACATATCTTTCTGAATCACCAGCCAGGTTAGAAATATGCAATAGAGAAATACTTTATGTGATTGTGGCCATAAATCTGGTGTGGTTGCTGGACACACTACTCTGTACTTTGGTACGATACCACCAACAACAGACGGTATCTGCGTTCCATTCAACAGTTCATGCAAGTGATGAATACACGTGACGATATTGATGGCGGCAGAAAATTAGCGGCTTTGAATGTGGCCATTTCCCTAAGTCAGCACATTTTTCTCAATTATGCTGTGCGGTAAAGTGCTTGCTTCATCAGATCTGCAAACACATGTTATCGATAAAGACAATGACGAGTACATTTTGATCAGATACACACTGATGCCACCCAAGAGGCAGAGCAGAAACCGCGGGGGTCACGAGAGGTTGTGTGTCAGGGAACCGTGTTCAAGAACCACAGAAGACATGAATGCAGATTTATTTTTTGTGAGACGTAAAAAATGCATCAGTCATCCAAATGACTGATCAATGATGATAAAATGTGACAGTTATGTATGCAAGTCACAATGAAAGAGAGTGTGTGTGAGAGAGAGTAATACGTCCCTTGGGTTCATGCTTACCTAGAGAGCGTTCTCAGACTATGTTTATTGTTCTTGGAGGGTTTCAGGGGGAACGAGCTGGGAATGATGGGAGTTGGAGTCCAGGGGAGATTGTTGCAAGCAAGGAGGATGCAGGGATGTGAAAGGTGGGGTGTGAGAGAAAGACAAAAAGAAACAAGAGGATGACAAAACAAGGCACATGGGGAGGAGGGAGAAAAAGATAGTCAGTTGACCCTGGAAGAGAGTGATTAATCATGCACATGCAGAGACTACACCACACATGAATCAATAACCATTTCTCCCCACACCACACCAACAGTAAAACAGATATCCGTATGTATTGTATATGTTAAGTCAGTAAACAAACACCCAAGCAAACATCTGTGTGCAAATACAGTTACATATTCAAAGGAAGGCCAAAGAAGGTTCTGCTGAGCTTCTGCGTTCATATTTCCCCCCCATTAAAAGGAAACATAAATATTGCTTTACTGTATCACGTTGCATATTTTTCAACGGCACACTGTTCTCCCTTTACTACGGTGGGTGCTGCCATGTCTCTGAAGTGGTCAGCGCTCACATGTGCTCTGGTGAGGGCTGGCAGCAGGCAGGGGGCTGGATTGTGTTGCCATGAATGGTGGTGGCAGTGCCAGGCCAGACCTGTCAGCTCGGCTGGCATCAGCGCAGTGATTCATGGTTTGGGACAAGGTCAGGCCGGCAAACGCTGCGAGTGTGTGTGTTTCCGTCTGTGGTGCTATTTAAGCTCAGGCCCGGCTGGTGTGCAGAGTTGGTGGTATTGCCGTCTGGGTAAACAGGAAACTGTTGGTTCGTCACGATTAATCTCACCCACACTCCCCCTCTCCGGGCACATCAGTGCCAGCTGCTGTGGGCACCGGATGGCTGCCTCAGAGGCCAGGTGGAGGGCATGGACCTTAGTGCCCGGCACTACATGTACATACTATGTGTGCGTGTGTGTGTGTGTGTTGGGTCCAGCTAAGCATATGAAGAAAAGAGAAGTGATGGCAGCTGTGAACAGATCAATGGCCAACCCCTCAGGCTATGTCATATAATTGACCAGTGTTTCATTTAATTTACATTTACTTTCCATGGAGCTGACCATTTAGCAGTCTAACTAATTTAACAAGCCCAACAAGTTTGCAGCTGAAAAATATTTTGCATTTTGGCACTCCGCTTTACAACAGGCAGTACCAAACGAAAGCGACTGAATTAATTGTAATTCACTCCAATGCTTTGTCTCACCTCCTCAAGTGGGCTAACTGCTCCAGCCACTGCTCTGGAAGAGGTTGGGACGGGGCGGCAGATGGAGGAAGAGAGGAGGAGGTCACAGTCGCGGTAGAGGTCGAGGTCGTGACCTCTGGGCTTGTAGGCTGCATGCTTGTAGGTTCCCTAGTAGACAGACCACACACCTTGTCCACCTGTGGGGAGGATAGAGCAAACAGACACACACCTGTTGAGCTCGGAAAACATATAACAGCAGGGGTGGAGCTGCAGGGTGACTTCCATAAACCACCGATTGACACCTGCACAGTTGAAAGCATATAAACTCAAATAAGTTATTCCAAGTGAGGGATGATGCCATCCATTTGAAATGAGGAATGACTACATTGCAGCTGAATGATTGCGGGTTGAAGTGAGGCGAAAATAATTATGGAGCGGAGCTTCGGAGTAACGGACAACATGGGAAAACGGTGGGCGAGAAGTGAGGGATGTGATGAAAGAAAATGGCGTGATGAGTGAGTTATTGCCAGAGGGCTGACAGTAAATGTAAAACATTCCACTACCTCACGAGAGGTGAACGCACGTGCGCGCAGTTGGCAGCGGTGGCGAGCATCTCCAGTGGCTATTAAAGCCAGCAGCGGTGACAGCGGGGTCATGAGAATGAAGGGGCGGGTGCTCCAAACCAAGAAGTAAAATCGATGACATCTCATTGGCTTAAAAGCCTCTGGCCAGTGTTATGAACTGGTCCTCAATTAGCCAGAGAGACGGAGCTTAATGGCTCTTGTACACACTGGACTGAGTACAGCGACCAATGTATATACGCTGCTTTGTCGAGATGGATGAGTCATTGTGCAGCGTGAGGACGTCCAAATAAGTAATACTTAGCAGCACCACTTATCCATCACTGATTTAGAAAAGGAACCTTACAGTAAGCAGCCATCAATGTGTCATGATTTGTTTAATCCACAAGATCACGGATGACCATATTGCTTCCTTGATGAAGACAACGTTTGATAATTCACTGTTTTAAATTCTGCTCTGGATGTCCCCAACTAGCAAAAACCTCAAAGCAATCAAGCACGCTGTGAGACACACTGCCACAGCAACGCGAGTGTTAAGGGCGGCCCGTGGGAGGCCCGACACAAAGGAACGCACAAGCAGATCCATAAACTTAATTTGGAAGGGAACTGGCAAGCGTCTGTGTTTAAATGGTTGTTTGAAGGGGTGTGTCTGTCCACATGCTGGGAAGAGTTTGCATAAGTAAGTCTGGAAGCAGCTGAAATATGTGTTAACAGTCACAAAATGGGTCTTGCCAGACTGCTAAAAAATACTCTTTCCCTTCAGGGTGAGGCGGGTCAGTTATCTGGTGTTCCTTTTAAAAGGAGGTGAAATGGAGGATTTCACATATCTGAGAGCTATTCCCAGCCAGTAGAATTGTCAATGGCTCAGGAGGTGCTTTCATAACAAGCAACATCACAGACCACCTGAACATGTTTCATCTTCATTGCACCGTTTGCACTTCACTCTTCACTCTGGCCTTTCTCCCTTAACTTTTTCTGACCACATTCTTAGTCCTAAATCCTCTCTGAAGGCAGACGTTGGTTGTTTTATTGCATTAACCTTAACTCCCTCCAGACCAATAAAACATGCTCACATGTGGTAGAGCGGCTCTCAGCCACACATGGCCATAGCTATAACCACACACACACACACAGACACACACACACACACATGCACACTCACATTACATTGTGACAGTGAGAAAAGATAGAACATGGCAATTATCTTGGCCATGAAGCTCTATCACCCTGCTAAGCCGCATTATCCTCTTTGCAAAGCTTCTGCTGACAATTACTGTTGAATTAATTAGCATACCGTCTGCACAACATGACGTGTTCACACATTTATGAGAACGATTGTTTATTGAAATGAGGTTTGCCAAATTAGAGTATCTGAGCAAGGGTAAAATGGCAAACAAGGATATTCTAGCATTTACAGCTCTGTGTATATTTTGTTGATTAGGCCAGAGCTTTGAACGTCGCTCAATCCAGCATTAATACTGGCAAGTACACTAGTGTTTGTAGCAACAAAACAATGTGACTCAGTAAAAGTCTGATAATTCCAAGAAGCAGTGAGGCTATAAATGTCAAGGCTGATTCATTAGACCAACATGCAGCATTCGGTACTCATAAATATGGCAGATTGAATTGAACCATATGGCTAAAATACTTTTCTACGACACCAATTCCAGAGATTCAAAACACATATTTCAGACAACATACAGTCCCATATCATTTCCAGACTACTGTGTGTGGGAGGTCCACAGTGCTGTGTGTCTGTTTGTATGAGAGCGGTGAAGCTGGCAGGCCGTGCAGGGGCACGAGTGCACTTGACTGTGGCTCAGAAAGTCGGCGGGAAAGACGCTTTCAAATTGTTCCTGAAGCTGTGTGAATGATTAGTGAGTCCTGATGGACAGGTGAAGTGAAATGTGTGAACGGGTGAATGACAAGTGTAAAAGTGCTTTGAGTAGTCGGAAGACTAGAAGAGCAAGTCCATGTACCATTACTAGTTAGAAATAATACTAAGTGTTGTTTTTTTGTTAAAGGAAAGGGAATAGTGTTAAGAAATAGTTTGTTTGTAATAACATTACAATTTATATACATTATTATAATTATCTTCTTTTCATTCATTTGGGCTATGTGTTAAATGAACTTCAACAAATCGAAACATAGCATTGGTTACCCAACCAGTTTACAGAAAAAATATGATGATTAAAGATCATCAAAAATATATATATTGTTTTTTCAAGAGTGGGAACATACATTTGCTTGATTCAATTCAGGATATGAAAAGGGTCAGAGCTGCAGTGAATAATCCATTATGAACTTTTTAAAGTTGAAGTGCCATTTCTCACCTGCCTTTGTATGACTTTTTGCTATTCTCCAAGACAAAAATGTAAACATCCGTGTAAAATATGAACATCAAGAGGGGGTCACTCACAGTTCTGTTTGGATTACCACATTATTTTTCAAACCAAACCACAGAGCTACTTTTGGAGAGGCTGGAAAAGATTGAACCAAGGCCAACATTTCAAAACAAAAAACAAATCAAACAGTAAGCATCCAACAGTGTAAACAGAACACAAAGTCATCGGAGGGAAAATAAACAATATCCTCGTTATGGATCCTCTGGAGAAATGGAGCCATGCTCTTATGGGTTGGATCTTGTCACCGCATACTCCTGAGGGCCAATCAGACGGCAGGTTGAAGAATAACATGGTCGAGAACCTCTGCCATAAATCAATTATCTCCTGACCTGATGATGGCGTGAGAATGAAAATCCCATTTGGGCACAGCATGATACTTGGTTTTGCATGTGTGTGTGTGTGTGTGTGTGTGTGTGTGTGTGTGTGTATGTATGGAGCACCTGTTTGTCCTTGTTATACCTTCACAATTTCAGCTATTTTGCGGCGCATTCCTCATCTGATTGCCTGAGGACAGAGCCTGATGGAGGGGCCAGGCTGGTGTGATGCTTGTAGTCCACATGGGAGGACTTCAGGGCGCTACAAGGCATGCAGTGTATTTGAGCTCGCCAATGAAATTTGATTTGTACTGCTGGACGCAGGAGGGAGCACTGTTTTTAAAACATGTCTTTTACTGGTTGGCACACTAATAGATTGGACATTATTCCACTCAAACCTTTATTTTGACCATGAATGTGTGCACCAGGATCTATTTCAATGTGTTTAGCTCAAAAGTGCCGTGTGTATCTGCGCCTTATGCACATATCATCGGCTCAAAGCGAGCCAAGCCCAGGGCCATCCCTCCTCTAGGGGAGTATTGGTTTACAGATAGCAGCGGTGGTCTTGTCTTCCCAGTTTATTTATCAAGGGATTACCCAGTAAAGCTAAGGGAACTTTCTCAGCCCCCCATTCACCTCAGGCACATTGCATTGTGGGATAAAAAGGGCTTGTTTGGTCAGTGAAGACCCCTCTCTTCCACTATTACATTTGTGTGCTAAATGTGCAGACACACATACAATCGTTAACTCCGGGAACAGAAGCACATTTGTCCGCTCTGCCAAAATGAACAATGATTTAATATTATTTCCAGCAGTGCTCAGAAATTCTCAACATTTGCAACAAAGGTACACACATCAGAACAGTCGCACACTGAGATTGTGATATGTGACCTTAACTAAATCAATATCCACTTTTCAACCTATCTTTAAAGATTGTTTTTATTGTATCACAGTTATGAATCATAGGGCTGAATGGCCTAAATGGCCCGGAGAACTGCAGACCAATGGTTTGTGCCACTTTTGGAAATGAATCCCAGGAAATCGCTTCACGATTATTGCATGCACTGTATCAGTGGTGTACATTTGATCAATTCACAATGGCAAAAAGCTCATAATTGCAAATTGTTTTCATTCATATCCTTAGGAATATCTCTTGGGACTGCTGCTTACATCCATTATACAAACCACAGTCACTGTCATCTCAAGACATCTCATAACCATGAAATATTCTCTAACCAGTAAAAATTAGGGAATGAAATGAACTTCCTGTAAGTGCACAGTATAACATGCTGCTCTCAAGCACAGACATAAAGTGTCAACAGTGCCCTGGATTTTGATACATGAAGAGTTATGTAAATTAACTAACTACCAGGCTAAAAAAAGCAATGGAATGAAAGAGCAAAAGAGAGAGCAAACACAATTATTGGTATTGGTATTTACTTCATTGCGGTTACTAACTAAAGAAGAAACAAAAACAGAAGAAAAATGCAATTAGTAGCCGAGTAGCGGTTCACGTTTTGGTGCTCTCTATTCTACCGCACAGGAAGATCCTCGTTACTTTGGCAACACAGTTGTTTATGGCGTTTTTCTCCACAGAAAACATCAAGGCATCAATTATATCAATTATATTTCAAATGAGTATTTCGATAATTATGTTTTTACAAGTAACAATTTTCATTCCAAATTGCAACACATGAACATACAGTTGAAAGGGAGGGCCTTCCACTTGCGAGGAGAAGGGTTTCCATTTCTATTTTCACCAAGTGCATTTTTCATTATGTTGAAATAAGAGAAATCCTCAACCACCTTGGATGTACTGTTTCACATGCAGTCTTTCAGGTATGTGATTGTGTCCCATCCAAATGACCAAAAAGGGCCACAATTACATGAATGGACACGGATGAACACTGAATAATATGCAATATAATGTCTTAAAAGAATAACCTGTATATATAGATAGATAAAAAACACGTAGCCCCTTTATTTACATATTAAGGCGACTACCTGAATTGTACAGGACTAGCAGTGTTGTGGTGGAGGCCTTGAGGTTAAGGAAGCAAGCTTGTGCCTGGAAAGTTGCCAGTTCAAACCCTGGACCATCTGGGGGAATCTGGGTGGGTTAAGGGAATAAGGAAGTCTCACTCCTCCCTTCACAACACTATTAGGCTGTTTTATGTTTAACCACACAGAGAGACAGATGTAGGCTTTAAGGTGTTGAGTTTAGTCAGACCATTATGGCCTCAAACAGCGGTCAGCACAGGACAAAGACAGGAGACTTCTCTTTTTCAACTATAATATAGACAGCAAGGTAACTGTACAGTCTACTGGGATGTAATAATATGCCTGGGCTCCAGAAGATCTGAAGTGGCTCCGGGTGGAGCAGGCGGAGACTCTGTCAAATGCTGATTATCCACAATGAGAGGGTTACACTGTAAATGATGAAGATCGCTCTGTGTAGAGCTGGTTATTTACATACATTTTAAAACATAAATTAACAGATGGGTTTCTTATGAATAGCTATGTAATTCATTCATGATGTGTGTATAGGTAGTGATTAGACCTGTTGATGACAGTGAGTCTTGAGTGACGAACAGAAAGCGACAGTCACATTTGTGCGACTCAAGGTTGATACACAAAAATACGTGGGTACCCAGGTCTTTTTATTAAATGGACCCATTCATGATAAAGAACAATGCCCATCCATTACTCATAACCACTTATCTGACTCAGGATGGCGGGGCAATTTAACTAATGCCATCATTAAATATCTTCACATACACTTCAGGTATTTTGGTTTGGAAAGATAGAAGCTGGTGACTATGAGTCAAATTAAAGAAAAACTAAAACTAAACTAAACTAAAACTAAATTAAAACTCTAAACACAATGTATTCTTAAGATAATAACGTTGTAGCTTTAAATCAAAAGCAAAATGGTCTGAATAGCCTGTATAAGCATTCAGCATACATAATGCCCCCTGAGCCTCTCGTACGCTAGAGAGTGCAGCTGATTTACAACATCACTCTTCTCCTTTGCCTGCCTCTCCCTTGGCAGGTCAACACAACATCATGGTACACAAATAAAATACATGAAAAAATACAAGACGAATTAAAAAACTAAATAAATAATAATAAGTACAATAGAACGATGGGCAGTACCTACTATTGATGATTGCAGTTGTGAGTGTTTTTAATCCATTTCTTAAGTTTAAATTTAAATGATAAGTAGCTGGTGCTCTCTCTGAGTTCAGTAGGGAGGCAGTTCCAGTAATTTGAGGCCCGTACGGAGAAGACTGTTTGACTAAACTTACTTCGCCTATACTGTACAGTACAGTCTCCCCTGGTAGCTGCCCTAGTTGCCCTACCACTGCTGTTCTTCTGTTGTATAAATTCACCCAGTGATGGAGGTGCAAGCCCATGTAAAATTTTGAAAATGAGGCAGGCATCTCGATAATGTAAGAAACTATTAAAATTGAATAATTTGTATTTAGTAATAATATTGCAATGGTGGTGACTGGTAGGTTTTCGATCTAATATTTTTAAAGTTTGCTACCCCACCAATTATTGTTTGCTATCTATTTAAGGTCTCCCTTTTCTTCTTTCTAAATCACTTTGTCTCCATCTTTCTCTGCAGTCTTCACTCTGCAGTCGCTGTCAATCACTCCCCTCCCCGTCTGTTTCTCACCCTCTTACCCGAATGATGTCACTGCTAATTAAAGAGAAACTCAGTCCCTCGTATATCACGGGGAAAGTCCTTGAGATTCCAATCAGGAAAGAGAACATTGGATTTCACTCTCCACAGTGGGGCCTGTTTACCCTGATTAAATCACTCACAGATTATCTAAACATGAGAGGCCCTTATGCATATGGGTGGTATAGTTTGTTTACGACGTCCGTCCATCTTTGTAATTTACGAGATTCACAGACACAAAATGTGGCAACATGTCTCAGAGGATTACACCACAGAGATGGAGGAGAAAAGACAGAGACAGAGGAAGTTCAAGCGAGGTCATCTCGTCTGTGTCTACGTTATGGTGGATCATACGCGCAGAAGAAGAAAGAAAAGGAGCTGGCAGATAGAAACTCTGAGAGTCCACGTGTCTATTTGAAGCCTTCCAGTGAAGCCGCAATTGCCGCGAAAATCATAACACAGATTTGTGTTAACTTCCCAGCAGCACCTGCATGATGTTCGAGTGCCAGCGAGCTCACGTTTGAAGGTGCTAAAACACCGGGCCAGTGCGCACCCAGGCATCAAGTGAGGATGTCGGGAATATGAAGACGCACATTTGAAACATGAAAGGAGGGTTTACAGAAGAGGAGACAGACCATGTGGTCAGGGGTGCTGACGCAATGGATTGGAAGGTGGCGTGTTTAGCTAAGACCACATTTAATCTCGATGAACCATTATCTAGAACCAAATGGTCAAAATGGACCTGATCAACAATCCCAGAGGCTTTTCTTTAAAAATAAACAGAAGCAATATTGCATAATGAGGTGTCCTGATTTATAACAGACAAGAGGCACATACTCTTGTCACAATTTAAATTCATTGCTCAAATCAAATTTAGATTTTGATTCATCCAGTGACAGACTGTGTGAGTAAAACTCTGATATTTATTAGTCTCATAAACGACAACATCAACCCATTTGTACGCTCCTCAACCTTCTATCTTTTTCTTCATGTCTCCTCCTGTGTGAAACAGTCAATCGGAGAAGCCGAATCTGACCCCACATCATTTCTATAATTATATGAATCCACCAACCAGTCATGGCTTACAGAGAAAAATAATACACCAAGGACGACTGCTTTATGTTCAGATCCAAATGTATTGGCTCAGCAATCAATCAGCATGGCGATTGCTCACTTTTACAACTGCATTTGTCATACAGAGGAGGAGAAATGCAGGATTGTGTTTGTGGCGTTGAGGGCTGCAGCGCATTATCAGCAGCAGGGCAAACACTAAGAGAGGGAAGAGGAGCTGGAAAAGACGCACACGGGTGTCTGAGGAGAAGAGAGGCTGCAGCCCCATCATTAGCTAATGGACTGCTGAGTAAGTCAGGCAGTCAGCTTGAGGGTTAGACACAGTGCCAAAGGCACACCCAGCTCAGAGAGATGGGTTAAGCGTATAGATTGGCCATGAGCGCATTTCGCGTCAGCTCCATTCTGCTCACAAATATAAGACCCAGAAACCCTAAGTAACGGCTGGAGGCTGCTAATCCTTTTATATAAGGTGACCTCCACAGATGAGCTCAGCAGATGATGTCAGAATGGATCTCAAGTACAAAATCTAAAATTTAAAATCAATTACGCATCACATTACATACAGTATCAACACAATGACACAATATGAAAGTGGTCTACGTTAAAACTGCAGAAATGCAATGTCCTTGAACCGTCACAATGATAACTGGCTAGACATTATAGCGCTCTGCCTGAAAGCTGTCAGTAAGTCTGACAAACTTCTGGTTACTTTATATAAAACAGTGCATGCACTTTATCTTTCTGTTAGAGCATGTAATGTATTCCACTTAGCTCTTTGCAATGCTTGTAATATTTATGTTGATTAGATTTAACCGTTAAGTGGTCATTTATTTTAATATTTTAATATGTGAATATTTTTATTCAACATCTTCAAGTTCCTTGCCCTGTATATTATTTCTTTTTACAGTTTCTGGAAAACTATTAGTATAACATTATTTTATAAAATATTGGTAAACTGTTTACTATCTAAATTGCCCAAGATGGCCTCAAACAGAATTAACACAAGTTTGCAGAGATGGGAAAGCAAACGAAGATAACGAAAAAGTTTGTTTTCACAACAATGATATTCCTATTCTATTTCATTTTGGGATACAGTCAAAGGAAAAGCGCCCGCAGTCGGTTGAGGTGCCGCCGTGGTGAATGGAAACCTTCCAGTCATGCCACTGGCCCTTGTTTCCATTATCTACAGGCCCAGGCTGCTATTACCATTCCTCCATAAGACTGTAATTAGAAGCTGGGGTAAAACCAACAAGCGGATAAGGTAGACCTGCATATAAACTGCTTTAATCTGGACCACGGCTATGTTCTCATAAGAAGACTACAGAGCTCTCAGTGAGCAACTGAGTGAGTGCATGAAGGTGTGAGTGAACGCACGCTTCTGTTATGATTTAAAGTCAACTCATCTTTGGCAAGTAAAAGATTTAAAGTTCCCCTCTGGGTCATATGAGCCATATCATTTTTATGGCCATGTCAATAAACAGCAGCCTGTGGCCTCTCAAGCACGGTTGAGGGAGAAACTTTAAAATATGGATTCAACAGGGCAGCATTCAGAGGGAGAAAACCTCAGTTAACGTCGGAGGCTGACGTTTGCACAGGGGCCCAATAAGAGCAGGCACTTTTACTGGACATTTTCCAATTTTCGCTTAATTGTGTCTACTCAACATAATCCAACCCAAGGTTCCCCCAATATCCATAACCATAACCACTTCCCTTCGACTCACGTTCACGCTCCATCTCAATGAGGGCAGGAATGTGTTAAAACAGAATCTATCCTTCTGCAGCCCCACGTTAACTATCAATAGCTGCCTTTCACTCGTACACTGGTATTGTCACAGGGTGGGCCGCACATCGAGGCTCCTTACAGGACTTCTAAAAACCTGATACCTGCACACGGTGTGCTGATGTGTGTGCGTCTGTACAGTATATGTGTTATGACCCGGGTCCTACCCTATGACGTAGTGCAACATATAGTGCAGACTCTGTAGTCTGCAGCTCTCCAAGTGAGAGAGAGAGCAACCACAAAATGGTTTGGGATAATATCCCAGTGTAAAACCACACAGTCACAATAATTCCTTTAATAACAACTCTATATAATATTCGGGCTCGGCAAAAAACAGAGTTACTTCTTTGTTCGCACGTAGAGTGTAAGTCATAACAGTAGGTCAAGTGAGGTATTTGCACTTTATTTGTGCACTTTGCTTTGCAGTAAGATAGTGACGTTAATATGTATGAAAATAACAGAAAAAAGGTGTTTAAAATTCAGAAGTCCCCTGGGAGGGGGGTATATGGAGGTGTGAGGGTGAAGGTGGCTGCACTGACACAGTAGTTGTGCACTGGAGACTTAACAGTTTTCCTTGACAGGCCACTGTGGCTTAATAAAAACAGACTGCGTTTTAAAAAGGCCATAGGTTCGAGGTAATACATGGCAATAGAACTTGTGTGTTATTCTGTGTGTGGCTAAGTGTGTGTCTGAGCGCCTAAGTGAATGAGTAAACGTGGGTGCTCATGTTTGCCCTCTGGCCTGCGTGAAGCATTGAGAGCACAGCGAATGGGAGCCACCAGTGTCCGACTGGGGGCCACCTCCTTTTCCTGCAACAATTCTCTCGGCCCTTTTTTTTTTGTCCAGCTGGCTGGATCGAGTTTGTATGGCCTAGCTGGAATCCTTTCAATTCTGTCCCATTTGTCCCCGCGCTGGGCTCCCTGCTCCAAGCTTGCCTGCCACCCCATGAATACCAAGCAGGCATACACACACATGCGTTACATACACACACAAAACGCAAGCTGCGTCTCTCTCTGTTTAGTTGTATTAGGTCAGTCTTTAAGCCTGGCAACCTCCCTCCTCTGTCTGCACATGCATGTGTGTGTACAGTCAGTGTCTAGATGCATTTTGATGTGTTTAATGGGACCACACCAGTGCTTTGTATGTTTAAGACCATTAACTACGACCTACTTATGTATAGGTATTATTCTATATTCTATATAAATTACTTATATTTTGATGTTACTGCTAACCATTTTCAGAATTGCATGTTTATATCGTTCCACTTTCCGGGCAGACATTTGTTTAAGTTCATTCTGTGACATTGAGATGTCTGACACTAATGTGGTGCAAGTACTTTTTTTTAAGTACTTACTTTAAGTTACCAGAATAAATACATTGTCTGGTAACTTAAAAGGCCAGTGTGTAGGATTTAGGGGGATCTATTAGCTGAAAAAACATAATAGTCAGAAATATGTTTTCCTGACTGTATAACCCCTATGAACTGTAACTGTGTGAGCATAGGGAGGGGTCCTCTTCATGGAGCCCGCCATGTTGCACCACCATGTTGCTCTAGAGAGGGCCATTTATGTTACTTGCAGGCCACCGTAGTTCTCCGACACGCTTGGAAAGAGGAGGGGTGAGCAGAGGGGTAATTGCTAGTTTTTGAGACGACTTGACTAGTTCATTAGAAAACTGCACTGTATATTAAATTAAACAAAAAAAAGTAAAAGTTCAATCATCTAACTACTTGCACATTATGGCTTCTATGGTGTTGTCTTACAGTTTATGTCCGTTTCTGGGAAGGGATTAAGTGTGCACTTTTAAAGTAATGGTCGACATTTAAAGTATTGTTTTTTTCTTTGTCTAATCCCATATTCAACACAGTCCATCACAGAAAGTTCAACAGAGTAACTCAAGGTGTTGACAGGATACATCTATGAATAAATCTGTAACACGTCATAGCCAAATAGTGAGATGGAGAGAGGTGGGGATGAGGATAATAGAAACACAGAATGGAAAAAAAAACAAAAAAACACAGATCATTCCCACAACTCTGGGAAGTCCAGTCCAGTCACCTACTCAGAACTGTAAAGGGGCCCAATGAAGGTAGTGGAACTATGATGTCCAGAACTCAGCGGCTCGAGCCCAGGGGAGAGACGTGTAAGTGCTCTTATAGATTCATTTAAAAACTCTGGATATGCATGCACTGCATCCACAACCATGCCTGAAATGTAGGGCAGAGAGGGAGATGCATTGGGGACTGAATGCAAGTGATACATTTGTTATGGTCCTCTTGATGATGCACATAAATCTCTGCTAATCACCTTCTGGTCCTTAGTGTATGACTCACGTTACCTTACACCCACACGCATGACCCACCTTATATAGAGGAAATAGGATAGAGAACACAGTGTACTGTATTCACTGAAAATGCTGATTTTAGATGGTTTCTAAAAAATAAAGCAAATGTCTGACAAACAGAACTATTACTTAGTGTACAATAGTGATATGCAGTGATAAGTGTAGGATGCGGAAACTATGACAAATATTTGAGTTTTACAGCCATCTCTATATGGATGTTTTGAACGCTTGCATTCATAAGAATATGAATCCACGATAGATTGATAAACAAAAGCAGAATATGAACACAAGATTTGACTGTACTGTTCAGTTGTAAGAAATGTCTGGCAGTCATCCATGAAACCGTCTTTGTGAACATCAAACTTAAAATCATATATAACATGAGGCATATGGTAGTACTCACAGCGTGCAAATGCACTCAGTCCCCATTTCATCCACCTCTTTTATTATTTCCGTCATAGTCCATAAGGAATTTATAATATCCACCACAGTCAGAACCTAAACGATAACGGTGTCTTTGAGCTGCCTTGCCATTTTGGAAAATGAGTTCTTCTCGAGCCTCAGCTCAGCCTGCATGTCTTTGAAGGCGGCTGATTCTTTTTTTAGAATAAATATTATTTTCCTCTGAATAGTTTAAACACTGTGCAAACATTAATGCTGTGTGCAGGGATCTTTGTTGTTGGTGGAAAAAAGTAGCTCATAACCCACACGCAGCGAGCAAAACCGTTCCAATCAATACATTGAATATTGTCACGCTATATGTACAAACAAAGAGGTTAAACCAAAAGGTTTGTAGGCCTTTTGCATGTGCCATTAAAGCTGTGGATCTGGTGTGTACTTACTGTGGCTGTAACGAGTGGACCATGGAGCTGTGCGTAGAGCAAGGCCTCATTAACGTGCCCCCTGACCCCTAGCAGGGCTAGTTCCAGACTGTGGTGCCCAGCCATGGCGTGGGTTAGCTGCTCCAACAGGCTGGTGTACCTCCTCCAAGGCTGATCCAGCTCGGACACGCTGGCCAAGCAGCCTCGCATTACATTCAGACAGTAGCCCACGCAGGGCTTGATGAGCGTCAAGCCTCGGCAGTGGGAGCAGTACACCATCTTCACCAGGCCCTTCACGCACTCTTTGCTCATGCTGACATGTTCGGTGGCGTTCATCACTTCCAGACCCTCCTCCAGGGCCAGGCCCAGTTGTCTCCCGGCTCCCAGGGCCCCAGCCAGCTCCTGGGCCATGACTGCTGGATGAGGCCCAAAGGGGTTGACATCCTGCCTGATCATACGGAGGCAGTCATCCATTTCACTGCCCATCATCATGTTGCCTTCAAGGCCTGGATTGATGAGCCGCGTGTAGACCAGTGGGAAGAGGTTGTTAAAAAATTGGTGAATTGACGCCTCAACGGAGACGTTAGCCCCACGAAGGTAGAGGGAGAGGGAGGAGAAGAGTTGGTTAACATGGGGTAGGGCTTGGCGGGACAGGGATGAGTAGGTTCCCTCCAACAGAGAACTCAGGTGGCCTTGAGAGAAGGATAGAAGGTACTGGAACATGTCTGCAAGGAGAGAAAAAGAGAAACACAGAGATAAGTGAAAGACCAGGGCAGATGACATTGTATGTGAAAGAAATACTGAAAATCATTAATGACATGAAATGGGTAAGACATTAAAAATGCAAACACGTATCCAAAACCTGGATCTGAACCAATTAAGCTTGGCTTGAGTGCATCGGTAAGTTGGGTTGGGAAACCAGTGTCAAGTTTCTCTATAATGCCGTTGGATATGATTGTGTTTGAAGTCATCACCCCAATAAGTATGTCTTAAGAAGACAGCCTCTGCCTGTCTCCAGACAGAGAGAGAGAAACAGGCAGACAGAGGCAAATTAGAAATGAAGGGAAAGACACGCTGGATGGATTCAAAAAGAAATACAAATCCAAGGATTTGTATTGCTGTGTAATGTTTAAGGACCAGACTTTATATTTAATATGTATATGCTATCAGCATAGATGCTTGTAAATGCATTATGGGTGTAAGATGGCGACAGAGGAAGAGCCTGGTGCTACACAGCAATTACACAGCAATAAAACAGATTACATAATGAGCTCCCTCAATAACGGGATCTATTTGCTGGGGAGATGTATCTGTTTTTAGCCCTGATATGAGTAGCCAGCAACTGCAATCAGTTTGCATTTTCTGTGGCAACTACTGTAAATTCTGGATTTTGCAGCAGTGTTTGACATACCACCAGTCTACCACACACACACACACACACACACACACACACGCACACATGTGCACACACACACCAGTTGAGTCATCCAGTTCTTATGTCATTTCCTGTTGAGCAAATGAAGCTGGAAGGCAATCAGTGATGTCAGTGCAGAGGTTGAGTTCAGTGCCAATGAAGTGCCACTTCTTACTAAGCAAGGTACTGGAACAGAGTGAAGGCAGAACGACGGAGGGAAAAGCAAGGGCGTGGGAAAAAAGATTGCAATTTGGAAAAACTCTTTGACTCTATTTCCTTGCCATTTTCTCCATTCCCATTGCACTGCTCACTGACAAGGTTTAAAGTTTAATAAGAGTCTAATAGGACATGATGAAAATATTACTTTGATAAAAAATCCTCCCATAGCAACAGAAAAATGGCCGATGTTGCTTATTACCAAGGGCCAACCTGCCGGTCTCAATAATGAAGCCAATGCGGAAGTGCCTCAAACCTGCATTTGTTTCAATTGGCCGGCAGGGTGGACTCCTCTGGATGCAAAAAGAAGTCTGAAGTCCATGTGTTCGATTTATACCTCAGTTAACATTTTAAACAGGAGTTTATGCTCAAGCATAGACTGAATATAAGAAGTTGACATAGTCACCGTGACGTCACTCATTAGCGTTAAAGCCTTGTGTTTAGCATTTTGGCCATCACTTTTTTTGGCCATTGCCATGTTGTTTTATTGCAGTGATACGGGAGGGTGGAGCTAAGCGCAACCCAACGCTGAATAGAGATTTTAAGACGACCAAAATGTTATGCTTAACTTTTATGAAATTTAAACACATTGTGAAAGAGGTTGAACAGGAATGTGAAAGTAAAAAATGTCTTCCACGTTCGGTTTTACGTAGTGTGTGTGTGTGTGTGTCCTCTGTCCTGGACACAACACTCTCCTCTGGGGTGTGATGTCAGCTTAAAAGCATGACGGGACATGAAGGAGCAGTAGCAACTGTACAGAAATTGAGACAGGAGAGGGAGGGTGCCAACCCTAACCCCCACAACACACACACACACACACACACACACACACATCCATTCAATAAAAAAAAACTAAGGGTGAGCTCACAGTGTATTGCAATGCTGCAAATAACCACATTTTGGTGATTATGTGTTTCTTAAAAATGTGTTTGCTTAATGTGAACACAAACATTCATTCATAAGAGTACCTTTCGCGTAGTGAATCTATTTCCGCACAGTGATTGTTACCAAATGAGTGTGTGTGTGTGTGTGTGTGTGTGTGTGTGTGTGTGTGTGTGTGTGTGTGTGTGCACAGCCCCTCCCAGCTCACAGACAGAAGGATAACAACAGTCATGTCCTCCTCAACAGCTGCACTAATATGACCGCTGTCTGTGACACACGGGGACTCCCCACTGGCCAGCAAAAGGCACAACTCATTTGAAAAGCACCAGAAAGCACCATCGTCATGATCAGGGCTGCTCCCGCACACACAACATTCAAAGTTGCGGCCAATTGGATTGGCTTTGAGGAGCGTGACTGCATGTGACAGAAATAAAGCCGACAGACATGGCAAGTAATGGTCTGTTCGGGATTATTAAGTTAGTTATTAGTGCAAAGTTGTAGCCTGACCGTAGGCTGAAAGCAGTCAGAAAGAACTCGAGACGGATGCTGAAGAGCATCGAAATGAAAAACAGAAAAAAGAAAAGGGAATGAGAAAAAGATTTTCAGTCCCACCTCAGTGTCTCCTCAGCCTGTGGGGCCGCAGAGTTGGTACCAGTGTGAGGTCTGAGGCCTGCTGGCCTGCCAGTCAGACATGTACACCACAAGATGTACCCACAGGCTTAGGTTACATGGTGTTACATAATGTTATTATAAAATTATCATGCTCAGAAATACCATGGTTTAATCTTACTCTCTGTGAGATGTGGTGTGGGAGGGGGAGGGGGGACAAAATGAGACTGTAAAACCCCCAAAATCAAGTTTTCTCAAAAAAAAGGTTATGCCTTTTACTTCTCAAGAGCACCATGACTGGATGCACGTATTTCAAAGGGTTTTCTGACAGGATCATTAAATCTTTAAGACATTCCGTACTTGTTAAAAAATTGTATTTTTTATTTGCCAAGAGTGTGACACAGAGAGAGAACACGAAAGGGGGGAAAAGGGAAGAGAGTGGGAGACTGCCAGGAACATTGGAATAAAAAGAAGCGACTGAAGAACCTTTGAACAAGGAAAAACAACTACTGTACAAGTGGACTCCACCTTGTGAACATGCTCTGACATCTGGATTGATTTGGCCTCTGGGTCCGGAGAACCTCTTTGTCTCTCCATGCCGTTACTTCAAACATGTCTTCCTCTGAATACACTGAAGCAGGACAAGAGTCCACCTTCCGTCCTCTCCACACTGCCTCTCACAAACAGAAGACTGGATCCCATGATTCATTCATTTTCAACAGCAGATATTTTCTGTTTTCTATCAAGATCTCTCCCACACTCAAATGTATCCGGTTTCTCATTCTGTGATACATCCAGAACAGTTGTTGTGGGTTTCTCTGCACTTTGCAGTACTGGGAAACAGGGTGACAACAACAACAAAAAGAAGCCAGCAGCTTTTAAAGTCCTAACTACCATTGCATGATAGTCAATTGAGTTTGATTGTTCTGGCTGACCACAGTGTCTGAATCGGGATTTGACCGCACGCCATTCAGACACACAGTCGTGGGTGGCTATCATTACCATGTCACATACTCCCATTGGTAAGCCTTTTGGGAAATGAAGTCAGGATGGATTGAGGCTATATTCCACGAAGCAATTAACTTTAATTTCCAAGGAAGTCCTAAAAACTATGAAATTTAAAACACGTATTTGTCAAGCTAACTATGCCGGACTAAATGAACAGGCTGGCTTTGTCTGCGGCGCTGTGGGGCCAATCTGACATGCTCTCTGCTCGGAATAAACAAGGTATTAAGCGGATAAAAAAGCCAAACAGTGTCAAAGTAGACGAGGCCTTTGTCCTGCAGTGGCCTAAACTGAGTATGCAATATGACTTTGGGATGGGGTATTAAACCATATCTTTCCACCAATGCTATGCCAAAGCCAGTCTCTGAGATCACTGGGTTTAATCATAAGAAGTTATTTCCACTTAACATTCTGCCTGGCAACTCAGTGTTTTACTGGCACAATTTGTCACCATGGTGAAGCTTCCACAATAACTGAGTCAAAATAAGTGCAGCGGCAGCTCTGTGAATTAAATCACTGCTATAGTGTTGTTCGCCACTGCTACCCAGCAGTTCCTCAGCCACTGAGAGAGATGCATGTATGCGTGCATGCTTAATTAACTGAGCAGTATTGTCACAGTCCAGAGTGAACCAGGGATTTAAGTCCAAGGCAACAAAGCTGCCGTTCGGCTAGTAAGTTCTTGATCTCACATGTATTAAAAAAAGTATCGTGTGTGGCCTTGGAACTTTTCCCATCCTACACCAGTTGCATAGACCAGGGTTAGGGGGTTTGAATGTGTCATAAGTGAGGCTGCATCTTTTAATAAGTGCAATGAGTACATGTACAGTATGTCTGTATATTTAAGGATGTGCATGTATGGGTGTGCATATGTGCATGCTCGAAGATGCGGTAATATTGTGATAATGAGGTAGCAGACACTGTTCTCATACCATGAATCCGTGGGCCCTTCCTATCTTGGCAATCAGTCCTTACTGGACCTCATCAACCATCTTCTCTAGCAAAGCATTTTAATCCTGCCACTGGCTTGGGTTTCAGACCGGTCACCACACAGATATATATGACATAGCGACACATGTGTAGATTACATATCCTTGTTTTAATTAGTAGAAATACTGTACATAGGGCAATCTCACACTCAGCAATGACCATCTTGGGTTACAGGGGAGAGCTGCAATGTCATACAATCTCTCAGCCTCTAACCTTTCAGGCAACCGTTTAATGGTAATAAACTATTAATAAGTCAATGAATCAATCGGTTGAGTCTAGGGATGCACCGATCCAACTTTTTCAGTCCCGATAATGAGACGAAACCTGTGTTTTGGATATCGGCCGATACCGAGTTCCGATCCGATTCCAGTGTTTATTTAATAAGTCTCACTGGGAGGTGGAGACTGGGATCATTCTTTCATGTGTAAGGCAACATATGGCTTGACTTTATCATTGCTTTCTTTACATTTACAAAATGTAACAAATGAATACATTGATATAAATGTACTGAATGGTTATTTATAAAAATAATGGCATCCGATAGCAATTCAGCCTAAAGTCCCCGATACCCGATATCAGTATCGGTATTGTGCATCTCCAGTTGATGCATCATACTTGTGGGGTAAAACACATGTCTAAGGTCTAAAGTGGGAGCATGACTCATCTGTCAGATAACAAGCGCAGACGTGCTGTTCACGCAAGCTTGACTAGCAAGAAGAGGGTGGCTGACTCCACAAGTCTAAACCCACACACATCTCAGCAAACCCTGGACCCCAAATCCTAATTTGCTTGTCTTGTCCTATCAGGGGGCTAACAGGTGGGATAATGAGCTTGAGATGAGGGGAAAGAGGGGGAGCGGGAGTTTGGAGAAGTAATTAAAAAGGACAGCCCGGCTATATCAAAACTGTGAAACATAAACAATTCCACAGATGCCAGGGGCGTTCGGGGGCACCGGGCTATAATGTGGCCTGGGGGTGGCGGAGATCGGGCAGGAGGGGATCACTGCTCTCTCTGCTCTGGCCAAAGTAGGGAAACATGATCGAAGGCAGGGGAATGAGCAGACGACAGAAGGACGGGGACAGAGGAGACAGAGCGAGGGGGCTGAGGGAAGAGCAGGGGAGGGAGGGAGGGTTGTTCAAATGGCTAATGCCATAAAGGGGAGGCGTGGAGGGCAGCCTGTTGACAGGCTGACGGACAGCACCTCTGGTCCTAGGCATTAAGGGGGCCACAGGTCTAAAGTGACCCCTCTTCTCTTTTGTTTATTGGTGTATAAATCAGTGTCTCTTTTGATATAGTGTAGTGCTAAGGAGCAGCAGAGTGCCGTACGCAAAAAGTGTTTTCACTCTTTTAAAGACACAACAAAACCAACAAGTAGGAACCTTCTGACTCTTGAATATAGCATGCACAGCCTTACTGCACATGTACGTTCATGTCCTTTTCACGTCTTAGAATGACCGATATGTTTAAATCCAGGGATTTAATTGTAATTGTTTTATTCTGCAGATTGGAGAACATACAAAAGTGCCGAGACAAAAAAAGATTCGACAGCGAACCAGCTGCCAGTGGCTCTGCAGACTGGAACAGTAACAAGTAAATCAGGCATGTTCTCCAAAACCAGGCTACATTGATGACAGGGTGTGGTTTTGTGTTAAATAAAAAAATAAAAAAAACTGTCAAGGTAGTAACACATTATAAACTGATGATGACTAGAAGTGACCGGAGAAAGAGACTGAACACCAGGTTATCATGAAAAAAGGAAAGGAAACATTGAGACAAACAATAGTTTAACATGAAAGAGACTGTGAGGTGTGAATGGGATTCCAAGATGAAAGGGAATCTCATGAAATGTTCCAATTTACTGACCCCTGATTCCATTTTTCAGCTATGAAGGGTCATTTATGCATCGTATTAATTATGAGCCAAAACTACTCTTTGATAAGGCCTAAGCCATTATCTGTATGCCATTAAAAACAACCCCGAAATGCTTCAATCCAATTTGTGGGCTGAAATGAACGAAGGAAAATACTAAATAATCAAGATAAATGTATAACAAATGTTTGTAAAGGACAAAATCCATCAGTAGTTCCAATGTTCAGAGTTATACACTACATTGTGGTTGATTTAAGAGCAGACCCATGTCTGTTCCTTTTGGCAGACAATACAGCATATATCATAATCCATCATGGATCATACAAACAGGATACGACTGGGCAGGGTGAGAACTTTTCTTTTTGTCTATCCTTTTCCCTCATTCAATGTACCTCCTCTGGAATACCATGGATGAATGACTGACTGGATCAGTGACTAAAGCCTACCTCTGGGACTCCTTAATGGTGTGCTAGGAGCCATAGAGGCGAGGAGGAGGAAGGAGAGGAAGCAGAGGAGTGTCCAGCACAGGGCGTAATGAGGAAAGAGGGTGGACTTGAACGAGGGAGTGATGAAGTGAGTTGGAGGTGAGAGATGGGAGATGGAAAGCCAACTCCAATGTACTTTGGGCTGAAGTAACAGTGTAAGTCCCAGAGACATGTACATCACAATGATCATCCACTTATGCATCATAAGCACAGATTAACTACACACCCTGATCTCCCACAGGCTCTCCCTTATGCTAGTCTGGCAAGTTGCGGATGTTCAAGCCCTCTTTCCCTCAAGTCATGAACAACACTTCCACTATTCCTCTCAGCGTGACCTTATTTCCTTATTACATCACCTATGCTCATTCATTAAACTGAACAAAAAGGTTGATGTGTGACAATTACACCAAAAAGGGAAGTGATCTGTCAATTGATGAAAATGTTGACTACCAGCTGCTATCCAGAGAGATGTATGCACACAAAGATCTAGATCTCAAACTTACACACACACACATGCTGTATGGCTTGTGGGATCATTCTGGGAAGGACGGGTGCAGCCAAGTCAGACAGGACACAGGAACAGGCCAGGCTGGACCAATCAGCAGCGGTAGAGTACAAATCCCATCAGCCAGGCAGACAGATTGTATTCCAGAAAAGCCAAATTCTCTTGGACAGAGAACAAGCCCCGGGAGATGCGACTTTGTCTGATTACCAAGAAACTTCCATCAAGCTTATTGTGCTCATGCGATAGTACTGAGACTGATGAAGCTTAGTCTACACCAAGAGGGCTTGTTGAGGCTAGCTGAAAGGCAGCATCAGAAATTGTGTTTGCAAAGTCGGGTCAGAAAGTCATCCCATGAGGGTGAAGAGATGGTGTTGGCAAGAAATAAAGAGTTATTTCTCTCAGTTTCATTTCACGCTATGTCAAATTATGGCTGTGGCGACTGGCGGCAAGCTAATCTACACAGGCCTCGTATTTGTTTAGGCCTTGGACGTAATATTGGGGAGCATGGATGGTTGGTGAGGAAGACTGAGGTTTTCGGGGAGCCAAATAACAATGGCAAAGAAAAATGAAAGGAGAAGAAGATGGAGATGTATTTAGTGTTTATGGTTTCATTCTGTGCAGCGCTCTCTTGGCAGCTGGGTTATCTGTGAGACGTGAGGGTTCCCTGCAGAGCACATGCCAGCACGCAAGCTGTTGGCATCGTGCCCACCAAGACCCAGCATGCTCTTGTTAAGCAACCAATGCTGGCCAAGCAGGGACCACAAACAGAGAGAGACGGCGAGGAAGAAAGAGGGAGAGCAGCAGTATACGGTGAGAATACAGGGCCAAAAACTGTTTATTGCAAATTCTTTAGACCAGATTACACACACACACACACACCTGCTATATTCAAACACACCTGTGCACACTTTCACTGAAACTTTTTCTGAAACCACAAGCCCTCCCTCCGTCTCATTTTTCTGTTCCCTCGCTCTAGGCCCAACTCCTACTTCTCTGGATTCTCACATATTCACGCTGATGTGAGGGGGGCAGATGAAAAGCAGAGGTAATTAGGGAAGCTTTGAGTGTGACTTTATGACTGTGAGAGGCTTTGAGCTTTCCCCCTCCTTCCCTTTGTTCTTTCCCCCGTTTCCCCAGCGGGTCCTGCAAATTCTGAGGCACACACATCCTGCCTGTATGTGTCATGTCTACTCAGGAGACTCGAGAGGCGTAGATAAAACACAAACATGCTCAGGACGCACACGCGCGCGCGCATACACACTCGAATACGCAATATATTCACTCTCACTATTAGGCCCATAAACACGTTCTACCTCCACCCTGTATGATTAAATGAGACGTGTAGGGATGGATTCCGGATATCCTCCCTAATTTGAGCATGAGCTCATGGTGCAGCGCAATGTCGCTCTGTGTCCAAGCATCAGCCTCTAGAGCAATAACCCTGTCGGTCAAAACATCTGCACAGAAAAATACATGCAGACATGAAGTGAGAGAAAAGAAATGATAATGATGTGAGAGAGGACCGGGTAAAAAGATCACAAGCAAAATAAGTGAGATAACTTCCAGAGAAGGGAGAGATTGCAATAGAGGCCGAGGGATTTGTGTCTGATAAAAGAATGAAGACAGCAAACACAGCCAAGAGGTTCATCATTCCCATCACTTGCACACGCATGTGTTTTTTAGGCATGCAGATACACATGCCCACAAAAATGCACATAAATCATCACTATCTCATCATTAGGAAAGTTTCCTGTACATGTGTGTTGTGTGAGCCACCCAGGAAGATCCTCCTGACAGTAAAAGGGAAAGCAGCAGAGGAATTTTTAAAAACGGTTTCATCTGGGGTGGTGTTGAGATATGTTCATTATGTACTCAGATGTATATGTAATGTAACGCTGTACTGTGATATGTATATATGGTTACGCCACAAGGTGGCGTTTTGGGCACAGGCTATAAAGGCCGATTAGCCATATGCTAGAGTGTTGTTGAAGTTAGCTCTGACCGTGAAACGGACATGTCAGAAGCATGTTAAATAAATACGCCATGAACGGCTAAAGACAAGACCATCATTTATTCTTTTCTCCGAGTGCAACGGTAGCTGTAGCAACACTGCACCACGACTCAACAGGTGGCTTACAAACAATAAGACTTGAGGCTAGATACCCTTGCAGCAACAGACATGGGGAATACTGTGTACTGTATCTCAAGCAGGTAATGAGGGCAGAGAGACAGTTACAGTAGGTACATATAGTGACAGGGGGGAGACACACCAACAAACCGCCTAGACCTCCTTTCACAATACCGCCCGAGGCCCTCAAGTATCCCTCAAGTAGCCTCAGGTTGTGGTTTAGATCACTTTGTCTCATGCATTTGTTCTCTACCAGGACCGGGAAGGGTTGGGGGGGGATCAGCATGTCGCCTTAATGAGGAAGGGCCCCGTCTGCACCTTGGCCTCGTTCTCTCTCTGGCTGTCGTATACCTTCTCAAATGAACCCCGTGGCCCATTGAAGGGCACCTCAAGCTTTCAATGTGATGCACTTTCATTGATGATAGAGAGCTATCTAGGCCAGCAGAATACATCTCTCTGAGAAGCATTTGTCAACTCCCGTGAGGACAACTTGAGCCCTGAGGTGGTCATGGTGACGTGCAAGGGTGGTAAATATCGTACGTGCTTGATGATGTATGCACACACACGCACACACACGCACACACACGCACACACACACACACACAATAATCAAGATGCACACATACATAATGCTCGAACACCCACATTACACGAACACACACGCGCACACACACACTCACACAAACACAGATGTCATGGCCTTTAGCTGTGGGCCAGGTCCCCCTCATATCGGTGACACTTGTGATCAAATGTGTCAGCGTTTTCTTGACATCTGCTCCCCAGCAGCGTGAGTATAGTATACCCAGATATTTACTCTCTTGCTCATCATTCCCACCTGTCATGTACACACACACACACACACACACACACACACACAAATTGGATTGCCTGCACAACAATTTGCCAACACAAGATAGCTGGGCATATTGGAAGTAACTAAAAGTAAGGTTCTTGCTCCTCAGATCTACTGATTAACTCGTAGCAGAGGCATCAGACATACAAAGATGCAAGTGACCAATCCATCTGTGTCCGGCCACTACGATTACTCCAGATTGGCTAGGACACACTGACAGGCCAAAGCCATTGATGGCAGCTCTAAGCTGCCCCAGCTTGGGCTCTGTGGTTGACACCCACCGACCATCAGGCCCTCATTAGCAACCACGGCATGGATTAGGAGAATCATCCTGTTTGTGTTGGGGTTGAGAGAGGAGATCTGCAGGGGGCTGGCTGTGTGTGTGTGTGTTTTGGGAAAGTTTAAGGCGGGACGGTGGAAAAGAGGATATACTGCAGGGAAGGAGGTTGTTATGCAAAAAGATGTAACCTGCTTTCATGATTTAGGGCGTGGCAGTAGCCGGATGAAAGTGGAAAGCAATATCTGGAGAATCCCAAAAGATTATTGGAGCTGTAATTGTTGTTATTGCAGCCCGCAATTGAACCTGTTCCTCCATATTAATACAGTATCAGGAACATTTGTGGAAGAAAGGTTCTTTCAGAAATGTGGTCTGTGTTTATGGGGTCATACTCGTGACATGCCAACTCCCACACATGACAAAGCACAGTAGGGCCTTTAGGCCTGTCAAAACAAAGGCAGGCCAAGGAAAACACTCACACACACACACACACACACATGCAGACACACTCCTTAAACACACACCATCTCCTTTCTAATGGGCTTGTCCTTTTGGCCAACCTTTGGCAATCAGCAGGAGTGATTTGGAGTTGAGAAGCAGACGATAAAGAAAGAACACCCAGATAACTTTCGTTATAAGATTTACGGTATGAGTTGAATGAAAAGGAAAGAGTGGCCACATCATGAGAGCATTATCAAATAAATGATAAACAGCAGAAGAGCAGAGTTTTCCAGACAACTGGCTCAGCGGTGAACTGTGTGTGGTGCAACTGGATAGATACAGTACAAACAAAAAAAGCGTAGGAGGAGAAAGCTACCCGCAAACAATTTTCCACCATCCAGCGTGTGAATAACAGTACCAAGGTCATCAGCCAAAATCATATTCTCATTACTTCATGCGGCATATGAGCCACTTGCTACTTCACATTCCACTTGAGGCGCTCAGACAGCACAGAGACTGTCCTTAGAAGGCCTTGTAAATTGAGGGATAGTGACATCATCATTTTCAGCACCACCATAGGCCAGTTCCTATTGTTATTCCATTGTTATTTTCCATCTTGGCCTTTTCTGGATATGTGGAACACCTGATCTCCATTCTTTAGACAGGCTCAGACATGAGGTAAGAAGAGAAAGATCTTAATGATGATGAAATGGACAAATACCAAGAAACCTATTCAAACACGGTTAGTTCTATTCATGTAACTGCTTGCGATGTTTCAAGTGACTGGGATTTAATATTGTGGTGGTGTTTTAGAACATTAAACAATATGTGACGGTAATATATACTTTCCAGATGACATTTATAGGTTAAACATCACAGTAACCTACTCGTTTCCATGACAACAATGTCTGAAAATAATACCCTATCCATGTTCCCGATCCCGCGCCATTCTCTATTACACCATTTGTTCACATGTCATGTGAGCTGGACAGCAACATCCCCATCCATCATAAAACCGGACTTGGCCAACACGGCGTCCAAGCAGTCCATTGTCTTATAAAACTAATTGCATGGTACCAAAATTCCTGTTACGCTACAAAACATCCAGAGCAGGTCTACTACCCTGTGGGATGGTGTTTGGAGGTTTTCGGGAGGGAAAACTTGGTCTATTTCGGAAATTCTATAATTTAAACGACATTGCAATCACTCGGGAAGAGGAAGGACAAGCTTGGGCAACTAGTGCACGGCTTGATTCAGTTGGGCGTAGTGCAAAACCATTTGGCAAGCAAGACCCAGTGGAAGCAGGCTTTGTATCTACAGCAGGGCTTTGTTTATCCGGAACTCAGACATCTGAACTGACCAGGCTACCAAAGAGGCACTGCGAGAAAAAATAAACCCAAAAATACACACCAAACAAACAAACAAAACAAATTACTGTGCACAGATTGTTTCACTCCCCAAAACTACTGTAATTTGTTCAAGTTCCAGTAATTGTTTTTTGTCCTGAGAGCAGGAGCCGATAATGACAAAGCAGACCATCTTCCACCAAACATTAAAGTCTGAGAAAAAGGCCTCTGTACCCTCTTTTTCCCCCGTTCACCCTCAGTGATCCCTCTTCACAGTTATTTTGCTGCCAAACCCACAGAAGAAGGGGGGGAAGGTGGGGGGGAGGGGGCCCTGCCCATTTCCTGACTGCACATTTGCCTGCACGCCAGCTTCCGTGACCCTAGGGGAACCGAGTAAAAACCTTTTTTTCCACCAAACACCGGACAAATAAATATTCTTTGGAAGAGAGAAAACAAACACAAAATGTATTTTGTTTTTATTGCTGCATTTGGAGTCAAAACGGGGCATGAGTTCAGGATCAGGTCAGCTAGAGCTGGGTCAAGTTTTTAAATGAAATACAATGCAGCTATAGTACATAGCTATAGTTATCTAACCATTCAATGGGAAAACATCTCTTTCCCATTCATCAAAAACAACCGCCCAGAGTCTCAGGCCAATCCCGTCCAACCCGAGCTTGGCCCCTTGAGGCCCAGCACTTACCCTGGAAGGCATCCGAGTGGCCGGAGATGAGGTGCTCCAGCTCATAGCTGTAGGACTGAATGTTGTGGAGGGTTTCTCTTTTTACAGCCAACTGGTAGCTCTCCTCCATCTTCCGGGTGCAGCATGACGGACCCTGGTGCTTGCAAACCAACAGATCCACATCTAGGAAAGTCAAGCAGAAATGGACATAGCGTTCTTTATCTTTTTTTCCATCAGCATTCATCATCATCTTTCTTTTTTATTTTCAAGCCAGTGGTAAGACATATATTAATAAGCATATCACCAGAAATGTGAGCTCAGGAGAATTAAGGTTTCTCAGTTCGGATGAGATAAGACAACATCTTTTATCCTGTGAGGTGGATATATGATTCTAAACTTTGCTCTGCAAATATGTGTGAGTATATGTATAGTGTCCTGAGTATGCACATAGATAGACAGGCCATAACTCCATTGGGAGACAGAGGAGCCACCATGGGAGGGTGAGAAAGTAAACCAAGAATTCATCCACGTTTCCTGCTAAAAATACTGTCTCTGCTAAATATATAAATATCTTTGGCTCGTTCAATTGCACACTTCATCAAAACATACATGTGTACATGCATGTCCCATAAAAACATAAAAATACAAGCATGCACTTGCATTTTGCAATGCAAACATGATACATTAACTGTCACTTACAAATGCACATGCACACACACACACACACACACACACAGTAATCTGTATGAAATCACCTCTAGAACGAGACAGTCATCATAGGACTGCAGCTCAGAACAACCACATGAAGGCAATGACCTAACTGCAAATACTGTGATCCAATGAACCGCTCAATCAGGCACAATTACATCAGAGGAAACCGAGCCCGCCCTGTCCTGCCAGTGTCACCTGCTTCTCACCCTCGCTACACATATAAACACTGTCATGACATCACTGAGACTGGTCACAATTAGCATGGCTTGTTAAGAGTGTCCTTTCCCACACATTTCCTTGCACAGGGACATTTCCATAATGCAGAAGTCTGATATGATAACTCATTTTACAGGGGGAGGGGGCAGGACGGGGGTGGCTGGGGGCAGGTGTTGTAACCAGAGCCTAAAGCATGGCCTTAGGACAGACCGCAAGACCAGTGCCTCACTGTCCAAATCCCTCCATGAAACACAATAGGGTTGCATTCTCAATCCCTCTTTCCCTTTCTGCTCCCTCTCTCCCATTTGCCTGGCATATCCTAGTGAGGCCTGGGTGTCTCTTAATTGCCCAGTGAGGCTCCATTTGTTCCCAACCCAGAGCCAGACGAGTGAAGTCATAACTGGCTGTCCTGCCCCTTACAGCTCATTATCTCCATCTCTGTAGCAGTCCACGTGTTTTATGTCCACACCGTCTCTATGTCGACACTGTTCCTGCAAAGTCCTGTCCTGTTTGTTTGTTTTGTGTCTGGAGGAATACCACTCTGTCGCTTACTTAGACCATCAATATGTAAAGTTTGCATATGAAGTGTTTGTTTTGGGCTTACATCTTCTGCTTCTCAACGGACCTCTCCTTCCATGCTTAACAGAGTTATTTTCCAAGTTTGATTGATGGGTTTCACATAAATGAGAAACCCCATCTGTTGAACAAACAATGTGTATGCACAGGTCCAAACACATTAACATGAACTCTTAAATGAATCAATGCATGACATCTCCAAATGCAGAAGCAAGAGAAGCACCTCCAGAACACATGTCCACCCTTTTCACTGGGCAAGTGCAACAAGAAACCACAAAGGCCTTCTCTAGAAACGGTACTTTCCACCAATTATTAAAAAAAGGAAGTTAATCAATCACTTAATAAATAAAAGTACACACACAAGCTGAACAAGCTCAACCTGTTCTCTCAGGATCGTGATTAAGTCTTAATAAGGAACACTTAGCTAGAAATGTATTAATTTCCCTTAAATTCAATTAAAGTGTAATGTATTAGCGCCCTTGGTGAAGCACAATACTTCATGAACTCATGGAAGGCTGTGGGCTACATGGGAAACGTGTGCCACTTGTCAAATAGCCATCGCCGGTTGAAAGCATGATATATTGTCTGGATTCAGTTTTAATGTTGTTATTTCACCATACTTGGTGTGCGTCCTCTCTCCCCCTCTGTCCCTGACCCTGTTCTCCTCCCCGGTTGGCTCTTTCTCCCCTTTGTGTTTGTGTGTTATCTGTGATATGAAACTAATATCCAGGGACTCACAGTGGAATCCAGCCTGGCCTCTCCGTCCCTTGCGAGTAGCTGCATGGAGTAAGTGATACTCAGAAAGACTTTGGCTGTTAAAGCCGCCACAGCAGTCGGGAGGACAGGCTGACTGTGTCACCAATATACCACGCCACTTTCTGGAATCATTAGAAGCCATGTAACTATGTGTGTGTCCAACGGCAAAACATAATGCCGAGTCCACCTTTTTGAAAATACTTTGCATACTGTATCTTAACAAACAGCCTTTTAGTGGCTTCTGCCTGAAAAGTGAGCTAAAATATGTATTGAGGGCCGCACTCTGTCAAGGACTCGAGGAGTCATTGAAGTCTTCAATGTAGGACATATCTATTAATATCGGACTGCCTTGTTTTTGGGTCACACGTGTATTATTGTAAACCATACTCCATTTACATTTTCAGTACTTGTAAAAGGTATTGACTTCTACTTAAACTTTTGTTTCAATGTTGAATGAAAATAAAGCATTTGTGGCATTGAGGGTTTTAAAGTTTTTTTTCTTTTATTCAAAGGTTTAGTAGGCACCTTTGGCAACAGTAACAGTTTTGAACATCTGGACAATTTTCCACATTATTTTTTGCATAACTACTCAAGCTTTGTCAAATTGCCCGGGGACCATGACTCAACACCTTTTCAAAATCTGCTTCAATAGTTTGATTGGATTGATTGTAATGGTCTCTGACTTGACGTCGGCGGAGATTAGCATTGTTGCTTTTATGACATTCCTGCATGGATTTGGCTTCATGTTTGGCTGTTATCTTACAGGAAAAACAGCCCAAATCGTCAGTTGAATTTATTTCTTTTCCACTCTGCCATAACGTTATATTACGTACCAGCTCTCCAATCTGAGCTGAGGGACTCTAGCTCCTTCACACAGGTGTCTCAGTGGCCTCTCTCACTAATGCCCTACTCACACACACAACTACGGTGACTTTAGTTTTAAATGTGTTCATTTTCTGGTTTGACCTCGCAGTCGCTCTTGCATGCTCCACATAAGTGGTCTTTTTCAACCACATTGTTGTGGAGTTTGACTCCATGCTGTAGTTTTTGCCAAGACATAATCAAATTAACAGTTTGACCTGTAAGGGAAGCTAGCTGTGCCAGTGAGGATTAAGGTGTGGCATTACTGCAAATACTTAAAGGGACAGTTCACCCCAAAATCTAAAATGAAATAGTTTTGGAGATATGTATTTTTGATTTTGGGGCCATCTGTCGCTTTAAGCTATAATATTTTTTGTGAGAACTAACTGAGCTCTGAAGAGGTCATACTACCTGTGCCTACATTTTAGGTGCAATATACTGAAAATGTGTGAGAACAGATGAGAAGAGGGTCAGCACATTTGTAGCAGCATGATTTTATTACATTTAAAAAATGTCAAAGTTCCTCAAAAATTGTGAATGTTATTTTGTCTACAAGCTGTAGCTTTTTAATCTTGTTAATGAGTAACAAATCTTGGCTTTAAAGTGACTTAATATAGACTCCAATGGGCAGAAGATGCAATTAGGGCCCAACGTGTATGCCACTCATTCTGCCTGACTAAACCTTAACACACTTTGCTCTCCAAATTGGACATCAACTGTGATTCCTAATTCCTCTAATCGTCCGCAGGTGACAAATACCTCTGGAGTAATTTGCCGTATTAAAGTTACAGCTCAGGGGTCACAATCCCTTCAGCAACACCTCAGTGCCCTTCATTGCACAAGTCAAAACTCCTGAGTGAAACTCCTACCACTGTATAATAACCCTGCTACCTCACATGCCATTCTCAATATGCAGTAACACAGCTGAATACAGTATTCCGCTGAGAAGATGTTGAGATGAAACACTCCTGCACTCATAAAATGATTTATAAACAGCTCACATCTCCTCAACATGGTATGGAAATTGTGTTATGATTTGGAATGCGTTGATGACCGTGAGGGTTGCAGCTTCCTGATGCTGCTGTTTTGATATTTTCCAGAGAACAAGAATAACTTTGTTGGAAAGTAGGCAATTACTGCAGTTGCCCTTCTCCTGCCTCAGGAAGCCCGTTCCACTTTGAAGATCCACTGAACATACAGGATATTTACTCGATACAGATTTGCAGTGTTTTGGATGGACCGTGTTGAGTGAAAACACATCTCAAAGGGTCTTTGCCGCATACCTGTATTTTTGGACAACCTTGAAACTACACTGGAATGTTTAGCTTTCCCAGACCCCGAACTATATCGTGATTGGCACCGGGTCTAAAGCCACCCAGAGGGCAGAGGTTGGACAGACAGAGCTAGAAGAGAGAAGCGGAGGACTGGAGGGCAGATCGATGGAGACCTGATAAAGCAGCATCGAATCAGAGGGCTGCTAGGCCATAGACTTTTGTTTAACATTGGAAATAATATGTCTCAGAAACCAGCTCCCCTCCCATGTAATACTTCTATTCCGAGAGCACAAGAAAGCTTTTCTAAATGGTAATAGTATTGGAGAGGTAGTGCAAATGATATATCTTGCCTCGTGGAATCACATCAGCCTCTACCACGGTAGCAAGCCATGGAGGTTAAGGTAGCACCCAATCAACTGAAACGCACGAGAGACTTAGGCTGAAATCCAATAAGAGATGTTGCGTATGACTCGAGACCGACTCAGACAGAGTAATCAGCTTCAGACTGGTAAGGCTGGAGTGTTTGAGGCGGGCTGGAGAGAGCATCTGAGGTGCGTGTCAGTTCAATAAGCTGTATTATGTGTGGCATTGTCAGAGATGTTAATCCATTTTTTTTACCACCTTTTTACATGACATTGAAGTGTAGAATTTGAACACAGGTGCTCAATGATTTTTCAGTGTGCACGGCGTACAGTAGGTGCCTGGTCTCTCAGTGAGAAAGGCCTCGTTAAAAAAGGAATCACAAATAACTGCAGCCAATCAAAGGACACGTTGAGCTCTGAGAGCTTGCCGTGGCTTTTGATGCTGTAATGGTTAAGGATGTGGTGACATGTGATAACACACTGCGTTCCCATTCCCTTTGCTATACATATGACCATGCTTGCCTTGTATTCAAGATATAAGACACTTTCTCTTTCACTCTGAAATAGCTGTTAATGACTGAGTATAAATCAGAGAATGGCAGCAGAGTAATAGCTTCAACAAAGTGTGTGGTATGTACGCGATCAGATAAGCCCTGCTCAATCAGATAGTTATAACTGAGCTGGAAAATAGGTTGATCATATCTGAGGACATTATCTAAGAAGCCAGCTGTAGGATTAGTGCGTCTGTAAACAGCACCGCTATCTGCCTGCTTTCCAAATGATCTATCTCCAAAGCGCTATATCAGCACCCTGTGGTAATCTCAATATGGAGCATTTGGCTGTGTACCACAGTACATAAGCGGTCATAACTCTTCAAAATAATCACAGGATAAGCAACTGCATGTCTGATTATCTAAGTTCCCTTGATGCTGAATCTGGCACGCAGATAAAGCCGCTCTTTAAAAAGTGCGGCCCAGGGAACGAACATTTAATGCCTGGAAAGCAAATAATTTGGTCTGAAGTTATTCAACTCAAGGAAATACAAAATTGGGGAGGGGGGGGGGGTGATGACATTGTCTAACATTTCTTACTCTATCAAGTGGGAAATAAATAACATTAGGAGTTGGACTCATTTCAAACAGGACTTTTATATGAAGGGATAAATATTTTTACATTGAGCTTTTAATACATTTCTGTACTTTCCTACTTGCTTGAGTAAAAAAAAAACTCTTGATAATCAAAAGGCACTATCACTACGTATTGCGTGTTTTCGTAGGATACAAAAACAAAAAACGAAGAAATGTTAAATAAAATAACTGTACCATAGAATAGGATCACATCCAATTGGCTGGCTCTGAAACTCCCTGCTGCCACACTCCTGGCGCTCAGGGAGAAATCCGTTCACCACACATGAATGAAAAGCAGCACTGTATCCTAAAACAAACATCAGCCTGTGAAAAGGGCTGAAGTTTTGCCACTTCAAATTTCAAGAGTTGCTTTTATTGGCATGTGATCTGAGAAGTGATGCAGAGTAGCATAATTGTGTACACACACACATATACACCACATCTCCCGCTCTAACACCCCCTTCCATTGGTCAGCGCTTTGAAGACAAGATTGTGCCTGACCCAAAACAACCTCTTGAGGACAAGTGCAAATAAAAAGAAAAATAAGATAGAAGCCCAAAATGCTGCGAAGCTGCAGCCATGTTTGATTAGCTGTGAAGGGGTGAGGGACAGCGGAGACGCGGTGGAGTGTAAACGCACACAAAAATGCAGTTCACCACGCCTTTTAAACATACACAAATATTTATATAAATTAATAAGTTTGGACCAAAGAGTCACATTTTGTATCTGGATTTTATCACCCACATATAGTAAAAAAAAAAATGAAAAAATATAGATAGAAGGTGCAAGTAACGCATACCCTTCACACCCATACTGTGTGAATGCTGCTGTTTGCTCACTTTCAGATATAAACGCTCATCAACAGCTGCAAATGCAGGCTGAGATTCTCATATTTATCTTCGGCCAACGCACTGCAGACTGTGAAAGCTCGTCACGCAGGCGTTGCTCCAGACTTCTGACATCCTCAGAAGACCACGGTCCTTCCGTTGTCTTTTAGAGCTCACCCAAAACTGCATGCAATGAAATTGACATTCTCTGTTGCTAGTGGTGACACCCTGCTAAACAAACATATCGAATGGTTTGGATGCACCTCTGGGTATGTTTCATACTCAACTATCTATTGCTCTTCTCCCTGTTACAGCTTGCAGACTCAGACGGGGTGATACTTAAGCTGCCACCAGCCTGCATGTGACACCATTATTGCAAGGATTCTGGCCCGGCACATACTGGAGATGGCTGTACATTCATCTACCGGCATGGGAGTATTTGCCAGGAATAATACACTTAAATCTTATACTGAAGGACTCACAATAAAGGAAAAGACATTTATAGCAGCAATAAAAAGATTTGAAAGACTAAAAGTAAAGAACAAAGGCTAAAAACATATTGATAATGCACACTGAAGAGCTTGATTTCTTGTGTTGGTGACAATTGAAATGTCCCCTGCATGGGAGAAACATGACATAATTAGTTCAAATCCATGGAGTCTCTTACTATGCTTGCAGAACAACTTTCAGGCAAACCTAGCATAGTTGAACCAAAGCCTAAACTCGCTCAAAATGCATCTTGCCTCCAAAAAACGATTAGGAACCAATGTTTATTCTCGTAAAATAACTTTTCCTCAGCGTGCAGGCGGAAAGCTTGAACCACAAAACCATCAAGGCATTTGAAGTTGCTTCCAAGCATCGCTCTGACAAAAATCACAACTGGGAACCATGTCAGCATAGGTGCCAAGAGACACTATGGGCCTGGGAGTCTGGACCGTATGTGTTCGTAAACTGTGGCTCCTGAGCTCAAGAGCATGTGCACTCCAGGGCCTGAATGCCATGCCACGGCTCTAAAGAGGCCAAAAGAGTTGGTGGTGGCTGACGTCTGCAAGTTAATGACTCGCCCTCCGTGGACACAATAGTGTAGCCTCTTAATCCACAGAGATTAAACCATATGAGACCTTCGCGTCACACTTGCCTTGTTCCGGCTCAGAAACGCTGCCTCAGCAATTTGTGAATGCGCTGGGCAGCTTCTCTGCAAACATAATTGTTTAATCTCTCTAACGAGCCTGCTTGCATGATAAGTAGCTGGGTGGCACGTGAAGCTACAAATTGTGGAGAAAATCAAGAGGCGCTGACCCCAAACCATAGATGTTGTGTCTTAAACATGTACTGCTGCCCAGACATGTGCCATGCTAATATGCACATGCTTTTTGAGATGTATATATAATATATAAGTATCATCAGACTTAATTTACTTTAAAAGCATCCACGTACCCAACATCAGATAGATATGCAATGGTCAATCATTTAAAAAGGTCTCAACAACAGACTAATATGAGAAGAGTATATATTAATATCAAAATATCTGCTCTGCCTCTCAGCCTTTCACTCTGTCTTTACTTGAGTGGGCTCATGGGAGACCACTATGACGGACCCACGTGTGCTTTTGACAGAAGCACAGAATAGTTAGACGCATTTCACATGAATTAAAAGACTGTTTCTTTTTTCTTCTTCTTTTTTTAGATAGAGGTAGATAGTGCTGACTTTTCCACACATTTGCACATGTGATTGCTGAAATCGCTCCACGTGTATAGTGAAAGCTAACTATGTGACATATGTCTGCGGCTCCATTAACACACTGTGACGTTAGCAGGCGCTTTAGCCGAGCGCTCTTCTCTGTGACGTGCCAAACCCACTGGCTCACCTCTGCCAGGTGTCTCCGGGACGCGGTGCGGCGGCCCGACCTGCCGCAGCTGGAACGCGGTCCTCACTTCATGACAGCTGTACGCGTCCGCGTCGATCGCGTTCACCGCAAAGACGAGCGCGGACAGAATCCAAGCAGACCCGCAGGAGTTTACGCGTGGGCATAATCCTCGGGACATTGCCGCATCTCACGCCAGGTATCCCCGTGGATAGCCTACTGAAGCCCGGCTGCAAACTGTGTGATAGTGTTGAAAATAGGCGGCACTCAAGTACAAAGAAGCGACGGTGAGCTTAAACATCTGACAATCGTTTCCGTCTGATTTTCACATTATTGGTGGAGATGAGTGTGAGCGCATCACAGCAGAGGTTTGGGGTCTTCCCTCGGACAGAGGAGGAGTGGTGTGGGCTGAAGCCAGTCCGTCCCGCGCGCCACACTTTTGCAGTGCTCGGCTGTCTGCATGTCTGTTTCCAAAGCCTCGCGCGCACTCCCCTCCCTCTCTGTTTACTTCAGCTAAGTGCCCCAACTAAAGCACGCTACCCCTATAGGGACTGGCAGTGTCAGTGGCCGTGTAACAGCATGTGAAACCCGACAACTAAACAGTTCCCCCTTTGGTGTTATTACAACAAACAAAAAACAAATGTCGCTTATCATATTTTTACCCGCAGCATCATATTGGAAAGTTGTGTTGTGACTTGTGTTGGTCCCTTTGTAGCAACTTTGTCACAATTTAATATAAAACAAATATTACATCTATGTAAAAGGTCATAATTTACATTTTTGTTCTGTTTATGGTTCTTGGTTTGTTTATATAATGCAACCAGATATTGTTCCAATTTTAGAATAAGGGATACTAAAAGTCACTGCATATTAAAAATGTTGAGAAGGCATCCACTTGCTATGGTTCTCCCTCTTCTTTATCATAATTTAAGATGAAGAGTAAATGGATTGAAGGCCAAAATACTTTTCAGGCAGAAAATTAAATATGTATGCTCGTTGGGATGGGGTAAAACACAGGATAACACATAGGATCAAATTTGCAGTATGGTTATTGTGGACTTTCAACGCGCAAGTGCTTTATTTTGCTTTAGCTGTATAGCTATACTTGCTATTTAATGCACATTGCTGCCATCTACTGGCGGACATGGCGAGTCAATTTATGATTTATTTTTCCAGATTGAATTGCTATTATTACATTCCTTATAAAATTGAGTTTAATAAACCGATTTTACCGTTTATGGTTTGTATCCCCTATGAGGTCTTGAAGAGTTAAAATGAAGAAATATTATGAGACTACAGCAGAAATATTACCAAATATGATTTTTACAGTGTGTGATTGGCAGTATGTGATTGGCCACAACAAAGTGTTTTCCAAAAAATAACTGTTTTATTTTGACCATTTATTTCATGCAGCATGACAGGACCACATTAGATGTGTAACATATCGACGTTTTTGCAATCATCTTGGAAGTGTGTCGCCACAGTTTCAATCGTAACTTCATACTGCAGTTCCTTCAAACCTGGTCGTTAAATACTGCCCTCTCATGGACAGACGCGGTACTGCATGAGCAGTCAGTTTCAAGCATGTACTGTAGGCTGCAAACTGCTTTTTAATAGACCTTTTTCAGAGCAAGCTGGAAAAAGAATAGGTGTATTAAATAGCATTAGTCCTAGAATTGTGCATGTTGGCTGCTGTAATTAAGTTCTATTAAAAGTTTTCCATTCTGATCTACTGAGAACTACTTGAACAAATAAAGACCCCTACCATGATGACTCAATAAAAAAATCAAGCTTTAAAAGAGAAAGATTGACCAAAGCACTCTGCGCTTCTTCCAGTAGTTTGAAAGCTAAAGGGCAGTTATGCAAGGTACGCCAATACTGTAAATATAAAGTATACTCGTCATTTTAAAAGTAGCTCGCCAGCCAAAAAAGTGTGGGCACCCTCGACCCGGAGTACTATGTCACCAGTGTGAGCTCATTAAATAGAAGGAATGGATGAGTCTCCAAAATCAGAAAAACAGAGAGCATACCGTCTTTGAAAAGATAAACAGCTGAAGCGTGACAGGTGGCGCTTATACTTCCCTGACCGTGATGATTATTTTTAGGAAAAGGAACGCTCTTGTATCTTAGCTTGCACAGCACACATCTGAGAATACAGGCCGGCACTCTAGAGATTAATTGTGATCACAGATGTGATTCTGATTAACAAAAGTGTTTTTTTTCACTGCAGAGGTATAGCATTAGATAATCTGGATGGGGAAGCCTATGACCGAAATGTAGCCTCTGTAGAAGGGGCCAAAGCATTCTGTCAAGCTGCCTGTGTTGGTGCCATATTGTCCCTGGCTAGTTTGGAGGCACCCGCACTGGCTCATCCTGCTTGTTTCGTGTAACATCATGGAAAACAGCTGAGTCAAAGGCTCTTTGCCAGGTATAAGCTTTTGAAGCAAAAGAGACACGGAGCAGCTCATTAAATGAATGAGGCAATCAGGTCCACCTCCTGCTGTATCTTTCCCAGATGATGTATAAGTTCCTCTGGGCTCGGTCTAAGAGACCCTAAGCAAAAGCTATGGCACACAACAAACAATGTATTAATTAATGTAATAAGTACAACATTTTTATTTTTGTAGGTACTGGGTCAGATGTCTGCTTTTCTGTGCAATATGAGCTGCTGGATAAGAGATCACACTTTTGAACCAATGCATGGTCCGTCGGAAGGGAATGTGGCAGGATAACTTGGTTTGAGAAAAGATATTTGAAAATCCCAATTTGGCGTGCAGCTAAAGTTGCTGTCAGATTAAACGGTGCATCGCTCCAGCAGGACGAGAGACATGAACATGGATGCGATGCTTGAGAGACAAAACTCCAACCATCCAATAACTGTTTTAGGTGATTATCAATTATCAATTTTATAACAGCTATTCCAACAGAAATTGGCATAAACAACCTGGACAAGGCCAGAATGCCATTGGAGCTGGGGAAGAAATGCTTTGAACTTTTGGGAGCATAATTTTGCTCAATTTATCAGTTTATCGAAGGGCACATATAGAGACAAACAACCATCCACACTCACATTCACACAAGCAATTTTAGAGTCTCCAATTAACCTTAGCTGAATGTCTTTGGACTGTGGGAGAAAGCTGGAGAACCCGGAGGGAACCCACTTTGCGTGCAAACTCCACACAGAAGGACTGCACGGTATCAGGGATTAAACCTGGGCCAACAGTAAGACTTAATTAACTTCCTTAACTCCTACTTTTCATTTTATATGGTAGGTCTCATATATGTTTGGCCACAAGTGCGATTTTGGTGGCGCTGTTTCTCCCCTTGGATGCAAGGGAAGAGACCGGGTTATCCCCTTTGAGTGACAGGCGTCCCAGCTTCGGTAGCAGCAGCAGCACACAGAAGACAGGAAACAATCTGCGCCTTATGCGGAGGTCAGGGGTGCAGCTGCCGACATGTCGCCTGTGCAGGTTGTGTGACCAGCCACTGAAGCAGGGCCCCAGCAGCCCTCATATCCACAGCAGCGTTAGGCTTCAGGCCTCATGCTTTATTTGGAAATTTGCGTTAAAAGGTCTTCAAGGTCGTCTTCACAAACTCATGTGTATCGGCTACTACATGTTGAAACTGCCTCAACTAAAACATCCAAATTACAACACTTAACATCATATTAAGGCTCCTGGGTTGAATTAGGTTTGTATTGTATTCTTTCCACTCATCCCAGCTAACATTAGTCACCCCTCTTGTATGTTCTTTGTGTTTATCTTCAGTGGTCCTAAAAGCAAGTAGAACCTTCTCACGGTCCACATTTGGACTTGTGGTAGCAGGAGAAGCACAAGTGGATTTAATAACATTAACAATGGCTAAATTCCATAAAGTGTCCCAGTAAGAGTGCAGACCAGCATGCACAATACCAGGGACATTTGTTAAGTGGAATGCAGCCAATAATGTTACAAAATACACCTGTGCCTTTTATTGCATGTCACAATGTACGAAAGGAAGAAAGTCTTCTCTGATATCAAAGAAACCATGTCATCATCAAAGTTATTACAGTATATATACAATTGTCAACAGCATTATATATTACCTTATTTACAAACACAGCAATAATCAACATTTAAAAAAATGTAATGTACAGTAGCCAACAGTGTGTGTGTGTGTGTGTGTTTGAGTGTGTGTGTGTGTGTGTGTGTGTGTGTGTGTGTGTAGGACCTGTGTTAGGATCCAGTTGGACTATTTCAGGGGAAATAAAAACAATAAATTAGCAACAGTGAGGTCTTTATTTCTTCAGACATATCTACAGGCTACAGCAAACTAAGACCTTTTATGCAAAGTAAATATAATGTGAAGAGAACATGTTTTTTAAGTGTTTGTCTAAAATACATGCAATTCAATTGTTTGTGAACTTGGTCACTAGATGGCACTAGAACAGCCCTTATGTTTTAGAGTCCTCACCCTGCAGGCACCCTTGATGCACTTATATGCATTATACGTTTTCTGTAGCGGTACCATTAACATAGTTTAAAGTCAGGTCAATAGGAGGTGTCAAGCACAACATGTTTTCTGTCATGTTTCACACGTCTGAGGTGACAGGATGTTGCTATTTGCTCTCCAGTTAAACCTGATTTCAAAGCCAGACCTCTTTTGTAATTAAAAACATCTCCCATATCCCCTGTTAGCGGTTGGTAGTAGGTCATCAGTCACCCAAAGCAACCTTCATTTAATCACATGACCATACATTTATGAACATAACTGTGGGCTTACAGGGGGTTAAACCCCTAAAATTGGAGCCCTCAACCGACTGTTTGAGAGATCACGCTTCAGTCTCCCATTTTCACCTCTCTGTCATGGTGGAACAGCGGGAAGTGTGCAGGGTGGTCATTAAAGAGAGAGACATGCCTCAGCTTGACATCTCAGGAGGGAGGAAGTGATGATAATTGAGTTTGGTGAAGCTTGATTAAGTAGAACATTGCCACATGCTGAGCGGCTGAGCTCTAAGGAATCTGTGTGTGCGATTTTGGTAAAATATTTCTCCAAGTAATGGAGCACCTTTCATTCAAAAACCCCGAAATAGGGTAGCTTATGGATGGAGCAGGGAAGAAATATGTTCCAGTACGTGCATGCATACATGAAACGTGGAGTGGTCAAATGTCGGCACAGCGCTGGTCAGAGCAAGAACCTCATGCTCCATTTCTCCCGGCTGAAGATGTGAGGGGTGGAAGTAAGCCGTGCTGCATCTTTAATGAGTCTGCCATCTTCAGTGCCACTATCAGTCCTGCCAGGGCCTTCTTCATCCTCACCTGCATGGCACTCTCAGGGAGGACCGAAAATAGAAATGCCACTAAACCTCACAGACACTTTCAAGAATCTGAATGTCACTCCACGTCCTCCTTAGAAGCAGATAGCATTCACAGTAGCGCCATGTGCAGGTGCCAATCTCTGGCAGCAAGAAAGCACACTTAATAAAACCCTGTCAAGCAGAGTCCTCGCTCTATTTATGATGCGTCTATTTCCCTCAGCGGCATTTAATTGATCGGTTTAATGGTTTTCATAGACTATTCATTAGCCTGTTACAGCAGGGGATCAATATGACATTATTACATGCATGATTGAACCAAGCACCAGGCATCCGCTCCAGGGCACAGTGGTTTGTAAACAGTCATTAATGTCCTGATGACCCACCACATACTTGCACAGGTAAGATTATGTTACTTTGCCAATACCATAGACTGATACGACTAATTTGCTGAGTGCATGTTTGTAAAGATATATTATCTACTCACAACATTGATAAGATCTATTGTTGAGACAAATTGGAGAAGAAATGTAATGTGCCAGCACATTATGCTACAGGACCGTAGATGGTCACTAGAAGATGAGGTTCTAAAGTACCCCAAGGTACTCATTTGCCTATTACAGCCCATTAGTCACTCCAAATATCTTAAATTGAGTAGTATCATCAAACAATGTGTTTCATTAGCGTTATATATGTATATAATAGAAAAACAATACTATACTACTCATATTAATTCCTCCAGCTACAAATGCATTAGAATAAAATAAAATGTGCGTTTAACAATGTATTCAGGCAGTGGATGTCTTCCTCTGTGTATGCAAGTCTTTATGTGTGTGTAAGCGTGGGTGAACTGAAAAGTTACAGGCATTGCATCTTATTTCACCCTCCATTCTCTCCCTGAGGGAGCGTCCTCCACTGTTCACAAAACAAAGTACTGTTGTGCACATAGGTGGAAAAATGTGTTTAACCCATTCACCCCTGGGATTTCCTCACTGTCTGTGTTCATTGAACTTGGAAGTGATCTAAATACTTCCTTTGAGATCGTACACATGGGCGGTGCACTGAGGTCAGACCGGGGCCCTTGTGTATGTGCATGTGCATTGGTGAGTGTGCTGAGTTGGTTTGGATGAAGTGACTTGCTTTGTGCGTGACCAGTCGGCCACAGCCCTCACAATAGGCAGAAAAAGGGGGTGAAAACCTTTTGACAGAGCATTTTATCTCAGTGAGATCATAGAGATTGTCTGCTAATGGCATGTGGCATGCTGTCATGAGACGGGTGCAGAGAAATATGGTTTAGTTTCACCCTATTTACCTTTTCTGTTCCTCTCTCAAAAACAGCTGCCTCTTTAGATAAGCATATCCAGCACAGTGGTTCATTCCTAGCCTGCTGAACCCCCAGTGTATTGTTGCCATCCCCCTTATTTTTTCCCCCCTAACCCTACTCTAAACTGACCATAAAATGTTTGGTAAAAATGTGTTTTTTTCATGCCTCCGACCTCATATGCCAGTAGCCCACCGCACACACACACACACACACACACACACACACACACACACACACACACACACACACACCAGAGCTAAATGTGAGGCAGAGCCAGGCAGAGGGAGGGGGGAAAGTGTGGGGGAGAAGGGCGGGGGTTAAGAGAAATGGAGGGAAGGGTTGATGAAAACAACAGATCTCTGCTCCCTAATCCTTTTGTGTCGACGGTGTTAATCCATCCGAGCACACCCAGCCCCCCCACCCCACCCGACCCACTCACCCTCGACCGTGCTTCAGCACCTACACACCAGACGCCCCAACACATAAACAACCGGCAGTGCTACTGAAACCAATACTCGTCCCCCAGACAGTCGAGCAGAAGTACACGACAGCCGCAGTGAACCTCCCGACAAACAAGCTACTCAGGCTCAACTCTGTCCCTGCTTTCATCCTGTTCATCGTTGTGGCCACTGGGAACAACTCTCTAATTCTATTATTTTTCTATGCAAACACTTTTTTTTTTTAAATCTTGCATCAGTGTGTCAATGTGTGTGTATTGGGAATTGCAAAGTATTGTTTTCCCTTTTTTTGTTTATTTTGCTTCTACGCGTTAGCTCCTCTTTGTTTTGCTCTGCTTTGTTTTGGCTACTGTACATGTAATGCACTTGAGAGCAACACGGTGTATTCACTGCAAGTGTTTTTGTGTCGTGGTCTTGTTTACGAGCTGGAAGAGCGAGGGGAGGGAGGGGCGGGGTGTCGGGGAGGGGGAGCGCAGTGGTTGCCAGGGGAAGAGGAGGTTGTGTCTAATGAGGTCACGCCCTGGCAACCCGGTGACTCCTCCCACTCAGCCCCCACCACCACTACCACCTCTACCATCTCTCCACTTGGCCCCCTCTGAGTGTACCCACCCACTGAACCCCCCCCCCCCCCCCCACCCCCTTCACCCTCTGACAGAGAGAGCGCTCTCCGTGGTGCTGAAAGCAGAAAAACACATTCAGGCTCCAGTTACAGTGCAGCTGCAAAGGGAAGGCAGACGGGACACATGAGACAAAAACAGAAAAAGGATCAACGGGTGTAATTAATTAGGGCATGAGTGCTTGTGAAGATGAGTTAAAGGCACACAGGAAGAGAAATAGGAGTGTAGGTAAGGAAAGAGAGAGAGGGAGAGAGAATGACGTTGTAGTAGAAGGTGGCTACAGTAGGCAGTGGGCGTGTTCTTGTTGTTGTGATCTATAGTTGGGAAGCCCAGTGTCATCTGCTTAAGCACAGACCGACTGTACAGACCTGTGTGGACGAGCAGGGCAGAGGGAGCCGGCAGGGAATGCCCTACGCACACCGCTCTGCCTTACATCGGTCTCAACCTCCAGGGCATCGTGGAGCCGGATTCCTTTCACCTGTGCAAGACATTTTTGTGCATTTGGACATATCAAAGCAGGAAGAGAGACATTCTGGGAAAGAAGCATCAGAGAGACTGTGAGTGCCTCGTCTGCAGCTGCAAGAGGAGTTTGATGAAGGAGTGTTTGAGAGTGCTAGTGTGAATTTGTGTCATGCTTGCGGGTGCGGTCTGTTGCTACGCTGCATCTTCCTTCTGTCTCTAGCATGTGCAGATGTGTGGAGCGGTGAAGCTGGCAGCTGGAAAGGAGTTGATCACCTTCTGGACTGGAGGGGTCGCATCCCCCTTTTCCGCCCAGGGGAGGGAGCATTGGGCCGGGCACCCAATGGCCCAGCTCCCCTCTAGCACCAGCCTTATCCTGGGTCACAGTGACACCTTCTAGCAAGTCAATCAGTTGGACCATACGATGGATGGAAGTGTTTGTGGATTTAAGTGGAATAGTGCATTGGTGCTCCTACATAGGTCAGAGTTCACTAGCGTGCACTGGACTCATCAGGGGAACACAGAAGACACGTTGGCCCACAAACCAGCAGGGACACAGCTCCATTGTAAGTATGCATCATGACACTTACTTTTACACAAAAATGAACCATAAACCCACAAAGATGTATGCCAGCAAATGATCACGCTATACACATCACAATGCATGCAAAAAGGGTGGTTTCTCTTCTCACATCCACATCAAATTCCCAAACGCCCCAAAATGCCAAGTGTTGCACCTGTGTATGCCTGGCTTTACAGGTTTACTTGGTCCACTGTAGGTGTGTGTGTTTGTGTGTGTGTGTGTGCGTGTGTGAGTGTGTTTGTTTGTGTGCGTGCACGAGCGCCCACACATGTTGTCACCAGACTATTGGCCATGCAATCTTTTTGACATTGTGTCTCTAGAATACCCATGCTGCCCTTCTCCCATGACATGGTTGCCTGGGAACGGAAACGGTGTGCCACATTCTTTTACAACTGTTGCAGCTCATGTCAGCTGGGGCACGGGGAGAGAGACGAGATGAGATGCCTAAAGTGCATGAAGTGAAGGGGAAAGGGAGAATGGAGAGGAACATAAAGCTTTGAGTAGAAAAATAGGTTGCTCATTTGACAGGCTTCAGAGAGATTAGCAATTGAATGGCATTTTACATCGATGAGTTATTGGAGGACAATCCAATGTGAAAGGCTTGGTTGGTAAAAACAGTGTGATAAACAAGCTGATTCTAGTGCAGAGTGCTGCTGCAGGCTTACAGGGATTAGGCGGGCAGGCTTAATTCAGCTCAAACACAGTTTGAACTGTGCTTTCCTATCGCTGCACCCTTAACACATCTAACCGGTGCACCTCGTTTCTCTTCAGAAACCAAGATTAATTTCCTTTGTACAGCTTCAGATCTCTGGCTGCGCCTGTGCATCAGAGATAAGAGAAGAAGAAAAAATCTCGACACCAGGAATCTGTGCCCTAGTTTGAACTCTGCTCCAAGATGGTGATTCTATCTGTTCTGCTGGCTCTTAAGAGTCCTCTACTCGTGCCTCTATGCTAAGGAGTGTTGAGGATACGCTGTAGGGAGGGGAACATAAACCCACTGAAATAGGCACCATGCTGGACTTATTGATAGACAGACACAAGTTAGAGAGCCAACTGAGGGTGGCCAGACAATGGCCAGTCTCTCAGTTGGCCCTGCAATCTCCATCTGTCAACCCCCCCCCCCCCCCCCCCTCGTTGCCCTTGCCTCCCTGCACACAAACATACATACAGCTATCACAAGCCCCCTCCCCCTCCCCCTCCCCACGCACGCTCAGTGCTCCTCTCACACGTAAACAAGCATGAGTCTTAGGCTGATCTGAAAACATTGACCTACATAAAAGCGTGCACTGTCTTCTTCTCTTGCACCGCTGGCCTCTCCAAAATCCCATTTGACTGATGCACATTGCACATTCTATGTTGCAAGCAGTTGCACAGGTTTTCAGGCAAATGCGTAATGTACATGCATGCACGCTGAATCCCATCGTTGGGCTGCTCCATGCTCTGTTGGGATCTTATGGTTGCAAACACATTATTCACATTTCGAAGGAGTGGATCATGACTGCACCAATGTGGATGTTTCGTTGAAGAGGCTTTTCCTCACACAGAAGCATCCACACTCTCCCATATGACAATGATGCTGTCAGTAATAGTCTTTTTACAGAATCAAAAGGCGGCAAGGACTAATTTTAGATCTTAGACATAGGACTGATGACGTCCACCTGTGCAAAACCATGCATCACAGTCGAGTAAGAGTGGTTCGTTTAATCTGTGTTGTTGGTCCCAGGAGTACTAGATTTTCACATCTGAGCCCAGCACACAACTGCAACTGCAGAAGATGAAAGCCCCTTTTCAGTTTCATTCAGACACTCACTTGGTTAAAGCCAGTAATTTCAGCCAGAAAATGTGCAAACACAACTGAGAAAAGGAACAGCCGCTATGATCCACGGCCAATAAGAAGACTGGATCTGGAGGTTATGAGTAACTGGAGCTGGATAGTGAGTCCTTTGGCTGCTTGCATATTTACATGTGCATGTGAGCTTGTGTGTGTGAAAGTGTATGTATGTATGCACAATAAACAATCAAGAAAGCTGTCGCAACCCTCCAGGGAAAACGTTTTACTTTGGCGGACACATGATGCAAGTCTATGAATCTTTCATAGGCGATGAACTCAACAGCAACAGTCAGGAACATTCAAAGCAACAGCAACATCTTTCAATTGTGTGACATGAGTATAATGCTGATGCAATCCTGCTTCATCGGTGTTCATCACACGAAGGCTGACCTTGAGAAATGAAGGTTAAGAGAATGATTGCTGACATAACAGCAAGCTTGTTTTGCATTCAAACCATACTCATGTATGATGCCCTAGTAGTCCATATTACTAGTTGTAGTTTGTGTGTATCTACTAAAGGCAAACAATTATCGCTAACATTTTCAATAAATGTCTTCATCAGAATGCTGTGGAAACACTTGAAGAATGATGAGCTCCAAAGAGGAGGAATCTCTCCGTTTTTTCCAGTATGTTGAGGAGAATGGGCTGAGAGCCTACAACGGCCTGGTAGCGCAGAACTTGGACCACGCCAGGAATGAGAGAAATAGGACGTTCCTGCAGGAGAAAAACGACAAGAAGAGAAAACAGGAGGAAGCCATACGGAGGTAGGAAGAAAACAAACTAATAAAGTGCTTCACAAAAGGAAAACAGACTCATTGACAAAGGTGGTGTGAGATATCTGTCAGATATTTAGGAGAGATCCTATAAACACATAGCTTCCGCTCACCAGTGGGATTCTGCTCTGTGAACGCAAGAATGTCACCGGGTTCACTTCAAGAGGAGATAGTAAGGAATTAGGACAGGTGGCCAGAGGGTCCCTATGGCAGGTTGCTATATTTTGGGGGTTGCCAGTGTGGACTGGTGCACCCCATGATCTTCAGAGGATAATTAATTTTTCACTTTTAGACTTGTCCTTGGGTGGAGGTCGTCTCTGCTCCAATTTTGAGATGGAGAGCGTTTAGAAATAGTAAGGGCTGGGACGGGCTGGGGCGGAAAATGTGTTAGAATGGGAACGGGACTTATTATGCTCATGCTGCTGCGAAGTAAGTATACTTAACTATTCTGTTTCAGGAAGAACATTTTCCGACTGTAAGTCGTATCCTTGAAAAGAAGTTGATGTAACGCCTCATATAGTTTGAGGAAATTAGGCGCGTGTGCCGATGCGCCCTGTTTCACATGTTGTGATGAGCAAGCAGTCACAGCTGTGCCACCGCGTGGCATGCCGAAACTTGAGCGAAAAAAAGAGGCATGCGCTCGCAACGTGACTAGCATGTGGACACGGCGTGCTTGTGTTGTGGGGTAGAATAAGGGGCACTGAGTCACAGAATCATCGGGAGGATAGCGGGACATTGCATGGACATCCGTGTTGCTTTGTTCCTCCTCCAAGAAATTGTGAGCAGCATGAAATAACACCAGATATCACTCTTTTGACAAATTTGTTTTAATATTGTTTTGTTTTGACATTTTTTTTAGGAGTTAAAAGTGATTTGAGCTTTGCTTCCAGAGCAATGAACTTGAGTCCTTAATCTGCTGGTTTATGTGCTCTAGCATGGAATAATAGCCATTTTTAGTCAAATTTAAGGACTGATGACATCTGAACAGGTGAAATCTTTACAAGACAGAAATGAAAAAAGAGTGTCTATTTCTATTTCATAGGTAGCTTTACAGAAGACATCAATCCAGTGGATGCATATTTTATCTGAGAGAAGACTCACAGAGTAGTAGACAAACACAAGTTCACCACTTTGTGAACAAACAATTAATCAAATGATGATCAGTGTGCAGTAGAAAGGCTTATCGGGAATTCTGTCCAATGCGGTCATGGAATCTAAAAATCGTCTCCGTTCAGTCAAAGTATTTGAGCAGCTGATTACATTGAATAGTTTTTAGGGCTGTGCATTGTGGTTCTTCTTCACTGATTTAATCAGGAACACTTTGAAACCTGTCACATATTTGTCAATGGGTCGGTCCCGTGATTCAAAAAGAGCGGTTTCTCTGCTGCCACTGCGAGTGTCCGTAGACATACCACTCAAAGATGAGTTAGAGCTCAACTGTATCCCTCAGAAATGTGAAGAAGAATTCAAAAAATCTAATCCTGGATTTTTATTTTATCACTTGTCAGCTAGATGTCCCTGCTTCTGTTGTTATTAGCAGTCTGATGCCGGCCTGCAATTGGTAAACTGGACAGGGCGATGACTGAGGAAAGTGGCTTCTACTGTCCTGCTTCCACTGTCTCTCAGCTGTTGCCAAAGCTAAAATATTAATACACAGTCACTGGAGGAAAAGTCTAAAAAATAACTGGATTTTTCATGAGGCCTATAAGTAGGTCAATGAGACGACCCATTTTTACCGTAACTGACTGGGAGTGAGAGAGTGTTTGAGGATTCATGTGTGCATGTGCGTGCATGGACATGCACAGTGTGAAAATATAATATATTAGTTTGTGAGAGAGGTAGAACAAATGGCCTCTATGATTGTGTGAGGGGGGGAACAAATGTGTTTAAGAGTGTGTGTGGGGGGTGGGGGGGGGGTTAGAAAAAAAAACCTGTTAGCGAGAGATTAAGTGTGAGCTCAGTTACAGGAGATGTGTTTTGCCTGGTGACAGCTGGAACAGCCATGGGCCAATCAGATCAACACGTTAGTTTTGAGTGAGGCGGGCCTTCCTGCCTGCTGCTATCTCACTCTGGGTTTCTGTTATTGTATTTCATCCACAGGAGTTATTCACACAGTCATGCACACACACACACACACACACACACACACACACGCACACACGACGTCCACAAATTTGCTTAAACGTGCAAGCATATTCACACAGACACAAACCACACACCTCATTTTACTGATATTTACATATGCATGCAAATTCTAAACGACTTTCTCTTTGTGCACACGTATTCACCGATTTTTTATTTTCTCTACCCTCAAAACCCCCTTCAGTGTGCGTTTGTTTTTCTGTGACGCTGCTCGTCCTGTCACATGGTGTCACAGTAAGAGAGAGCCAGAGCTGCCCGACGACTCAACTCCAACTGGTCCAAGTGCACCTGTGGTCTGTCCTCCAGCCAATCACTGGGCAAATATCCTATAAATAATCCAGTCACACCCACCCACCAACACACACAATCCATGAATAGGGGATGTGCATGCACACTGTCACAGTGCTGCACACACCAAAAACAGATGAGAGGAAAGCAACTGTTGACACCTGTGGCTGCATGCCCTGGAAGATGTTCTATACTTCTTTTTGTTTTTTTTTACTCTTAATTGGCAGAAACATTTGCTCCATTAAAAATAGTATTCATAACATAAAGAAATGACAAACAAGCAAACAAAAACAAAAAATATTTAGGAAGTATACGTTCACATTTAGAAAGTGTGTATTGTCAATTTTCCCAATTTTTGTTCCGATCTTCTCCTCATGCTAGTAGCAATATATTTTATCCAGATATATATTACTTCCCATCAAACTTTCTTGAGAGAAGCTACAGAGATAAATAAGGACCTTATAGCCCAGTATTTGTTGAAGCATACCATTTACCAAAACATTGGGATTGTTTGTGCAATAACATACTTTTCATTTTAGTTTATATGGAGGCACACATTTTAATATGTTTGTATCTGTCTGAAACTTATACATTTGTACAATTTAAACATCAAAGCTAACGTGTGTACTGCCATTGAATTCATATGAATTTTGACTTGCTTGTATGCTCTTTTATCTCCAATCATATTTTGAATTGGATTTTGGTTTACTCTAACGTCTTCTAACTTCGCTCCAAATCAAGGCTTGCCCCATCAATGGACAGCTCTCAGCTAGCAGTTCACACAACTCCTACTCCTTAAATATGGGAAGACCCATACCACCTCGGAAATATATAGTAAAAATAATAGTTTTAGATATGATATAAATGAATAACCACTAAACATGGGATGTTATCTTTAATCTCTCCTATCTGCTTTATTCCCAATACCTCGCTCTACATGTGGCAGCATGCACCTTTCTCTTGTATATTTAAACAAAACATAGTAAGATGTGCACATGACGCGCAGGTTGGCTTTAGTAATAATGTGCGCTTGTAGTTGGTTTTGTGTCTGGTTTCTATGGGTACCCTGTTGCTAGGCAAAGTTAAGCCCCTGACCAATGAACCCACCCCACCAAGCACCTTCTGTTCAGCAGCTGGCCGGGAGCGAGCCGGAGTCAGCAAAGTCACACACTGAGGGGTCACAAAGACACGCATGCATACACGACCACATGCGTGCACACGCTCACACAAGATAGGGATTTGTGAAGCCGCACATGCAAATTCACGCCATTTGTTTAAACATTTAAATCTCGGACACTGAGCTCATCTGTGACTCTGATATTAGAATAATGAAATACACCAACTGCAGATATCACGTCGGTATAGATTGCATACTGGTCCCGCCCGTCTTGAACAAAGTTAGATCTTGACCTTATTTACTCTGTGAGACACACACACAAACACACACAGTCCTCCTTTCCTCCATTACCACACAACCCTCAGACATCATTAACGCTCCATTCGGGCCAATCATCCATTTAAAGGAATTGATTTTGTGTGTGTCGGGGGAGGTTGTGGGCTTCTATGGTGTCATGATGTGTATGGAGCATTGGTCACATCCAGGGTTAAACTCAAATCGATGCTTTGCCCTGGAAGAGACCTTGTTTTCAGTTAGCGCACACATACACAATGGAGACGGGCCATGACTCTGTGCCAGGGCATGGTTTGTGTTGTTTTTCCTGTCAGAAGACAGAAAAAACAACACAAACCAAGAGCAGCTTACAGGGGAGGATGTATCAAGATCGTTGTCTCTTTTATTTCAGCCTCAAAAATGTAATATTTTGTCAAATTTTGATTATTACATCTTTGTACATCTCTCTCTCTCTCTCTCTCTCTCTCTCTCTCTCTCTCTCTCTCTCTTCCTTGCTTTCTGTTTTAGGACAGGTGAGGACATTGCGACCGAAGGCAAGCACTTGCGTATGGGCTCCATTACAATACCGGACCCCCAGGAACGCATGCCCATGCCCCACCCTCATGCCCTCGCCTGTGGCCAGGGCTTCTCCGTGCGCTCCCAGTCCCTCCACTCTGTCGGCGGTGGGAACAGTGGGGGCGGAGGAGAGGAGGAAGTAGGAAGCCCGACCTCTAGGAAGCAGCCCCCACCCAAGCCCAGGAGGGACCCGGCCACCAAGCTGAGCATGTCGTCTGAGGCGGTGGACCACAGTCCCACGTCCACCTGCCGCGGGGAGAGATGTGATGGTGAGCGGTGGTGGCACTTTACACCTAACTGCTGCGCTATATATAGCTGCTCTCTGCAGTGCCCTCCTCAACACTATTCCTCCTACAATGACATGCCATCTAGCTATTCACTGCATACTTCACTCTAAGTATCATTGTGGCAAATTGATGATAAAAAGGAGCTATACGTGCAATGGAGTTAAACCAAAGTTAACACACGTGTGGTGCACTACACAACAAAGAAAAATGTGATAACCTGCAGTTCAGTGAACTACATTAAAAGAGTCAGACAAGATGTGTGCTGCACCACACTGACTTGTCTGAGACGGTTTGTCTATTGTGCAAGGACAACCCCTCCTTCAGTGTATTTGAATGGCAGTGGACCAATCTGCACATAATCCAGAATAATTAAATACACAGGCGAGAACAGTTGTGGATGCCATTACATGACATGTTGGAAGACCATGGATAATTTGTAAGTTTATTGGACTTGGTACTTCATCAACGGTGCTCCTTTACTTCCTGTTACTGTCAGATAAACAGATATACATATTTTCCTTTTCCATATTTTTGTCCCACAGATACATCATATAGTATGTAATCATCAGGTGTCATATATCCACCATGTCAGTAGGTTTCCCAGGCTTTGAATACTGGGAGTAATCTCCTGATACCGTTACTCTAGTAACACGTTCTGCGTATTAAGTCAAAGCTCTAGTGACTTCATTCAAGAAGTCAGTGCTGGCTGAAGAAGGTCATTGGTCACACGGTCAGTTGTCTAAGCTGTTCTTAGTGCACATATAGAAGGCAGAAGGGTTTTGACAGTTCTTTGACCTCATTTTAAAACTTACTTAAGTATATCTAAAAGGCACATTATCAATAAAGGCAAAACAATGTTCCCTTCAGTTAAACCTGCCACGTCCATTATTTAGAGACGCCCAGAAGAATCACCCGTGCAGCAATTTCTGAAGTCACTTTTCTGAAGCAAAAAAACAAAGATAAACATGCCCGTTTGGCCATGGATAAAACCTAGGGCACAATTATAGTTCATCAGCTCAGTGTAGGAAAAGCTTTAATGAATTGGACCGAAATTAATTGAGCAAAAGTAATGTTTCCCTCAACGAGCCACAGACAGCATCACTGCTGTAGCAAAGGCACACAGCTTAAGAGTTTTACTTAAGACAGGACATGTGCTCAGCACGAAGAAAGAATAACAAGCATTGCAAACATTTAGAGTATAATAATAGTCTCGGGTGCAGGTGACTGTGATTTAGAGGTTGCAGGAACCTTTGACTTCATTTCATTTTGGATGCCTCGATGCCAATGTGATGCTTTGGGAGTCCGCCCAGCCTGGCTCAGATTGGTGGGGATCTCTCTATGTGCACACAGATCTTCCTGGGCACCACGGCAACCATCCCACAGAAACAAGACCCCCTGCAGCCCAGCCAATCACAGAATCGCTGAGCAGCTCGAGCCAATGGGGCTGCAGAGATGCTGAAGTGTGAGGCTGCAGAGCCAATGAGAGTGAGAGTGTGGGGGTGTCCCTGGCCAAGGGGAGGGTTGCGTGCTCGGTAGCTGGCGCTGTAGCGGGAAGGGGAGGAGCTTGTCAGAGTAGAATTCATTCAGGAGGAGCGATTGACCTAGATTCGTTTTCCCCAGGAGGAGAGGGAGGGGGAGGGGGTTTGCGGGTAAACACATCCGCTACAGGGGGAGGGGAAGAAGAGGGAGCAATAGAGAGATGGAGAGGAGAGGAGAAGGGACAGGGAGAAAGAGATGTTTGGGGCGACAGATTCATCGTTAGGGCTGAAACAGATCTCAAGGTGCACCGTGCAAACCTGTTAGTGTAATAATGCATTTGGTAAATCAAAATGGGCATAGCTCCATTGCTGTGTGAACATTGCTATATGCACACACCTATTGATGCATGTGCCTTCAGAAAGAAAGGGAGCGAGTACACAAGCATGTGAGGATATCAGTCAAATTAAACACATCTGGTTTTGACCAAATCTTTTAGTAACACTTTATTATTGTCAATGCGGGGACAATGGAACCAGAAGGCCTGGTTGTCATCCTCAGTTCAATGTGGCATCATCAACATCAACCTGGATACATTACAAAGTTGTGTTTCACCTGCTGGATTTTTCTTGACATCTTTCATTGTTTTCTCTTCAGTTGTGTTCTCGATATAAAGAACAGACTCTAAATCTACCTATCCTATTCATCTCCATCTAATGTTCTGTAGCACGTTCTGCAAAGTTATACATTCAGGTGCAACAGGAAACAGACAGACACCTGCATAGTTAGATTGATGTTAGTTTGTGTGTCAAAATGTGTGCATGCCTGTCCGAATTTCCCGCTCTGAATGTACAGGCATGTGCAGTGGGCGCGTGCGCTCATGTATGGATATGGTGGTGAGTCATACGCTTACAGGAAGCATGCGTGTGTCTGAGCCATCTGGCATCTGAATTATTAAAAGTGTAAAATCTGCAGTTTGAAGATTTCCGACATGGTCCGGCTGTTAACCACACTTATCTCGCCCTGCCCATCAGAGAAAGGGACACTCCTCTCCAAACATCGCAGTGTCTGACCTAGAAATACACTGTTAGCAACTCGGTTGTAAAGAGCGCTGTCTGCTGTAAGCAAACGAGCATTAGGACCGCACTGTACTACCACGTCGACGTGAACACTGTACCATCAGCCTCACTGCACCACATCTAAAGAGATTTACTCTGCAATGCTACGTCACCACTATCAGAAAGAAGTTCCACAGTGTGTGTGACCCAAATACTATACTCACATACTGCTCCACTGCCGTATACGTGACCTAGAAACATGCATATGCCTCAACTGTTCCCACATATCTGACTCAAGATATTGCTCTCAGCTACACACGTTGACCTACATCCGACCCAGAAAACTGCAGTAGGTTTTATGTTAATGATAGTGATTCACTCGCGTATGACAGCCGTGCAGAGAGAAAGCGACAGAAGAGTACTGTGGCAACATTATGTTGTCATGTCTAATTTAAACAAAATATCAGTCAGAATGACGATGAGGGGCCAGGGCAGCTCACCTGGCGCCCTGTTCTAAAGCCTTACTGCAGCGGGCAAATCCAACCGCAGCCCTCTGCTGCATTCCCTCCCCTCTCTCCTGTCTACCTTTTGCTGTTAGAAGAATACCCAAAAATAATCTTAAAAAAGAATGGCTCACTATTAAACCAGCAAACAATGAATATATAGTATACTTTATGTTGTCAAGTGGTGCTTGTGAATGTGAGTCTATCCAATGGATTTGTGTTTTGACTTTCTTTCTCTCTGTCCTTCAGCAGCTCAAGGATGCAGTGAGGACTGCAGGAGGGTGCCGCCACCCAAACCTAAGAGGAACCCCAACACACAGCTGAGTGTTTCCTTCGATGAGTCCTACATCAAGAGCCACAGAGGCGGCGGGGTTAGCCCCTCCAGACCCCTCCACCACGTCACCTCCCCCTGCGAACGCTACCACTCGCCTCCACAGAGTGATGAGAGCCCTACAGACGACTGTGAAGATGAACCTGTCTACATCGAGATGGGAGGGATTGATGTCGGCCCACGGGAACCCGTGAAGAGTGAGGACGAGGAGCCAGGAGAGTCTGTGTACGAGGAGATGAAGTACCCAGCTCTGGATGATATGGAGTACCGCACGGACCCAGTGGGGTGTCGCTCCGCGTGCCCCACCCCGGCACCCTATGACCCTGAACCTCTCAGTCGCTGCTCCACCCCACGAAACATTCCACTCTGTGACATTCCTGCACCTTTTCCCAATTTACTTACCCATCGGCCTCCGCTGCTGGTGTTCCCACCGGCGCCGGCACAGTGCTCGCCGAACTCGGACGAGTCTCCCCTCACCCCTCTAGATGTAACCAAATTGCCCATGATGGAGAACCCATCCTACAGCAAATCTCCAACATCCTCCACCGAGCCCCCCTCCTCTGCACACCTCCGCAGGGAGCTCACTGCCACCCCAACCCTCACCGTGTCTGGCCGCTCTTCTGCGCCCCCTCTATCCTGTACCCTCTACAAATCCTCCTCCTCGTCCTCCTATCAGCGCAGCCATTCCGCATGCCCGTCACCAGTCAGCATGGGCCGCTGCCTCACCCCTCTCAGCCTCATGCGTACACCTCCCTTTGACGCTCCGATGCCATTCCCTGGCGGTCTGCCGCGGAGCGCCTCTGCCACCCCTCATGGCAAAGGCTCGCCACCTCAAGACGGTGGGGGTCGACTGCATGGCTCCATGCAGAATGTGTCAACGGGGCGTTCACGGACCCCCACCAGCCCGCTGGACGAACTGACCAACCTGTTCACGACTGGCAGGAACATGCTGAAGAAGAATGCCAGTGGCAGGAAGTCTAAAGAGCCTGGAGAGAGTGAGTCATTTCACACATGTGTCTCCTCTTTTTGGAACGTAGCGAAGCAAAGGGCACAAAGACGTGTGCCCATGTTTATTTATGTCTCTTTGATCCCGGAAGCGTGACAGTTGACAGTAACTGCATCTCCTTTTTTTAATCTGTATGTTTTGTAAAAGAGTTAATGAGAAAACAACCCTACACTAGAGAAGAGCTGCAAAGTCTCAGAATAGCAATCAGGAGAGCAGGAGTGACATCACAGTGTTTATGGACAACATGGAAGGTGTCAGTGTCTAAATGCTTTGGCTGCAGTAAACTGTGGAGCCAACACAAGTTCCCTAATCAGTGTAATTCATCCTTGTTTTGCATTCATATGATCAACCCAGCTAAATTAGGAGGCTGTGCAGAGAATGCACCACTCATACAGTTCCATGCATGATGCCCATGGCGCTCTGTGCAACCCTCTATTAATCTAGGCCCAGCTAGCCAAGTCTGATACAGATCGTATGATTTAATCTAAGGGGATTAGAGACTAAAGCGGACAGCAGGTCCCTCAAACCTACTCATGGCATTAGGCCATCAGGCAGCATTACTTTTAAATATGTAAACATCATGTTTAAATACAGATAACCATGCCTTGACTCAAAACTCTGCCAAAATTAATGTAAAGCAAACATGATTTGCTTATTATGACATAAGGGCACAAGCTGCTAAAAGTTTACAAAAAGACAAAGAACCACTTAGCCACTCATACTAACTTTATCTTATGGTTAGTCACAAATTAACGTTATCATGCATAACTGTTTTTTCTTTGGTCAAATAACAATGTTATATATTTTTAAAATGAATCTATAATAATCGAAGGTATATGACTGCAGGCATTAAACAAAACTAAATAAGCAATAGGGTGTTTTCATAATGCATGAAGTATAGTGTCTTTTATATTTAGGCATGTCATGTATTATTTGATCACAAATACATTTATATACAGCATGTCACTTAGATTTAGAGTGAGGCATAACATGATATTTAACCATATAGTTGAACTGTTGTAAAAACTGAAGTAAAACCCTTCATCCTTCATCAAATGCTTCTAAACAGAAAAGTATTCAAGCACATCTTGAACATTATTCATAAAAAAAAACTACAAAGAGTCCACACATCCATCCTTACTCAACGCTCTTAGCAACTACAACATAGCAACAGTGGAAGGAGGAGAAATCCCTGTTTCTTATTTGCAGATCCCCTCCTCATGGGTAATGCAGCCAATCACAGCTCAGGGCATGCCGGTCTACAACCAAGCAATAAGCACAGAATATCTATGGCTCTGAACTCAAATCTGCGCCTGATCAGAGGATTTCAGATTCTCCATTCTGGCCAATCAGCACATACTCTAGTCAGGATTGAGCCAATCAGGGAGCTGTAGCAGCTGTGCAGATGGGGACGGTGGAAGCTGAGACAATGTATGCTTTTTCTGCGATTTTGACTGCATTGTTAAGTACATCTTCCAGTTGGTGGGCATGTGCCAATTAATGCAGATTTGTTGTTTGATCCTGTGCTTTCTTTCTTCGTCTGGAATATACTATATCTGTTGAATTACTGGTTTACATTAAGGGATGGCTAGATTGGGAATGGGTGCATTCAAGTCCCAGTGATGTCGAACCAATGAGCACTTTGACAGTATGTTGTCCTCGAGCCCCATGTGGTTTGTAAACAGTTTGCATATGCTTTCTATACATCAAGAGTGGGCTGTGCTTTTTAATTGTTAATTTCTTAATACCTACACCTGTGTTCAACCCCCACATGGGACGACAGGACTGACAGGTTGTGTGTATTGCTCTGTGAATGGCTGCAAGCACACACAGTGGAATGAGCATACAAAGCTAGAACAATGAATGGAGATGGATTTTGTGTCTCTCTTTCCCTTACTGAGGCGAAAGAAGCAGCAACAGCTAGTCTGACCCATTTACCAACTGGTTAATCGCCACACTCCCTCTCATACACACACTAAAAAGCCATGTATGACACACATAACATGATGAGGGGTGGGCATGATAAGGGAGGCGTGTGCATGGTACTGTATGTTAAAACCCATATAGAAACCATATAGAGGCACAGCCCACATGGAGATCAATCATGCACATATCCTTTTTTTTGCGCAGTGATGATCTATAATGTCTTCATTAAACCTTGAATCAGTGACACACATACAGCTCTACATTAGCATTTTCAATGCACACAGACTGGAGTCTTGTTTTGCAAAAAAGTTATACACAGAGACATCCAATGGTAGTTATTCATGTTTTTAGAATATTGTTTCATCTAACGCCAATCAGTTCCTGCAGCTGCCTCTGCAGTGAGCAGTGAGTGACATCTAGAGGATATATGATGGTAGCGCAGAAACTTGAAACAGAAAAACATCATTTTCTGTATATTTTCCCCACAATATGTTATTGACATTATGTATTTAAACATTGTATTTCCAGTGCATTATCAATTGCAGCAGAATAAGCTTGGATGGTACAATCATTCAAATGTTTTTTTTTTCTTTTCTTTTTCTTTTTCAGCCGAGTCCAAAAGCAAGTCTCACAGTGAGTCCAAGCGTGAGGGCAAGGAGCGCCACAGCCACGGTCACAGCAAGGAGTCCAAGCGAGACTCCAAGGATCGCCACAGCAAAGAGTCTTCTCACCGGAGAGACAAAGATAAAGACAGAGACAAAGACAGAGACAAAGACAGAGACAAAGACAGAGACAAAGATAAAGACAAAAACAAAGACAAAGACAGAGACCGAGATAAAGACAAAAACAAAGACAGAGAAAAAAACAGAGACAAAGACAAAGACAAAGACAGAGACAGAGATAGAGATAGAGATAGAGACAAAGACAGAGACAGAGACAGAGACAGAGACAGAGATAGAGATAGAGACAAAGATAAAGAAAGAGGGAGCGGCCATGTTGAGCCACTTCCCAACAGACGCAACAGTAAAGACCGTACTTATAGCGGTGCAGATGCGCCACCTGTCCGCAGGGATAGCAAGGACAAGGGCTGCAGCAGTGTAGAGCCCATCCCATTGATAATAAGAGACTCCAAGGACAGAGGGCTTAGCAATGGTGATCTAATGCTCAGGAGAGACAGCAAAGACAGAGAGAGGCTGCTAGATCAGTCACCTGAGCTGTTGCAAAGACAAGACAGCAAGGAAAGGGTAAGAAACGGTGTAGAGTCTCGACATGAAAACAGAGAGAGACAGCTGGATCAGCCACCTGAGCTCCTACCACGACAGGATAGCAAAGAGAGAGCCAGGAACGGTGTGGACTCAAAGCACGAAAGCAGAGACAGGCCACCTGAGTTTCTTCCCCGACCAGAGAGCAAAGACAGAGCGAGAACTGGAGCAGAATTTAGGCATGACAGCAAAGACCACCGTCCTGATTTGTTACCCCAGCAGGATGTCAAAGAGAGAGCAAGAAATGACGTGGAACATAGACATGAAGGTAGAATAGATCAGCCACCTGAGATCCTTCCCCGACAAGAAACATCCAGGAGCAGCAACAGCAAGGACAGGGCTGGCTACGGCTCTGAATCCAAGCATGAGGGGAGAGATCGGAGCAGCCACAACGGTGGAGATCTCCCTCCTCCTATTCCTCTGCCCCGGCAGGACAGTAAAGATCTGAGGAGAACTGGACTCGAAGTGAGACGGGATAGCAAAGACAGAAGTCTGAATGGTTCAGAGCAGCAGCATTATGATGCAAAAACCAGCAAGAGCCCCTCTGCAATGGAGTACCGGTGTGACAGTAAGGAACGAGGACACAGATCGGACGGCACGCCCAGACGAGAAAACAGAGCCAATTACAGCACGGATCAAACAAAAGCACAAGAGAGGAATGGCAGCACAGTGTCAGGCCAGCATTCATCCACCACCACGCCCACTCACCACGGGAGATCATCAGGTAGCCCGCCAATGACCCTGGGGACCGGAAATGGTGAGGGTTAAAACATCAAATTCATAAGAAAATTCTAATATTGATCTTATATTCTTTATGTATGGGGGAAAAAAAAAGTATTCTGTGTCAGACGTGTGGTTTGTCCCTTTGCAGATCTGAAAGTAGCACCTAAGTATGGCCGCTCGCCTTCTATGCCTGCCAACCCCTCCCCAATGGGAACTCCACAACGGAAAGCAGCGGAGACACATCAAAGTCAGGTATGCAGAGCAGAACATATTTCCTCAGTCAGTGTCATACTTTGACTAATAATGTAGTCCTGCAAACCCACAAGGTAGAACAGTTCTCAATTTCACCAGACATGTCCGTCTGACTGGATTTAATTGGGCTGTGAAGATTTACAAACAAGTGATGTTCTTCTGTCCGCCAATTACATTTAAGCTAACTTTAAATTAAAAGCTGATGATGTTTGATGGATTTTGTGATTACTGTCAATCAGATCTGATCAAACTACACCCACACAGTCACGATGAAGCAGTTTTGAAGTGTTAAACTCACAAAATAATATCTATGGTGCTTATTTGGCCATGTTATAGAGAAATACATGTTTTGGCTTCACTTAATGCATGGACTCCTCCCCTCAGATGCCCCAGATGCCATGGATCTGTGGAGACACCACCATGCTAGACCAGATCGAGAGGAAACGCACCCTCTGCATGGAGATCCGCTCCAGACAACATCCACACCTGCAGAGATCTCTGGAGAGGCCTCCTCCTCCGGACAGGAACGAGGACCGGCACCAGGAGCGGAGTCAGTGCAAGCAAGAAAGTGCATCTGTCCTCCCAGGCTGGGGGAAAAGCAGCGGGGCCAAAAAGATCCGTCCTCCCCCTTACCCTACACAGAAAACCGTATTCTGGGACACGGCCATCTGAGAATAACCGCACACTTGCACCTCCCTGCCACACAACCCCGTTACCCACTCCCTCTTTCCTCTGAGCTGTGCTGATTCTTCCCAGCGACACCAGGGGCATCAGGACAGCCAATAAGAGCACCAAGGGGGATGATACTCGCTGATGTCAAAGGACAATGGTGGTTACCATAGCAATATTTCTGCTCGTTCAGGTTGTCATGTTTTCTTATCATCTCTGGTGATATTTGATATTTTTCTATTTCCTGTGACTGGATTCTTGTAATATAATTAGTAGTATAGCTATTTGATGAATAGATATTTTCTAAATGAGATGGGGATTAAAAAGCATCTTAAATTATGTATAGTAGATGTAGATGCAATCTAATGTTGGTTTTTATTTCAATTTTGTTTTGGTTATTTTGCATTTGAAAGCATAATCTATCAATATTTGTACTGTAGTAGCATCATTTTCTTATGCCCAACTGTTTTTTTTGTGCGCAAAAGCACTAAACTGAATGGACTATTCAATTATGTCTATATATACTTTACATTTTCACTGTCGTATTGTAAATTGAGGGGTTTACCATCTACATGTTTTAGAGTCCAGCGCCCTCCATGCCTGGTCCAGTACAGTATGTTCTAGAATGTACAAGAGTTGGTCCTAGAACAGAAACAGGAAACTTTGTGTGCTTCAATTTGTATATTACAGTAAGAAGCGATGCAGTCACTACGTCTAAGCCTTGAATTGTTTTATAGGAGAACCTGTTGGCTGGCATGTTGTAGACAGAAAACGTGTGAAACACTGTTTTCTAGGGTACGCTATGAGGGTGGGTTGTGGAGGTAGTAAATTAGAACATACATTATTAACAGTATAATTTCCAAAACCAGCCAAAGCCTGTTAAAGCGAGATGAGGGTGTGGTTGCACTTTGGACGGTTGGTTATTTGAAATGAGGTTGGTGGCACTAGCTGGCGAGTACTAGCGCCCTTACTTTGCCAGGCACACTGCGCGCACCATGACACAGTGTACATACTTGATGCCAACAACCAGCCCGTACAATCAACACCTGAGCTTTTAGAACATTTTCTTGATTTTACTGCAGATTAATATAATAGCCATATGCACTTGCTTAAGAAATAAACTTTCAAGATTATGCTTATATATATATTTTTGAAAATGTTAAAAGATAGCTGTGCCATGTAAGTTTTTAATTTATTGGCGGGGAGGTAAAGCCTCAGGAGGCTGGCCGTGTGCGACATGCAGTGATCTGCGATTAGTTGTCTCGGACAATATTCCCAATTCAATTGGCTGGCAACCATTTTAGTGATAAAACGTTTAAGGACCTATAACATGGCAACGGCTCTACCCAGTCATGCAGACAGGGGTTGCACAGCGGCACACAAATCTTTGAGGCTTTGTAAAAAAAAAAAAAAAAGAAGAAGAATCTGCACTACCCATCATATTCCCATCACATTTAATCAGACGGATTACATACATGTCCCTCTCCCCCCCGCTCTCTCCCTCTACCTCAACCTCCTTCTTACATCATCCAAATGTGTTCTCTTCAGCACATTAAAATGCAATGTCGACATTGCCAAAATAGGGTGGGTTTGACAAATGAGCTCACCCTCAGAGTGCAAGTGCAGTACCCCCTCACTGGTGAGAATCAATGCTACAGAGGTCCCTCTGTGTTGTACCTGTACGTGTGTGTGAGGGAGAGAGCTGTGTGTGTGTGTGTATTTGTGTCTGTGTGCAAAGATACACTGTATGCAAGTTGAATCTTTAAAAATGATTGTTTTAAGACATTCACTTTGCCCTATCCATGATGTTGGTGGGTGGAGGTTGGAAATGTAATAATGATGATGTACAATCTTTTTGTGTGTATAAAACGTGCACTGTGAAAAGGTAGAGAGAGCACCGCACTGTCAGAGTCCTCTGTCTTATTGCACTGAGTGTCCTCTTGTTTTGCGTAATAAAAAAAAGAAAAGGAAAAAACATGTTTGAGGAAAAAAGTACTGTATTCTGATTGTCACTTGGGTTCTGTTGAGAGAAATAAATAAATATGAACTTGAAACCCGCTATGGAAAACTGTATCCTGTTGAAATTATTAATTTACTCCCATCTTGGGATTTATGCAAGTCGGCTGTTGTTTTTCCAAACTGGGGAAGGAAGCTATTGAACTCTGAATGACTTGTAGTGTTGAAACCTTTTCAAACATTTTATTTGAGGAGCACAAAATAGATGAAGGAAAGGTCTTCAAAAGAAATATAAAAGACTAGTCTGAAAATGGATTATTACAACATATTCAGATACGGCAGCAAGATGAGCAACTATGAAACATTTTCTTTAGAAATAGCACCTCATTGAAATGACAGAGAAGTCTTTGGCAGCAACATCATATCAGATAAAGGGAAAAACATATAAACGCAGAGACACATTTTTGGTTGTACATCAAAAAGAATCTATCTATAACTCAAAGTGGTCATCAGACTTAGATTTGGAAAACGGAATGACTAAAAGAAAATGAACTAAAAATGACAAGAGGTCCTTTATTGTTCTCTGAGGCAGACGTGGCACTGACTGGCCTTGCGTCGCTGCTGATCGGCTGCCTTGAAGGTTCCAGGCCTCTGGGTGATAAACTGCTCTGTCTGACTGACAGTGGTTAGCCAAAAACTGTAGAGGTTGGCAAAGTAGTGACAAGAGCCGCGCGCACCCTGGCACTCTATGAAGGGGTGAGTTCGGAAATCCTTCAAACAGCTTCCAGAAGAAGTCAGCGACTGGCCACCACCCTCATCACCTGACCCTGTGTGCTGAAGAGAATAAGTGGCAGGGTACGCATTAGTTAATAAGACAGCATGTTTATTTGTATACAGACACTAAATATTTCTATCACACCCACCAGGAGGAAAGAGTACCCCGTCCACAGACTCCTCCAGCCAGCTGGGCATGCAGGGACTGTTTGATCCTGGCTGTGAAAAGCCACTGCAGGCGAAACTGTCTCACACACAACACAGCGGCTGATGTGGGAGCTAATCTCCAGGCCAGAGAGGGGCATCATGGGTATGGGAGCGGTGGTGGAGAGCCAAAAGGATTTGTCGTTGCGACTAGAGTAGTGACAGGCGCCTTTGTTGCAGTAGGAGAAAGGCATAGTGGAAAAAACAGGGAGGCAGGAGCCTGCCTGGCCTACAGGTAGAGGACGTAAAAGAAGAGAGAGAGTAAAAGAGTAAAAAGACTGGTGCATGAACTCAATTCCAACAGAAATGCACTTAAAGCTGACTCTTACCCAGATCTTGAGTGTGTGCCTTCTCTTGTCCCTCCAAGTAGACCAGACTGTAGCCCACCCAGAGCCGACTGCTACCTCCAGGGCACTGTGGCACCTGAACTGACTGACTGTGGATTGCCAAAAGGAAGCCTGACCTTAACGCCTCCCTTTGGCCTTGGATACCTGGATCACTGGGTGGACCTGGGATACCTGGAGGATGGAGGGGTTGAAGAAGTGGGTGACATGGGTTGAGGATGAGAGCGAGGAAGAGATGAAATTAGCTATTTGTTGGAGGTAGTCAATCCTTTTACCTTGAGGTCCAGAAAATCCTAGCTGACCAGCATCTCCTGGGTCTCCAACCGGACCATTAAGACCTGCAGGACCTGGTTTTCCAGGTAGGCCCACAAACCCTATGGGACCCTTCTGTCCTGGAACACACAGATACAAAAAAAAGAACAGACACACACACACATACACATACAGACAACTGAGGATGAAAACACACAACACAGATGTATTCAGACACAGACATGTGAATATACATATGCAGATAATATATTAAACTCTCTTGCCTTTACGTCCTGGAGTCCCAGGGGGACCCCTATCGCCAGGATATCCCAAAGATCCTGGGGGACCACGTGGTCCTGGGACTCCAATGGGAGCCTCCGTTATCTTCATGTAATAATAATCACCAGTAGCACCTTTTGCCCCTGGAAAAAAAACATAATGTTTTGATTTCCAAATGTACTGTCATAACATATTACAACAGTCAGTAGTGTTGAAAAAAATATAATCAAGTCTTAACTAATGAAAAGAAAAGAAAAAATGTAAGTCTTCAGACACGCACACACACACACACACACTCAAACAGGTTTTAGGTTTTGTCCGTACAGATGTTCTCCTGTGAGTGTGTTGGCACAGAACTATAAGTGTATCTCTGCTACCACTGCCTCTCACCTCTGTCTCCAGCAGGGCCCGTTACTCCCTTGCGGCCCCAAGGTCCAGGGACCCCGATCTGACCTTTGGGTCCCTGGGAACCTCTAGAACCAGCAGGACCTTTCTCACCTGTCAAAGTGCAGCAACATTTAGAGTGCATGCACGTGGATGGCAACACTGTAAATACTGATGGTAGCAGTATGGCACTGTGATGTACCTTTTGGTCCTGTAAAGCCTGGGTAGCTCTGAGACCCAGGGGGCCCTGGGAGGCCCCCATCACCCTTACAACCTGGTAGCCCTGGGAAGCCAATTAGGCCTGGGTCTCCCTGGGTGAAAATACTGCTTCCTGTAGGGCCTGGCTCCCCAGGAGGACCTTAAAACTCAAAGCAAAATCCCAGTTGTGGACAAATAGATAATGAGGCGCACATATTCAGTTATATATCAACATATGCAAAAAACACACACGCACACACCTGGGGGTCCTGGAGGTCCTTCATATCCTAGGTCTCCGTTGGGTCCTGGTATAGGATTGGAGCATTCTTTGCCAGGGTTACCAGATGCACCTGGGAAGCCTGTAAGACCTGGGGAAAGAAACACAGAAAAGTTAAATTATGTCAGAAAATATTTTGCATAGAGGAATGAAACTGTAGCCACACTCTATGAAAGGGGAGTGAAAAACAACAAATTGATTGAATAAAAAGATAACAAAACATAATACAATCTGAGTGAACATTACAGAATAATGCATGGTAAGAAATCATCACTGTATTATTGCAATTGGAGTTACACTGGCGGTACTGTGAGGAGACAATAACTTAAAAGGGTCGTCTTCAGCAGGCCATTATAGACACATTGAGTAAATGCACTATTGGTAACAATATATATGATACCTGTGGCACCTGGTGGGCCCCTCTGACCCTTGTACCCAGAAAGAATTGCTCCTCGAGGCCCTTGCTGACCCTGGAGACCTTTGACTCCAGGAAAACCATCTGGTCCTGGAGGGCCAGGCATACCTGTGCCTTGAAGTAATACATGAGTACATTTTAGTGTCAATAGTAAAATATCATAACATATTATGCTTTGATGAGTATTGACAAACAGAAATGGCACTAATGAACTTACTTTAATTCTTACACCTTTTGTTTGATTTAGGTGAAGGATAGAGGGTGCCACTGACTAAATACTACATGAACAAATGTACACCAACAGACAAAGCATAAAATATATGCAAAGGAAGGATTGCTAAACTAAATTGAAAATGATGATAAATCACCCTTCTTACCACTTGGTCCTTCTATCCCTTTTGGACCTCTAAGCCCATCTAGTCCATCGAGACCTGGGGGTCCAGGAAGGCCTAAACATAAATCCACAGTAAAACATAAAGATAATCTTGTTATGTTATTAGTAGTGCCGTTTTATAGCACCTTTGACACAGAATTCCAGCCAATACAAATAAACTAACAGAGACTGTAACCTGACTAGTACCTGGAGGCCCATATGGGCCCTGTGGACCTGGGGGTCCCAGACCTCCATAATCGCCTGGAAAACCTGGAAGACCAGGACGACCTGATGGGCCACGAGGTCCAGGGAAGCCTGTAAAGACGGCAACATAAAAGATCTCAAACCAACACGTGCATATAAACACAAGATTCAAAGTACTTGAGCAATGATGCAAGATTAAGATCTGGCTCATATTGTTTTAATGGCTGAAGGAGAAAATGAGAAAAAGATGGAAACTGGAGCAGTTATTTACTGCCATTGAATGACACTGTATCAGCATCTATACCTAAATGTAAGTTAGCTTATGTGAGAGCCTATGATCTTGGTTACTCTCACAGTTACTTTCACTTTATTATTTTTATTTTTTTCTCTGATGATATACAACTGTCTGACATCTCAGGATGGGGTTCAAGTTATTTTTCTCCTTTTAAATTTACCTCGAGGCTAGCATTCCTAAGTTCTAAATTAAACAGCATTTCTCTATTTTCAAATTATTGCTGCAGTACATATACTTTTTAAGTCTTCACTGGAAATCACCTGGTCCTCCTTCTCTTCCTGGTTCACCGACCATGCCTCTTTGTCCCGGCTGACCTGACCTTCCCTGGGGTCCTGGGTCCCCCGGATCTCCTGGACTCCCTCTTGGTGCTCGAGGGAATTATTTGTGAATATAAATGAATGTCCAGTTCTACATCCAATTACAGTATTGTATATAGTCTTGGAAACTGACAGACATCTTCAAGATTCTTTTTTTGAGTCCCTCCTCATCATTTGAAGTAATTTCTAACTCTAAGTATACTGTTCAGTGCAACATTTTCTGAACTCACCACTGGGTCCATCCTCCCCCGGCAATCCTTTGGGTCCAGGTGGACCAGGTTTTCCATAAGACTGTCCTGGCTCACCTGGAACAGATTTGGACAGCTTTTGGTCACATTTAATCCAACTGAATGACAGAGAAATCCTGAGAGATATTTCTTGGTTGTATTGTAACATTTGCATTTATTAGAACAATTTAGCATATTGTCATTGATGAACCCAACACAATTGTAAATGATCCAATCTGCTGTGAACTCTTTGTCTTCAATCATTCAATGATGATATCTCTCTTTTGACTCACCCTTGGCTCCTGTAAATCCTGGTGTTCCTGGGATACCCACTTGTCCCCTTGGCCCTTGATCCCCCTATAACAGACATCAAGACATTCAAACTATTTAACATCACTTTGAGACTGACATACAATAAATCATGTGCCGTTATGTCTCTCATATTATCAGGTATGATACTTATTTTACACAATCAGTCTAGAACGAGCCGTAAACCTAATCCATGCCATTGTCCTCACAAAAGATGACAAAAGTGTACCGGGCACATAATGGCTGTGCATTACTGTTGGATTTATCAGAAATGATTTGCTGCTGGCAGAACATGTGACAGACATTTTTCATTCTCTTTTGTTGAATACTACTGGGCAGACACAAATATAAGCTATCTCTAAAGTTATGAAGAAAATAAATGATTTTCATTGTGTACCAGATCTCCATCAGGTCCAGGATATCCTCTTGGACCAGGGAAACCGCTGATCCCTGGGTACCCATGAGGTCCAGGTACTCCTGCCCTGCCTGGAGCACCAGTGCTGCCTTTAAAGCCTGGCAAACCAGGCAATCCATCAGGCCCTGAATCACCTGGCACTCCCCTTGGGCCCTTTGAGCCTGTGGGTGGCAAAACAAACGTAGCCCTGTACTATTAATTACAATCTATAGTATGTGCAGTTAAATACATATGGTATATTGTTAAGGAACAGCTTCATTGCCTGCAAGTCCTTGTTGTCCAGATTGTCCCTTCCTTCCTGCAAGTCCTGATGGGCCTTTTGTTATATTGAAGATCCCTGATGGTCCTCTTAATCCTGGTGGACCACGTACACCTGGATGGACCACAGAGTTGAGAAGAAATGCTCATTAACCTAAATAAAACGTTATCCTCATTCATCTTTATCTCATGTTGTAGTTGTTTGTCCACTACTGGAGCTGTATACAGGTCGTCTGTGTTGTACAACTATTTTGGAAATCCTTGTCAAGGTCAAGTATCTTATTCATGCTATATATGTAGGTTATATATTCTGAACAGTGGCCTTAAGCCATAATTTAAGGCATGCATATATTCTAAATATATGCATGCCTTAAATAATGTATTTCAACACATCCACAGGCAAAGAGACATGTTTTATATTTTTATAACTTCCTGATTGGTAAATATTTACAATTATCAAAAAAACATTATGCCATGACACCTGGCAAGACTGAGTCTTTGTATGCATACAGAGACCTACCTTTATTACCAGGCTGTCCTGGGTGTCCAGTGTCACCTGAGCGACCCTCAAAGCCTCTTTCTCCTTGTTTACCTCTGGGTCCTGCAGGTCCAGGACGACCAGGTAAACCTCTGGCCCCAGCCCTGCCTTGGTACCCACTTTGACCTACAGGAATTGAAAGGAAAAGCCTAATTTCAATCAGGACAGACTAAGACATAAAGCATTGTTGATAAAATGTAGACCATATTTCAGTGAAGACTTTTTTCGGAAGATTATTCTTGAAATATGATGCTACTGTTTAGTTTTAAACTAACATTTTACATGACTTCACATGATTACATGACAGGCCAGTGGTTCACCTTTCTGTCCTGACCAGCCATCGGTTCCAGGATCTCCTAAGGGACCAGCAGGGCCTCTTGGTCCAGATGGGCCTGGCAAACCGGGAGGGCCAGGGAAACCTTGTGGACCCCTCTCTCCACGACCAGGTGGACCTATATCTCCCTTAAAACCCTTCTGACCAGAGTAGCCTATGGAACATTGACTAGTTTAATGAAAGCAATATATTAATGAAAACAAATGAATGATTCATGAATCTGAAATGAATCTTGACATGTTTAAGGGACATTGATGTGCATAGTTCTGCTTGCTGATGCCATGTGCTTACCTGGTATTCCCAACTGCCCGGGGTTTCCTGGAGGTCCTGCATGGCCCGGGGATCCAAACAGGTCACACAAAGTGCAGGGTGGGCCTGGGGGACCAGTGAATCCAGGGTCACCATTGTCTCCTGGCTCTCCTTTCAAACCAGGTCGTCCAGGTTGGCCTTGTGCACCTGTTATTACAAGGCAACGATGATCAACCAATTTCAATGTACAGGAAAGAATGGGAGGTACACTGCAATTTGAGTAAATCTTGGATTTGTTTCAGTGCTATATGCCACATTAGCTGACGTGTAAGTTGCTGAGTGGTTTGTTTTTGTTCACTTAAATATGAATGAAACTTACCTGGAAACCCTAGGTTTCCAGTTATTCCACGGAGTCCACTTGCCCCCTGAGTCCCAGGGGGGCCAGGTGGGCCAGTAGCACCTGGCCTGGCAGAGAGGACATCTCCTGGGTCACCCTTCCTACCTGGAAGTCCTTGTAAACCAAGAAGTCCTGAAGGGCCATCCAGGCTAATTCCACTGGGACCAGGGTCGCCCGGATCCCCATCAAAACCTGGACGACCTGTTACAAAGAGAGATGTAGATATAGTGTAAGTGTTCAAACAGCGCTCCTAACTGTATAATTAATGATTCACTGACAAATTCCTTGCGGTGTGGATGATCCTTGAATCCCCACCAGTGAAAAAAGATGATATCTAAAAATGTGCGTATCTTTTTTATTTGTGATCAGAGTTACCTGCCAGTCCAATCCCCCCAGTTTCCCTGTCATCTCCTTTCAGGCCTTTTGGGCCTGGCAGTCCCACAGTTCCCCGAGGACCATCTCTTCCTGGCTCACCAGGAATCCCTACAAGCGGCCAAAGAAAACTTGACTTGCAGCATGTACCGAAATTGTTTCAGGGGTCATAATGCAGGTTTATTTCCTAACATGTGGCTTGGTACAGTAGGTCCAACCAATTATGTCATCAACTTCAGCAACTTTTCTTAGAACTTTAGAAAAATCTGATTAATGTATATGGCACACACTTTTTCCAGTGATGATGTTTTTTAGAGATATAACTGCATCATGTGTAACACCTGTACAACTTACCCGGTGAGCCTGACTCTCCTTTCGGACCAGGTGATCCAATCTCTTCTCCATGACAGCATTCCTCAGTTTCACCTGGTGACACAAATACAACATGCTATTTGAGCCCATGACACTGGCTTGTTGTTTGAATCTCTGAATTTAACTCAGTGTCTAACCTGGAGGGCCTGGTCGTCCAGGAATTCCTGATTGGCCAGGAAGTCCCTGATAACCTTTAGGTCCAGGTTGCCCCTTAGAGCCTGGAACACCAGGACCTGGGGGGCCTATAAGCCCTGGAAACCCTTTTGGTCCAGCAACACCAGGATAACCTTTGGGACCAGGTGATCTTGTGTATCCAGCACCCTGTAAACACATTACCTGATACAATAACTGCAAAACCAGAAAAGTGTAAAGTTTTTTTTTCTGATCCATAAATTACGTATACAACACTTAAAATGTGCTCCCTCACCGGTGTCCCATGGTCCCCTGCAGGCCCAGGGGTTCCATCCAGTCCTGGCCTACCCGCTGCTCCAGGAGGACCAGAATATCCGAGGACTCCTTGGTTACCCTTGGCACCTTACAACAACAAAAATAAACTGAAGATATTAGGCTATCAATGTTTAATAACCCTTAGTATAGGCATGAATAAAACAACTTTCTCTTGTTTCAAGCTACTCGCTGAACTGACTGTGGTGTCTGGTGAATATAAACAAAAAAATCTTGACTTAGAATTCGGCCATCCCCTGAGTTAATTATCCAAGCATTTAAAACGACTATTCTCTTGCTTGTATAATAATAATACTGTTTATAGTGCAGGTTCGATATTAAGAGGTGCTAACCTTTAGCATCTACCACAAAAGAGTGACCTTTTTGACCCTTATGTCCTTGTATACCAGGAATTCCTTGAAAGCCCTGAAAGAAAACACAAAATCAGATGAAAACTAATTTAAAAACAAACTCACTGCTGCAATTTTGTATACATTTTCAAGAACATTGCTGTTAACTATTAGCTAGTTAGAGTCCTGCTGTCATTACATGTGATCCTCTCAGACCCTCGTATCCTTTCAGCCCTGGGTCTCCTTTAAGTCCTTGAGTTCCAGGGAACCCTGGAGGTCCTGGATAACCAGCTGGACCAGGGGGGCCTTCTCTTCCCCCAGCAGACCTACAGTCACATTCCCCTGGACAACCTGTAAGACACACACAATGATAAAAATGTATGAATATTATGCAGCATATGTATTGACTGTAGAACTATACATGTACAGTATATACTGTATACAGAAGTACACTAAATCTGCTCCAGTAAATTCCCACAGGATGTTTCTAGATTCCAACAGAGGTCAGTGGACACAGAGATGAACAAAATCTCTGCTTGTGGGATTAACTAATGGATATGAACAGTCACAGATCACCTTTAATTCCCTTGACCCCTTGGTTTCCAGCAGATCCTTTGGGTCCTGCGTCACCAGGGTCTCCTGGGTAACCAGACTCACAGTAGTAATCTGTGGATCAACCAGCAACAAGTATTGAGCCACATCAATTAAAAACTCAGCAAGTAGTTTTAATGCATGAATAATTTGTGGACTCCTTTCATCAGAAGTAATTGAGAACCTACCTCCACATCCTGACCAAGATTGCGACATACACAAAGAGAGAGACACACACACACACACACACACACACACACACACACACACACACACACACACACACACACACACACACACACACACACACACACACACACACACACACACACACACACACACACACACACACACACACACACACACACACACACACACACACACACACACACACACACACACACACACACACACACACACACACACACACACACACACACACACACACACACACACACACACACACACACACACACACACACACACACACACACACACACACACACACACACACACACACACACACACACACACACACACACACACACACACACACACACACACACACACACACACACACACACACACACACACACACACACACACACACACACACACACACACACACACACACACACACACACACACACACACACACACACACACACACACACACACACACACACACACCAAAAGGTAAGTAAACATTCCAATGAGCATGCACCAAAAAATGCCAAGCTTACAATCATTCAAATAATGAAATTACATTTGTGAGATTAACTTTTTAAAGGAAACTCCTTTGCATCTAATATGAAGGAAGTAATTATATACCTGGACGACCTGGAGAGCCTGTGACACCTTTAGGTCCGAGGAGTCCTTTAGTTCCCTTTAGTCCGGGAAACAGATTTTCAAAGTACGTCCCTGGCTCTCCCTTGTAGCCCTTTGGACCAAGGGACCCTCGTGGACCAGGCAGACCCAGGTCTTCGAGGAAGGTGTGAGAGACAAAATCCAAATTCAAGCAAAGCATGATCAAGACTGACTGAGTTTCTAGCTTGGTCAAATCCTGATCAGAGTGAGTTATCAGAGATATGTATGTAATACAGAAAACCTGGAGTAACCTGAAAGCTGAAGATTACAAACTCTAACCTGGTATTGTTAACCCTGGTGGGCCTGGAGGTCCATGCATGCCCATAAATCCAGGGTCACCTTGGGGTCCAGGTGTTCCAGGATACCCTGGGTCACCTTTGACACCTGACACATGCAGACATAGAACCATGAAAAAGTCATACATGTTTGATTACTTTCATACAGTAATTATAGTAATTTACTAATATAACAGAAGAGTTTGAGAATTTTAGCGATCAATGTTGTATTATACAAAGAGTTGTGTATTTAGCAATATTTCGGTGAAAATATGACAGTGAAGGAGTGGCTTATGTTGCAGGAATGTTTTGAGAAGTTTCTGTACTTTATACTCATCTTGATGCTGTTTTTATCTGTTGTGACTAACACAGTCAAGTTGACCATAGCTTTAAACATTTCAACCCTCCAACCGGTGTGTTTAATAATTAAATATGTATTATTTTTCTTATACCTTTTAACTTGAATATACCTTTATTCACCCAGTTTTGTTAAGCCCCACTCACCCCAGTTTGCTCTGGATGCTTGCAAGAAAAATAGTGTGCACCATTGCAAAAGCAGTTCTCAAGTCATGGGTGTAGATATCCTTCTGGGGGGCGGTATATTTCAATGAGCTGCATGTGACATTGGAAGGGGAGCCAAAAGCTGAATGGCTTGTTGAATAAAGCTTTCAGATAAGCAGCCCACAAACTGACTGAGTTGTCTTTAACAGTTTTGTGAGTTGGTAGGCACTCCAGATAACAACTTGTTTGTGCAGAGGCACGGACGTTTTGAATGATGTGTCCCCTTTAAACACCCCACTGGACTGTAAAACTATTTCTAGTGGAGCGCATATCTAAAATCTAAAAGCCAATGTTACTACAGAACATTGTTTTGCCAATGTTCTGTAGTAACTGGGCAAAACCACGAGTCTAAGATTGTAAACTGCTCACCATTGAATCAAGAATTAATTTAATTATCATATTTCTAATCAAGCTAATTTAGCTACTGCTGTGGTCTCACCTCTGGCAACACTTCCATTGAGGAAGCTCAAGGTACCGGGGAGACCTGGATCTCCTGGGTAACCCTGTTGGATGCAAAGACAGCAACAGAAACTATAATCATATATGGAAAATGCCAATGATGTGCACAATATTTCTGAAAGATGAGATGTGTGATCAGAAATAGCAGGTCTTGTAATTATCACATTGAACCACCAGAGGGCAGCAGATAACATGTCACCAAGATGCCAGCAGCCATCTGTCCTGCAGGAGAGTATTGATCCATGTCATCAAAAACTAAGTCCTTTTTGTTTCACTCCCAGGAGCACTTTTAATATTATAGTCGTTTTTTACAGACAACTGATACAAGATGTATTCAAATTGTGATGCACATCCATTTGATGTTTGAGTAAAGCCCACCTTTGGTCCATTTCTTCCAATGAGACCTGGATATCCTTTCTCTCCACGCAAACCCTGAAAAAATATAAATGTATTGAGCCACAAAATTGGCCTATGTATAGTAACATACAGGATATCTGTGATATGAGACTAACGCCTCATACCACAGATGTACCTTAGGTCCCGGAGGTCCATCTCTCCCAGGAAATCCTGGAAGACCCTAAAGATGTAAACAATGGGGTGAATACCGTATGTCTGTCGAAAAGCATGTTGCAGTCTGAGATAAGTCACCCACCCTAACTCCAGGAAAACCAAGAATTCCTTGCTCCCCTTTTATGTCTTGGGTGAATATGTCTCCTCTACCACCCTGATAAGGAAGAAAATGCAAATAAAATACCTTTATCTTTGTCTCAGGCCCACCCGTACGCTTACATACAGGATGAGACTCACGCTTATGCCCTTTGGTCCACATTGTCCAGGAAGACCCATGTCTCCCTGAGAAGAAAGACAATAAAGAAAAATAACACATACAGTTAGGTCCATAAATATTTGGACATTGACACATTTTTCATTATTTTGGCTCTGTACACCACAACAATGGAGTTGAAATGAAAAAATCAAGATGTGCTTTAAGTGCAGACTTTCAGCTTTAATTTGAGGGTATTTACATCCAAATCAGGTGAACGGTGTAGGAATTACAACAAATTAAAATGTGGCCACCCTCTTTTTAAGGGACCAAAGGTAATTGGACAAATTAATATAATCATAAATCTAATTGTCACTTTTAATACTTTGTTGAAAATCCTTTGCAGTCAATGACAGCCTGAAGTCTGGATTCCATAGACATCACCAGACGCTGGGTTTCGTCCCTGGTGATGCTCTGCCAGGCCTCTACTGCAACCGTCTTCAGTTCCTGCTGGTTCTTGGGGCATTTTCCCTTCAGTTTTGTCTTCAGCAAGTGAAATGCATGCTCAATTGGATTCAGGTCAGGTGATTGACTTGGCCATTGCAGAACATTCCACTTCTTTGCCTTAAAAAACTCCTTGGTTGCTTTCGCAGTATGCTTCGGGTCATTGTCCATCTGCACTGTGAAGCGCCGTCCAATGAGTTCTGAAGCATTTGGCTGAATATGAGCAGATAATATTGCCCGAAACACTTCCGAATTCATCCTGCTACTTTTGTCAGCAGTCACATCAATAAATACGAGGGAACCAGTTCCATTGGCAGCCATACATGCCCACGCCATAACACTACCTCCACCATGCTTCACTGATGAGGTGGTATGCTTTGGATCATGAGCAGTTCCTTTCCTTCTCCATTCTCTTCTCTTCCCATCATTCTGGTACAAGTTTATCTTCGTCTCATCTGTCCATAGGATGTTCTTCCAGAACTGTACAGGCTCTTTTAGATGTTTTTTGGCAAACTCTAATCTGGTCTTCCTGTTTTTGAGGCTCACCAATGGTTTACATCTTGTGGTGAACCCTCTGTATTTACTCTGGTGAAGTCTTCACTTGATTTTCGACTTTGACACAGATACACCTACCTCCTGGAGAGTGTTCTTGATCTGGCCAACTGTTGTGAAGGGGTTTTTCTTCACCAGGGAAATGATTCTTCTGTCATCCACCACAGTTGTCTTCTGTGGTCTTCCAGGTCTTTTGGTGTAGCTGAGCTCACCAGTGCGTTCTTTCTTCTTAAGAATGTACCAAACAGTTGATTTGGCCACACCTAATGTGTCTGCTATCTCTCTGATGGTTTTGTTTTGATTTTTCAGCCTAATGATGGCTTGCTTCACTGATAGTGACAGCTCTTTGGACTTCATATTGAAAGTTGACCGCAACAGATTCCAAACACAAATACCACACCTGAAATGAACCCAAGACCCTTTTATCTACTCCTTGTAAATGAAATAACGAGGGAATTACACACACCTGACCTTGAAACAGCTGATCAGCCAATTGTCCAATTACTTTTGGTCCCTTAAAAAGAGGGTGGCCACATTTGAATTTGTTGTAATTCCTACACCGTTCACCTGATTTGGATGTAAATACCCTCAAATTAAAGCTGAAAGTCTGCACTTAAAGCACATCTTGATTTTTTCATTACAACTCCATTGTTGTGGTGTACAGAGCCAAAATAATGAAAAATGTGTCAATGTCCAAATATTTATGGACCTAACTGTATGTGTCTTTATATAGGTCAATGCAGTAGTTCAAAATAAGTAGTCTTATATAAAGACAAATGAGAGCTTTGCCTTCACCTTGGTGCCTTTGGGTGGAAGGAAGTCGGGAGGAAATTCTATGACTTCTTCTGGTCCTTGTGGGCCAGGTGGGCCTTGCTCACCCTGCAAAAAGGAATGAAGTGAGTGAAGATGTTTGCTAGATCGGATAAAAGCTCATACATTTTCACACAGACACACAGCGCAAAAACCTCAGTGCATGATTGTCAAAGGTCTAAGGGGTTTCTTACATCTTCACCTTTAGCTCCTGCCAGTGATCCTCCAGGGTCGCCCTACACAACAACCAAAAGTTTAGAATGGTTTTATGTGTGTGTGTGTGTGTGTGTGTGTGTGTGTGTGTGTGTGTGTGTGTGTGTGTGTGTGTGTGTGTGTGTGTGTGTGTGTGCACGCAAATATTGTCTTTCAGCACTGACAAAGATTGTGAAACAGCTGACTCACTGGTAGTCCTCTCACACCTTTAGGTCCTTCCAAGCCCTAAATGGGATCACACATCCATGTTAACACATATAGATGCAACATTTATTCTGTAGATGGATAATAGTGGGCCAATATATTGCTACAAGCTGTGCATGGACAGTTATATAATAGTCTAAATCAAAACCTATATAAATAGAGCTATACACAAAAAAACTTTTCACCTCAGTTCCAAGAAGGCCAGGAGGGCCAAATTGGCCTTTAGGCCCAATGACTCCCTTTCTTCCCTGATAATGAAAAAACACAATGTTCAAGAAAGTAAACGTGAAATTGAGTTGACTAAGCTACAAGCGCAGTTTAAAATATTCATCCTTGCTTCATATTTTTGCAGAATATTACTGAGGAATTCTGTCAGAATATGTAAAGAAAACATACAGGTAGACCATGCTCGCCATCTCTGCCACGATCCCCCTGTGAGAGGAAATGAAACAAAGACAAGGATGTTTACAGACGCTGTAAAATGCAAATAAGTATGAAGCTACTCAAACAGAAATGGGGCCTGACATTGGTGAAGCCCAGACCATTATCATCTGAGCCTCTCCAGACTGGAGGAACTTACCTGAAGCCCTGGAAGGGTAGCACCATACAAAGGTTCTCCTTTAATTCCTTTAGGTCCTTGAAATCCCTGATGAGAAGACACAATAAATGTTTATATTAGACACATTATAAATAGCATAGCATAGATAAAAGAGCAGATACAGTTTTCTATATTTATATATAGTTTTCACAAAACACTTGAAACCGTGAATAATGTTCAATGAGATTGTTGAATATCCAGTACCGATTGTTATTATTCAGTTGTTTATTCCTACACTATCTCCATGTTGCATCTGCTGTATTAGGCAATGAGAGCTTTTTAGGGGATGATCAACTGCTGGTTGGAGAACGGCCACAACAGGCCTCAAGTCTAGGTCTATGTGTCCAACCATCACACAGACCTCCACAAACTTAATTATCTTTGTGTTATTTGAACGTCACACTACTTCCCAATTTGTCTAAACCTGCACGTAAATCTTGTACTGCAGAACTTTAAAAAAAATAATAAATCCCATGAGCTTTAATTTGGTGCATACGTTTTGTCAAAAGGCTAGAAAGGAACATTTGACAATGTCACTACTGGCTGAAGAACGGCTAACAGAAACATCAGAGCAGGAGCTCTACTCACCGGCGACCCATGGAAACCATCCAAACCAGGAACACCAAAGACTCCTGGTCGACCCCTTGTGCCATTACAGCCATCCAACCCTCGCAAACCAGGCTCACCGCCTGCTCCAGGGTGGCCCTGAAGAATTTAGTACAGTTATTGTGGTGACGTATAATTGCAATGTATTAGAGGCTACAATTATGACCTTTCTGACTCTAATTGAGAATGATAAAGAAATAATTCCTTACAGTATTCATGGCTTCAGGCCTATAGTTTAACTTTTCATATTCCAAAATGTATATATTCCAACTTGAGTTTCTATAAAACACAAACACTTGAGTAGTGAAGAGGCAGCTGCATTAGGCACAACGTAAAACCAGGCTAATCGACAGTGAGCCATAGTGTGGCCACTAGATGGCACACCAGACACAAGCTTCAAATCACTGCACCATTTACTGTGTATTCTCCAACATTGTATCATAAATGTATGAACTAGGCAGTTACACAGTTTGGAAAAACCCATGATATTAACAATTGAAAAAGCATCTGCAATCATTATATCAAGGATATATTCTAAGTTCCTTGTGGGAGAAAAAGAGGCGAGACATATGTCAACTCATGTGCAGGGTTTGGGAAGCAACTTACCAGACACCTCTACAGGATTATTATTGTCTTTTTCTGATTTGATAGATGACATTTTCAACAACATTGGTTTACTTACTGGTGAGCCATCATTACCAGGAAAACCAGGAACACCAGTCTTGCCCTGAAATGTAAAAAGAAAATATGAATTACAGGGCTATATTGCCTTAATCAATCCCAACCCCACCCTTGCTTTTTTGTTTATCAGTGACATATTGATTGTATATTGTTGTATATGTTTAATCATGTAGATGTATTGTTAATTTTAACAATACTTCTGTGCAGTCTGTTTAAATCTTAAAACACACACACACACACACACACACACACACACAACATGAACATGCAAACTAACGCGGTCGCCTTTGGGCCCCTCTGGCCCATGTGATCCTTCTGCTCCCCTTCTGCCCTTCTCTCCAAATGACCCTTCACGTCCCCGGGGTCCCATTAACCCCTGGAATCCTTGTTGGCCTGGCTTCCCTGGAGCTCCCTACAAACAGAAAAGTCATGTATATAAAACGTGTTGTTTTGAGTGACATTTTTCGGTCTAAGATTATTTTTTTTCTCCAGGTCTAATGAGTTATCTGTGGATTTGATTCACCTCTCGATCTGTAACCAAGGATTTAGAATTGTCATTTACAACTTTATTGATTTATTTTTTGCTGCTAGTCTTGTAAGAAATTTAGAATTGAGATATTGAACATCTAAGGTGACTATTTCCGGTAATTTAATATCATTCTAATGAGAAGAATCAACTGCAATTCCAAATATCAGCTTTACTATTGTGAGAGTAATTAGTTGCCAATACATGAGAAGAAAAAGTAAGTTCATACCCGTGCACCTTTGGCAGGAAGACACTGACATACAGAGCAGTCTCTTCCTTGACATGGGCCTTCAATCTCCCCCTGAAACAACAAACAGACACAAACCATGAGCCTGTGAGCATCTGATCATTACTGCATTCGAGAAAAAGAGACTGAGGCTGAGGCTGTGTGTGTTTCTCAGCAGAGAAGAAGACAGTAAGGGGTCAGAGCAGACATCGGATACGATTGTGTTTTGGGCATTTCTGACATTCCAAAATATTTTACACCTTCGGGAAAAAGCCATGAGAATTAACACATTTCCCCGTGGATACTGGACAGTCCTGATTAGAAAGCTTTAAACAAATCAATGGTCTCACATAAACATGGGTAAATAATGAGCACTCTGACCTTGATGAGAAAGGAAGCTCACACAGTGCTTCAAGACTCTCACAATGCACTGACATCTTGCTGAAAAACTAGCCCACACCTTCAGATGCCAAGTATTCCCACCACTGTGTGTGTGTGTGTGTGTGTGTGTGTGTGTGTGTGAGTGTGTGTGTGTGTGTGTGTGTGTGTGTGTGTGTGTGTGTGTGTGTGTGTGTGTGTGTGTGTGTGTGTGTGTGTGTGTGTGTGTGTGTGTTACAGTGCCTGTGTCACAAACATTTAGTAATGTTTTCTCAAAGCTTGCCAAATATTTGGATAGGTTTATGCTGGTGAAATTGAGTGCATGCACACATCTCCTGTCCCTCTTTCTCTTTTAGTCTAAACATTCATGGGTATCTCATACATCAGTCCCAAACATACAAAAGTTGGCTACATCTTGGACAGGCCGTTGGGATTCACTGCGTTAGCCAAATTGGGAAATCATAGTGAAAAGTAAAAACAAACTGGCATGTCTCAACTGCCAAAACACATAGCAGCTAAACAACAATTAGCGTTAAGCTACGCCGATATGTCGAAAACTGCGTCAAACAAATTAAATAGGAAGTGCATGTTAATGTCACCTGTTATCATTACCATATCAAAACACATAACAAAATATTTTAAATAATCACATAATAAGCACATAATTTAATGTTTAACGTTTAAAGTTAAACTTTTTTTCTCAACATGCCCTGATCAGTCCAGGTATGTGCCGTGACATAATGTTAAAACGCCATAAACAATTTAAAATGCCTGGCCTGGGAAGAAACCACAGACTGTAGGAAACCAAGCTATCGCTGTAACGTTAGCTAGTAACGTTACGGGGGTCTTCTGGCATTCTCGCTCATTTTGCTAACGTTAGTGGTTAAAGAGAGATTGTTAATGTGGGTTACTTCTGTAGCGCTAATCTAGCTTGATGCTATTCTGGTTAACATAGCTATTAATATTAGATTCAGTTCAAATTCAAATTGTATGTTTATGTCCTCCCTTCCCCAAGTTGCGCAGAGGTAGTAGTTGGTGTTTCTTTGTGTAGCGTTACAGCAGCGTTTTGGGTTGGAAAACATGGTGGAGCAACAACTAACATTGACGTTACTTTGGACAGATGCGAAACCTGAAATTGTCACCATTTTACCGAACAGTAATAGCTATTTCACAATTCCCGTAGTTTTTAATAGGTGATAATTCGACCTGGCGCATAACGTTATTGTTACATGCAGTCTTCTCAATTTTCCGTTTGTATATGCTGTTGATTCGGGTAATGTTTGCTTTCTAATGTTACTGTATATTTCCACCATTACCAAAGGACGTGCGTATGCATATTGTTGTTTTCCCACACATGGAGTACTTGATAGAGATGTCTCATCCAATCCATTTATAACACAATTTTGAAGCTATTATATCCAGACACTGACCTTAAACTGTAGCATATTAAATTCAACCGATGTTGTCCATTCATGTATAATTATATTAATGTCAATGTAACTAAGTGTGATATATCAGCACACCTGTGGCCAGCAGGTGGGACTTTGCATCACTTTTCCCGCATGGACCATCACCACTGGTTGTAAATGTGATTTGTAATCAAATCAAAAGCCTGCTCACAAACTATGTTAGCTTGCTACCTGATGTGTTAGCTAATTCATGTATCTGCATCTAGAGGATGTTTCTTGAATCCAAGGTAAATATTAATATGAGTAAATATTATTTTATATTAATTGTTTGTCTTTTTACAAAGTGCTTCACATAAAATAATGTTGACATAATTACTTAATTACGTACAAGCTGGCATATATACACCAATACAGATACAGTACTGTAAATGCAATAAGCAAACTTCGTCAATATATCTGCGGTGCCAGTTTATCAGTTTAGCTGTGGTGGTCTTTGTGTACAAAAAGAACCCCAAACAGTCCAGCACACTGTGCTGAAAAATGGAAGTCACTTGGGGACGAATACTATAAACAAATAGGAAGCAACACAAACAGTTTCCAGGTGCATCAAGTACATCAAGGATTTTCTTTCTAGAAAACACTTAACCACTAATTATAGACTGCTTTCTCGGCTTGAATGCTTGCATTCCGATTGGGTTTGGGAGAATATACATATATGTACTCATCTGTTTATACACTGCATACCAGCAACATTAAATTCATGGAGAGCATCAGGTTTAGGATAATCTTTGCATTGTGTTGACGGTTTGTTGTTTTAGACAGGCCTCAACTACATTCCTGGTTATCGCATTAGCTGCAGCAGTGTTTACAAACGTGAAGTTGTAATTCAACTTTACATGACGTATTTCTATGCACTTTCTCACAAAGTTATCTCAACAACTAATATGTTTTTTAACTATATGTTTATGCCAGGGCTATTTCACAGCTTAGCAAGTGCATATGTTTCAGCCAGTGTACTTTTAAAGCATGTTTTATCTATTGGGGTGGTAATTCACTAGATAGTCAGGTAGCACTTTAAAATAAGTACACAGTATTTAGCATTAGTAAACCATGAATAAGCACTGAATTAATCATATTCCAACATGAACACTCATTAGTAACTCATTAGCATGCAATTCATAAACACAGTTAGCCTATAAATGTTTCATTCTTGATTAATAAGGTTGGGTTTTCATACTTTAGCCTATAAATGATGGATTCCCCATTTGTATGCTAATCAAGGACTTATAGATGATTAATGATATCATATGTAAAGGGTTAGTAAATGATAAAAAAAAAGCTCCAATTTGTGATTAATTCAGTAGTTACTACTCATTAGTTAAGTATTAGTTAAGTATGTTGTGTGACCTCATCTAAAGTGAAGACTATATATGCTTTACAAAGCCTTTATAAGCAGTGCCTCAAAGCTAGCTGAAGTCTCAGTTATCTTCTCAACAGAAAATAGAAATAGACACAACAAATAACATTAATATGATGGTGCTGGGAGGCCATGCCCGTCAGTGGCACGAGTGTTCCATTGTTTGTTGGCACATAGCTACAAATTATTGGTTATGCTAGCTATGGCTAGCCCGCTAGCTAGCCTGCTAGTAAGCTCGTCATTGGTTCAGAGATAGGCACCAGCACGCGCCACCTCAGTTTTAAGTAGACCAATCCAGGTGATAGTGAGATACTCATAATCAATCATTTGTACCAGCAAACTGAGAAACATGCCACTACTCGTTCAACTGAGCATTGACGGACCTCTGCGCTGTATAACAGTAGGCTCGTTTGAAAGAGCTGCGCCTCGCCTGGAGTCCAGACGAGATCAGGCGGCAGCATTAGGGGGCTACTTGTAGTTTACAGATCACGTTTTGGATTTATTTATATGTGTTATATGTTTATATATTCATGTACACACGTGTGTGTGTGTGTGTGTGTGTAGCTGCTTCCTTTATTCTTTTTAGGCCTGCCTGTGAAAAACATTACTACTTGTTTTGATATGTGTTATATAAATACACTTTGTTAGTATCAACCACACATGATATATTTTCAGATTAAACATGAGACTAATAGTCAACAATCGAGCGTTAAGTATTACAACTACACATAAAAAAAAAAAAATTCCACAACACGTGGTGTTTGCTGTCAAATCTAAGAGCCAATCGGCTCCCATCATGCACTGGGCCACGCAGTCGGTGGAGAGCTACTGCGGCGCCTGGCTCTCGTGAGATTATTGTTGACCACGTGGTCATGACGTCAGAGCAATTCGGGATCAAGTCGGACACAAATCTAATCGGCATTCATTTCGCACCGATCGCCGGCGATCGATTCAGCGCAGAACTGGCTCATCTCGAACGAACCTATTATGTTGGATGTCTGATCTAAATGTGTATGTAATGGAGATTTATAAAGGAATAAAGGAAAGGTCTTACTGCATTGAGCTGCTGCACAAAAACGACCAGCACAAGGATCCACCTGTGAATGTAACAGTGGTAATAGATTAACTAGTCTCATTTAACCTCATTTAAATCTGAAAAAGAAAAAAGTCCACTTGATGAATTGTTGCACATTAGCCTATACAATGTGCTGCTCTTATGGGCAGAAGGACTAAAACTCTTCCCTTGGAGATGGAAAGAAAAAACTAAAATGCAAACTCATCAACTGCATATGACACCACAGAGTGCAAGTGTGTGCCTGTGTGTGTGGTGTGTGTTTGTGTGTGTGTGGGAGGGGGCAATGTAGTGGAGGTCAGTTTTTATACAGCGTCTTCAAATTGGAATTCAAGTATGTGCAGATGTGTTGAATATCTGAGTAAACAAGCAAACAGTGTGTTTGTCTTTAGGTAAAGAAGTTTACAAAGTAGGGGATGTGAATATCATCAAACAGTGAGAAATGTCTCCTTGTGTTTACAGAACTAGGGCTCATGATATGTATACTTATATATTGCAGATGAAGATATTTTTCAAAGACAACTTAGATTTTGACATGTTGTGATAGTGTGCCTTTTGACACCAGGATGATTTGTATAGATAGGGATAACAAAAAGATAATATGCATGAAACATTGCTTTTACTGCTAATAATTCTTAAACATTTTGTTGAAAGGGACATTGCTCTTATTGCTAATAATTATTATTAATATTGTTGCAGTGAGACTCACATGAGAGGGCACAGAGGTACAACTGTAACTGAGGATCCCATCTCTCATCTCATTGGTCTGATAAACAGGTGAGTATTTGCTTCAGTGCTGCCCCCTGTGGTGGATAAAAGGAAGCATTAAACACCAAAGACACCTGTGAGCGTTGGGAGAGTTGATGTAACGGTTAAATATAACTTTCTTTGAGGTAAAATATAGTCAAATATAGGTAAAGTATAGTTGATGTCCTCCCACCCAGGTTACGTTAACAGTCCATCGTGCACATAAAACAACATTCACTACTCACCCAAATTCAGAAGCTCAAATTAATCTTCATGAGCGCTTCAGTGCATCCCATGCAGGGGAACCTCCGACAAGATTCAAGCTAATCTCCTGCCTCTGTATCAGTGAAAACCAAACAGAGTAACTGCCACTGTCTGTACGTTTTGGGGATGAGACGATGAGAAGCATGATGGCTGGGGTGGACCGCAACAGTGAGCTCAGACCACCCCCATCCTCAGGACCAAGCTAAACAAGTTCTCTGGGCTGTCCTGTCTATCAAGGCATGTTAACCTAGACGGAGAACTTTAATTCAACTGGAGCCATGATCTAACATCACCCACAGTACAGTAGGAAATGGGTGTAATGGGAAGGATATAGTTGCTGAGAAAGGACGTTAAAAAAGAGATTCAACACCACTGCGGCGTCTGAGGTAATTGGAGAAAAAACAGAGCCATGGGAAGGCCAATGTTAGAAGTCTCTCTGATCCTGTTTGCTCTGATGCTGATGGGTACTGCGGCCAGAAATGTAAGATGTTTTCTTTTTTTTACGACTGACACAAAATTGCAGAGAGATCTACAGCAAAGACGCTTATCTGGATAGGTATTGAAATGCAAACACTGAATTATATTGTAGTGCTTTTATTGCATGCTGCACACTGGGGATGCAGTCTTACTTTGGTGAACTTTTATTGGTGAGCTTTATTCAAGACAAACCGAGCAGTATCTTTACCACTCAGCTTTTATCCTAACTGTTTCAACTTGTGATGCTTTTTAGATTAATGCTGTTTAGTATGACTTTACCTTTTTCTTTTTGAAGCGCTCCGAGGTCCCACACAAAAAATCCACTAAATCACTGTTTATAGGAGAGCATCATTCTGAAACAGCGTGTTCCATGTGTGTTTCCTGTTGTGACAATGTGAGCGGTATTCTACACAGCATTAACTTCCATATACAAGGCTGGGATCTGTTTGTAACTGCAGTGTCTGTGCTTAACTTCTAACATCTCTTATCCTGAAGAGATGCAGGTGTTTCTGTGGTTTATATGCACATTTACTTCATTGTGTACAGTACTCACTTCACTGCACTATGTTGGTGGGCCTTTTTATGGAAGGTCATGGAAAAGAGGACAGGATATGGGAGTGGGAAGATAAGCAAAACAGGCCTCTAGCGCTAGAATAGTTAGCAGGGACATGCATTCCCCTGTATATTATTACTGTAGCTCTACATTTTTAGTCCATTAGCTTCTCTGAACCTTTTCCTCTTCAGATAAGCAGAGGAAAAGGCCTTTAAATTCCTCTGTAAGGAGGTGTACGCCTTTATCAGTGGAGAATCATGAACGATTTGGCACGAATCCTTCACAATTCCTCCCAAAGTAAACCCTCTTCACTGTGCAAAATAACAAATAACAAATTCTCAGTACACAGTGTTTGTAAAAGTTACAGTTGATTGTGCAACACTTTGGACCACTCCAATCAGCAGGCAGCCTTGAGGTACTGTAGCATCGTGTTTATAAAGCTGTGGGTGGATCCTCCTGTGGGATACAGAGCCATTAATATGGCAATATGGTTAATGGTTGACATACATTAAATTGGTTTTCAGTGAAGCATTGTTTTCTTCCTAAAGGGGGCATGACCGTAAACATTTGGGAGCCACTGCTTTCTATATGGATAGCAAATCAAATTAATTGGTAATCTACACAATACATATTGAACACTGTACAATTTAATTTTCAGTGTGTGTGCAATGGAAAATCAAGGTGCCACTGTGAAGGAGTGAAAGGCAGCAGGGTGAGTGGATCATCTATTGTCTGTGTTGCACACTATGCTGCAGGTTTGCTATTATTATTTGATGTGACTATATTATCTTATTATCAGGGCATTTCCTACTGACATGTCAAAATGTCTTCTATGTAAAAGGAATTTTGTTTTTGTTATTACTGAGATACTATGATTGATTTATCATCTCGATCTATATCATCTACCTGACTTTGAAAAGCTTTCAAAACAGAGCTGCCACACGGGGCATAGTGTGGCTGTCAAGCCTCTCATATGCTTTACACCACCACACTGTACTGCACAATCCAAACGCCTCAGGTGCAGCTGCCCAGTGCTACACCAGTCAGATCAGGTGCTGAGTCTTGATAGATCTTAGTTTTGAAATAGCATGAAGAGATGTTTACTTGTCAACAATCTTTATAATTATTTCAGCCTTTTCAAGAGAGACCAGCTGTTTCTTTTTAAATCATCTTGCAGTGAGATATGAGACAACATGAAACCTCTTGAGCCTAATGCAGCACTAGCTCAGCGATGGTCTGCACAAAATCCTTTCACTGTAAAATAAGTACATTGGAAATGCATGGCAAAGAGAATATACAATTAAAATATGTATATTTGCATGTGTCCAGCTAAACATCTCATTTGCTGCAATACTTTACAATTTAATGTATACTATTTACTAAATAATACAAGAACAACAATTCCTACTTTAATATTAGTGTTTGCTGTTACTTGTTTCCAGTCACAATGTTTTAAAAGATTTAGGAGTAAAAAAGCTTATATTAGGTTTGTTTGAGATGAGCCAGTTATGCGCAGGATCGATCGTCGGCAATTGGTGAGCAATGCATGCTGGTTATATTTGTGTCCGACTTGATCCCGACTTGCTCTGACGTCACGCACACACACGTCAACGATAATCTCACGAGAGCGAGGTGGCTGTCGATTTTAGAGCCAGGCGCCGCAGTAGCTCTAAACCGACTGCGTGGCCAAGTGCATGATGGGAAACGCCTGGCTCTCACCACATTAGAGAGCTGATTGGCCCGACTTCCTGTGTATACTTTGAAGTCAGCTGAAAAATGTCTGACTTGACCGCAGTTTCTCGTCAACGCCCCCCAGTGCTGCCGCCTGCTCTCGTGCTCTCGTCTGGACCCCACAGCTCTTTCAAACGAGCCTAATGTCAACCATGATCAGGTGAAAAACACAGAAACTTGTGATTTCTCTCTCTCTCTCTCTCTCTCTCTCTCTCTCTCTCTCTCTCTCTCTCTTTCACATATACTCACAGGGAGAAAAAGGTTTTCCTGGTGTTGCAGGTCTCCCAGGGCCACAGGGCCGTTCTGGATCAGATGGTCATCCTGGGCCTTCGGGATCAAAGGTAGAGCTTCAGCCTGGCTCTTGTAGCTCCTTCTGTATCCTCTATACATATTCCAATGCATTTGTCAGAGGGCAACCTTGTCTCAAATTACATATCGACTGTGTTGAACTACACTTTCTCATTGCGTACCTAGACATCACTTATAGTTGTGCTTGTACTACATCTTACCAGATCACTAACATTAATTAAAGGTTTCTGTCTTTGACAGGGCAGCACTGGGCCTGATGGACTGGAGGGGCCAAAGGGCGATCCGGTAACATAACTGTGTTATCCAAGCTTGAGTCTTTTGTGGTTTTATATTTGATCTGGTCTCAGTGTCTGAATATTGAGTGATTGAGTTGTAATATTTTGTCCATATAAATGTGTTGGAACTCTGGTATGTGTGCAGACCAAGTGCAAGCATAGTGGCAGACAAGTTATCCACTCTGCAGCTCCGGTGTGCCTTTTATAACGTATATTGGGTTTGTTACAGGGACCTGAGGGCAAAGAAGGATTTGCTGGGTCTCACGGTTTACCGGTGAAGTATCTTACTCTCTCATACATCTGTTTCACTCTGTTCATCATCAGATTGATGTATCTTGGGAGTACATGTTCCATGTTGACACATGCTTGTTACTTTTTTTAACTGCTGCTGGTTATGCTCTTACAGGGTCTCCCAGGTTTACAAGGGCCTCCAGGACTCACAGGGGCCCCTGGCTGCAATGGAACTGATGTGAGAACACATTTCATATGGTAGCATGTCTTCCATGTGATAGCTTTAGCTCATTTGTCAAAGGCTTGCATAGCGGAGCTTTGTGGAGAGAGCTTTTCAATGGCGCCTTTCCTATTCTTACACAAACATGAACCTGTTTCTGCATACTTTGAACACATTATACTTTTAGGGAGAAGAGGGACCTCCTGGTTTTCCCGGCATCCATGGCATTGATGGAAGTGCAGTAAGTTATTTATGTTATGATTAAATTATGTTGTAATCAGATACAGAGTTTTGATTTGTTACTTCTCTTATGAACTTTAGTATTTATTTTAGTGCTGTACTTAAAGTGAACCATCAAGGAATTTGTGAAGTGTTTGAAATTTCCCTCAGCTATGTCTTTACTTTACAGGGTCCACCTGGTCTGCCTGGACCTAAGGTAATAAAATGTATGCTGTGCCACCCACGGTCAGCTGTTTAGTACTTTGTATTTGGGAAGAGTGGAACTGCAGAATCGCTCAGCAATTACTGTCTTTCAAGAAGTTTATTAGCAAGATCCTGATGCACCAAGGAAAACATGATGCTGCACCAGCACTTTGCCTCCCCTAGCTCCCAGAGCTCATTTTGTCCCTTGTCCATGTGAGACCAATAACTTGTTTAAAGCTTTTTCTTTGTTTTGTTCCTTCTATCAAGTCCATCCTTCCACTTTTATTTACAACAAGGAATGTGTTCATTCTAAAATCTAATTTTCAGAACTAGTCCTTTTCATGTAGTGTTACTAGAGTATACATTATAGACCTGCTACATCAGAAAGTAAGTTTTCTTGTGATTATTATTATTTCTCTCATTGTGATCCATAATAATGGATTTTTGGTGAGGCAGAGCCAACTCCAAATGAGAGTCAGTATTGAGATGTTCACTAGAAGTCAAAGCCCATGTCATATAGGCTGCTAATTGTAGTTCTATCGCCACTAGTTGCTGAATTGGTGAATGAGAAGTAAGGTTTATGCTTCATAGAGACAGATTCTTATTCTGAATGCCATAAAGAGGAGTGAGGAATCCCGCAGAGCCCAACTGACTACAGCATGCAACTAGAATTATTACATGCCCCACGCAGTATTACTACCTGTAATCATCAAGTATTGTAACACTAACTTCAGGAGTTTTAACAACAAAATATTAAATAAACTGACTTCCTTTATTTCACAGGGTGAATCTCGGGTATCAGTAAATGCAATACCTGGGCCACCTGGGCCACCAGGGAGGGACGGAGAGCCGGTAACTATTTTAAATTACATTGATATTGAGTTCTGTTTTTATAATATTTTCCATCACAGTTACAGACTTTTTCCACAAATTAGAGATACAAAAAGTAGTAGATTTGATTTTCTTTCTTCTATATTCCTGTGTATTTCAGGGAAATCCAGGTTTCCAGGGAGAACATGGACTACCAGGGGACACTGGGCGAAGGGGCTCGGCTGTGAGTAAAGTTTCTCGGGTTTCCTTGAAAATCTGCACTCTGGAAAATGTATTGTATGATGTTTGGCATAACAGCATTCTTTATGAACAGGGGTTTCCCGGTCGTCCTGGATCTCCAGGATTAAAGGTAATGCTAAATTACATTTAAATTAAATGTTTGTGTTTGACAGCTTATACCTATAATAATGAGTGTGAGTATTTATTGGGCTTTGCAGAGGAAAACCAAAGCTGTTTTTTGTTTGTTTTGTCTTCACACTATCTGGGAAAGAAACATTTCATATCTGTTGTTTTAGTGATTACGGCTGTTTGGCCACAGCGGCAGGGCAGTATTTTGGAATGTAGTGTGAACAATGTGATACGACTCTTTTCACACAGGGAACCAAGCTGAGAGAAATATTTGAGTTTCTGAGATAGATTGGGAGAACAGGTTATTTATATAAACAAGTCACAAGTGCTTTCCTATCCTACAGGGTCAAGAAGGCACAGGCGGTATCCCAGGACCTCGTGGACCACAGGTAAGTTTAATTTCTAGAAACGCTGTTACAGTATCAACGATTAATTTACTTAAAGATGAGACTTATTTACCTTATAAAACATAACATAACATTATCTGTGTGCATTATATCTAATTTAAGGTTGATCTCAATGTGTCTAACATAGGGGAGACCAGGACCACGAGGCCAACCAGGGCCACAGGGTCGGATCAAGGAGTTTTTCACTGAGAGTCTTGTGTTAAAGGTACAGTGTAAACCTCAAGGTCAAATCAGCAGCATTTATATATTATATATTCCAGAGTGGGGTTTTCCAATATGGTGTTGCAATAACCTTGCCCTGTCCTGAATGTGCCGATGAAGTCCATTTGAGACATAGCCAGTGCACTAAGCCTAATGGTGTCACGGTTCATAAGCTGGAACTGTTTCTACATTTTGCAGGGGCTGTGAGAACAGAAGCCTTTTAAACTCAACCTGCAGTCAAGGTTCACAATACCGGCCAGATGTATGTGCTAATTTCTGTTTAATGTTATGGAAGAAGTAAAAGGAAGAAAGGGAGAAGATCTATTTGGGAGTCTGCTGACATGGCGACCTGATAGTGGTGGAAGGGAAAAAGCTCCAGTGTGTCCAAAATGGAAGGACTGATTCTCGCAGCAACATCAATGTGCTCAGTAACATTTACATTATGGTTATTAAAATATCTTGGTCCATTGTGGATCAAAATGTTGGGCAACTGATGCAACTTATTAATCATAACCTGATGTGTATGTCTTGTGCAGGGTGTAAAAGGAGGCCAAGGAGACATAGGAATAAAAGGATGCAAGGGTGCACCAGTAAGTTTATACTATACACATTTTAAAAATAATGCCATTTTTGGGCTTTGACTTTTTTAGATCTCCAACGATTTCCATTGTTCTCCCTTGTTGGTGCTGTGTAGTTATCTCTCGGATCCCTGTTCTCCTTTCAATCTGTTCTCAGGGGGACCCTGGTAATGGCTATTACACCAAAGGAGCAAAGGGAGACAGAGGTCTACAGGGTCCAGAAGTAAGATGCTCCGTACTATTTATTCCATACCTCACATTCAGACCTCCCTTTCTGATTGTGAAATGTGGTGAAATCTGCTCTGTTATTTGACTCTTAGACCATAGCTTCTCCCTGAAGATGAGATGATACACCGCATCTCTTTGCATGGAAGGGTTACCAGCAACACCTAGCCTAAGAAAAAGGATGACCAGCAGAGGGCAGTAATGCAGCATTATACTCAATGTGATTTGCCACATTGTGACACAAGAAAAGGGAAGATGAGAACAAAAAGGAAACCAGAGTCTTATTAATTGTTAAACATATTCATGAGACACACCTAGAGGATAGGGACGCACTCAGATAACTGCACGTTTTCACCAACCAGGTGTGGATTTATGGAGCCAAATGAATGGCTTTGTGAATAATTTAAAGCTCATTTTACTGTGTGCAGATGTGATCAAGATTACAAGGTTCTTTTAATGGTATTATAAATTATGGTTGCACAACAAAATGCAGTTTGTAATCCCATTTTGCTATATAAGAAAAACACTCACAATACATACATATATTGTGAGTGTTTTTCTTGGAGGTTGGAGGATACATTTAGGAGTCCCGTAGCCTGAGGAAAGGAGCTGCTAAAATCTAGTGTTACAACAGCTGATACTTGTGTAATGCTTGCCAGATGGCAGCCGGGTGAACAAGCTGTCGCTGAGGTGTATTGACTTTTAATATCCTTTGGGCTCTTTGTAGGTTACGTTGCGCCTCCCATGGCAGCTGGATTCTCATAATGTCACGAGATCACGAGAGAGTCGCGGACACCTCTTACGTGTTTCAGGTCACCAATATCACCGATGCTCAGTAGATAGGTGCCAATGATGTGCTGAGCTGTTTTAATCACCAGCTGGAGATTCCTCCAGTTCTGGGCCATGCACACCCGATGCAAGTCTGTAATATTTGCAGTCAGGATGCTTCCTCCATGAAAGTTAACAAGAACTTGGCACGGGAATTTTGCCTTCTTAAGTATCCTTAAGAAATGCAGCGTTTTATGAGCTTTTTTCTTTTACCAGGATGCTGATTCCCAGGAACTTAAAACTGTGCACTTGCTCCTCTTCAGCTCCATTGATAGGGACTGTGAGTCCTTGCCTCCTTTATTCTAAAATCAACAAACAGCTCCTTGGTTGTGCTGACCTTTAGCAGTAGGTTTTTCTCTGAGCACACACAAGATTATTGATTCCGTTGTTTGAAATCCAACCAATGACAGAAAGGTGCAGCTTGGCAATGCCCTGCAAATATGTTGAGAGTGTCACAAGCGGCCAACACGGTATAGCAAATGTTTCTCTTTTTCATTTAACATGAAGACAACAAGGACATCCCAGTTGGAGATTTAAAACAAATAAAAATAATAATAAATAATTGTATTTATTTATTTTGAAAGCTTGGGACATGCACCTGAATCGAGGCACTGCTTATAAGAGAGGGGCCCCTGCTAATCACATCTCTCCATATGTATTGAAACAGGAGCCGCCCCCTCAATCCAACCTGTTGATTGCTTTCATGATTATTGCCATGTGATGCCAACCAAAATGAAACGTTTGATAATGAAATGGATTAAAGGATGCATGAGGCCCTTTGTGAACTATTTCTTCATAGAAAGCAGAATCTGCCAGTTCCTAACTGCTGTCCTCAATTGTCCTTCCAGGGAAAGTCAGGGAAGGATGGCGATCCTGGAGGATCATCTAGGGTACTGTTCTACAATCATATGAATGTGTATGTATGCAGAGTCATTATGGTATTGTGTGTGTGACTTTTGAATACAATATAGTTTTCTTAGGGATGGCCTGGCCCCAGAGGGGATCCAGGATATGCAGGGACACCAGGAGGGACGGTCAGTGATCTGTTAGTGCCAGAAACAAGCTTTTAATGGGTTGGTATGCGTTGTATCATCAGCCTTTGATTGTGTCCTCCAATAATTAGGGTGAAAAGGGAGATAGGGGTACCCCTGGTCCACCTGGAGCTGTAAGTTTATTCTGATAACATTCTACACCTTATGGTATTTTGAAGGCAGTTTCCAATGCTATTTTTTATAATTAATATTAAGTAAAAGTGTGTGTTTACAGCATAAGTAAATCTCACTATTCTTGATGATTCATCATGATTTCACCACATGCACAGATATTTGGCCCTGTGACTGAGCCACTCAAAGGGTATCGTGGAGATCCTGGTTTTCCAGGCTCACCTGGGCTCCCTGGACGTCAAGGTAGATGAACATAATTCTGTGCAATAATAAGCCTATTAAGATGTACAGCGTAGGCTAAAGTCATTGTCGGCTATGATTGAGTTGCTGAAGCATTGTTGGTGGCTTTAAAAATACATGTTTGCTTTCAACATATTGCATATATATAAATATTATAAGTTACTATGCTTTTCTCAGGTGTTGAAGGATTTCCTGGACCTGATGGACCTCCAGGTGTGTATCAAAGAGGATATTATCATCCTATCTCTCTATCTCCCTGTCACTACTGTATTTTAAAGGTGCAGTAAAACTAGCTATGTCTTTTGGTTTCGCCATGTCCCTTACAGTCTCTCACTTTGCAATACACAGGCCATTCATCTGGGATTTATGTGCCAGGCCCTCGTGGTCCCAATGGCTTTCCAGGCCACAAAGGGGACCCTGGGGAGCCTGGCGATATTTATCCAGGACGGCATGGTCCAGATGGGGATGATGGGGATCAAGGGCCTGCTGGGGATCAGGGCCCACCTGGACCTCCTGAAGATAGAGGTATGTGCAAATGTTTTCCATCTAAAAAGTGATTTAATCTAAACTACTATTACTTTTACTACCACTGATAATACAAACTCATTGCATGTATTGTATGTTGTCTTTTAAGTAACGCTTAAATTTTTAGTAATCTTCTATTGTAAAGGCTTCTTGCTGTGACTGTAAGCTTGGGCAAGGGCAGTTACTCCACAGAAATGTCTACATGGGATCACTTGACATCTTTTCAGAGCCTATCTGCTTTTTCTCTTTTCTGTTATGTCCACAAAAACATTACCTTCATTTAATGGGAAAAAAGTGTCAGGCTTAAACGTTTGCAGTAACGGTGTATTGCTGGCACATTATTGATCAGTCAGTTGATGAGTTGATCCTTTTGAGTTCTGAATTATCAACAAAAGTGCACCTACGATGTAAATAAAAACACTTCTTGGAATAAATGTCGCAATTATGTGACATCTTAACTAGACTGATGAGTGTTGCTGATGTTTGCTTGTAGCTAACAGGATTACGAAAGGTCTCCCAGGAATGAAGGGAACAAGAGGCATGCCTGGACCGATGGGATATGATGGCTCGTATGGAATAAAAGGTGGGAAACTAAGTATCATTAATTGTTACCATTTCATGTGTTACATCTTGCCAATTTCCACTTGTTAATAAGCTCTGCTGAATAGTCTGTGCAGTTGTTGCTACATACTCGCGCTCCAATTGCCTTGTAGCTCCGTCACTGAGAGCTAAACACTCAACAAAGTCTCGACTGTTCTCTGTCCTGGCTCCTCGATGGGGGAATGAGCTCCCCATTGACATCAGGACATCAGAAAGTCTCTACATCTTCCGTCGCAAACTAAAAACACATCTTTTTCGACTATACCTTGAATAAAGAAAGTAGCACTGGAATGGCTCTTACTGATAGCACTTTGTAGTTGAACTTTATTGATGAAATTGTACCTTCTTGATTCTTGTTCTGATTGTTGTTTGTACTCACGGTGGAATGCACTTATTGTAAGTCGCTTTGGATAATGTATACATAGCAGTTCATGCAGCCCTTTAATGGACTGGAGTGAGTGACAAAAGAAAACATAATAAGAATTTAATATGAATATGAATGAGACTCAATAAACATATTCCCATGGTTATTCTTTGTTTAGGAGTGAAGGGGGAGACCTGTTATGAGTGTATCGGATCAGGATTGTCAGGGCCACCGGGTCCACGAGGCCAACCTGGCATCCCTGGTAAAAACCGCAAGGAAACACACAGCTTCTATCCGTCCTTCTTCTACGTTCAAATGTATTTCAATGTTTTACTGGAAATACTGGAGAGTATCAAATGTTTTAAAATGGAGAAGACTTTCTATATCTTTCTGTCTCTCAGGATATAATCAAGGACCAGGTGCTAAAGGCGATCCAGGCCTCCCAGGACCTAGTGGCTTACCTGGAAGACCGGTAAGAAAGCATGTCTTTAAAAAAGTGCATTGGAAACTGGACGCAGACAGGTTACTGTGGGGCAAAGTATCATGGGAGTAAAGTAAAAAAAATATGTATAAAAAGAACCCTAATTGAAGACTATATGCAGATTACTTGATTACTATAAGCAAATGATTAATAAAGCATTTGTAGGAATGATTCTGTCCAAAGCTTTTTCAATCCATATAAGGGGTTGATTATTGTAACTGTGATCATCCAGTTCCCACCAGTTTTTTTTCTTTTTTCGGAACACACTTATATTTTATTTCTTCTCTGAAGGGTCCTATTGGTCAAATGGGATTTCAAGGCCCTCCAGGACCAAAGGGAGACTCATATTCCTACAACACTCCTGGGATAAAGGGGGTGGATGGAGACCCGGGACCGCCTGGCAGACCTGGTGCAGATGCCCTCCCTGGGTTTCCTGGTCTACCTGGTCGCAAAGGTGATCGAGGGCCTCCAGGGGATTCGGTGAGAAGGTTTTGACAGACTTGAACTTAATGTGCCATTTATTTTGTCCTTTGATGTCACATGTTTATGTTTCAAAGATCTTAAATTCTCAGCCATGTGTTAGAGCCAATCCAAAATAATATGTAATTTAAGTAATTGTTGGAATAAGTTCTCCATCTATTATCTAGTATCCCTTCCCTGGTGCAGAGGGTGACCGTGGTTTTCCAGGGCGCCCAGGGCCTTTAGGCGAATCGGGACCAATTGGCTACCCTGGACTTGTGGGATTTGGGCCTGCTGGACTTCCAGGAAGTATGGGAGATGTTGGGGTTCCTGGCCTGCCAGGGCAACCTGGGATTCCAGGTAAAGAAGCACATTGACCAATATACAATTTGACAGACATTTAACAGAAACACACAATTCAATGGAATCCTTTCTTCTCTCACTACTTCACTGGCAGGCCAAAAAGGTGAACCTAGCCACAGCCTCAACAAAAAACTCCCTGGACCACCTGGATTTAAAGGTCTGCCTGGTACACACGGAAGCCCAGGTAAGCATGGCTGTATGGCTGAATATATATATATATATATATATATATATATATATATATATATATATATATATAGATCATCAATAGATGATGAAAGCGTGTCTCATATTTACTAATAAACACCCAGGTAATCATGGAGCACCAGGTAACCCAGGAATACCAGGTTTTCGAGGACAGAAAGGAGAAAATGGTGAGGTTACATTCCCTGGAAGGCTGGGGATCCCTGGACAGAAAGGTAATCCATGTGCTTCAGAGTTTAAGCCAAAAACAGACACACAGCTAACAAATCCAAGATTCCCAGAGCACACTGTGTGTGTGTGTGTGTGTGTGTGTGTGTGTGTGTGTGTGTGTGTGTGTGTGTGTGTGTGTGTGTGTGTGTGTGTGTGTGTGTGTGTGTGTGTGTGTGTGTGTGTGTGTGTGTGTGTGTGTGTGTGTGTGTGTGTGTGTGTGTGTGTGTGTGTGTGTGTGTGTGTGTGTGTGTGTGTGTGTGTGTGTGTGTGTGTGTGTGTGTGTGTGTGTGTGTGTGTGTGTGTGTGTGTGTGTGTGTGTGTGTGTGTGTGTGTGTGTGTGTGTGTGTGTGTGTGTGTGTGTGTGTGTGTGTGTGTGTGTGTGTGTGTGTGTGTGTGTGTGTGTGTGTGTGTGTGTGTGTGTGTGTGTTGTTCAGGTGACAAGGGGCAACCAGGTCTACCAGGCTTTCCAGGGAGGGGCTTGCCTGGTCGGCCAGGTTCACAAGGACTTCCTGGTCCTTCAGGACTGAAGGTCAGAGGCACAAACAAAATCTGCCATATTTATAGTCTGATATATAGTAGTATACATTGCATGCATTGAATATATATAGTACGGTAATGGCAATTTATGTGAAGTCAAAGGTAAAACTAAAGGTATACTGTTACTGTTTACACTGCAATACATATGCAGATAAAAACAGTATTCGAAGTTATTCAAAGGTGTTTCATGATATCTGTCTAAATATGATTAATTTATGTTGTGGGAGATTAGACAGAGTTTGATGAGAAGATCAATACCATTCTTTCTAAACAGTGAATAGGATGCTAAAGTATGTAGTCATAGAGCTAAGAGACTTGAAATTGGTGGAGAACTAGCCCAGCTCTGTCCAAAGACTACAAAGTCTAAGCTAACCGGCTCCTGGCTGTAGCTTGATTCATTTTATATGGACATGAGAGTGGTAAGTATTATGGATATGTTAAGTGTTATGTCTATTATGGTGGAGAATATCAGTTTGGCTTAAAAGAACAATCAGAAAAGTGAGATTGTTTGAAAAAAGTGTCATAACTTTATTGGTTGTACCGTATATTAGAATAGAATAAAATCATCACTAAAGACCCACCTTTTTTAAGGAAGTAACAATTTTTCAGGACATCCAAGACATTCGGTAGTTTTTCATTGAGTTATTAAAATTGATTTTGTGTCTTTGTAGGACTTTTTGCTGTCATAGATTATGTAGAGAGTAAAATAAATGTTCACCACTGTTAACTCTTCAAGAGGAACAGACAGCTGCCTCTGACTCTGATATTAGTTTCTCTATGTTTTATAGTAAAGTGAAAAGTCATTATAGACAAATAGCACAGCACAAGAACAATGCCGTACTGCAAGCACAATGAAATGTGTCAATATGGATAAATAAATACTATGCTGTATATTTGTGATCATCAGGGTGTTGGTGGGCCTGGATTTCCTGGTAACCCAGGACCCCCTGGGCCTCCTGGAGAAGATGGAGCTCGGGGGCCCGTAGGAGATCCTGGGATCATTGGACTACCCGGGAACCCAGGAGTACACGGAAATCCTGGTTTTCCAGGAGAAAAGGGTACAGTACTCAGAAATCAGATATAAAACTGCAGTCTGCAGAAGGACAGAAATACTTGTATGGTTCAAACAAGGACATGTGCATTCATGCATACATATTAATACAAACACATCTCTGCTTTATTCTGTGTTGCATACAGGAAGTAAAGGTTCTGTAGGCCCCCCAGGACTACCTGGTGATAAAGATTCATGTAATGGTGATTTACCTGGTCCAAGGGGACCACAAGGACCAGATGGGTATCCAGGACGTCCAGGTCAGTGCATATTGAAGTCATGTGATGTACTTACTGTATCTGACAACTCCAGAGGGACAATGAACGCAGAAGGTGAAAGATAAAAAAGGACAAAATGTGGAAATATCTTCCCCATAATTCAACACTGTCCAACTAATTTAAACGTTTCTTCCTATAAAGAATACAGACTTTTCCACCTTCTCCTAACCTCTATATTTTCCTCTGCATCCCACCTCTGTTTTACTCTGTTTCTCTGTCTCGCCTCGTCAAGGAGTCATTGGTTCCCCCGGTGAGAAGGGGAACCCAGGTTTGCCAGGGTTTGGTCGTCCTGGCGTCCCCGGTGAACCTGGTGTTCAAGGGCCATCAGTGCCAGGTTCACTTGGGCTCACTGGACAGAAAGGGATCAAGGGTCTAAACGGCCTGCCTGGTCAACCAGGTATAGGGCATTGTTCTCTGACAGGCTAAAACACTCTTTTGTAGATGTTAAATTGTTGAACACATGATTATGTATCACCAAACATTATATCCATTATATTGTAGAATATTGTATGTATTTGTAGACTTACAGCCTGGTTTTACTTATCCACTTATTTATACGTATTTCCTCAGGACTGAGAGGAGACCCTGGACCAGATGGGTTTCCAGGATATGGACCAGATGGGTTGCCTGGAATTATAGGATCACCTGGCCAAATAGGTAAAGCACAAATGCAAATACACACACACACACACACACACACACACATTCACATACAAATAGATCACTCTACCATATATCAACTACACATGTTTAACATGTGTAGTTAAAAACAAAGTTAAAAAGTCTTACCTGGTGGTTGGTGATTCATTGTAGTTGTATATGTGGCGAACAGTTACTATGGAGTCAAGGCCCTCATGACTGTTTACAGGCGCCCCCGGACCAGATGGTGCCAGTGGTTCCTGGGGTCCACCGGGTATGAATGGCGACCCAGGTCCCAAAGGTCTTCCAGGCTTTCCGTCACCACAACCAATAAACCGTTTTGGGCCCCCGGGAGAACCTGGCAATCTGGGTAAGCTTTAGTAAACTCTTCTCATAAAAATATCATTCCACAACCGCTTACATTTGTTTCACAAAACATTATAACTTGTTTAAGATTGTCATAAGAAGTCATAAATAGAGTCTTTTTGAGTCTTACTGTTATTCTGTTTAGTATAGCCTGTAAGGTGGTGAAAATAGTCTAACTCTAGCTGTACTTTGTCAGGTTACCCTGGTCTATCCGGTGCCAGTGGAGATACTGGAAGTGCTGGACCAAAAGGCCGGAGAGGGATAGCTGGAGCACCAGGGGGTCCTGGACAAAGAGGTTTGAATTTAGTTTCACATTTGTGACTATACAATTGTCAGCATTTTGGTTCAACAAATCATCAAGTTTGAAACTTAATTTGTGCTGTGTGCCTTTTACTGTCTAGGTCCCCCAGGTGATCCAGGTCTTGATGGACTAGTTGTCTCAGAAGGAAGTCGAGGACCTGCTGGAGCTCCAGGAGACCCAGGAGTCAAAGGGCCTCCAGGTAAGACCGAAACTTTGGTTTAGGGCCATACACACTGATTGCTTTCATCCAAATGTTCTTACCTCACAAATGGAAGTTTTTAATTATTACTAAATATATTTACATTTGCTTATTTAGATTACAATTACAGGGCCACAGAATATGTGTAATATATATTTAATAACCTTGCAGTACAGCACTGCAGCTGTAGATATCAAGGTGCCTTTAATGTATCATACCGAAAATATGTTTTTGGTTTAACCCTCACAGGCCTAAAGGGAATAAAAGGAGATCAAGGAATCTCTGGAGGGCCAGGTCCAGATGGTTCACCAGGTCTAACTGGTAACAAAGGCATTAATGGAGAGCCAAATTACAGTGGATATGGATGGCCTGGACCAGTAGGTCAAAAGGTACGAATAACTGGTGTAGAAAGTCTTTGTAGAGTACAATGTCGTACAATAAGAAAATAATGATGATGTCTCTCTCTGCTACTCTTTGTCGTTCTTCCTGTCCTCAGGGTGAACCAGGATCAACCCATACTTTTGTGATGAAGGGTCATAAAGGGGAACCTGGTTCTTTTGGACTTCTAGGATTACCAGGAAACAGTGGAGCCAAAGGAAACCCAGGGCCTGATGGACAAAATGGTTACTATTAGTCTTGAAAATAAATCAGTTTATGATTTTTAAATGTTTTGCTCATAATCGGTTAACCTCTCACCCCTCTCCTGACCCTCACCCTGCTATTCCAGGTCCATCCGGCTATCAAGGGCCTAAAGGTTCAGATGGACCTCCAGGAAACAAAGGACAGAGAGGACCCAATGGACCTGCAGGTAAGGTGTCCTTTAATTAGAGTAATTGATTTTAAATATTATACAAAAGAAGTAAATCTTACATTACATTTTACAAAATCAAGGAACAATACATTCTTTAAGTGCGGCCTACAGTGCGGCCTTAATCCTTCCATTTTTAAAAAGAAAGGAACTTATATTGGTAATATTCACTGTTCTATTTCCTTTGTACTTTATTTAAAGTGTGACCTCAGCCTTACTTTTTTTCTTTTCTGTTTGCCTCAGGTGACCCAGGCCTGCCGGGTGTCGGTAGTTATCCAGGTCCTAAAGGCAATCAGGGTCGGGATGGGATCCCTGGACCACCAGGGCAGAAAGGAGACCTCAGTAAGAGGAATCCTGTATGCAAAGTTGTGTAAGGCTCTATGAGCTCCTGCACATCTTGTATATTACACACCTATATCATAGCCTGTATGTTTTGTCCAAACCGGCCTGTAGAAGTTAATGTCTCTCATGGCTACTACCAAAACTCACCTATTCTTCCATCTCCCCCTGTAGACATTATAGGAGGGACACCTGGTAGGCGTGGTGACACAGGTCAACAAGGTGAGTCTCAGGTAAATGACATCATCCTTTCCAAGACTTTTACAATATTGAGTCATATAATTTTATACTTAGCATGACACTGGTCTAGAAAAACCTCAGATCTGTGGTCTGGGTTTACACTCCACGCGCTGGAAGTCAAATAATGAGATTGGTTCCACATATCACATAATATTGTGTTTAATTATGTAGTCTCATTATTATCACATAAACTTTTGTTTTCCAGAGGATAGTGCCTATGATCACCGTTTTGTACATGTTGTGTTGCATTAATAAATGTTCTACAATTAAATGGCAAATAACACATGCTCAGCCCTATTTTCATCATTGTGGTTTAGACTAAATAAACAACGATACAATTATGATCTAATACCTTCAACATGTCCATAAATGTTGTCAAGATAGATAGAGACCAACCAAAAAACTACATTCTTCACTGCTGATTAGTACGTTTATTGACATTAGTGCACATCTGTGTATTTCTACACTGTAGGTCCCCCCGGGAACCCTGGTCCTCCTGGCCTGACACTGACAGGGAGTCCTGGACCAATAGGAGACAGAGGATTTCCAGGTTCAACTGGGGTCTCTGGTCCGAAAGGACTACCTGGAAGGGAAGGGGTTTGTGTTCCTGGTTCAATAGGAGACCACGGTCGTCCTGGCAATCCTGGTGGCCCAGGTGAGGATGTACTGTCTCACATACTTTTTTTCTGAAAGTGACACAAAATCAGACCAAAATATTAGGACTCAAGGTCATTATGCATGATACAACATGTCTTAGTAAGTGGGGTGTAACCTGACATAATGGAGTAGCCATTTTATGTACAAACATAAGCCATATTTTTCCCTCATTTTCTTTTCTTGGTTCTTAGTTGTCACGTCGGTTCTTTAATGATAATTAAATGACTCTCTCCTCTCGACTGTATGTTTAGGCTACCGTGGCTTACCTGGCCTTCCAGGTCCCACAGTGCCGGGTTTAAAAGGAGACAGAGGGGACTCAGGTCTTACAGGGGCCCCAGGCTATACTGGACCCCGAGGAGATACAGGCCCTCAAGGACCACTGGTAAGTGTGCCTTAACATTTATCTCTCAAGAAATACTTGACAAATGCCTGGCAAAAAGTCTTTCAAAGGATAGTTAAGATTCAAGCTCAATGTTCTGCATTGTATAAACAAATGAGTTGTGATTTTCTTTTCAAACAGACATTGCAAAACACAGTTAAAAATTAAAAAAAAACTAAAAATGACAGGATCTATTTAAAAAGTGTGCCTTTTCTTTCATCAGCATAACCAAGATGAGATTACCTTTAAGCATCATCTGCAGTTACATCACAACTGAAAGTCTTCCAAATCGTGCCGCTCTTCTAAAAGTCGAATCTTTGAACTTTCATTGTTTCATTTACCTCCCCAGGGTCCAAGAGGCACACCTGGAGGCCCGGGACCAAGAGGTGATTCTGGTCCTCCTGGAATCTATGGGCTTCCTGGTAATCTGTCATTTCAATTATAGCCTAGAGATTAGTTGTTCTCTTTGAATTCTTCCCCAGACAACAGCTGATCTGTCACCACAGAAGAGTAACAGCCGACAATTGATTTATGTTCACACAACTGAGACAAAGTACAAATGGGACAGAGAACAAAGTGGACAGAGAAAACATACATTTATGAGGATTCATTTCACTTTTCTTCTAATATCCAATAAAATTGAATTTTTGCAATAGTATGTGATGCGCAAGCTAATTCCCTTGACATCTTTTTATGACTGGTGTGTTTTAGGTGTCAAGGGAGACCCTGGACACATCCCTGGCCTTCCTGGTCCCCCTGGGTTAAAAGGTTTTCATGGACGACCTGGTGTGGCAAAACTCTCTCTTACTGTTGTTCAAAATAACCAGGAATAATACTGATCCTTGTGATTATCGTATGACTTGCAGCATATATGCAATATTTTACCATCACTGTCAGATTACCTGCACTTGATTACAATAACTGTTATCCCATCTGCAATACTGGCATTAACTAATTATAAGTCAGCCATGGCACACAGGTATTACATATTTTATGAAATAGCTTTGTTGCTATGTCACTATAGGCCTAAAAGGGGAACCAGCATCTGTTGGGGGGACGTACGAACCAGGACCTCCTGGCTTACCTGGTCCCTCTGGCAACCGAGGAGCCCCAGGGAACACTGGACCATCAGGACGACCAGGCCAACCAGGTCCAAAATAAGATTTCAACTCAATCTATGTATTGATTTTTAAGATTTGCTACTATTTTGCCAAGGACACTGCATATAAAGTGTGATATTTCATTTCTAAATTGGCTATTCTTCTATTGCTTGTTGAAGCTATATCATGCCCCTTTCATGCCACATCCATGAAGGTTTTCTTACCTTGTTGTGTTTCTCTGTTTATTTGTAATGGACAAGAACAGAGATACCTTGACAATTGCAGATGCAGTGTTCACTGTGCTGTACACGTGTATACGTCTGAACACGTCCAACACCGGCCCCTTGGTGGGCATTGATGCACCATGTGACACTGCATCTTTCTGTCCCAGGTCAGTCAGGCGTCAAAGGAAAGCGTGGTTCCAGCCCAGATGGCCATCCTGGATTTACTGGACACAAAGGAGACAAAGGAAGAGCAGGGCTGCCAGGTGTGTGCATGTGTGTGGGTTTAAAGGTATGTTTGTGTGTGCAGACCAGATGATATGTCATGATAATAAATATAGGAATGCGCCATGTCTACAGAACTTGTGATCACAGCATTGGGCATGTGAGGGATTTAGCAGAAGATCTGAACCTTGTGTGACACCCTCCTGGTGACGTTCTATATTAAAAAATACGCTCCTCAGTCCAACAGTTAGTGTTAGCAGTGACTACACCTCCCTAACCCCCCCAAACAGAATCACCCACATATGGTCACTTGGTGCCATTGAACAGTTCTTTTTGTTTTTTTAATTAATGTTTCCTCTGCAGGTCCAGAAGGCATATCTGGAAACCCAGGCCACAAGGGTCAGCCGGGGTTGCCAGGTACAGGTGGTCCAGGTTATGTTGACAGTTTCCTGATAGCCAGACACAGTCAGAGCATAAGCGTCCCTGACTGCCCTCTTGGCACCAGCCTCATCTACTCTGGTTACTCCTTCCTCTTCATCAACGGAAATGAGAGAGCTCATGGTCAGGACCTTGGTAAGAGCACGGAGACCTTCCTGATCAGAAAAACTGTGCAGAGTCTGCAACAACAAAAACAACTTTGCTGTTTGCTTGAGTCATTTTGTGACCCTGTCTCTCAGGCACCATGGGAAGCTGCCTCCCTCGTTTCACCACCATGCCCTTCCTGTTCTGTGACACGGAAAGTAACTGTCGCTATGCTTCTCGTAACGACTACTCCTACTGGTTGTCCACTGACACTCCAATGCCCACCAACATGGCTTCCATCACAGGGGATACACTGGCCTCCTACATCAGCAGGTGGGACAGGAGCATGCACACATATACACACATATATTACTGTGTATTGGCTAAGAAAAGACAAAATACTGTGAATTCACTGTTAATTTGAAATACACATGTATATATGCATTTATATATTGGTATAAATCAATTTCTTCAATGTGTGGTTTAGGTGCTCAGTGTGTGAAACCACCTCCAATGTCATAGCCGTCCACAGCCAGACAACTCTGATCCCTGAATGTCCCCGAGACTGGGAGTCACTATGGACTGGATTCTCATTTGTCATGGTAAAGAAGTCTGTTTTTTCAACCTGGATCTTCTCCTGTGCTACTGACCATGTAACATAACCTTTATCCGTTCTAGCAAACGGGTGCTGGAGCAGAGGGCTCCTCCCAGCCCCTGGTTTCTCCTGGGTCATGTCTGGAAAGTTTCCGCCAAGTGCCCTTCATCGAGTGTCATGGCAGAGGAACTTGCAACTACTACCCTGATTCCTATAGCTACTGGTTGGCCTCCCTGGACCCCAACAGCATGTTTAGGTAAACTCTTCCCTTCTCTGTTAAAGAAGTCATGGATGCATGCCATGAGGGGATGACTCATATTATAAATCATATTATTCACACGGTTGGGTGTTTCATGATGACACAAACCGCTGCTTTTTGCAGAGAAATTTCTTTAGCATTTTTTCTTGGCTTTGCATGTCTTGTGTTACGTAATCACAATGTGCCAAAGAATCTAATTCCTCTTTTAGAAACCACATGTAGATTTGGTGATTTGGTGACCATTTCACTTTAAATTAAGCATATGTAATTAAAAACCCTACGTATGATTCATAATTACATTTCTAACATTGGGCGTGTGTGTGTATGTGTTTTGTTCTCTCTTATAGTAAACCTGTTCCTCACACAGTGAAGGGACCTCTTCTACAAAGTGTCATCAGTCGTTGTCGTGTCTGCAGGAAACCATGGCAACCAACAGATGACAAACGTGGGGACAATTTTTAACATTCAGTGTTTCCTTTATCAATGTCATTTGACATATGAAAATATGAGAAATTTGAGATGAATTAGTATCTGTAGTTTTTTACTGTGTATCTGTTTGTTACACTGGGGAAAGTTATTCATGGGTCTTAGCTGTGAATAAAATACATGTCAAGCAAATTGCCAATCACTTTAATTGCAGGTGTTATATAAGCTCTCATAATAGTGTATTTTAAAATGAATGACATATTTAGTGAGCCATTAAATCTTATCAAGGCTGTAGTGTGCTACCTGTGTGTAATTGTTCCTGTGACACAGGTGAGCCTCAACACCAGCTAGAAACAGCAGTGAGAAAAGTACTAGTTGTAGTAATAGCAATAGCAACACTGAGCCCAATTCAGTTAGTCTTTGCATTTATTTCATTCTCTTTTACCTTAACCCTTGTGTGGTGTTCATATTGTTGCTATTCAGCCAGTGTTTTTAATTAAACACAATCAAACAATGATATGTTAAAATACTCAACAGATGTTTACTTAATCACAATTACAAGCAATATAAACAGCATTCATGATTACTATTTGCCCTTTACCTTTGTTAAATCACATTTATGAATTAATGTGCTAATGTTTTTGTATTTTTTATAAAATGTAATAAAAAGAAAATCAATTATAATCCAGATACGATTGATGCTTCTGGCCACATATTCACCCATCCCTGTGTAGTGTACTCATAAGTACCACATTGTGGTCTTTCTTACGCACATAGGACACACAAACCTGGAAGAGTTGACCGGCCTGTTCTGTGTAGTCAGCAGTTGGGGGTGGAGCTCAGACTTGTTTTTCCATATTGTTCCCACCTTGGCCAGCTTCCTCTCGAGGAGCTCCTGGCTTCCCTGTGTAGATTTGTAAGCATATGAGGCATGTGGCATCGCAGGCAGCCCAGATCTTTATGCAAGAAGACTATTCAATGTCGTACTTTTTTGACATCCATATTTCTTCACTTGCTAGCTGAAGATGGGCTTGTTCTGGTCCTGGGGCTCGTCTTCATTTTGGAACTAGCTGGGGTCAAAACATAGAACCCTTAGGTCAGAGCATAGAACTCTGAGGTTAGTTTATAGAACCCTGAGGTTAGATTATAGAACCCTGAGGTCAGAATATAGAACCTTGATGTCGGAGCATAGAACTCTGATGTCAGAGCATAGAACCCTGATATCAGATCATCCATATTTCTTCACTTGCTAGCTGCAGACAGGCTGGTCTTGGTGCTCGTCTTAATTTTGGAACTAGCTGATACTCAATCTCATCCTCTTCTTCAAAGTTACTGTCAGACTCTGAATATTCATAAATGTGATCCTCACATTCTGAAACCTCTTCCTTTACATCATCATCAACAGCTTCTTTATCTTCCAAAATCAAGCAGAGAATGAGTAGAGAATCGTTTGGACCCGGACATCCTGTATGTAATATAAATGTGTAGGCGGGGTGTGCAGTGTTTGCTCATTGAAAATGTCTTCTGATTTATGTTCTTCACAAGAAATGAGCCAAGGCCAATGAATCTTGAAAAAATAATTAATCGTATAATTTTTCTTTTGATAAAAAATGAAATGGGTCCCACAGACCCGAACCCCACACACGGGTTAAAGGGTTGCAAATACTTGACATAATGTAATGCAGATGACAGCCAGGCCACTGAGAAAAAATGATCTACACAGTGCTGATGTCAATGAATGAAGTAGAAATAATGAGGTCACCACAGATGACACACATGTTCTTATGATACCTGGAGAGGCAGCATGTCATAAACGTGATGCTCTGGCGTTTGAATATTGAGTCATTTGTGAACTCACTCTAAAAGCATTTATTTTAGTTTCAGCACGTCAAATGGTCCGTGGAAAGGATTACAGCTTATGACTCATACAGCCTGCAACTTTCTCCAATCCATTTCTAAATGAACTGTCAGAAGGCTCGCTCTGTGGCTTCGAGACAAAAAAATGCACATTAAGATCTTGAGATAGAGTATATTGTGAAATGTTTTTTTTTTACACCCCATCTTTCTTGTTTTGGTTTGTCAATTACAGGACAAGACATTCAAATGCAATACAAATGAAGAGAAATAATGGCTATTTTAATAGTATGTTAATCTGCCTGTTGATTACACATGTGGCCAGTGGTTTGAAAGAAGCTGTGATAAAAAACAATGAAGCTAATTTGCAATCCAGAAAAGCCTCATTCCTCTTCAACATTATATTTCTCTGCACTATTCACTCAGACAGAGCTATACGTCCCTAAGGAGCAGTCATTCACGCTCACTCATCCATATCTGTCACTGTGATCAATAGATGCAAACGCCTCATACAGCTAAATGCAAAAAGGTAAAACAATGTCCTTAAACAACACTGTTCAAAATGCTGTTGCTTTTTGGCAAGCATATTCCAACGTATCGATTTCTTGGAGTCGGAAATAACAAGTGTGCTTATGTAAGGGAGGCAGTAACACAAGTCACAGTTGAAGAGGAGCTGAACCCTCTTAGGGGAATTAAAACACCTGTGATGAAGTATCACACTGACTATCAAATTCATTTTAGACATTTCTGGAGCAGAATCACAGCTCATTAAAACTAGAGTCCCGGCACATCTGACAAAAAAAAGGATAACAAGCAGCACCTCCTTGAAAGCCACCTTAAATTAAATAATTCTCACATGTTCTAGTGCAGACAGTTGTCAGCATGGACAGAAACACTGTTGCTCTAAAGTGCTCTTGGTAGCCTTCTTAACAGGATTATTCTGCACTTACTAATTGTTTAGGCAGCTATATTAGGCTTCTACACTTCTATAATTGGGTTAGAATGGCGATTTGTTGAAAGGTCGATGTGCTTCAAGGTTGTCTCCTGAGAAGGACACATGTCCTTTTTTCCTCCACCTGTGCCTTACATGGACAAGAAAACCTCTGTTCGTATGTGTACAGAGACATTACACTCACACTGGTTACTAGGTTTTTATTTAGGTAAAATCCTCACACAGGAACAACCGTTAACACTCATCACTTCCACTTGCAGCTATCAATAGGTGGGATTTGATAGGATTTGGTCCATCCACTTCTGTGTGTCTGTATGTTGGTTATCACATTTTGTTTCAAACTGAATTTACAATTTGAGAAAGGCTGTTGACCTACTTTGCTTTAAAATGTATCTGTACCAAAAGAAACTGACCTGATACAAATTAAAGCACAGTGACTTTTAAAGGCAAGGGGTTGTAAAAATCTTCGGACCACGAAATGCAGTTGCTTATTTACAGTATGTGCCATTACAAAATCATAGCCTGTGACAAATGTTCCCTGATTTAGATGCAGTAGAACTGTTAAGTGAAACAGAGCAGAAATCTCATTAAGGGATGAACACAACCAACTCACAAGGGTGTAAGCATTGATAAATTGACCTTTATGGCCTCTGGGTATCCCAGTGTGTCTGCGCTGCCCGTTGATTAAACTTTTACGGCACAGCAGGGTTAATGAAATCATTGTTTTCCTTCATGTCAGCGTCAGTAATGTTTTATTTTACTAGAGTGCACATTTCACTTTGCTTACAGGGATTTGCTTTTACAATGAGAGGCAGAGGGAATTTTGCAAAGACAGCATTTATTCAGACCTTTGTCTCGCTCCTATACTGACGGCTGTAAATTACATCGTACATGCTTCAGTGCATTGATGGGGGGAAACAAAATTGAGGATTATCCTCACACAAACAACCTGCTCACTCCTCCTCCTTTGTCGGGCCTATAGGTACCACTTTAAAAACAGACGTCTGTCGTTGGCAGTGAGATCAGCAGCGGATGTAGTGGTGTCTTGCCAAGAAGAATTATATCAACAAGAAGCAAACAAGCAGATACCCCAAAGAAGGATGGCCCACATTTTGTGCATATTTGCTCTTTTGTGTTTTGCATCGTGTGTTGATACAGAGACTGAGCAAGGATTTAAAGACCTGCAACTTCAGCAAGACTTGTTGCCATGGCTCAACAAATTACAAGACAAACAAGTAAGATGATTTTAATTTTCTTAATGCCCTTTTCCATAATGTCCCTAATGCGTAGTATTACACAACATCATCCTTTCTCTCAATGGTTGAAACCAGACACAGCTATGATCACAATGCAGGCATTAGGATTTCCTGTGTATTTTATATATGTACAACATTTGTCTGTACTTGTGCAAATACATTTTATTCATCTTTATCTTTTAAAAGGGTAATTTTATCCCGAGTGAGTCATTCTGGATGCTGGCAGAGCTACCTGTCCGATTACTGTCATATGATCATCCTCAGAGCTACACCTCCATGGAATTGCAGATTAGAAATTAGACTACAAACAGACTTTTGCTTTTCCCTTTCTGGCTGTGAGCAATGAATGCAAAAGTGATTTAGTATTGGTCGAAATTCCCATTTCCCTTAAGTACAAACTTCATATTGACTTATAGTATTTAAGAGCCTGTACGTGTTCAGATTCCTTTCATATTTACATTGAGTCAATATCTTTCTCCCTAGGAATCGACAAAGAAACAGAACTTGATAGAATGGCTTCATAAACTCTCCATATTAGAAAACAGAAATAGCCTCAAAGGACCCGCAGACACGGAGATGCAGGAGAAGAATCGACGTGGACTGATCACGAAGACTCGCAGAGTTGGCTGCAGAGTCTTCTTCTGGAAATCCTGGGCTGTCTGCTAACTTCCATCACAACAATCAAATGGATAATTCTCTTCACTTCATGGCTTTATAATTTGTAGTTATCGCTTGACATTTGCCCACTTGATTTATTGCTGCTTTAACCCTCATCTTGCATCATGATGAAGACGATGATTTCCTCAAGTGCTCTGTCTGTGTTCATTTTCCTAAATAACTGGAACTTCTTCTGAAATAATGAGCAGTTTACATGTATTACATAACTAAGATCGTGTTGAGAAGAAAGGAGAAGGTCCCATATCATTCAACTGCATTTCATCTTAAGATTAAGAAAACAAGAGCTTCACGCTTTGTGCTCACATAAATGTTCTACGTCCATAGCTCATCAAATACATAACATTATGGCAGCTTTAATTAGCTTCCTCAAATCAAACTGCCTGTGAACATAAAACATGGGGGAACACTATTGTGTTAATGTTTATGTTCAATACACAGCTTTCACTTCATTTCATAAACAGCCACTAAAGCCTACATTATTTGTGCCACGTTACCAAAACAATTAGAAAGACCGCTTCTGCACAAATCTTGGACTGTCTTTTTAGCATCCTCTCACTTTCGATAAAATGATCTCAGTTATGATTTAATTCAACAGTTTCAGTAAACACTGTGCTGTACCTCAACATATTGGCATTTTTGCAGTTAGTTGAACAATCCTTGACCCTCTTGCTCCTGCATGCCTGTGTTTACAGTACCCCTGACATTCTGGAGGAAGTGTACACAATGAAGTGGCCAGTGAATATTTAATGAGCTGTAAATGAACAGTTTCTGGGGAAAAGCTCCTGCAGAACCCTACTCAAGTAAAAAACACTAAACCTCCTTGATAACCAACTGTGCTCCACTCACCTGTAGAAATGAGTGTTGTGTTTGACAGTGCATCTGTTACGCTTCAAAACAATCCGGATCACACATGCATTCATTCATTCATCACACATCAAAGTATTTCTGCCTACATGGGTCCTCTTTTGCGAGCAGGTTTCTCTGCCACATTATTGTCACTCCAGCAAGAAGAAGCTGTTCTTTTCTTTGTTAAATCCAGATACGTAATGTCATAAATGTCTGCATGTGTGTTTGATGTTACCAGTGATCATCTGCATGGTAGACCAGCAGAGCAATAGACCCCCAGCGTTACAGACATCCATTCATCCTCTATATCTTTGATGTTCCTTCAGTTGTTTTGCCAATGATTGAAGAAAAGTGTTCCCTATGTAATTGTGCTGTACACCTTTGGCATGCAATCTGACAGAGACAAATTATGCTGTGTGTACGGCATTTGTGCATGCATTTGTGTGAGTGTTCATAAATCACATTTGCATATCTCCTGAAACTGTGTGTGCATAAAATATGTCCAATAAAACATTCCGCATCAACACACTGATGAGCATGCATTTAAGTAGCTCAGCAGCACCGCATATCCTCGAGGCCTATCTCTTCAAACCATCGATCTCCACTGTGTATTATGTATGTAGAAATGTGCGGTGAATTCGGTGAGAGTTAGGGTGCATAAAAAAGAAGGCTAGATTTAGGAGAAATGTATCAAATTAGAGAGAGAGGAGGAGAGGGAATAGAGATTAAGACTGTGAGAAAGTAGAGGAAGGGAGGGAAAGAGAGGTGCAAAGAGGACGAGCGAAGGGAGGGGAGAGAAATTTATGAAAGTATCAGTGTTGGAGCATAACTGCAGTCAAAGCTTGGCTTAGTATCCTTTCTGTCCCCGGGCTATTGGGATTCAACAGAACAGCTTCCCCCGTAACAGGAACCACTGCCAGCACATTAATATGTTCATACTGCAGAGCTTCTTCAATAAAGTGATGGAGAGTGTGAGAGTAAGACACACAAAGTGTGTGAGAGGGTGTGTGGGCAAGTGGCTGGGCCAGTGGGTTTTACAGTGTGTGTGGGCTCCTGTGTGCACCGTGCACCTACTTATGTGTCTTGGGTCTCTGAAGTTCAGTGAGCATGTTCACTTGCGGTATTCCTCGCAGTATTCATCTGCAAACAGGAGGCGCCAAAAGCCGCCTGTCCATCACAGAGTAGGAGAGGCATCTTCCAGAAGTAAACGCACCAATTATCCAATACTTTTGCCAACTCCGAGCAGCTGATTTGGATGTGAAAGATGCAGATAAAAAAAACAGATAGATGAAAGGAGCATCACCGAGCCTTAATTGAACAGAGACCAATTATTTTTAATGAGAAGATGCGAACGCCCCACTTCTGAGTAGGAGTTCCCTCATTCTCTCAGTGAGGGGCCGAGAAAAGAGAAACAAGCAGAGTCCCAGTGGCACAGACACATATCAAAACAACAGGATGAAAAGAGGTAGACAGGGAGCAAGGAAAGATGCCTGGGATACAAGATCAAGAATATTTTTACTCTGCGTGCCCATGAGTCTGCAAAAGACAAACAAAGTCATGTACAAGGTCTTTATAAATAACCGTACAGGCAATGAATAAAAGACGGTGTTTTCGACCCAGCAGAGAAGTCCTCCATTAGCTTTGTGGCAGTATGGTGTCGTACATAGACCAAAGTAGAAATGTGAAACATTTATCATTTGACAGCAGATACTGGTGAGAAGGTAAATATAATTTATGATGCAAAAAAATGCATTAGACATAATCCTATATTGCAGAGATGTGGTTGACTGTGCCAGCTGTGACCTTTTCAATGCAATATAACTTATTCAGTCTTCTGCCGCTTATTAACACAGATGGTTTGCGAGAAGAGAGGAGAGAATGAAATTATGGGGTACCATGGGATGAGAATTTAGAAAGTACACCGGTTGGTATTTAACAAGTAAAAAAAAAAGAATTCAGTGCAGTTGCAATCAACCAACTCTTTTGTCTGTTAAATTGACAATTTAGATGGATGAAAGCATCAAACCGAGTTATTTCAGGTGCACAGTGTGTTCACAATATTCAAAGGCAACCTGCTGGGATAAACACATTTCACAGCTATGGTATCTGCCACTGAGATTGAAGACGCTGAGTTAATTTCATGACAATATATTCTCATATTTATTTTGTGCAATGCATGTCTTTCAGTATGTCCGCCACTTTGCTGCAGTCCCATTATATACAACATATTGACCATTAATGATGAATAATGCCTTGAAATTTGGTTGAGAATGTCATGACCGAGCAAAAAATGAATGAAACTGGACAGATCCTTCAGCGGAGTCTGTGGCGTCTGCAGTTTGTGACAATAATCTCTCATGTGGCCGACTGCCGAGCTGCATGCAGCTCAAAACTTTACCAATATGAGGAGCAAATGAACGAGCAGAGAAGTTGGAACTGGAGCAGAAGGGGGAAGGAGCGCGTCAAGGAATGACGTTCAGACAGGTGAGCGCGGCAACACACTCTTTACGGAGAAGGGAAGAACTCTTTTTTTCTTTTTTTTAAGCTGCTGCTGTTGAGTTTGTATCGTCTCTACGTCTCTGTGTTGCATGCTTTATTCTGCAGTTGTTGTTGTTGTTGTTGTTGTTGTTGTTGTTGTTTCACCCGCTGTGTGTAGGTGATGCTGTTTTCTGGACATTTCTGTGTAATTGTGAGAATTTCTCCTCTTGGTCTAATTGAAATTAAGTTGTAAAGCCTGCAAATGTCTACGTCAAAAGAAAAGTCATGTGTGAACGTTGTGTTATTCCTTGTGCAACCTATACCTTGACAGTATATTGGACATTATTTTGTACGTTTTTTGATTTCATGTTCTATGTTTCATATTCTTCTTATAGTTTTTTTCTTCTCGATGTCGGATCACTTGAATTACATGTTATTGTTTATATTCCAATGCATCAAAGTCCAACCAACTAATGCCTCAACCTATTTATGGTCTTAATACATTATTATATTTTATATTATATATCATGATGCACGTGATGTATAAATAAATGTTTCCAACAAACATCAGCAAACTGCTCCCTCAATGTTTAGTTTCCTTGCTCATCCTGTAGTATGTCTGTCATGTGAAGCTTTGGGTCTTGGATGGTTTGGTGGCTGAAATGATATCAGATATCTCTCTTTGACATCAAAGTTATACTATATAAAGCGTGCAAAATTTGTTTTATCGAGCATAATAACCTCATAGAGATTATTTGAAGGTTGCCATGGCCATGATGAAACAGAAAAAAATGATTCACTATTGCGTTATGATGATTCTAATTAAGTGCCAGCATGTAATTAAAATGTTAATCATTTAAATAATCCATGAAAGTAAAGAGATTGCCTAATTCAAAGCAATTGTATTATGCTTAAGGCACATTTAAGTACATTTTAATACAGCCGAAGTTGCCTTTTTTGCACTGGAGAAAGGAGGGAAGTTGGGGGAGGACAGGCGGATGCGAGAAGAGTAACGGAGCCAACAGCCGAAGCTGAGAGTGTGGAGCGGTCCTCAAGCTGTTTGCATCCCTCGCCCTCTGTATGTGTATCTAAACAGATGACCTTGTTTAGACTGCCAACTCCCATGGGTGTCTGAATAGCTGACCTTGACTTGTTTCTGCCCTGAGTGGCTGAAGTGAACAAGAGGCATGTTGATCTTGTTTTTACTCAGTGTTTTGAATAGCAATAGAAATGCTGTGGAATTTGATTCAGACATTTGTGCCGCCTTCAGGGCGGATTGTAATAACTTTGGTCATTCCTCTTCGTCTAGTAGTCCCAAAATAAAAGTTTCCCAACATGTTGTGGTTTTGTGGTTGCCGCTTGTAAAAGCTGTAATTTGAGAGCTCACCATGCCGACACACTGGTGGTGAACCTGGTAAATATCGCTAACATTGTGCTAACATTAGCCTGTTGACGTTGTCATTGTGATGCCATGCTAGCGTTAGCATTTAACTCAAAGCACCCGCTGTGCTCACGGACCTGCTTAGACTTGTATTCAATTATGAGACTACTATGACGACAAGATGAACCAACACTACAGAAGATGCATTGCAGTCAAGATTGGAATGGCTAGAAGTTTGCATAACATGTTTGGTGGTGGTGAGCGTGAACGCCCCTCACTGCAGCCATCATGCTGGAGAGAAAGACAAGCCGCGTCCTGAAAGTCAGGGGAGCCTTCATCCTCCCTCCTCCTCCTCGTTCTCCTTGCAGACAGCACGGAAGGTCTGTTTCCATGACAACCGCAGAATTAAGGGAGGAGCGCCATCCAAAAATGACACATCGGATTTAGGGGCGAGTGAGAAGATAAATCACGGCTGGTGAATTCATAGAAGGAGCGGATTGGATTTTCTGAATTTGAACAGCACAACAACCCCGCGTTGATGGATTTAGTCGGTTTATCCCGCTGCTTCTCTCGTAACATTATTAAAACACACACACACACACACACACACACACAACAGTCAGTCACGATCAACAACACATTGAATCAGGCACAGCGTATAGGGGAAAGTTTTTGATAACATAGTCTTTATTCTTAAACAATCACTAACTTCATTCAGATTTTTATTATCAATGCATTTTTTTTTATTTCATCTCACAATTCATAATGCATATATGGGCGTGTTCCAATGCAGTGAAATCATCTGCAAACATAAAACGAATAAATTCTATTTCATATCAGATACAACCAAAGCCTTTTGGTCACCCTTTCATAAATCAATAAACCTCCTGAATAGTGCTCTCCTTTACCGCTCTCTCACATCGGCTATTTTTACCTCCTTGCCTTATCCGTTTGTTTCTCAAATACTCTCATTCTGCTGTCAATGGTTGACGTCGAGTACATCCAATTTCATGCATTGCTTTAAGTCCACATGTATCTCCTTTGCAACAATATAAACCTCTATAAAAAGCTACTTTCATATGCTGGTCTTGCCTGTTGACTTTCAGTCTCGCGTCTAATATACTGTATGTATCACTGTTAGGTAGGTGCTGTGGAAGTTGAACTAATCTACCGTTACTTGCACCAGCTATGGACCCAGGCACATGGTAGAACACCAGATCTATGATATCTCTGCAGTTTGCTCTGTGCAACGTAATGTGTGCTATTTACTGTACATACCACCAAATTAGCATACGATGTCCAACCAGACATAGCAGAGATTAGAAACTCTTGCGTCAAAACGTTGCATAAAAAGGTTTTGGACTTATACTCCCCAAATTTGAAACAATCTTTTATGAGCTCTCGCCTCGAAATGGAACCAAGCTTACATCACCTCTTACAGTCATGCAATGTTCATGCTCATCTCGGCGCCTGTAATCCCTTTTCCCTTACCTGGCTAAGCTTAGCTGTACACTACTTTTTAAGGATAAAAACACCATCGACCCCGCCCTGACCTCCTTAAACGCCACACCGGTGGCCAGGCTTTGTGCAACGGGTGCTGGACAACGAGCGGCCAGTCTTTTATGTCTGGCCCCATTCGTGGAACAATTGTAGGACTTCCTGAGTTAGACAAACTAATTGGGGATTAAGAATGAGCTATGTAGCATACGCGGCGTATGTACGCTGCTATTCCATTCACCTTGTTTATACAGCCCTGTCAGCATGTTGATTTATGAAAGAGAAGCTTCCCTTCCACAATGCAGCAAATGCCTCATGTCATGGGTCACAAAACCAGGGGGGTGGACACTTGATGGGTTACCATGTGCGAGAAAACCAACCGGCATGGTAGAACATCTTCCCCTAAACCTGGCTTCGTCCAGAAGAACTGGTTCCTCAATGAGACATTCTGCGTCCATTGTGACGGTCTTAATGATTGCGACCTTATATTGAAAACATACAACAAGTCAGGTCAGAGGGTTATTAAACAGTCGGGCACCCTGTCACATCACTTTTGAGAAATATTGAATACTTTCACAATAAAACTAACAGAAATAGTCGTAAAAACTAGTCAACACATATCCTCGCTGCCGCGCCTACCAAAAACAACTTTCTCTTGCTTCGAAAGAAACAGCAGGAGTCTTCTACCCATATAGTTCAAAGGCATGAATACTGGTATATGGTTACGTTTTTTAGCCGAGCTAACAGCAGAGAAAGGGGTCCGTGTTTCTTGAGGTGTAAATGTGAAGTGACCGTTTTTTGGCCATGGCTCATATTGCTGATGCTGGTCGTTATCTTTTTGGTGAGAATACTTTTCCTTACCATTTTTAACACGTTTGGACATCTCTTTACTTAAAACCTTGCAAATGTTAAAGAGTATATTGAAGTGCTATCAAAACAGTTTTCCTTGACTTAGACTTTTACCTACTTGTCCAACTTTCTTTGTCAGTCTTCTCTGCTGACAAACACACCAACCACAGGGATGTGCTGTCAGCTTGTTTTTACTATTATTTAGAGACACACTAAACTGCTCTCTATTATATTGCTTGAATCAGTCTTGTCCTGTCACTGGCCAACAGTATAGGGGAGTTCATGTTAGAGTACTTGAAACAACCCAATCTGTCCTATTAGTCACACTTACAGTACACACCTGAGTAAATTACATCCCACCCAAAGCACTCTGTTTCCATTGGCGTCCAACACAGAAAACGATCAAATACATTCAGTCTTACCCTCACACAAGAGCAGTTAGTGCGACAGTGCATTCAAGAGAAAAAATAAGAGTAATTGAAAAATAAAACGGGAAAAAAACACTTTCTGAAGTTTCATAATAAAAACAACGTTAGAATAACGATGAAAGTAATTGGAATTATAAGATACAACAGAGTTATTACTGACAACAATAACACAACAAAGCATATGAGAGTGCAATACCATTTAGAAAATAAATCAATGTATGGAAATTGAACATGTATTAAAGCTTGTTTTTCACAGCATAAATTGGAAATTATATATATTTGTATTTGTGTGAAGAGAGACCACCATTCCTTTTTTGTTTATCACAGCTTTTTCTCTTTTTTTTGCATAAAATGTTGGTCAAGTCCTGATTGAAAATGTTTTTTTCTTTTAATATATATATATATATATCCTCTTGATTGATATTAATTCATCTAAAAGGTTTTCACAGGCAAGAGTTCAGTTCTGTTTTTGTTGTCTTGGGTGTACATCAATAGCTCCTCGTCCTCGCAACACCCTGTTTTCTTTTGCAGAGGGGGATGGCGGCGCATATTTTCTTTGGGGGGGTGGTGTTGAGTTTTCCTATGGCCCCTCCCCATGAGTCAGGATGAGACCACACCCCCTGTTGGAAGCCCCTCCCCCTGCTGCTATGTGGAGTCCTGATTGACAGCTTTTCCTCCATTCATGGTGGGAGTCCCTGAGCTCTTCCTGGATCGGTGCTTGTCCTCTATCTCATGCATTGACGGCTCCCTGTACATACAAACTGTAGTGGAGATGTAAAGGGAGGTGGAGGAGGAGGAGGAGGAGAAAGAGGAGAAAGAGGAGAAAGAGGAGAAAGAGGAGAAAGAGGAGAAAGAGGAGGAGGAAACAGGACAAAGAGAGGAGGAGCTCAAAAAGGGGACAATGGAGATCAAATTGAAGAGATGGATGTGGAGATAGAGACAAGGTCAGGTGTGAGGCACTTTTACCAGGCAGGGAATTAAGGCCATGTAAGCACTTTTTTTTTGTCACATTGCTTGACAAGTTTTAATGAGATCAAACGCTGCTCTCACTAGAAACTAGTTAGAGGTCATATCTCAAAATAAACTGCACAAAATGTAATGAGGGTGTTCTTGAGTCTGACTGTTAAAACAATAGACTTGAAAAAATAGCTCAGTAATTTTGGGAAATACATACATTTTTTTATTTTTTGGGTGAGAGCGTTAGATGAGAAGATCAATACCAATAATATTCTGATTGAATAGAGATCTATGAGAAAATAATCCTACTGCACACTTGATTCATTACCTCAGTAAACATTGTAAACATGAGTTCATGTCTCAATTGCACGTTTTAAGTCTTCTTAAATACAGAATGGTGTATTTAGTAAATTATGGTCCCATTGAGAGAAAGATGCCAAACTGTATAGTCCACAAACCAATGGGTGATGTCAGAGAGACTATGTCCACTTCTTACTAACAGTCTCTGGTTGTAATATCATATTTAACATACAGACTTGAGTGGCATCAATAATTTCATCTAACTTATATTCAGTTCATAGCAGTAATTTCAATAATGGAACTTTTTAAAGAATTAAAAATAGAAAGGTAATCGATCACAGTAAATACACATAGTAGGATCATATCATTTTTGTAATAAAAAAAAAACCTCCTTGTTGCTAATATAATATCTGAAACTAAACAATTTTCTAGTATCCTTCTGGAATTGGTTGGATGAAAACCAAGCCTGAAAATGTAACACTTTACATTAGGCATACACATAAATGTTTTGCCTTAGGATACACAGAGTTTGAACCACTGCAACCACTGCAGAATGTTAATTGTGCTGGATTAAAGACCATAACTAGTTTTCATACCACATTGTCATGTAATGGGTAGGATATCTGAAATGTCTTGGAGTGCTTTCTGAAGTAATTACCAGCATTACACCCAATTTATAGTAAACTGGAAGGACGTGCATAACCTCAAAAAGGAACAAACCAAACCTAACAAAGACCACTTTAAAACTGTTCCAAAAACATTGTGTCTTTCTCATACCTTCGATGGGCCTGGGCACAAAGTGTGACGAGGGCTTGGTCTTCTTGACCCGGTTGCCCTTCATGACTTGTCCCTCCTTGGTGAGGCCGAGGAACCAGGCCCGGCCCGACTCCTGCTGACGGTACACAGTGGACGAGTAGATCACATAGTAGTTCTCGAAAACAGACTCCTTGAACTTGCACTCTGGTGTGAACATCTCCTGCAAAAAAAGAAGAGGCAGAGGGATATAGCTAGTACACAAACACAAAATATATATATTTTTGTATCTGCATGAATACAGACGTAACCCAAAACAAAACAGAAGGATGATTTTAATGAAGTACCATTCCAGGAAAAAAAGAAAAAAAAGAAAGCTGTCTGTTTCACTCTGTCAAAATTGGCTCTCATAACTAGCATGTGTACACTGCCAAGGTCAGTAAACATACTGTATTCACACACACACACACACACACACACACACACACACATACACGCACACACATATCCTTAGAGAGTCAAAGTAATGATAGTCTTATTAGAATAATGCTGAACAACAATGGAAGATGGTGATCTCTCTGCAAAGGAGCAAGTCAAGGAGAAATTCAAGGGGACACACAGGAGGTGGAGAGGAATGACAGGAAAAAGGGACGAGACCAGGTATTTGATACACTGTCGGGGCGAAGAGCGTTCAGCAGACAAAGCCATGGTCGCCATGATCATGTCTTACCCGTCACAAATCGAATATGCATTCATTTGTGAACTTGCTGGAAATAATAGTGGAACAGCTGGCTTGGTGGATCTTGTGCTGCTTCAATTCAGGCAGGTTTCGTACTGTACTATCTGTGTGTGTTTGGGTTTCGGTGATTTCATTCATTAATATCTCCTGCGGGGCTCTGTGCCCTTTTAAGGTTGTCCAGTTGATTGACAGCCCAATTCTGCTTCCTGCTGGAGGTGATTATTTATGGGGGGGACGCTTGGAAAAGTTGTGTTAAAGGGTGGGTCACCCAAAATAGAAATAAAATCTCAGTTACCCGTTGCTAACCATGCAGACAGCTATTGATGTTTTTTATTTGGTTTTCTGCTTAGACAACAAAGGTGTAAGAGATTTAGCTCAGAGCAGTGAAACAGTGTCTTTGCAGAAATGTTTTTCAGCTACTGAGGTCTGTTGATTGTCCTAAGTAAAACTTACACTGACTTTGTATGTAAGTATGGAGCTCGCAAGGTACCATCGAGAGAAAAAATAAATAAATCATGGACAAAATGTATTAATCTGTGATGAATTAAGATTAAAATGTTCCCACATTTTGGTTGATTTCTGTACACAAAATAAATGTACAGAGAGAACAAGCACAACAGCCCAGCCTTTCTGAATGAAGTGCTGAGCATTTACCTCAGGAAGCCTTATACATCCACCAGTAACCATGAAGTTTACCGGGGCCTTCCAATAAACCAACTATGAAGTCAATTAAGAGACTGGATCTATGGAGAAACACTTGTGTTCCAGTAAACAATTGAATCACAATTGCATAGTTTGTATAGAAAAAAAACCTGAAATCAAAACAATAAGGTTACAAATTGCAAGAAAGACTAGAAGGGATTCCGTTAAGTGATGTCAAATTTAACTTATTGTTAATGTAAAACTTTAGATTTGTGCTGCTTTCGCCCACACATAGCTAAATGAGTTGCAGTGTGTGTGCGTGTGTGTGTGTGTGTGTGTGTGTGTGTGTGTGTGTGTGTGTGTGTGTGTGTGTGTGTGTGTGTGTGTATGTGTGGATGTGTGACTGCTCATTTATAAGACACAGCAGCGCATAGCAGGCTGTGCAAAGGACTCTGGGAAGGTTAGGTCACACGGTGGAAACGTCTTGCTGGTCGGCAGGAGGGAGGACAAGCTCTGTGGAGACTCGGTCTGGGCCTGCTGACACACTGTCAGACGGCAGCCGTCTCTGGCTCAGTGGGGGCACTGGGGGGCACGCCGTCCCTGTCTGGCTGCCTGTGTGTTGATGTGTGCACGTATGTGTTTGCGTGGGTAGGAGGCAGACAGTGATACATTACACACCAGCAGACGTTGGACCTTCTTCATCTGTTTGGAGCCATAATCAGGCCGAGTACACACACACGCACACACACACACACGCACACACACACATTAGTGCTCTCCAGAATCCTACCCTTCACAATCAGCCACTTTCGCTTTGCTGACACACAGTAGAATCTCCTACAAATTCCTCCACAAGGACAACGCTCTGTTACTGTCCGGGAAAAGGCGAGGAGCCGTTTAGAAAGCACCCTGGCTGTGGCTCGGCAATGATAGGGGTGGAATGTAAGTGACTTTGAAGTCTTTGACAGAGCACCTTGTTTGTGGATGACGGAGTGGAAATATGAGGTGAAGAGACGAGGCCCAAGTCTCTCCTGATTAATGAGATCTTCCTAATGGACACGTGTGAACTGCAGAACCACGGAGGTAAGGAAACGCACAAAAATACACACTGGTGAACGGCACGGCGTTATGTGCACACATACTCAACGCCAAACGGGGTTGCTTCCCCTGCCAGGAGAGCACAATCAACCAATCGCGGCAAAACAAGGAAAATTTCTAAGTGCGCACATGTCAGCACTAACAGGCTGCGCTCATTAATGATAAACCATTTACAAGGACGCGTATTAATATTCTGTGGTGATCTGAAGGAGAGAGGTGATGGACTTGTTAATGAAACTGGGCATGTGAGTGCTGACTCTTACATCAGGGAGATGAATATAAATAAACACTGTAAAGCTGGGAACAGAATATAAACAGTTTACCACTTTTTACCAGTTTAATTATTATGGATAAAGATATAATTTAAGCAGAATTACTGATCCCTCATGGACCATTCTGCAGAATGATGATTTTTCTTTGGGTACTAGTATATTTAGATGCTTATTTATGATGCTGATAGGTTAGTGAGGCCCAGGGACCCACGGGTGGTCTTTTGAGTGAGTCCTCCAAAAAGTGAGTCCTTTTAAAACGTTATTTTTTACAAACTGTACTGTTACACTTATGTTTGATGTAATATGGTTCTAATTATGGTTATATTCATAGGTTGAAAATGTATCTGAAAATTAAACAAATAAAATTCCAAATCTGAAAACTTTATTCACCAAACATGACACATCTGTTGTGAAAAGCTCTCCTCTTACAGTCTGGTGCTAAAATTCAAGGGCAATGGCATTTAGTTATGCCTGCACTGAGTGAGATTATCAACAGGAGAAGGGTCATGGCCCCCACTAATGTACGCCCCTGTCCTACAGAGTGAATGAGAATGGATGGAAAAAAAACTTTTAAGTGGAACAGTATAAGTATGCTTCACACACAAATAGGTGTAGGAGGGAAAATTATAATGACAACTTGAATAAAGTGGAAAGCTATGAGGTTTTTTAAAGTAAATATTTGAAATAAAATTGCAAGAACTGTGTAGAGAAATACATATTGGCACTATCAAAAAACCCATCACCTGTCACACGTTTGTTGTCATTTATTTGTTAAAATGACAACAATATGTGTGACCTCTTCTTAAATATTCTTTGTTACTAAACTGTGTGTGGTGTTTTTACATGAAATTAATTTTTATCAAGTAATAAAGGCCAGAGGTCGGTCAGATTTTGAAATCAGCTTCAGTAGCGCAACCTTTAGGATAAACTTTAACATTAATACAGACTAGAAGTTGCCCAAATGTTGAATGGTTTATTGATAGCACAGCGAGTGCCTTTCATCATCTGTTCAAAGAGCCAAAAGCTGATCTGGGCTTGGAGCAGCCACTCTGAGCTGAAGACGCTAGCCCAGCTTCTTTGCAACCAGAACAAGGCTGGAGGGACATTCACCACCATTCCTTATTTGTATGGATCGGTATGTGGATCCATAACCTCAGAGGTTTGTGGGGAGACTTAGATAATATATAATAATATATGGTACATATAGGCTATGCTATTCAGTGTACGGCTTGTTAAAATATTCTACACTAGTTTACAAACTACAATTTATCAACATAAGTACATCAAGGTAAAGACAAAATGAAAATGTCTGTTTCTCCTCACCTTTATTTGACTATGTATTTTTTGCTTGTCAAGAAAGTTCAGTATTATATTTAATATTATTATTATTGAATGATGTATTTCTGTTTAGCACTTTAATCCATTGATGGTTCAGCTATTCTCCAATGTATAAAATTGGAAGGAGCTTTTAATTCAGCTATCACATCCTTAATCCAAATTAGATACCGGCTCCATCTGAGGAGAGAGGCAGCTCTCTGGCTCTACATTAAGGAGACCTGCTGCTAAAGAAAGGCATCCATTTGACTTTGGAATAAGAAGAGGATATGGGGGGAGATGTGGCCTGCCATGAAACTCCCGGGGAGCTCATCATTATTCCGGGAGAGATTCAGGTCGGGGATAGTCTAGACGTTCCTTAAACTGAAAAACCTTCTTTCTCACATTCTATCCCCCCCTCCTTGTTTAGCATTTTGTTTGTCGTACTCTGAAAGTCAATCACTTTCACTGAAGGTTCTGTTCTGTCCTTCCCCAAACTTCCTCTGGAGAGGACATTGATGATGTCTAATTTCCTGATGCTCTTTACTTACTTTACTTTTTTTCTCCCTCCACCTCGTAAGCACCGTCATTAGCACCATCGTCACAAACAAGCAGTTGTATTATGTGCATGTGCACGAAAGCTAAAGCAGTAAATTGACAGAACATTTTGATCTTCAATTAGTTATCCTTGATCAAAGAAATTATTATTCTACTTACACTTTTGGCAACTAATCAACTCGATGATTTAATTGACAGATCTATAAAACTGAGTTTCTCCACAAAAATCACAGAAAAGAACCGCTTTGAATCTTTAGAGAAGACAAGTTTTTTGGAAACAAGTCATTCAGCTTGAACAAAGCATACAAAACGACTAAGCTACTAAAGAAATGACAAAGAGGGGGCAGCCCTATCATTTATGCCATTTTATAGACTAAATAATTAAGCAACAAAGTGAAAACAAAATAGGCTTTGGAATAATCAATAATTAAACTATTATTAGTTGCAGCCCTAATGCACCCAGAAACTCAAACCTCACACAGACTTCACCCATAACTTCTCCACGCCATTTTTGTTCGAGACGTTGAAGGGGAGGGGGAGAGACTACTCACAAAACAGCCATTATCATTTGTCACCCGAACAAAATCAGAAATCGCTCCTTGACCTTCCACGCCAACTCCCTCTCAGTCGTCCCTCAGGGCCTTAAGTGAAGGTTTTACTGCGACACATTACTTTGTAATAATAAGAAGCGGTCAAATTAGTAGCCGATTGAAGAGTTCAGAGAATGCTGTGCTCGAAGCTATGGACAGATATACCTGTTTGTGATAGATGGATAGATGTGCTGGATGGATAGATAGCACAGAGAACAGTGGTTACTGCTGTGCAGTAAACTAGGTCATATTGAGACGTGTTATAAATAATGGAAGGGAGCTCTTCATTGTAGATGCTCAGCCCCCACGCACTTCATCACTAAACACTCCACACAAGCATCATCACCCTGCTCACCCGTTGCTTCCAATCTGCAACAGCCTCGACAGTGAGCTCTGCACGTAGGTTGCCACTTAATTGATGAACCGTAGGATTCAGGTAGATACCTGACCCCTAGATGAAAGACGGAGAGCAAGGCTTCCTAAAGGTGCAACCCAACAACTGCTCAGAATCATCTTCAATGGAAGATGACGCTCGTCCCATTTCCCCCCTAATAAGACAAAGCAGCCGGGAGAGAAAAAGAAAAACAAGGGAGTGTTTGAGGGGTAGAAGGATATTCCTGAGTAATTATCTCCCTGAGGGGGCAAGAGAGAGAGCCGTGCATCGCGGTTCTCAGATGTTAGGCAGACAAAATAGAACAACAAAAGAAGTGATGAGAAACCTTACGGTTTGGAGAGGCAAAAGAGTGTAATGGAGACGTTGAAGAAGAGAGAGGATGGCGAAAAAGCGAGGTAGGTGCAGGGGGAAAAAGATAAAGATTTGGACAAATAACAGAAAAAGTAAATGTGTAAGTATAAGACGATAAAAGTGAAAGACTTCTTTTATAGCGGCAATTGCATCACGAGAGTTCTCATAAAAGTGTGAATAAGGAACAAAAAAGTTCTCCTTTACAGTCCTCTTGCAGTTCAGTGTCTATCCCAAACATAATCTCTGGATGTGTAATGTTAATTTAGCCCCTTTAGGAGCACTCATGGCTCTTCGAGGCTTATGAGCCTTCCTGTATATCCAGCCCACCCGCGTTCTGCTCACAAATGCATGCTAATTTCCCATGTTTCACATCTGAGGAGCCGGACCTCCTCCATACGGCCAGAGAGCTCGTTCACTGCATGGCTTTGATTAAAATGGACTTTCAGCTCTTGCTTGCCATCTGACCAACGTCCTCTTCTCCCTTGGATAGAAAACAATATGTTCCTCCGTCATCAAATGAGAATTAAAAAAAGTCCTGAATCACTTTTGATGAATCATTATTATTACACAAATTACATTTCACCAAGGATGTGTGTGGGAGGTTATAAAGCAACTCCAACTTGTGGTCTATTTAATGAATTGAAAGACTTTAGTTTGACGTAGATAGGTGGGTGGAGGATTATTATAAGCCTCATAGTAGGGCTGTGAATTGTGCACATGTTTATGAGCCTTTGGTTATGAATGAATCTGTCTACTTGGGTGAGTCATAACTGAGCAAGTATCATACATCCTTCTCTGAACTTTTGAGAGATCACACACGTCTGTGGAGGCTTTGAGTTGTGCTCAAGTCATACTGAGCGAGAAGGTTTGCTCTACGGAAATGATAGCGCTGTATTTTATTATTATTTATTTATTAGAAGAAAAAAAATGTTGATGTGTTCTCCCTCAAAATGTTCTCTAACCGCTCTCGCACTAAAGTGGCATGTATATAACGCACAGTGGTTTCACTCTGTCCTTCACGGATTTTACGAGTACTTTGAGAAAAGAAATGAAAATGTTTGACGGGCAGTTTGTGAATTCCAGCCGAGGTTTGTGGGTAACGCAGCCCTGCCATCCTCTTCTTATATAATCATGCCAACTAGGGATATCTTCCTGTCTCTCTCTACATTAGCCTCCACTCCATTTCTTTCTCTCTCTCACACACACACACACACACACACACACACGATCTTCCACTGCAGCTCATTTCCAAAAACATGCTCCAGAAGCATCTCCTCATCCTCAATGCATTAGCCATGACTTCATGTTTTCTGTAACTGGGTCCACCAGCATGCTGCTCATACTTTACACTGCAGATAAAATATCCGTCTTCATGATATTACTCCCCCACTGAGTCTTGAAAGTATAAAAAGGACATTTTTTCCCCCGAAGGAGTATTTCTGCCAATGCGGTTTTTCCAATATTTTTCACTGCAAGTGTAGGACTTTTATAATCATGCCGTATATTTGGCTCAAGAAACTGAACAAGTGAAATGTTTCACAGCTCAGATTGCATTCATCTAAAAAGGACATTTTTTTGCAGTGTATATCCTTTTATGATTCAGAATCCGGATGACAAAGTTAAACAAAGCAACACCATCAGCATTGGAAGGACAATGGAATTCTGTGGAATTTTTCGGTTTACAGCTCCTACATAACGAGCCTGCACTAGCAGCCGGTAAAATAAAAAGAGGCCATTTTAAAAAGAGCTGAGCACTGAACTTGATGTCAAATGAAATGTAAAACAAGCGCGGTGCTGCTTCAACAGGGTGGGGGTGAGATAAGCACTGCACAGCAACACAAAGGCACATCTGAAGAGCTCTCCAATAGAGCGGAGATGAAAGGGCTTAGAAGAGTATTTTCTGCAGTGGGATATTAAGAGACAACAAACGGAACAAAACACAACACGTGTAAATGAACAAACGCACACACATGCACAACGACAGGACTGCAGCAAGGGGCCGTATCTTACCGAGCGGTAGAGCATGCCCTCTCCATTCATGGCAATGTAGAAGCCACTCTTCAATCCCTGGATGGCCACCACTCTCAGACCCACGGGGATAAGGTTAAACAAGGCTGCAGGACAGACAGAGGGAGGCACAGACGGACAGATGCAAAGAGACATCAGACCGAAAGAACAAAAGGAGAATAGGACAATTGAGTTTTCATGACATTCTCTGATCTCTGTTTTTTGGCTGTCAGCAGTAAAGTGCAGAGCATAAACACTGGGAACATTGACCCACCTCACCGGGACAGTGGACCCAGAACTTTCTCGTCCAAAAAAAGATGGCATCCAACGATAAATAGTATAAACAGCTACCCACCTAGCTGTTAAAAAATGTATTTGATATTTACTGAAGGGATGAAATTACACTTGAATGTAGCCCATAATTACATGGCTTTTGTTCAAAGAAAGTATTTATATTTATGTGTCTTTGTGTGCAACAGGTCTGGTTTGATTAGACGCAGCTCGCATCAAACTCGGTAATAAGCTGATTGAGAAGACATTTGTTTTCAGGACTTTAATGTCGAATAACACCGTGCTCATCACCCAAGTGTGGTCTCAAAGATGTTTGGTCCATCATCTAAGAGGCTTTATTAGATGATGTAAACAAGTCTAATTTTATTCCACTTACTGTTATCTCTGGGAAAGTTCTCCACACTGTGACTTTCATTGGTGTTGATGAAGGTGTGAGGACACTCTTTATTCCCTGTATTGTTGGGAGGATTGTTCTGCAAGTGTTGGTGGGGACTATCAGATGAAGCTGGCTGGGACGAGAGGAGACGTGACAACACGGGTATGTCCTCCGAGCAGATTCAATTTCACTCGATAGATATTGACGCGCTGCTTTCGCCTGCCAATGGTTTACTCTGCCCTTAGGCCACTGGTACAGGTGATACACACTGGCCACTCTTGCAGTTTTGTATACCCTTGAGGGGCCAGATCTTTGGGATAGGCCTACTCTGGCAGAATGTGAGTCCATTAGCACCTTACATTTTGTTTTCTCAGGCTTTTCAATCTCTCTTTTCGGTCATAACTCTCTCCTTCCCCTCTGTCTGTTCCCCCGCTCATCTTTCTGTTTGCCTTTCATGGCTGCTGGTCAGATGACTGGCAGTGTCCCTCAGACACAGAGCCCACAATTCTGTCACTTATCACTAAAACCCAGCAGTGTTCCACCCTGGACCACCTTCCATGATCAAAACATATTCCAGCTTTTTCTGAGCAATAGGGCCCTCTACAGACTCACCGTAATGGCTTGGCTTGCAAAGTGGTAGTAAAAGAGGCACATAATATGGCACGCTAGTCCACACATTTTGCTATAATTATGATCGGCCGTCCCTGCTTTCATTCTCCAGCCAAAGGATATTACAACTGACAGGAGCTGTTATTCAGCTATAGCTTTAAAATCCCCTACTCTTCTATTTGCAGCTCCTGCAGTTGATATATTTTATAATTGCTACTGTTAGAGTACCTGATTTGCTATTCTTCTTCCTTAGTTAATAACCAATCGTATCTCTCATGGTGCAGAATGGAGAGATTTTCAGGGATCTTTTATGGCCAAAGAGCGAGACAAAAAGGGTTCCAACAACCCAATAAAGCGAAATCCTTGAAACGGCAACTCTTCCGAGCAGTAATCGGCTACAAGCAAATCCTGCAGGTAGGCTGAAGGAAGTGCATTTGATGTGAGGAATACTGGCGCAGCGGGAACTAAACCCTGCAGGAAAGGTTTAGAGAAACACTGAGCCAAACTTCATATGCCAAGGTCCCATCCCCAAATCCAGAGAAATGCAAATCTAAAAGTGGGAGAGCTGGTATATACAGTCCAGTTCTGTGAGGCATTTGTTCTGATATAAAGTCATATCAGTCCGAATAGTTAAATTAGTGACGGGGTCTTCAACTAATAGAAACAGTCTTGGTTGCATCAGAGACAGATGGAGTGTGAACGCCTGTGTCTCGTCACCAGCGATATCTTTCTGGAGCTGCAGCGTGTGCAGGTAATTAAGGTGGGCGATCAACTGGCGACAGTCAAATTAATAACTGTTCAAATTTGAACATGGTAGTTAATTAAGAGAAGGGTGTTCCGCAGCCCTCGCATAAGCGTAGCACTGCCAGTCATGATTTACACTAAAGCCGTTTTACATAATGCAGTGACAATCCATTATTACTTCTCACAGTTTACTGGATATTTTGCATCAAACAAGTCTTATGAGTTTATCAAAGCCGAATTCCATTTATTTCTTTGTGCGTTTCTCCAGCTAAATCTATTTGCTGTTCAGTTGTGTCCTCGTCCCAGCACTTGTTGTCATCCAGCGCAAAAATATAGCAAATAATAAAAAATGTAATTGAAACCAGCTCAGGTTGCACCTAGTATGCGGGTGCCGTCAATCCCATCGGTTCCACTGAACCTCAACCTGAAAATAAATTGCTGTATTCCATCTGCAGCTGCTGAGGATGCTGCAGGTCAGAGAGTGGAGTGGTTCAAGGGTGAGGGTGATCTATACTTCTGATAATCCAGCCGGGCAATCAATAGTTCACTGCAAGACAAGAATTCTAAATCTTCATCGACCATTTTCATCTCTCCTGATCACTTTTTTTCTTTACTCTTTCTGGCTCTATCTTTCCTCTCAATGCCCATTCCTCCCGCAGCACGTCCTGCTCCCTTTCTGTGCCTTGCTTCGGACCATCTCTGAGCTCAAGGCATCTCATATAGAGAATTATTCATTGGGTACAAACAGGGAAGGTGGTATTTTTAGTTTCCTCTGGCTGAATTATTCACTGCATTCCTCCATCCCTAGGCCAGCGGGATTGCTTAAGAAGAGGATTACCTAGAGGTGGGGAAACCCTCCATACAACCAAAAGCTCATCACCCAAAACCTCTAGACCTCAATGGAGGCTCCAAAAACAGCAACAATGTGCTAAAGGTGCACAGAGGAAATGCATTGAATGGACGTTTTTTACATTTATTTTATTTTGTGCTGTAGTCTTTCTTTATTCCATAAGTACCGAAGATCTATCTCCTCATAAAATATAAAGTGGCGAGTGACAGGGAGAAGCCTTTCTTTTCGCCGCATGACTGCTACGGTCCAGCAGCTGGCTGCAGCTTCCTTTAAGACTGGCAGGATGTTTTAGAGAAGAAAGGTCATGATTGGTTTCCTGTCTGGCTTCACTCCAGACGGGGGGTGTCGTCATTATTCGGCTTTGACGACCCTTCTCCGCTGACACACATCTCTTCCTTGAGACGTCGCGTCCCACAGGTAACTGTTCCAAAAGCCTGTACGTTTTTAATGTATAGGTTTCGCCTGTTTTTCTGTTGCCGTGAGAGCGGAAGTGAGTGTGATATCTTTAGGGGTCTATTCCCTGGAGACTATTTCTCCTCCCCTATGGAATGTTGATGGGTGGTGAAATATTGCCAAGAAATGGCTCAGGGAGGGATCTATGTCACTACAAGTGAAGCTGTGGGGCTGCAGTTGTTTCAGGCGATGGCTTTTTCCAGGAAGGAATTTCTGCTGTGTTAATCACACGCGCCTCAGAGCCAAATCAATCAAAACAACGTGCCACTTACAATCATGCAGTGAACACAGTAGAAGTGGTTTAGTTAGAGAGACAGCGACAGGGATATTTTTACTTGGGAATAGAAATTATAATACAAGATGCTGCCATAAATAATGTATTTACTTACCATGAAAGGTATACTTTGGAGAGATTCATAAACCATCTTGGTTTTGACACATTTATGTCTACAGTTATATCATAGACATACTATTGCATAACAAGAAGCGTAAAAGAGGGCATTCTACCCTAAAATTGTATTTTTTTAGATTGATAATCCAATTCAAGGGACTTTTAAACTTATTCTAGAGTGCTTTAGGCTGGCGTCAGCTTAGTAAGAATGCAAAATGATAAAGCACGGCTCATTAGATGTGGTAATACATTACATAACCAAGTGACTCATGGCCATTATGTGTTTTATGCTGGAAGCTGTGGCTTCCTTCATGCTCCACTCACTGTTGTCGCTGTTCTCGTCCTTGCTGCCGTCGATGGTTCCATCCGGCTGCATTTGCAGGTAGAAGCCCTGCTGGCTGAACAGCCGTGTCACGATGCCTTTCAGCTGCGGCTCTGAAACACACACACACACGCATACACACAAACCGTCGGCCATGCCACAGCCCCATCCCCACCAAGAATATGTCAGAACAGCATTCTCAACATTGTGACAGAAACAGAGAAAAGAGTTGGTACACCTGTGCTTTTAGATACGTGTTTTCCCTCTCACAGCTCCTCACATCAAGTCGTTTAAAATGCTGAAATGTTTTACCAACACACATTTCACAAAATTAAAATGTACAGCGTTGTATTTATTAAAGAATGCAAGCTGGCTGTGAAAGATGGAGAGTACCAGCAGAACAATAACAGACTTTTCAACTTTTAGATTTCTTAAAGCATTTAAAAGAAATTACTGTTTTTTAATTGCACAATTCCAATATAAATCAATTAAATGCTCAATTATAATGAACCATTTCAAAATGTGTATTGTTCTTATGGCAGAATCCAGCTCCATAAGTTGCCTGCTAACTGAAAAACAACCATTTCATCCCTTCATTTAATTATTACCATCTGTTGAATATCAATAAGACTATAATAAACAGTGTGTAATGAGTGATCTGTTGTACTAAATAATCCCAAAAATGGCTTTTGTTTGAAGGGCCTTCATAATGATAACACCATGACAGAAATCAAACGTTCTCATAATGTCTCACTGTAGCACAGAAAAAGACATTTTGCATCATTTTGAAAACTGAAGTTTAACTTTATAACGTACATTAACATGCCAATGGTTTCTTTATTTGGTATGAAGCAACTGTGCATGTTGTGTTGATATCACTGACATTCATTGAAATACACTTTTACAGGGAACACGTTCCCCCAAAGGATTCCAGTGCTTTTTCCTGACATAAAAGAAACTGACATAAAGTTTCCACAAGGTTTTTTTTTTTTTTCCATTGCAATCCCCCTGAACTGACCTCCAACTTTGAAGCTGTGACACCTGGCAACTGGCCAAGGTGCCGCTCGAAGCGCTCGCCACTTCAGGGGAGCAGGGGGGAAACGAGGATTAGCTTGGGGGAAAGAAAGACTCCCGGCCTCAATGCCAGGAAAAGTAGATGTGTAAAAAGAGTTCATCTGAGGGGAAATGTACGTGCAGTCTACGCAGCTCATCTAATGTCAGGCAGGTCTTTGGATTTTGTGCAAAGGCAGTAGTCCGAGTCAAATGACACCATTAGCGTAAACAAGACCTAGGATGTGGATTTTGACAGGGAAACACTGGAGAGGTAGTTTGTTTGCGAGATAAAAGAAAGGATAGAGAGTGGGTATGTGTAACCATTGTACATATTTTTCGTAGGTTTTACTGTGAATAATAATTCACTGAACTATAATGTGTTTGTTTTTGCCACGGCAGAGATTTTGAGACAAGCGCCATTGAAATCAGATGTCTAAATACACATTCGGCAAATGAAAAGGCTTCCTTTGCAGGGCTCACAGCACGTTCTGATAAATGACGTATGTGCTGGCAATAAGAGGATATGAGCGAGCACGACTGTCCTCCAAGGTCATAACAAGTCTTGGCGGTCATGCAGTCCGTTGGGCACAAAAAAAACAAGAGTGAAACCAAACATTTTCTAACTTGGTATCAGGAGAGAAAAACATAATCAAAGTTTTAGCCAGATCTGTCTTCAGCAGTAACAGCAGATGTTAAGTCTTTACTTGAAAGCTGATCACTGCAGTAATTACTGGTACATATGTACTTATATTTTACAGACGACAAGTTTCCATAGAAGGACTAAGCGGAGTAGTGATGACCCCCAACTAGACTGGGTTCACCTCAACTGTACATCATCCTGACCATCAGTCCGCAACTCACCCACCCCTGGGATGGGGCCATCAATTCCTGGGACAGGCCCTTCATCGTCCATCACAGGCCGGGTGAGGAGGATGTGTGTGTATGTGTGTGTGTGTGTGTGTGTGTGTGTGTGTGTGTGTGTGTGTGTGTGTGTGTGTGCGCGCAAGTACATGGATGGGAGTGTACATATCAGTAAATCACATGTGATAACTACAGTTCCATAAATTAAGACCTCAATGTGGGCCCGAGCAATCGCTGACGGCTCATCAGTTCCAATCATTTAGCGGAAAGTGTGTGCCGTGCGCTTGTGTGTGTGTGTGTGTGTGTGTGTGTGTGTGTGTGCAGATTTAAACAGACTTCATGTCAAACTTCAGAATTTACAACATGTGTTTGTTCAAAAAAAAAGAAGAAAGTCTTTCAGTGACAACATACAGCAAATCATTCTGTGTGTGTATGGGCCATTAAAAGGTCAATAAATTTACTTCATACCAATACAGAAGGACAAAAACATTTATGTGCGTCGACAAATGGCGTCATGACCATGAAATGCAGAATGATCGTCACCTGTTCTGATATAGTGTTTGACAGGGAGAAACACAACATATCCATATACACCAAAACACACTATTAGAACCTTACACGGCAGTACATATTTACAGACACAGAACAAGTAGCGAGGATAGATAGGATAGAAAGACTGACCCGACATTGACTGACAGAGAGAATGAGGCAGGAACAAAATGAGACAAAGATAGAGAAGAGACAGAGGAGTGACAAACGACTGGCTATAGGTGAGCTTCAGCTATGATAAAGGAAAAACAGAACCAGTAAATTAAGCTTAAAAAATCCAACAAAGCCACAGAGAAGGAGGGATGAAAGAAAAAAAGAAGAGATCAGCAAGGGAGAGGGTCGTCGGCTGTCAGACAGGTGTTGAAGCCCCCCGCCCCACCCTCCCTCTCTGTGCCTCTCCAACCCAACCCACCCCCTCCCCCCCTCCCCCCCTCCCCCCCTCCCTGGTCGAGGGGGAGTCGACATGGGCGCGAGATGGGGTGGAGACGAGAGGAAACACAGCACACACGGATGGAGGCTGAGCTACTGACCTAGCCTGCAGCCCTTATGGGACACCTGTGGAGGTTTCGAGGGTGCATCTTACGAAGTGGGGGGTGGGGGGGTGGGAGGGGAGGGGGGAGGGAGGATAGAAGGAAAAACAACAGTCTTTTAAACAGGCAGAATTCATTAATTCTCCAGCGTATCGGCTGTTTATATGCAAAGAATGGCAAGGCATCAGTGGTAAGATAAGGATGATCAAATAGAGGAAATACAGCATCTGCTTTCTGTGTGTCCGACAAAAAGAGTTACCTACCTGCCCAACAAACAGTGTCTGGAGGTGTTGTTGTCTGTCTGTTTGTTTCTATTCTGGCATTTTGTGGCTGTTTTTTGGCACTGAGATTGTTTAGTCTGTCTGATAAGCCGCGCTACAACAGCGTTTTAATTGAGTCTGTCTGTCTGGCTGGCAGGCAGGGTGTCTTCTCCCAATGCGCCTTAAAGAGATGATGTCTCTCTGTCTGTCCTCCTGCCTCATGTCGTTGTTCATCACAGACAGATTTGCGGAGGGCTGGCTCGTGCTCCGACCAGCAGGACAGAGCCAGGGGAATAAAAAAGGGGAAGGCTATACATGGAGTGTAGTAGGCACGCAGCCTATGTCTATCAATACAGCCAGAGCAGCTCTTAATCACTACGGCTATACCTCCCTTCACTGCAGTAAAGCGCCCTCTCAGCAATAAACATTTACCATTAAAACATTTAATCTCAAAAGAGCATTGGTGCACTGCGGTGCCACTTATCTCTCCTCTGTACCCCAATCTGCAGTAATATCAAATTAGGCAATTTAAAGCAGCATTTATGAGTGCATTCAAGTTGTGTGTGTGTTTTGAAGGGGAGGGGGTATAAAAATGAAATGTGCAAAAGCGAAGGCTTTAATATATGTTGAAACAAAGGCTGTGACTGGGAGACATGTAACATTAGTTTTTTTTTCCCAGAGTAATTGATTATTCTCAGCAGTATACCTCTACATAAAGGGGCTCACAGCATACAGATCATTCAGGCTGCTGGTCTATACGGGGGAGGGTTGTGCGCGGTGGGTCGACAGACAACAAGAAGACCTCATGGAACAGGTGGATTTTACGCACCGCGGAGAAAATCTACGGTTCAGATTGGAGCCCTTGACTGCAGTATAATTAGGTGCACGCGCTGGGGTGGAGGGCTGGGGGGAACTGCTTCCACGAGCCCACATAACACATCAGTAAAAATACAAATAAAAAGATCTACTGCACTGACCTGGTCGCCGCCGAACTGGTCTTTTCTTGCCGCTGCAGAAACGGACTTTGCTGAAGACCCCCAAGAAATGCCTCTCGCAGATAGAGCGGGGGTCTTTGCTGGGACTCGGGCGACGTTTCGAGGTAGAGACCCGGTCGCTGTTCGACTCCCTCGCCTGGCGTTTCGCCCGGATCAGGGAGCTGGCGATCGCGGCCATTCCCCCGAACCGAGTCTCACAACCGAGAGTCTAGTTCGGCAGCGGTCGGATCTTGGTGCAGCTTCTTGGCGCAATAAAAAAAAAGAAAAGAAAAAACACACAGACGCAAACGACAGCGTTGATTCTGTGCGTTTCAACCAAATGTCATCCTAATGAGGAAACATCCTCCGAGTCCCGGGCATCAACGCGCTGCAGACGGCAGCCACATGAGGGGGCAGGACCGCGTCTTATTCACTCAGGGCTTCGAACCAACAGCGACCGACGGAATAAAACACATCAATCTACGGGCTAGCCCACGGGGGCCGACATGTCAGCCGTGAAAAAAAACATGCAACAGAGTTGTTAAGTTGATGCGGCTGCGTGTCGGGGGAGAGCGTCAGGTATTCCAGGTGAAGAGCGCCGCGTCCGGCTGCGTAATCCTCATCCGCACACAATGTCTCTCTCCGCGGACTCCCCGACGCCTTTTGATAATTCGCATTAACCTAAATCCAAGCACGAGAAATTATCCGAACTTTTTTTTCTCTTCTTTTTTTTTCTTCCTCTCCCCTTAATCCATTACTCCGTGCACATCGATAAACGAGACCGTTCGCTGCCGGTCCAGGGGACGGTGCGGGATCCCAGATGTGTGAGCTCTAGTCTCCGGTTCTGTCGATGGCACCTCGGAATGCAGTGTGTGTGTGTGGGGGGGGGGGGGGGGGGGGGCAGTGGCTGCGGTGCACGGATGCTGCAGAGATGTAACTTAAGCCTGCATTGAAAGGATTCTCGTCTGGAAAGCAACAATTAGTTGAGGCGAACACAGGTCGGAGTGATTGTTTTTGCAGCGCACGAATAATGAAAGGAGTAGTTCCAGCATGCGTCCCGGTTGCTGTCGGTGCGTTACATCGCCGACAGCGAGAGTGGACGGTCACGGCCAGCCACTCTCTCTCTCTCTCTCTCTCTCTCTCTCTCTCTCTCCCCCTTTTCTGTTCTCTCGCTCTCTCACCCCCCTCTCTCCCTTCAACTCTTTTAACGCAATCATACGTGATTGAGGTTCGTGTTAGGAATTATCGGAGGGTTGTATAGGAGAAAGATCGATGATCTCTGGGAAAGAAAAGATGTATGTGAATATAAAATATATAGAAAAAAAAGGGGAAGGCGAAATGCTGGATAGGTGTTCATAAAGGGGTAAGTGGGTGCGCGCGAGCGCATGCTTTTTAGTCATTTGAGAGCATGTGCACAAAAGGGGGGCGGGTGATCTCATAATTGTCACGTTGAATTCATAAAAAATCTGAAGTTGGAAGTTTTTAATGGGGCAACGAGGAGTTACATAAAACTGTAATGAATGTAGTGTGTATAACCAGTTATATGTTAAGCAGCTTTGGCTGCTCATCTTATAGTTTATATACTCAGGGGATATGAGCATTCATTTTATTTTCTCAACCCTGTGGCCACACATGCTATTAAGGACATATTAAGTGTGGATAAAAGGATTAACTTCAACAGGCTTCAGCACAGCATGAATATGAACCCCCAACATAAATGGTACATTGAAGACCCAGACAGTGACACAACACATAGATATATGATTTGTGGTTTATGGAAATGACATGAGCTACCCCAAAACATTACAAATAACGTTTTCAACAATGGCACAATATAGTCCTTATCATAAACAATATAAAATACTGTAATGTTAAAAAACTGCCCTTTAACATTATGAGTCAGGAGAGAGGGATCATACTGTATTCTGCTTGTGTTTTTTTTCACAGTTGTTGAAGACAAATGCCAACCGATCGATTGTTTTCACTGCGTTTGTTAAATTTGTTAAATGGTTCCGCTTGCATTGGAATTCAGAGGAAGACTATAAATTATGTTTATCAATGTTTGTAAATCAATGCAAAGTCTCCAAAAATGTCCTGCAAATATGTGTGTGTGCATGTGAACATGCTTCTGGTTTCATGTTCATTATGGTATGAGCTGGGGAGCGCACACACACACACACACACACACACGCGCGCGCGCGCGGGGGGAGGAAGAACACGTGAGTCTTCAGCAGCAGAGCAAACCTCTCTCCTCCCTGTGATGAAACTGCATGAAACATTTAGAGGCTTTTTCTGGGTTTGACATTCTCTCTTCAAAACTGAGCCCTCAGAGAGATCGAGAGGGAGACAATTTTCTTTTGACTACCACTGTCTGCTTTTCCCTTACGTAAGATTTGGATATAATAGATGAAAGTGCTGAATGTGTGTTACTGTGTGTGTGTGTGTGTGTGTGTGTGTGTGTGTGTGTGTGTGTGTGTGTGTGTGTGTGTGTGTGTGTGTGTGTGTGTGTGTGTGTGTGTGTCAAAGAGAGAAAGATAAACTACAATCTTTTCTCAGAGAAAGACCGAATAATGGCAAAATCTAAGTTTACGAGTCTCAATCAAAACCTGCATTCCTATTCATTTGCCAGTGCATATAGTGCAAATGAATATGCCACTGCAGCATAAAGAAATATCAATAACAACTTCAATATATCATTCATCATTCTAACAGTATGCAGCAGCATGTTATACATTTCTTAGAAGAAAAACCCAGCTGGTGGTTTGCTTTAGAGTGAGCTTTCTCACAAATGGGAGGAACTTTGTATGTGCAGCGCTGTAGAGACATGGGGCATACATCTTTGTCAGGAAAAGATAAAGTATTCCCTAATGAGGATATGCTAGGCTTCCTTCCTCGACCAGGGACAATTGATGTCCACTCCACTCCAGCTGAGATATGCCCATGGGCAATGAAACACTGCCGCTGCCCTTCAGACCATATATATTGCAATCATTTGAATTGTCAATTAAAATAATTTGACTCTAAATGTTTTTTCTATAAGTTATACAAACTGTGGGATTTCAACATCTCAGTGTGCTACTTACAGACTAAGTCATTAGCATTTGTTGAAATAAAATGCTGAACATGAGTGAAAAGGTATTGGGGTTTTCATTTGATCAGACTGTGCTGGTTCTTGGATTTTATCATAAGGAACCATGCTGCATACATTGTACTCTGAGCTAAATATGTCTGAAAACTGAAATGCAAAAAGCCCCAGCATCCCCTGTGGTCCTTGTTCAGGTGCCACCCCTGGAGTGCCATGTTGTTCAGAGTCATTTCTTTACACCTGCTGCCCCCTTGTGGAAAAATAATGCACCACATGTGCAGAGAGAGAGAGAGAGAGAGAGAGAGAGAGAGACTGCATGGTATCCATTCATCCATTCTCTCCAGATCGTCACTCCAGCGTGTCCTTGAGATGCCTCACAGATATGTTGACTCACATAGCTGGAGCTAGTTTTCATCTTGTAATGCCTGCTAAACTGTCTTGCCAAGTCTCCAGGAGGCAAAGAGGAGAGCTGTGAGAGAACGAGTGTGATGCCGGGGCTCCCAAGGCTCTGCACCACCTTACACCCCCAACGCAAACCAGCTTGCTGCTTGAGCATAAATGTGATTGGTATATACAGTAAATGCCAAAACGAAGTGATTCTCATTTACAACAAAATTGAGTGCAGTTACATGTGAGGCCAAGATTCCTATAGATTAATTAAAATGTATATTTACATCCATCCATCCATCCATTATCTGAACCGCTTATCCTCTTTAGGGTCGCGGGGCGCTGGAGCCGATCCCAGCTGTCATTGGGCGAAGGCAGGGTATATATACATGCTAGATTAAAACTATATCAGTAACTATTGTTCCTACTCATGAGCATTAAGCCACAAAACCAGACAAAGACAAGCAGAGACGACAACCAACCGCTAATTAACACTATTACGACACAAACACAAATCAAGCTTGACAAAAATTCAAGAATGTCTGATACTACTAAAACATCACTCTACAAAGACACAGCAAGTGGTCGCTCTGTATGAAAACAGCTGTTCCCAAAGTAATGTAAATGAAACCTGATGTTCTGTCTGAGCAGTCGCATGAAAACTGAAAAATGGACAAGAAATAAGTAGCACGTCCTTGGAAGTGCAGAAGGTTTTTGTTTCCATCCCACCCACCACACAAGCCTCCTGCAATCCAAACACCCCGACTATATATTTAAGGTTAACACAAGAGAAACCAGGTGCGGACTTGAACTACAAAGGAGAGCAGGTGCAAACATTTAAGCCTGCTCAGAAACATCTTTCGCCTGAAATCCCTCGGAGGAGATCTTGGCACAGTGCCTGGAGAGGCAAACATTTCCCGCTCTTCCTGCGTTTACATGATCTTTCAGCGAGTGATGCCATCGGATTACCAGCCGAGATTAAGTTAAATGTGTCATTCCTCTTTGTCTGATGAGTGAGTGATCACACTGAGTCAATGATGTATAACTAACGGACGTATAATAGACAGACAAGTTCAATTCTCCAAGAGCACCATTTACAAATCCACAAAGCATGCTGTCATCATATTGTGACTCTATTTCAAAGGAGAGAAAAAACGTGTTTTGGATGTGCAGCGTAGACACAGCTCTTTAGGAATACTTGCAACAAAAGTTAAAAAACAGAGAATCAAATTGAAAAAGATTAAACTGGTTGATGAATCGGCAAGTTGAAAAACCGAGGACAAACTTCAAACAAGCCTTACATTTGCTTCCACCTGCTGACTCATAACATTTTGATTGAGGTCATGAGGTTTATCTAACGGTGAGCAGATATGCAGGATGAGGACCGATGGTGCTTCATAACTGAGCCCAGCGGATCCCGGTGTGCACGCTGCTTTTGGTTCAACTTCCTCAGAGGAATCAGCTGTGCTTAATGGAGTTTCTAATTGTCTGCCCTGAATATGAGAGCTGCTCCAAGCTGAAACTATGGAGGTACAAACCGCATGTGACAGGAAGCGGGAGAAGGTGTTGCATTTGTCTCCCAGTAAAACAGCCATTTGTCTCACTTTTGAAATACTGTAGGATGTGGTTTTTCTTTTTTCTTTTTTTTCTGACTTTGGAGGTGTAGTTGTGTTATGACTGAACAACAGCATTGCAGTGAATTGTGGAGACATGAATAGAGGACGTGGCAGGCATATTAGGCATTTTGCCAAAGACTGTTGAGTGGTGTGTGTGGTGTGTGTGTGTGTGTGTGTGTGTGTGTGTGTGAGAGAGAGAGAGAGAGAGAGAGAGAGAGAGAGAGAGTGTCATCTGAAAACATATACTACACCATACCTGTTTTTCAGCACACATTGACGTAGTGAAAGCCTGCAAGTAGAGGCAGCTGGGTAGTTTTAACTTCATATCTAACTCTGTCTAGTCAAATGAGAAAGTCTCCTTTGACAAATTGTAACCAATGTGGGGGGGATGATATCAATCTGTTTACTCTGACATTAAAAGTTTGGGAGCCCCCTGCACCTGGAGTGCTTCAGTCATGGCGCTATCCGTGGTGCTGAACTGTGCTGCTTGTTTCGGGGACCGAAAACAAAGCCGCCTCTCCAGGCCCCTGAAGTTTTTTTTCATCCATTGTCTATTGTTTGGCCTGCTTTAGATGCAGCACTGGAACACGCTGGTCTGCAAATAGAGCTCGGTCTGGTAAAGTATCCGGAGCACCCGCCCCCCCCCCCCGCCCCCCCACCCCTCTCTCTCTCTCTCTGTAAGGAGTGCGGCTGGCTGGATCCTGAGAGCCAGCAGCTATACCCGCACACAACAACCCGGGACAGATGCGAGGAGCACAAGGAGATGATCTATCCACACTGCAGACTCGAAAGATGTAACTCACACACTCGGGTGGCCAATGAAACCGCTCACCCCCTCCCTCTCTCTCCCCTCAATTTGTTTCATCACTCAAGAGAGAAAGCATGCAAAGCGAAAGGTAGCTGCAAAAGCTACGGTGGCTATACGTGTGTCTCTCACCGTTGGTGATAGTGGTCGACTTCGATCGTTGTCCACAGAAACACTGCAGCATATGCGCTCCTTTCTGAAGGAATGGCCTCAGAATCCTCATTGATTTGGGTTGGTGGGAGCCTTTCCTCAATCCAAACAATCGGACAACGCTATGACAACACAGCAGGGTCAGGCAGCATCGCGTAGCCGGCCAGCCTCTCGCTATAGGCTCTCAGCAGCCATCAACACGCCGGAAGGGCACAGTCTGCAGGACAAATTACGCAAAAACGAGGCATCTTGAGTGATCCCCCCCTCCCCCCTCTATCTCTATCTATCTCTCTCGCTCTCTCTCGCTCTAGCACTATCTCTCTCTATATCCTCTTCTCGTCCACCGGCGGTCATTCGCGTTCGCGGCACACTCCTCTTCCGCCACGCGAAGGCAACGCAAGGACGTTACAATGTGCTCTTAATTGTACAACCGCCCCTCCCTCTCCCTCTCTTCTCCTCCTCCGTCCTCCTCCTCCTGTCTTCGCGTCTTTACCAGCAGCGGACGTAATAGCAAGAAAGGAGAGAGAGACAGGGAGAGATTGTAGTTTAGAGAGAGAGAGAGAGAGAGAGAGAGAGAGAGAGAGAGAGAGAGGGAGAGAGAGCGTGTGCATGCCAAAGTTAAACTGCAGGGGTAAAGTGGCAGGCCGGCCGGCCACGAGTGAGGTAATGCGGAGCTGACTGTTCAGGCGACGATCCGACGCCGGTTGCACAGGTGTTGAAACCCAGTTGCCAATATCTTTTGGGCGTTTACGGCGTTATGAGAGCCGGATGTCCACAGTGTTCACCTCTGTGTCCGACCAGTGCGGCAGCTCTGCGTTCACCATGAGGGATATAATACAATGTGCATCAACTTTATCTCGAATTGTAGCTTCTCCTGAATGCGGCCATAACCCCAGCGCATGTACCGACTTAAAAGCATGATATGAGTAGTTGATCAGGACCTTATCCTGTGGAACAAGGCAAATAATTTGTTTTCACTTGTTGACAGTTATAATAATTAGGGATGCACCGATACCGGTATCGGTATCGGGGGTCGATACTGCGTTAAAATACTCGTACTCGTATCGATTTCAATTGTCAATACCAAGAACCGATACCACTCAACAGTATTTCGCTACAACAAACTGGTCGCGCTTTGTGGAGAAAAAGATGTGTTGTCCTACCTGACTTCAACGTCTAGGGCAGGGGTCGGCAACCCGTGATCCAGAGCCAAGGTGTGTAGAGTTATGGTGCGTTCACATCCAACGCTACGGAAAATTACTGCCGTCCTGCCGGTTTGAATCAAACTGTTGCTGGTCCACCAGAAGTAGCGCTGGCAGCGGCCTCATTCAGACGCTGTTGTGCGGCTACGGATGATATTATTGTAGCCGAGTGTCTGTTGTGTGTCTATATTTGTAATTATAATAAAATGAAAACACGCTCCAGGGTAACTTGAACCACTTTTTTTTATCTCCTTCACACACGTATATCCCACAATTCCACTCCTCTTTTCCTTTCCGTTTCTCCCTCCACAATAAAAGCACCGGAAACATAACTTGGAACACAGCTTCCTATATAATTGCTCGATCCTTAATATTATCGCTTACATTATGAGCCCAGACACGGGGCGTTTTATGGTCCGACATTAGAGGGACTTCCACAAGAAGTTTAAAGCTTGGGATAGCCTTCTGTTAATTTTGTACTATAGGCTTGACATAATCTGCAGATCGATTTTTTAATATGAATCAATACTCATGTGACGAGCATTACCTTGTTGTAATAGTCAAGGTGGGGATCATTTTAATTATTTTTAGAAATTGTTGGGTCATAATCTGCAATGATACATCATCATGTTTTACATATTTTAATGTATGATCTTAATCTTATGTTTTTAAGTAATTAAAGCTGTCTAATTTATTGGAGTAAAATGTAGGATATGAAGTACAATGACAATGGAAATACAACAGTGAAGCACATTGTTTGTTTAGCTAAATATTACACTACAGACAAGACTGACTAAGTAAGCACTTTATAAATAAAATAGTTTTCTAATTTAAAAAAGAAGGATATTATCATGTACAAAAAAACATTAAATAGAATAAAATAAAATAAATGCATGCTTTATTTCGCCAGATGACGCTTTCAAGATCATTCTTCCTTAACAAAGTGAGTTTAATCTCACTCTTACAAAACAGTTTTATAACGTATGGCTCAATATGTGTAGACTGAATAGAATCAATAATAAGACAAAAAAATGTAAAGCATCAAAGAAAAACAACATGTTAGTGATTTTCCTTTTAACGTATTATAAAGATATTGTGTTGGTTTACTAATCAAGATATGTTTGGGGTTTAGAAATCAAGAAAGACAAAATCTTGCAAGTTTGGCCCCATATTAATTGTCACGAGTTGTCATGAGTTGTCATGAAAGCAAAATTATGTGCGACTTTGTACTGTAGGGGGTGCCATGACATAAATAACTCCAATTAAAATAATATGCAGAGAAACTGATATTTGACCATGAAGCAAAGAGAGGAAGAGAGAGAAGAAGAAAAAGTAGCATCACGTGTCACTAAAGACCTATAAATCGCCTATATGGGTCCAACTACCTTGGGAACTTGCCCTCACAATGTGTAATATATACAATGTACATAAAAGGACATTTTAGGTCAGCAAAATGCTTCAACAACAGCATCCATGCAAATAAGGAAAGGTCAAAGAGGTGTAAAGAGAGAATGGGTGGCAGGAAGGAGGGAGGGAGGGAGGGAGTTAGCTGGCATCAGGCCAAGAGTCACAGATATGGTGCTGGTGTTGTTCATCTCCCACTATAATGTCCCACTGCAGAGCAAGTCGTCACAAAGAGAGAGAAAGAGCATGAAGAGGAAAATGTGGCACAGAGGGCACAGTGAGGAACTAAACTGCATCAAATAGAGCTAAATTCAAATTCATGACCAAAACCTACTTAGTTTTATTTAAATTTGGACATGAACTGACCCTCCCATAGAAATATAAAGACAACTGTTTTTAATCTGCATCCATGCAGACTCCACAATAATGTCACTTTACAGCATTTATGTACAGTGTGTTTTTGTGTGTGTGTATATATATATATATATATATATATATATATATATATACATGTTATGTTTCTATAAGTTTCTTAAAAATCCTTCGCACTAACAGCAAAAAGATATAGAAACACAAAAGCATGGGACGGTTCACCGCAAAATCAGAATGACACGTTTCCTCATATAGTGCTAGTTATCAATCCAGATTGTTTTGGTGTGGGACAGTTTTGGAGAAATTGGCTACAGAGATGACTGCCTTCTCTCCAATTTACTGTATTATGGCACTCGGCTCCATATCGCCCAGCCCTACCGGTGATACGGCTGGTGGTATTGTGTTATAGTTTGGTGAAAGTAGTTGCGACATGCATGAAACTGTCGACAACAAGGTCTGTGGATTATCTTTAGTCACCAGTTCATGATATCTACAAAGAGAGGGCCATATAGTCCCCCCCCCCCGTCCCCCCCGCCCCCCCCCCCCCCATAAAATACATCCCTGGAAGCACCAATTTCCGATGTAAAATTCCCCTTCCTCCAATCCCACATTGCTTCATAACCCATGTGACACCTCGTGGATGAGCCGCCTTCTTTCACTCAGCATGTTTCCTAACGTTACCTTGACCAAAAAAAGATGTGTCCTGTATGTATTTGAGCAAACGCAGATCTGTCTGTGATGACACAGTGGAAAGATGTGAAACAAGCCAGCTCTCATTTCACCTTCCTGGATACTGTCTGTCAACAGAAGCAAGGTTAAAATGTTCACCTTGTAAAGAGATACCAGCTTTGAATGTACTGCAGTCGAAATGTATCACGTGGAAATGCATTGGGATTATGCGACTCAAACGTTACGAGAATGAGGAGAATGTCCAATTTAGAAATGCATCCACACATTGAGATTTAGATGTCGCCGTTCTTCCAGATCATCTCATTTAAAAGACAAAAGTTGTGATTACAATTTAATGTATTATTTCTCAACAACAAGGTTGTTTGTTTCTGCAGTGGGAAGCAAAACTATTTCAAGAATATTTAAACTCAAACTAGTCAACCCAACAAATGCTCATTACAAATTTATGCTGTGCAACCAAGTATTGATCCAACATCCTTGTACAGAAATATGTATAACAATGCACAACACATTGACTTTTTGATAAGGTGCCGCCATTAAAACTGCATTTTAGATTAAATGTTTCACTCAGTTTAATATAGCTTTAATTAAGTATTAAAACAAGCAGACACAGTCAGTTTGTCAAACACCTTTTTTAACAATAAATGGAAAAATAAATTAGAATTTCAGCATATTGATAACTACTTGTTAAACTAGTGCAAGTGTTACAATGCTGTGAGGATGACTCAGTTTTGTGAGTGTTTACAGCAGCGCTGCCCACAGTAAAACTGATCATTTCAAAACGCACAAAAAATCCACTTACTCATTTAAAACCTGATGTATAAAGAGTCATGTTATGCAAAATAATTGGACATCAAGTATTTGGGTCTACAATATTTCAAGTATTTTATTGTTTACTGTTCACCATACAATTATTTAAAGTACCATGTGAGTGTTATTGACATGTCTGTGTCTCTTTATTGTGTGACTGAAATCACGACCTACAGTACTGCTGCACTGCCTTGCTCTTATATATTTAACTTTTTTTTAAAAATATAATTATATCCTGATTGTTGAAAGTAAAAAAAGTTGAAAGTAAAAAAAGTTTTTCCTTGGCAGAAGAGATTTTGTCTGATTGTATCGCAATGGGACCTTTCTTGTGTAATGGATATATTTGGTTGGAGCAAAAACATCCTTTTTAAAGGGCTGAAAAACATCCAAACTTCTGTAAAGTATGAAAACGTTCTGACATCTGTTGCACGTAATGCTATAAGTGTATAACTTTGATTCGGCAGAAGCGAGTAACATCAACATGCACTGTGTTGTACAGTCACCGCTGATGGTAACTAACATTTGCTGAAATGTCAGAAAGCATTCTCATATTCTGCAAAGCTAAAGCAATGTCTGCGTTGATAAAATTGGCAAAACTGTTAATGGTTGCATTAGGTAAAGATTTTAATTTTTTCAGTGGACCTGGTGTGTAGCCTTAATAAAGGAGAGTAAGGAAAAGACAAAGAGGGGCTTTTTAGTAAGGAAGGAGGCGATATATTTAAATCATGTGATAGCCAAGACTGCAAATATGGAGAATAAGAAATGAGAGGTAAAGAGGTTGCTGGCGTGTGCAAGACGAAGAAAGAGGGGATTTAAAAGATGAGGAGAGTGAGGAAGGGGTAGAAATGAATCGGCAGCACTGTGTGTACTTGTGAAGTGGAGTGCACATGATAAGACACCTGGGCACATGAAGGAGGTTGCATACAACAGACCACAGAATCACAGAAATGTGCTTTATCTAGTCTTCTGTGTAAACAGCATGAGGAGGACTGTCGTTAAAACAAGCTTTTGCTGCAGGGGAACTCTTCCAAGATCAGGTAATAAAACAGCACTCATAATAAGGCTGTATTAGTCAGTTGATGCTCTCATGGTGGATCCTTTCATATTCCAAAAGCACAAATTGAATTCATCAAATTGCTACACAGTTGCCCGCTTTGCCAGTTGGCGGTCCTGACATGAGATCAGACTGAACTGGTTTCGTCACAGTGACAAACGTCAAACAGGTCACCGCCGGCGGATGTATGAAAACATACTGCCACAGTAACACGAACGCACAAACAAGCTGATGTCCTAAAGAGCCCGTCACACCGCTAACTGATGAATAAAACAAGAAATATGAAAATACGTCAATATATGATCCCTTCTGTCATCATACAAGAGCCATCGAGACACAAACGGAGAGCACAGACTGTTGGTCTAAAGAAACACATGAGACCACATGATGTACTGTATTGAACTAGTGTTGGCTTTTATCTTTATTGCGGAGATTCACCTGGTTTGTATTGTCATAACTAGTTATTTATATGTTAAATGTTTCCATGCCACATGCACTTAGCATGTGGCATGGAAAAAGTATGTATTGAACAGAGACAACAGACAAAAAGACAGACTTAGTCAATGAGATGGAAAGCGTCAACACAGGAACAGAGGACATTATGCATGGCAGTAAAGCAGAAAGCATTTGTGGTCGTGAACAAAATAGTTTTCCTTGTGTGGAATCAATGAACGAAGCTACAAACTCTGGAACCCAAAGTGTGTATAAGAAGGGTGGGTCAGGTTTACAGCCCTGAGGACGTATAGGCGCAGCCCCCAGTTACCCCTCACATGTACTGTATACATGACTTCTGTATCATGCTTTACCGCAGCAAAAGAGATCAGGGTGACCATGAGCGAGAAGGTTACCCTAGAAAGGCACTTTGTCCCTTGTCCAAATATGTATTTTAAGAAGGGAATGCACCTGAATTATTTTAACCCATGCACCATTATACACACCGCCTACACAATTGCATACACATTTAACAGTAGATGTGTAAGGACGCAAGGTTTTCCATGCAGCATACCCTATCCTCTCTAAACAACGGCATCTGTAACACATTGCTGCCAGAGTTGAAAAGCTGTGTCAACCACACGCATGCTGATCGCTGAGGCCACCCCGCCGCTGCACGAGGAGCAGCAGCATTCATCCCGCCGACAGAAAAGTGGAGAGCCAGCAGTTTTAATCTGAATCAGCTGACAGCACCGATGGAGGTTAGGGAAGCTCCAGCAGGGAGACTGAATCCGTTTTACCATGCGCAACACTAGGGGGTGAAAACACTGTAATGCAGGCTTAATATGTGTATTAGTTGCTTGGCATAAGCTTTTTAAATGTGTTTTTTAGTAGGCCTATACATTGTGGTCTGATCGAATAGTGCTGGTAACTCTTGAGCTGGTAAGAAGATATCTATAGGTGGAGGCGGAAGTCTGAGCCATGAAGCCGGGGTACAGCAGCATCAGCACCGCGCTGCAGCACTGTAAAGCGTGTGCTGATGAGGCTGGTTAACGCACATCGAGGCACGCACGGTGTCAGGCGCATGCATTCGCCTGTTTTAAGTTGTAACCCAGGCTATTAAAGTGCATACCAACGCTGTTACATGTGCACATTATAAGAACAAAGTTAAGGCTTTTGTTGTGTGTGTGTGTGTGTGTGTGCGAGAGTGTATGCGTGTGTGTGTGTGTTCCGCAGTCTGTGCTCAAAAGATGCCACGCAAAAAAGCAACGATGCAGAGCTCATAACTTATTCACATACAAGCACGTGGAAGTTCCTTACCGGCGCGTTTATCACCCATGTCCCCTTGCGGTGCTGAAGTTGATTATATTGCCGACGTAGGCTGGAGGATCGCGCCTGGTAGGTGGTGCGCGCTCGCTTCTTCAGTTGGGACAGCAGAGCAGGGAGGGAGGCAAGTTGCTTGTTTCAAGTAATTGATTACAACATGAGCTCCCTTCTGGGACCCCGCTGTGATGCACGGAAGCGACGCCGGATGCGCAGCTCTTCGGTGAGCTCGTGCGTTCCCCTTCGTGTTTGCAAGAGTTTCTGAGTAAGGTGGACAGGGGACTCAGGTAAAGAACGAGGGAGGGTGGGGATTGTGTGTGTGTGTGTGTGTGTGTGTGTGTGTGTGTGTGTGTGTGTGTGTGTGTGTGTGTGTGTGTGTGTGTGTGTGTGTGTGTGTGTGTGTGTGTGTGTGTGTGTGTTTGCAGGGGAGAGCGGATGCAGGGTGTGCATTGTGTCTCGATGCAGGAGGAGTACAGTATTTGTCAGGAGCTCTTTCTGTCACAGTCAGGCTGATATCATTTGTACTGATGATTTATGCTGACAAAGTGTTACATAAAGATAAACCCTGATCAATGCTGTTTCTTTTTCATCCATTTTTAGTAAAATGTAATTGAAGAATGCGTATTAGTTTTGGGGGAACGTCATTTTCAGGAGACAGGGTTGCCATGATGAGCCCAGCCTGCATGGCCTTTCAAGACGCTGCACGTTCATGAAAATCCAGATTGAGAATGCTGCGGATACAGATCTCCAGACCTTCACGTCTTCAACACAAGTAGTCACACAAGTCACTCATAAAACATGCACTTTATAATAATAGAGAAACAATAGTTTTGAGACAAAGGTTTCAAACTCATACCTTTCAAAATAACAGCTATTGCCATGTTTATCATTGGTGTGTCAGGGCTGTTTCATGGAAAATATCTGTAAGGCCAGAGATATCTTTCCTTTCTTCTGAATTAACAATAAATAGTTCCCAACCCCAGGCTGGTGAGCTCAGTCCTCACACACCTGCTGTCCACCTTACCATGTTGCTTTACCATTCTGCAAATGCAGAGGTTATTTTGCTGTGAGTCATCAATATTTAATGAATGAATCACAAATCAATATTTCTGTCCTGAGCATCTGACTCTTTATTGTGCCTGTTATTTGATTATACTGCAGTAGAAGTCCGACAGACATTGTGTACAGTATACAAACACTGCCCTGTGCATTCTCAATGAGCTGACTCTGCCATTGTGATGGCTTTGTGCTTGTAGCACTCTGGAGGAAGTGGCTCGTAGTGTGGAACCAACTCGGTGTGAGCTGCCGGGCCATGATGTGTTGACAAGGTACAAGGTGTGGATAAGAGTGTGCTGCTCTCCTCTTTGTTTAAGTACCCTCTGATTTGGCAATATATATATTTTAAACCTTAAATGGTAACCAATGCTCTGACCTCAGGGTTCTAACCTCAGGGCTCTATGCTCTAACCTCAGGGTTCTATGCTTTAACCTCAGGGTTCTATGCTCTGACCTCAGGGTTCTATGCTCTAACCTCAGGGTTCTAACCTTAGGGTTCTATGCTCTAGCCTCGGGGTTCTAACCTCAGGGTCCTATGCTCTGATCTCAGAGTTCTATGCTCTAACCTCAGGGTTCTATGCTCAGGGTTCTATGCCCTGATCTCAGGGTTCTAACCTCAGTGTTCTATGCTCTAACCTCAGGGTTCTAACCTTGGGGTTCTATGCTCTGACCTCAGGGTTTTATGCTCTGACTTCAGGGTTCTATACTCTAACATCAGGGTTCTATGCTCTGACTTCAAGGGTTCTATGCTCTGACCTCAGGGTTCTCTGCTCTGATCTTAAGGTCCACTGATCCCAGGGTTCTATGCCCTGACTTCAAGGTATATGCTCTGATCTCAGGGTTCTATGATATGACCTCAGGGTTCTCAGAGTTTTATGCTCTGACATTTGCTGTCATGCTGTGTATTTACTTTGTGGTGTTTTGGGCAAAATCAAACATCAGGACTTTGCAGTGATGGAGTTACCGGAGTGTCCACTTCACAGCTTTGTCAATCATCTGCTTATCTTATTAAAGAATACCACAGTCACACTCTGACCACTGAGTCTCAACATCTATGCAGGCAATTGTTTTTAAAACAAGTCACAGTGTGGTGTCATCTAACTGGCCCATTGATCAGTGTCTTTGAAAGCTCACTGTCAGCATTCGGGACTTTATGATAACAGCTAGAATTTCCTCTGATGGTATAAAAAGACTGCGCTGTTCGTATAAGATGTTTCTATCCTTTGGGCTGAAATAGAAGCCTCAAGGCCAAATGACGTGCAGCATCATGAGTCTGTCTGTAAATCACAATCACAAATATGGGAGCCAGACGACAGTCTCCTTTTTATTCTCTCTTTCAGAAAATAACCTACAGTCCTCTACAGATTCAGAGAGAGCTGAACGTGTGTGTGTGTGTGTGTGTGTGTGAGGGTTTGTGTGAGGGTTGCGTCGTTGCATTGCAGGGCCGATGGCTCTTTTACCAAAAGTCCGAACAGCTTTTACCTAAATTAACTTATGCAGCCACTTCAATATTTATAATTCTCACCCTCTCTTTCGTACACTCTCCTCCTTTTCTAGTCCTCTTTTTGGCCTCCCCACCTCAATCGGTCCTGTGCTGACTCCTATCACCGTCATCCCTCCCTTCGGTCCTCTGCGCTCTTCATCCCTCCTCCTCCTCTTCCTGCCCTCCCACATCTCCCTGTCCTCCCCTGCCCCAGACCTCCACCCGGATATCATCTAACTTGGCAGCGTGTCCTTGGGTCCATACAGTGGCAAAGGCACAGTGCTCTTCTGTCTTTGTGGACTCTTATCTTTACCCTGAAACCTCTGCACTTTTCTGTAGCTACATAATTCTCCCAGAAGTCTCCCAGAAGTGAGATTGTATTATAATGTCCACACTGAATGCATGCCTCAGTTAAGATTAATTACCTACCTATTTCTAAACTTGTTTTGTTCTGGTCTATATGACATATTTTTTCTGAGCAATATTGTCTGTATAGCTATAGCCCAGCAAGTCAAGTGCAGATCTTGCACTGGAGGAGAGCTCTAGTTACTCTGCAGACACTGCAGTGCAGCCTTCTCCCTGTATATTCTACCGTCTTCACCTATTTCTGGAGTCACTGGCAAGCTTGTGAGGAGTTTTGTCCAGATGCCAATAGCAACACCATCAATACTGTTTAGTCCAAGAGGCTTCGACCGCATTCTTTCTTGTTTTCATGAAAACACATTTCAGTGTGGTCACCAACGGATTTATAATAATAATAATAATGTATTATATTTTTACTAATATTTTGACATTACAATTTTTATATTTACGGTGTTCTCACTCACTCCATCTTCTTATTATTCTACTTTTAGAGCTTTTACATTTATTTATATTTTCTTCTCTTCTAATCAATCTTCAGTGGTTGAATAAGTATTTTGATCAATACAACAAAGGAAAAGAAAGTGCAAAAGTACTTAATGTATCCAAGGTAAAAGTACTTATTGTGTAGAAGTGTCCCTTTCAAAGTTATTATATAAAATTATTGAATTAGTAATAGTGGTACACTATTGTGTTTAGTTAAATCTATAACAGGCGTTTTTCACAGCAGACATGAATGATGGCTCTGTCCCATTGAGCCAAAATTCCCAAAAACAAGGACCTTTAAACTCACACAGGTAAATGGAATTCAGCCTTCTTATTTATGTTTTAAAATGTGTACAAACTGATCCTTCGTTTATAGCTACAGGCTGTTGAATAAATGCAGTGGAGTCAAAAGTACAATATTTCCCTCTGAAATGTAGTCGAGTTGAAGTTTAAAATAGCACACAATTGAAAGTACTTAAAAACTGTACTTTTCAATTGCTTTAGTAAATTTACTTTCTACCACTTCCCTGGCATCTGACAAATCTATAATTCCATGCGCCACTAGAGGGTAGTGTTACCTCTGTAAAAACACAACTGTGTCGTGGTGCCTGACACAACACTTTATTGGCATGGTATACATATACAATAATTCCACTGTTTGGTTTTCAGTAGATCTGTGTACATACCATATATATATATTTATATATGTGTATTTGCAATTATGTCAGATGTCAATGCAACACACCAAAGCCTTTATAGCCTAAGCTAATTTGCATGCCTTTAAAATACATTACACTCAACAATAAATACGCAAGAGAGAGTTCAAAACACACACACAGCAATAGTAAACCGAAAAAACTTAGAATTCAACAAGAAAATACTGAAAAAAGATACACACTAATACAATAAATCATTGTAAAACAATATGCAGGTCACATTTATAATGTGTTCACGCAAAGAAGGCTGTAGGATAATAGTATTGGCTTTAGTTGGCTAATACGTTACTCTAGGTATTAATGAGGAGGTTTATATGTAGTCTACATACATATCTATCTTTACATTTATGTACACTGTGTACACCCTGCTTAGACTTGTGTTATTATACTATGTAGCCTACATGGTATTGCAGTTGCATTAACCAAATTTACCACCGCGCCCCCCCAAAAAAATATTCAAGCCTACTCTTTGAACACCAAGAGCTCTCGAGCTGACGGAAATTGGCAGATGTCGGAGCTTTTAGACAAGTCCTTGAACGCAGCATAGCTCCCAGCCTGGCAGTGGGTTGGGCTTCGGCCAGGAGGTCATCACCAACATGGCGTGGAGAGGATGTGTTATGAAATGGACTAAAACAGAGTTCCTCAGATCCAGCAACACTACTGCACGGAGCACCAGGTGAGAAGATGTCCAGGCATTGTAGGTCGTTAACGAGAATAACAAGGACAGGACTCGTGCGTGTGCGTGCGTGTGTACACACGTACACAATGCGTGTGTGTCTCTGTGTGTATGTTTGCCTCTCGGTCAGCAGTGTGATTACCTAAGTGTTCCCACTGTCATTGTAAGGAGCTTCATGGGACTGAAGCATACTGCTATTTAACTTATTTCATTTGTTTACAGTAGAAGTGTACACGTGTTATCTGTATCTGTCTTTAACGGATCGAGCAGCATTCATAATGTTTCCTACTGCATAATGTTTTGCTTATTCTATAGCCTAGAAAATATCAAATATTCGTTGATTCGTTTGCTTTATGTGGTAGTAAATTGCAAATGTTTTAGTTTTAGACTGTAGTCAGTCAAAACAGGCAGTTTGAAGACACCACTGTGTGCTGCAGGACATTGTGGTCTGCATTCCTCACAATGTATTACTTTTAAAGACCAAACAATGAATCAATAATTAAAATGAGAATTTAGTTTCAGCCCTGCAAAGACAACATATAACACATTAAAACCCTTTTCTCTGCATTTTGTATTTCCTTCCATCATTCAGGTGTTTATGTTATTCAGTGTATTTACCAAATATGTAAATTAAGTTGTAATACTGGGTTTAATTGTCATTGTTTTTTTATCAGACTGAACCCCAACAACCAACAGAGGTGTGGTTTCCGCCGAGAAGCCAAAAGGCTGGAGACAAAGAAAGGAAATGTCACCCAAGAAACAAAACCTACACCCCCTGAGGCCGGCACACCAGGACCACCAGCTCCTCCCAAAATCCCCCGGCCGGCGCTTTTCAAACCGCTGATGTTCACCGTAGGGGTAGGTCCTCTAGTTCTTCTTTTAGAACGAGAGTGATGCATGCAACACTAAGGTTTGGGACAGTATGAGGACATGGGCTGCTGTCTGACTCCATATCAGTTTACAGGTTGCTCCTTTGGTGCCGCGGCCATACTGCAATACGAGACCCTGAAGTCCAGAGTTCAGAATGCAAAAGACCAAGAGGAGTCTGAAAAACTCTCACAGGTGAGGTATTAATGACCCAACCTGCTGGCTCCCTCCTCCACTGCTGTCAACATGTAAGGACTAGGCGGCCAACAGTGATGCAATCAACCGTTGGTATACATCACAGGGGTCTCAGGACATGGGGTACTGGCACGACTGGTGGAACCAGTTGTCGGGCTTCCAGCAACAGCTCATCCTCCTGGTGTCTGCGGTGGATGACTTCTGGAGCAGCCTCACAGAGGGGCAGAGGACCGTCACAGGTAACTTGTTTGGCAGAGGCGGACTCAGTTTGTCCCGGTGGTCCTTCATATTAGCATCACGTCACTGTTCCTTCGATGTCACGAGCTTTCCTTATTACTGTTTCCCAGGCATCATCGCAGTAAATGTCATTGTCCTGTGTTGCTGGCGGATCCCTTCTCTGCAAAGAAGCATGATTAAATACTTCACTTCCAACCCAGCCTCCAGTGAGTATGCATGTTTTACCAATCTTTTTCTTGATATCAAAAAAAAAAATCAAAGCACTTTCACAAGGACGGCAAGAGCAATGGTGTTCTTTCTCTCCCCATCCAGAAACGCAGTGCCTTCCCATGGTCCTGTCCTCCTTCAGCCATTACTCCATTGTCCACATGGTGGCCAACATGTATGTCCTGTGGACATTCTCAACAGGGATTGTCTCTCTCTTAGGCAAGGAGCAGTTCCTTGCAGTCTACCTGTCTGCCGGTGAGTCAAATAAAGAATAGGGTCTAATAACATTGAGTTGATTATAAATCCAGTATTCAAACAGCATTAAATTGATCAAATCCAACTCCCTTTTGATCTCTCACGCCATCTATTTAGGTTCAGCTGTCAATGTTTAAAGTAATACACATTATAAATAACTTAATCTTTAAGACATCACATTGATGACACAATTACAAACTGTAAAGATTACACATGTGCTATTTAGCTGAATGACTTCCTCATCAGTACATCATAATGTGTATTTTCAGGTGTGATTTCCACGATGGTCAGCTACATGTGTAAAACTGCCACCGGGCGTCTCCATCCATCCTTGGGAGCAGTAAGAGTTTTGTTAAAATCTTCCTACAGCTCACCACAAAAGAAAGTACAGTCGTCCTAATGTCTTGACCCGTCTTGTGTTGGATTTATAGTCGGGGGCCGTCATGGCAGTACTGGCCGCAGTTTGTACAAAAATGCCAGAGGCCAAACTGGGCATACTCTTCCTCCCCATGATCACTTTCACTGCGGGAAATGTAAGTGACTCACAATGTGTGTGTGTGTGTGTGTGTGTGTTTGCGTGCACTCCCTGCCTTTTGGTGTGTGGTTAGAAAAAACGTCCTGTTCCGTAGATACACGCCTCTGAAGTGTAACGTGAATACATTTGTTTGGTGAATAATGCATTTAATATGTAATAGGGTGTTGTTAAGATCCCCATGTTGTCTTCACAGCTGGCAAGAGATGTAAATCTGTGCATGATCAAAGCGTGAGTGAGTGAATGTGTAGGTATGCACGTCTGCATGGCAGAGAGATGGGTGTTGTTGATCGAGGTCAGCACATCGAGTGTGACTCCCGCTCCTGTTCCTTGGTCTGCTCTTTAGGCTCTGAAAGCGCTTGTTGCCATAGATACAGCAGGGCTCATACTGGGATGGCGGTTGTTTGACCACGCAGCTCACCTCGGCGGAGCTCTCTTTGGAATGTGAGTGGCCAATGTTTCTTTAACATTGAAAAGAAAAATATTTTTTTGTTAGATTTAAAAACCGTGTAAATGATGGGCCTCGGCCAAGAATACAAACATTTTGTTTATTTCATATTGGAGAATGTAATGTCTTACTTTTATCCCCTCAGTACATCAGATGCAGTTAAGAGACAGGTTTGGGGTTCGGCCTAAATTTTAAGAAATGCAGTAAAATTGTAAACAGTATTCTTGTACAGCAGGTCAGAAAACAATCTCACCATATACGGTCCAATTCCTAGGTGCTCTGGAGCTTTCGATCATATTGCATGATCTTCATCAACTTAAAAGATGAGGTTTAAAGTCTTCATTTCTCTGAAAAAAAAGTAATTTGAAGATTTAGAATAACTTGAAAACTTGTTCATATGCAGATGTTTGTCCATCATGTGATTTGATGGAAAGCTCCAGGACAGCTACTAGATGGACAAAATAATCTCAACTCAAAATCCACTTACTAGCCTTTTCAGGTTCTTTCAAACAGACTGTCTTCATTAGCATGTGGCTTGAATGAAGTCAATGTAAATAACTGTAATACTACTTTGTTTCTCAGTTATTTACATTAAAGTATTTTATTTAATATTTTTACATTGTTTTCACAGGAACTTCAGTTGTATGCTACTTACAGTGGCATAGATCTTCTCAAATGAGGTTATTGTGCATATTATGTGGTTTTATCGTATCCCATCCTGCAGTCTTTACATTTGAGCCGTCTCCATGCATCTTGTCCCACAGATGGTATGTGGCATATGGTCACAAGCTGATCTGGAGGAAGAGGGAGCCCCTTGTGAAGCTGTGGCATGACATGCGGTCTCCAGGTGCCAGTGGATCCAAGCCAGGGGGTTGGTGGTAGTGGATCTGGACCACGATGAGACACTGCAAGGTCTCTTGGATCCTCTTTGAAAGAACTGGAGTCCACAGTTACCCCAGAATATGCAAGAACACTTTTATCCACCATGAATGAGTCAGGTGTTGTTTATTAATGAATATAGTTTTTCATTTAAGGTGATTGAGACATTAACATCTGCTGCCCGACAAGTATAGCCTTCGAGCTACAACATGAAACAAATCACCACTCTACTACCTCTGAATAATCTGACGATGTTTAACCCTCATGTTGGATTTCTGCTGTTCGTATTATTGAAAACATTTGCACAAGCCTGGGCGGATACAGAGTGCTGGTACAATTCAGTGGCCGAATCATTTGCTGAATTCAATGTGATTTACAGTCCTGTGGGCTGGTCGGATGTTGCTATTAAAACTGGAATTTCACAAATCTGAGTTAATGACGTATTTATATGATCATTTAATGAAAGGCAGAATTAGTGCTCATTGAAACAAGAATGTACTTCAAGAAGGAACTTCTACCCACTGTTGAAAAAGAATAAGGGGCGATGACAAGATGCATCAATCTGCCAGTCGTTTTACTTCGAGCCCTGAAAACTAAAGTTGGCTTTTGGGGGGAAAAATGTTTGACGCCACCCACTGACGGATTTGGCACCATCACAATCATTCAGTGCATCTCAGGATCTTGACCTCGGTTCAGCCGTTTCCAGACTTAACTTATTAACTGCGATCATAATTAGGAATTCATCCACAAATTCTGTTCAGAGAAAACGTGTTGGCTTTATTGAACAAAGTCACATGACAATCTTACAAGGTTGATATGTGCACACGTAAAACACGATTGTCTATGCATGCCTAGATTGCCTACATTAAGATTGGAATGTGCATAATACCTGCAATAATCCTATTTTATTCACACCCAAGATTGAGATAAATTACAAGCGCATCAGAAAAGTTACCCTTTCCATAAACAACACTAAATGTAAAAACTTTGAAAATATGAGCAGCATCAACGCTGTAAATCTTGGTTACAAACGAGGTAAATTGTCAAAGCAGATCTAAGACTGACACCTGCTGGCTATAAAATAACTACAATCCACTGGGGGAGTTGTTCATTGTTAAGGTAAGGCAGCTTTGGTAACAATATACAGATTACCTTCTCAACTATGGACGTTTGATCAGACTCGGCCATGAAGTGGAAAATTCTGATTGTCAACGATACTTCTGCCGATGCAATGGTTAAACTGCTCAGTATCATGAAATACAAATAGAGCAACACACTGAGCAAATCAATTATTCCTGTGAGAACCCTTTATAGCTGTATTTCACCCTGGGCTCAAACACTGCATCAATATCCCTACTGTTTGTTTTGTTGCAATAATAAGAAAATAATTTGGCTGTGAAAATTGAGCTTCCTAATCCTGCGCCTACACAGGTGCTGTTAATCAAACAGACTTACCAGACCGGTACTAGACCCTCAAGCTCTACTCTTGTGGTTGGCGTAGCTGGGGAAGCCAAACTGGGAGACCATCAGGTTGGAGAAGCAGAGTGGCATGACGCCATAGATCTGTGTCAGCCTGTTCAGGCAGTAGGACCTCTGGAGAAGGTGTTCAGGACGATGCCACATACCCTGGTACCCGCTGCTGGCATCCTTTTCCAGGTTGCGGAGGTCCACGGGTTTGACGAAGACCCCAGAGGGTTTGTTAAGGGTGCCTATGGAGTGCTCCCTCAAATACAGCGCGACAGCAAAGTTAACGGCAATGTCGTCACAGTTCTGAGTTTCATCCACCAGCGCATGAACCGCTCGAGGTTGGTCCTGGAAGACCTGCAGGTAGCGACGGTGGAAGAAGGCAGCACCAATTAACACCATGGAGTATCTGCAGCGAGTGGATCAAGATAAAAGGGTTACACACAAAATAAACCTTTCACATTAAAGTAAGACCAAACCAAACAAAAGGCCAATAAGATGCATCTTGACAAAATGACTTACTTGTCACCTCCAGCTGTTTCTGGGTCCTGCAGTTCAAAGCTGCCGTAACTGTACACGCCTCCCGGTGTCGTGACATGTTTCCGTGGGACGAACCCAACAATCTGGTCGGAAAATTGCTGCGTGACCAAAGATAAAAGCTCATGTCAATCATGTTGTGTCTGGTGCAGTACCACATGCTTCTGATGCCTTTTTGTTTGTTTGTTTGCATTATCACGTTACACCCAAATGTAATCTAAATAGAATTTTTAAACCAGTGTCATCTACATTGACCCCAAAGCTTATTTACCTTCCAGACAGAGAACGCAAAACTGATGTCGGGGACACTGACCAGGGTGTCGTCATCCAGCATCAGCACAGCTAAGGATCAAAGCAAAAAACATAAAAACACCACTTAAAGAAACAATAAATGAAGCAGGCACAACTCATAGGTCTATCCACATTGAATAGCCTCAACTCAAAGCGTACACAATATGCAAGCTGAAAGACACACTGACCGTCAGTATCAATCTCAGGGAATGTTTGTAGTCTGTTGCGCATCTGATTGCTTGTCTGCTCCTTGAAGACCACGGGGACCGGGTGAGGCTGCAAGGAGTTCCATAACTTCAGGGGCGTCTGCTGCCCAATGTTGTTCCAGACTATGACGATCTGTTGAAGATGAGGCACTGCCTGGTAATGGTTTAGGAGTTTCAGCAAAATGTCTGTGCGGTTGTAGGTTTGGATGACAATGGTGAACCTCTGCTCCTCCTCCTGCTCCTCTGTGCGGTCCCCATGGCGGCCCCGTGCTGGACTCTCCTTATGGGATGTTGCCCTGCGCAGCACTCCCAGGACATCGATGCCCACTTGGTCCTCAGCAGGGGGCAGCAGAGCGGTCAAGGCTGCGCCGACCAGGAGCAGCATCAGGATTGGCCAAACCAAATAGGCTCGACGGAGCCCCACGAGACATCGGGGGAACCTGCATCTCACGAGGCGCACAGATAAGGACAGGACATCCCATCACAATGACCTCCCGGTTTGAATGTTTCAGCCCCACCGGTGTTAGATTAAGACTCCACTCAGGATACATTCGTATGCTATGTGCACAACAGATGGAGAAGCGGCCGCAACGGGGTCACAGAAATGGACGCCCATTTCCGCCAGTAAAATAAAAATAAAATGAAAATTTGGCAGTGAAAAAATAAATAATCCCCATGGTAAGTCATAAAGTTTTTTATCTCATAATTCAATTGTATTTTTGATTTTACTGTTTACTTCCATACAGGACTGTATAATACTGTTTAATCATGTATTACATCCTGAATGTATCGATAAGCTGCCCCTGCCCATCTTCCGACCTGTTTTGCTCGTGCACTCATTGCGCGTCACCGAGTCTTCCACTCGCTGCCATTAATAGCTGCGAGCACTAAGAAACACTCGCATTCATTATGCTATGTTTACGTTCATAGTGGGATTTTCTTTGTGGGGAAAGTTGCTTTCAGGTGAGACCTGACGGGACGGGCTGTCAGAGTTGGCGACTTTCTTGCTACATTTAGCAACTTCTGGAGCTCGTGCTGCTTTCATTGGAGAAAAGTTGGAAACACTGATTTACAGGATTACAACCTGCATTTAAAGGGTAGTTCCCAGATTAGTTTCACACGAGGGATCCCAGTCCCCGCCTGCCCCGGTGCAAATACTGAATTAGTTTAATATGCAAATACAAATAAATGTTATTTTACCCAAAATCTGAAAACATGATTTTATGTTTGACGTACAGTATTCTTGTGTCGGTATTATATCCAGTCAGTCGACCTGCACACATCGCCACACCTTCACAATACGCAGCTGCAAACACGATAGCTGTTTCTTTGCGTTAAACACAGTATAATGTTGTTATTTCTCTCCACTCCAAACTCACCTCATCGTGTTGGCGCCGCGCACAGCCCGCTACATTGTCGCCATCATGGCTGACTTTAACCAAAGAGCCTGACAGAAAAGATCTCCGACAAAACCAACATTAGCGGCAACCTAAGTTGCAGGTTTGCTACGTTGTTGGGAAACCCTGCACATTGCCAAGATGCGTTACTTGAACAACGAGGTTTAATAGTTTCTGTATGTCCTGCGTTGTCTATGTTACAGTGTTGCGTAGCAGTTTTCACTCACTTGAGCGTATTTCGTACCTATTGGACACCGCCGCCATCTTTGTTGAGCTAAACTAACGGGTTTTCCACAGGATTGGGTGTAATGCCTTTTTTTTCTCTTTTTCGTGGAGGCACAACTCCACCCACTTCAGAGACACTATCCCATTTGGCTCCATAGACAGGAAGCAAGAGAAAACGCTCCAATTATAACTTCACACACTACTCAAACTTGGATGTTTTTCATTCTGCTTTTTTTGCAGCGAAGTTATATTACGTGTTGTTAGTGGTGCCGCGCTTGTATTGTTTGTATCTTTATATTTTATTGAAAGTTCTGTACTTGTGAAGCGAGTATCTGACAGCAAAGTACAACACTTTGTTGTGATTCCGGTTAGTCAGCATTGCCCAGAGGATCATGCTTCTGGCCCCAAAACTGAGTTGTCCTACAGTCCCACTTTCCAATGGGCTGCAGATTCCTATATTCGGATTAGGTAAGTATTACTGAATAAATACTGGAACCAGACTCGTTATAATAATAATAAATAGGTTATGTATGTATCCTCCTGTGCCACAGAAGAAGAACATACATATGCATGGGATTTTATTAGATTTTACATCGCATTATTATTCTTTAAATGGGCCTTTCTGGGGGAGAATTCCCAAATGGAAAGAATGACACAACATGGTTATTTCACATTCTTTCTTGTAGTATTAATTTTGCTGGTGTTTTCAAAAAAGTTAAATGATCTGTGGCAGTAAGGTATTTAAACTAATTCCTCACTTTTCTTTGAGATGTTTTGAATATTAAAACGTTGTATTTATACACTTTAAAAAAAATATATATATTTCTTAACAATGTTCTGAATATGCTGTAAAGTTATATATTCACACATACATTTTTTTAAATGCAAAAAACCCATTGAACTGAGCTGACATTGCTTTTAACGGCTGATATTTAGTTATTTATTTGTCTCTATACTAGGCACCTCACATGTTGGCGGATACTCCCACGATGCCATTGTGTATGCACTCACAGAGTGTGGCGTGCGCCACGTTGACACAGCAAAGCGCTACGGCTGTGAGGGGCAACTGGGTACTGCCATCAGAGAAAGTGGGATACCACGGAGGGATCTATGGGTCACTAGTAAACTGTGGCCAGATGACTATGGATACAAAGCTGCAAAGAAAGCCTGCATGGACTCCTGCTCACAGATGGGGGTTGAATACTTTGGTATGAGTTGTGATAAAGTTGTTCAACAGTTGATAAAGACAGAAACTACAGTTATCTGTGTTATTGCAGTTGTTTTTAACTTCTCATGGGAGACGCGATAAACTTACTGTCACACTGTCGCTTCTTTGCTTCTTAATTATCACGTTAGCCTTTGTACGCAGTCTGTTGTCCTCCTATCTTTTGTAGTCTTTCATTAAATCCTCACCTGCCCCCTTTTCAGATCTGTACCTGATGCACTGGCCTGAGGCAACGCAACCTGGTTGTTCCAACAGGGAGATGAGAGCTGAGACTTGGAGAGCTCTGGAGGAACTGCATAAAGAAGGTACATGTCATAGAAGAGAACATTGGAAAACAGTTGAAAAGTATAAAATAAGCGACATGATATGGTATGGATGATATGGATGTGATATGGTACTGAAGGAGCAGGGTTTTTTCATAGAGCACGCGCATACCTGTTTGTCACTATAGGGTTGTGCTCTGCTATTGGAGTGAGCAACTTTTTGGTCCGCCACCTTGAAGAGTTGAAGGAAGACTGTAGTGTCGTGCCACATGTTAACCAGGTAATTAGATTAAATGTGCATTTGTTTAATAAATTCATTCAGACCAGGTTATATCATAACCCTCCTCTTTCTCCCCAGGTACTGTACAAAACAACTTAAGTTATAACTCCAATTTGTGATTAAAAAATAACTTCCATACTATCCCTGAATTTGTTTTGAGTGTGACATAGCCTTATACTTAAATACACTTTAACATTACACTTGCCACTTTCACACAACACGCACATTCCATGCACTTTATCTTATTTTTGATATTTTGATATGCTACTGTTTCAATGTAAATATTCATTCATCCATTCATCCTCATTTATTGTACTGCGTTAACTGTTAAATGTGTATTGTTAAATGTTAAATGTATGCACCTTCCCGCCAGGACAAATTCCTTGTATGTGTAAACATACATGGCAATAAATGGTTCTGATTCTGATTCTGATTGATGGGAAATAATTGATTTAATAATGGAAATGTGTTCTTCAACATGATTAGGAAGAGTTATGTGGTTAATGTATTTCTCTCTGAGATGCTTCAAAACATGAATCACTGTGTTGGAGTACACAAGTCCATGTTGAACTGAACTACCTCGACCCAGTAACCTGCCTGTGATGTATCCTGACGATAAGATATGACTCACCAGGTGGAGTACCATCCTTTCCAGCAGCCCATTCAGCTGATGGAGTACTGTCGTCAGGAGGGCATTGTATTTGAAGGGTACAGTCCTCTGGCCAAAGGTCAAGTCCTCAACAACCCAACTGTTCTTCAGATCGCACAAAAATACAGACGCACGCCAGCTCAGATATGCATCCGCTGGAGTATTCAGGTTCAAATATTGCCTGCCATAAGTTTAATTGGCCTAACCTTTTTTTCTTATTTTGACCTACAATGCTATGGTTTCTCTACTTACCCGTAGAATGGAGTTGTCACAATACCGAAATCCATCAAAACGAAGAGGATTCAAGAAAACTGTCAAGTGAGTTGAAAATGCATTGCACTCGTTTGATTGATTGTAAAAACCTGTTCTTAATAAAAAAAAATAGTGAAGAAAGATTGATTATGTTTTGATGAACCAATCAAGCGCACATGTATACACAAACACATTTATTCAAATACGAAACACATTAAAAGGCTAACATTCAACAATCTGTCTACTCTGGGCCCCAAATGAATTATAAGCAACTAAGCAGGATACTGTGAGGTTGGCCTAAAATTAAACTAACAACAAATGGAAAAACCAAGGAGGCTGCTGCTTTGTCTCTTGAAGCCCTCCGCTGTTCCTTTTGAAGCTGAGGTTCATAGTTTAGTTCTGCAGAAATCCCTTACACCTGAGGGTAAACTTCAACTGTGTTGCTCACCTGGTACTTTAGAGTCCCATATAGAAGGAGATGTCCACAGGTCAGGGGTCGTATTCACAAACATTCTGAGAATTCTCTTGGAGAGCTCCAAACATAGCCAAATATTACTAGCAAAATGTCCAAGATTTAGAAAACTCCACAGAGCCACTCTGGGAAAGGAAAAGACTTGTTTACCTTAGCAAGGGGGTGTGTTTGACCCCATAATATTAATGTTAATGAATATCAACAGGGAGATTGTTCAGCTTTCATCAGTTTCTGTGATTGCTGACCAGTCTATATAAGCAGCGGTCGACTTGAAACTCTAGAAACTAATGACGACTATTGCATTTTTCCAATTGCCAATTATCTTTAAATTTAATTTCTGGCGTTCTAGCGTTGTTGCATTGGGTGGGAGATGTGCGTGCATCTCTGAACAGATGGATCACAAACATTATCCCTACACCCCCATCCTTACTCTAGAAACTCTGAAGCCCCTTAAAAGACCTGAAAGTGAAAACTTCTACAATGTGATTACATTTGTATTTAATTATAGATTGATAAAATATATCTTTGGTAAAATGTAGTGACTATAAACAATTGTTGGTCCTCCTCATGCAAGCAGGCAGTGAGGTCATCAGAAGCCGATTCTAAGATAATCTCACGTCACAATCATTAATTTCCCCTCCTCCTCCTCCTCAGTTTGAGTTCCAGCTGGAGACGTCCGACATGGCCGCTTTAGGAAGCTTAGATGATGGAAGACATGTGTCTTGGGATCCTACAAATGTGGAGTAAAAAAACTCGAAAAAAAATTATGTTTGTCTTGAACGAGGTCAGTGACAGTAGGCCTTAACAAATCTTGATTGTAATAACGAGAATAAGAATGTATTTGATTCTTTGTAACACCCAAAATTATGATTTAATTTATTGTCTGCTGCACAACCATGTTAGAGAAGCTTTGAGGCAATAAATCATTACCATGTATTTTGTCTCTCTCCTGAAATTATATGGTTGAAATGGGTATATGGTAAATGTTCATGATTATCAAAATGCTGGGCTATGGGTAAGCTACCACATATGGTAGCTTACTGTACTTCAGTAATAAATAATAAAGGAGCTACTGTGTTATGAGAAGGCCAATATCTGCTGAAAGTTGTTTGCAGCTTTTATGAAGGCTATTACTGAGAGATGACACAAGCAGAAGCACCGACACAAGATGCATGACTGAAAACTGAAAGAAATATGATATGTAACCGTTAACTCACAGGATAAGAGCTCAAGAGGAGCAACGAATGGGAGAAACGAACAATGTTTATATCAATGGCCAGATGAGCTCATGTATATCACAGGAATAAATAGGTTTTGTCAGGGAAAACAGTCAACGGATTGGTATTCCATTAAAAAGTCAGTATGTCGTGAAAATTACATAAGTCATATAGAATGAAGTCAGAAAAGAGTATATCATAGAAATGTTGCTGTGTCTACGGTATACTCTATATCATGTAAGTCGCTTTGGATAAAAGCGTCAGCTAAATGAAATGTAAATGAAGTTGCTCTTTATTTTAGCAGAACTCTTTATGAAAAAAAAATGAAAAACAATCACACCAACATTCAGAGTTAGCAATATCATTTAATCATTTCCCCTCAGCTTAGAATCACTGTTGTACATAAGTTACACTTTGTTTTCTCAATTTCACAGGTTCATTTTTTTCTCTCTTCAAACTTCCAGTTTGACCTCCCTCTCGTATCAAACGAAAAAAAAAGCAGATTGTATTATACAAAAATGCAAACCAATTTTCACACAGTGAATTCTCTTACAAAGTCATAAAATGGCGTAATAATGGCTACATCCACATTGGAGGAAGATATTTCTAGACATTCCTTAATGGAGTATAATATACATATAAAAACTTTTTTCTTGCTGAAATTAAACCTGTACCTTAATTTAAGAGATATTTTACAAGGGAGTAATCATATAAAATAGCCATTTGCGAATTTCCCCAGAAAGTCAGGGAATAAAATGTGAGCCTCAAACAGCAGTAACAGAGTTCAGTGGTCAAGGGTGGGAGTGGAGGGGCTAACTGGTTATGCAAATGAGGGGTCGAGGCAGCAGTTCCACTCAGATACAAAAACACACGGGAGATTGAAATGAACATCTTTGCTATTTACTATATAGTAAACCACCCCAATTAGTCATCGTATGTTGGTTCTACTAAGCTACAGGGGATTTAGGCTCATTCAGACCTGAAGGGACGCATCAGGTAGAATCAGCATTGTGTTAGTTTTGGTTGACTCGTACTTTGAGAGGGTGAGAAACATCATATTGAATTAACGCCATCTGTTGCCAATTCGTGGCATTATAACAGCAGAATTAAGCTGGTGGGCCAATTTTTTGTAAATATACGTCTAAGGAGAACAAAGCTATTGTGTGAATGTCACTCAGATACTCGTAGCTGCTGACTATACATCAGGTCAGGTGATGCATTAAAGACTGTAAGACTTGCAGGTCAGTAAATTCACTCAAATGTTGCAGAAACAAAAAAACAAGAGAAAGAAAGACTACAAACCGCGCTAGGTCAACTACATTTCCTTAAAAAAAAGAACATATTTTTGCTTCAACCCTTGAGAGATTTGCATTATCTGCATGTTGCTGTTCTACAATACATTTTCAAAAAGTGAGGGGGGATCTAACTAGAGTCCATCTGTGTGACTCTAAATCGGTCCAATTCAGTGTTAATTAGTATTTTTGAAATCACCTCATGCTCCTAAAGCAGACAAGGTAAAGGGGCATTGCAAGAGGATTTAAGGCCATCCTATCATCGGAGACTTCCGGAATATCCTCTAGGGGACAGACGTGGGGAAAAACCCAACACTTTTCTAATACCTCAAAACTATCACCCAGTACAGCACACTTTGAGGGGAAAAAAAACTTAGGGTACATTTTCTACAATACAATCTAGCACACACAAAACTTCTCCATACATTTTCCAAAGTTACAGAATTTTGTCTTCTTCGGAAGCATAGTCTATAAAGAACATCTTTGTTTGAACACAAAAGATTAAGTGAACACACATCAATGCGCACAGAAGTCCTTCGTCTGGGAAAGGATAAAGTCTGTGTTGGCAACCAGTGGACAGAAAACAAATCAAACAACAAAAAGAAACAAACATTTTGCTGATTCTAAATAGAGATCATTTAATATAAATGCTGAGCGAGTAAAATAAGAGGTGGCACATTAATAGTGCTTTAGTATATTAATGTATGTATACATACTCATATGTATAAGTGAGCTGTGTACCTAAACAATAAATGTAGCAAGGAGCAGCCAGAGGCTTGAAGTGTGGTAGGAAAAATTTAAAAAAAGAAAAACCCAAACATCTACTATCGTGGCGCTGACGTATCGGAAGAGATGCCTGTTTTCTCAGTACCCCTCATCCGACCAAAATGAAGGGTCAACGTTAAACTTCAACAACTTGACCCAGAGCGCCTCCTCTGTCCATCAACCGTTCAAAAACAAGGGCTCACTTGCTCTCAGCAGAGCTGTAAAATCTGGAGCCAATCATGCTGATTGTTTACAAAAGGCAAAGAGCTCCATGTTGAGCATCAGCAGTAAACAATCCACATGTTGGATAAAGAGCAATCATAGTGGTTATGGTGGTGATGATGACATCAAGGTGGGAAAAGCAAAGTAGGATATTGTAATACTCACCAATAAAAATACTTAAATATACTTAATGTGATATAAATTAAAAAGGTGTGGTCTGCTTTTTGCGAGTGTTTTTGTTTAACACCAATATGCTCAACTGTAAACATGATTTTAAATGCACGGTGTAGCTTAAAACGCTACAACCAATACTTTTCTAGGAAGTTTAGGTTTTGCTTGGAATTCAACCATTTCATAGCAGAGGAGGACACGCATAAAGCTAACCGTTAGAAAAGCCTCACTCGGTAAGCTACACACCCAAAATCGTAACAACGTAAAGCATGAAAAAATAAACCAAAATTTAACACAAAAAAAACACAAGGGAAGGCAACTTCATAGAAGTTAGGAGAACAAATGACAAGATAATCCCAATGGGGAGGCCTTTTGTGTGGCTGGATGAGAAGCTCTGAGGAGGGAATTCCTTCCTAATTTATAAAGACATTCATTCAACTGACTCCTGAGGCAGAACGATGTACTCTCTGTGAGCCTAAATGTGTGCATTCATCCCCACACCCCCCCCAAAAAATATTTTTGGGCATGCTGTGAAAAAAATCTCACAACATGGCTGGCTAGGTTTGAACGCAGCCCCACGGAGCACTGGCTTTACAACCCAAACACACCAGGTCACACCACAACCAAGAGAAGCACATAGTAGAATCCCTTATAGAAAACATGTGGAAAGCTCATTATCAAAAAGACTTGCTGCAATCTTTAAAACAGATTGCTTCAATTAAATATATAGTATGCTGCTTTCAAGTATGAAACATACATGATGTGTTCGTAAAACGCATTAATAAAATTATACTTCTTGTGGCAGGTGAAGACGTGCATGTGCCGCAACGGTGATTTCTGAAACACCTTGCATCTCCATTTCAGCTGAATACTGGTGAAATATTGTACTGCGTTTCCCTCCTCAGACCATCTACATCAGAGCGAACACCTTTTTTTTTTTACGATTCTGGGGTTGAGTACCGAGTGACAGACTTCTGCTAGATCGTCAGATTGCATGAGACGTTCCTCAGAGTGCGTGTGATTGGGCTTGTTAATCTGCCTCCAACTGTGTGTTTGCTGGTACAGCTGAACCAACACTATTATACGGGGAGGATCAATCAAATACATGACTGTTTGTTTATTAAGAATGGAACCGGTCTAACCTTTTGAAATGAAATTACAATACCACCGTCAACATCACCACCATTTTCTCTTCCTGATATATCTATGTTGAGCCTTGTTTATCTTTAATCCCAGTACAAAAAAAGGAAAGAAAACAAATTAACACACACAAGAAATGTTATCATATGCTCTGGTTTCCAGGCAAGGAAAGTCATTAAAAAAAGCTCATTCACAGAACAAAAAGAAAGAAAATTCATATCACGGCAGATACTGCTCATCTTCTAAATAGAATGGGTGCCTGTGCATGCTTTTCAATTGAGCATCTTGAGTGTGTGCATGTGTGTGCGTGTGTGTGTGTACTGCCTATGAGCAGGAATGGACAACGCCATTCTTCTGCATTTCTGAACCAGTGGCACCTGGATCAGAGCACAAGCCCAAAGCAGACGTCTTATTGGTCAGTGACAGCATGGACCCGCCCACTGCACTGTCTTGCAGACTGTTGGAGCCGTTTGACACCTCGCTGAATTAAGGACAGAGAAAAGAGACCCAGATGAGAACAGGGAACTCTGGGAAGAAGTCAGGCTAATAAAGAAATGCACGTGTATATATATATATATATATATATATATATATATATATATATATATATATATATATATATATATTCAGGGAGTATACACATATTTCTATTAAAGTTCGTGTTTACCCACCCAAGAGCCAGGGAGATTTCTTCTAGCTGAGTCTTATGCTCTGGTTGTCCATTCTCTGCAGGTTTAATCTTATACTGCTGAACATCATGGGTTACTTGGTTTTCCTGATTTGTAGATGGACAAAACATGCTTAGTTGCTGGAAAGACACCTAGTCAAACATTCTGCTTTTGAAATAGTGTCATTATCTTTTAAGACTTAAGCCATTGGCCTAAAATCATTACAACCATTATTGTGATATGCATGATTTGTTGCATTGCCCTGGGGTTAAAAAAATGCCATAAAAAGCTGTATGGTGCTAACACAACTTTCACAAAGAGAAGCTGAAGGGATTTTTTAAAGCAACAATTTCCCCTCTTAGACGCACTCATCCCTTGTTGTTACTCAACAGCCCACCCCCACCTCCCCCTCCCTTACCAAAGCCATCTCACGGGTCCTCTTGCCAATCTCTCTCTCCACCTGGTGGAGCTCCAGGCTTAGCTGCTCACTGGAGACAGCTGTTGTACTGCCTCCCACTGCTGGCCACTTGGGCTGCTGTTGAGCTGCTGCTGCCTGGCCCTGGCCGGGCTGCACAGGCTGGCCTGCCAATGCACTGGCCTCCCTCTGCAGCAGTAAAGAGTTATTGGCAGCCTGTGATAGCCAGACAGGAAGTGAAGAGGATGAGTGCGCAATTTGGACATTTCTGGCAGGAGAAATGCTGCGTGAAATAGAAAACCTGTTTTTGGAGACTAGATATTTCAGTGTTTACTGTATTTTGGTAGTGACTTGGCAGCTTGACTGCAAACTGTTTTTATTCTTCACAAAATCAATTATCATGATTAAATGATAATGGTGATATAAATATCTAAAATATAACAAGACTTATTTAAATATAAAAACAATTGTGTAGCATTTATCTAATACACTTGGGTTCTTTCCAGACCGTCCTAGTTCTTACTGTTAGTGAGAGAGCATACACACCTCCATGCTTCGCATCTGGGTCTGTTGGTTGATCTGTTGGTTGATCTGCTGGTTGACCTGCTGCAGCTCAATCTTTAACTGCTCTCTGTCTGGAGCTGCCATAGGCAGACTGTGAGAGTGAAATACAGAAAGACATTTACACAACTGCTTTACAATCATCTTTATAAGCCACAAACGTTCACTTTCATGCATGCAGTTCTAATATCGTCTTTAAAAGCCTGATGATTCGTTATATCATCATATGAATATTCAAAAGGAGAAATCAAATGCAGGCCTCACCGCTCACTGAAGTGTCCCTGAGAGGAGGAGGCAGTCTGGTGTGAGGGGTATGAAGCTCCACCCCATCCTCCATGGCTTCCATATGTGTATTCTGCTGTAGGTGAGGAGGAAAAATGGTTGTCAGAAATGAATGAAATATGAATATTTAAACCACCACAATTATGTTGAAGGATCACGTTGCAAAAGATTGGTTTAAGAAGCAGGAGTGGACAGTGTGGGCAAACACAATGTATACAACACATGGTACAAATGCATATGGATGTACATCTAATTGAAGATTCATAATTTCTAATATTTAGTGTCAGGCTTGTCGTGGCATTTTAATATGATACGATGGGAGATCAATCTCTCCATATTAGTAGGTCTATACATATGTTGTACATGGTTTCTTACCTGGCATGGCCATATGTTTAGAGCTTGGGTTCTGAGGAGTGGAGGCCATAGCCTGCACAGGGCCTGTGGTCTGGTAGCCCGTCTTTGAGGTGCGGGAGATGGCACCGAAGCGTGATACAGTGGGCTGGGGGCCAAATGGGATGATGGGGTCATCATCTTTCACTTCTGCACCCCTCCGAGGAGCCTCCAGTGATTGTTCCCTCAGACCCTTAGCATCTGGACTCTGGTAGACACAAGGAAAGAGGTGGTAAATAATAAATGGACTTGTACTGCACCTTTCTAGTCTTGCGACCACTCAGAGGACGAGATAGGTAAAGAGAGGTTAGGTTAGGGTATAGGCTGACATGTTCCTTTCTTCACTTATCAAATGTTTACTTGTGTTTTGTGCTGGTTCATTACACTTGGTCAAACAAACAAGACCAAACAACTCAACAGCACTAACTGACAAATCCTCAATCATCCATTAATTTAGCTTGTAACCTTGTTATACTGCCTTTAAGGGTTTGTGCATCAACACTGAATCATTCAAGACGGAACACAATGCATCATTCCCCCACCCCAAATACTGATATGGTTACTACGAACAGAGTCCATCTGAACTCACCATCATATCCATGGCACCAGGAACCATAACATCTTTGAGTTTGGCATCCTTTGTACCAATGTAGGAGCCGATCGTTTCACAAGACCAGGGTGAGTACTGTCCTGCATAGTCAGGCTCTCTACATTTCACCATGGTTTTGGAGTTCTCCTCGCCATACTGCAGACACAGAGAGAGATGGTGTTGTCACAAATGAAGTTCTTGAATCTTTAAATGTGTCAAATCGTAAGATACTTAATCTGAACCAGTCTCAGAGGCGTAAGAAATTCAGATGATGCTAACCTCTGGAGGGTAGTCGCTGGGAAACGGATGAGGAAGAGTGGGGGAGGCAGCGAATGGTGGAGGGGATATAACCTTCCTCTCCTCCAGCTGTGATAACAGCTCTTGCCGGCGTCGGTGCAGGTAGTCGAGGCTGGGCTGTGAACCACTATATGATGGCCCCTAAGACACACACATCCAGAAATATTGCTGCTGAACTACCGTCATATACGTTGGTGTTTTGAAACAAGGCTGGCAACACAAAGAGTTAAAAGGCAAATAGCTAAACATGAAGAACAATCCAAACAAACTCACCCTGACATAAGCCCTCATGGGGGGAGGCTGGGCACCCGGTGTATAGTAGCCATCTGGAGGGTATCTATCACGGGAACTAGGCTCCTGGTGGTAAAGGGAGTTGGCCTGTCCTGCTGATGGCGGGGGCATATCGAGAGGAGCGGGACTCATTCTGACCAGGCCATCCCTCTGTGATGGGTAAGGCTGTGGGGGAGGTGGCGGGCCGGTGTAGGTCCCGTGACGACCTCGGTCATGGTGCGGAGGGTGAGGGTAAGAGAAAGGTGGACCAGAGTGAGGGGCCTGGTAGGGGCGCTCTGGAGGGCCATAGCCAGGATAGGGGTCCTGGTAAGGGGGTCCTGACTCACTGGGGGGAGGTGGGTTACGCATGTAATCCCGAGGGACATACTGCGGTGGCTGTTGGTAAGGGTACCCTGAGAAATAAAAAAAAGCAGACAATTATTAAAACAACTTTCCCATTAAATGTCCTAATATAAAGTAAAAAAGATAGCAACATTGAACCGGTCACGCATACAGAAGCTGATTATGCATCATTCAGTTTACTTGACCCCTACCTGTGGGGTATTGAGGGGGGTCATACTGAGAAGCAGAAGGTGGTGGGCGAGTGTCATAGCACATCTCAGGGAGCGGTGCCTGCGGGTAGACTGGTGACCCTCTGGCTACCACAGGCATGTGCTTCACCCCAGAGAGGTGGTCCACTGGCATCCTTTGGTGGGCCATGGCATGAGGTGGGAGAGGCATACCAGGTTTGGGGAGCACAGAGTCCAGGCTACAAGAATAAAAGCTAGAATTAAAGAAAATATAACGGGCTGATAGTCAATGAGTCAAATAAACAAACAGTCTAATGTTTACACTCTGTAGAGTTGTGAACAACAAATATATGGAAAATGTGTTATTCAAGAGGAATTTGACTGAAAGGTGAATTTATTTTGCATTCATATTCCCATTTTTGTAAACAAGAACAAGATACAGATACCAGCCATCACAATTAATACATTAAGCCACCAACAAAAAAAAAGGTTGTTTAATAACAGGCTACACTTTTAAATTAAATATTAGATTTTTCCGATGAATATTGTAAATTTAATTTTAAGTATTTAAATTGTATTTAATTTATGGGAATGCAGTCGCGGTTAACATCTCAAATATTTGTTGGTCTAAACTAAATTGCAGGATGTATCCAACCCTGCTCAGTGCAATCAGCTGCTGTTCATCACAAGAAGAAGAAATCAGCATTCTCCATGGCATGCAGTTACCATTTCTTTGTCTGACAATTAAATGCATTCACAGAGAATGCAATACTCACCCATCAGGTGGTGATCCTGGGGCACTGGGACTCCCTCCATCCATCTTCATGGGTTTACGCAACAGTTCATACGGGACTGAGTCCGTGCCACGGGCAATTAGCTGGGGCAAGGAAGGTCCACCGCTACCATTGGTGAGAGGCGAAGGCTTCCGGGTCACGGCTACGTCAAGAGGAAGACCCTCATCTGTCATGAGCCCTCCTGAGCCAGGGAGGCGAGCTGCCAAACGCTTATTCATTTTACGATACCTGACGAACATAAAACGCAGTACAAATGTATGAGAAATTCTGGATGGTGTAAACACAGTTAAAATGTTGACTGCAGTATCTAATAAAAATGCTAAATGTTGATATTTAAATCAGACTCACTTCTCCAGTTCTTCCTGAGAATGAGCAAAGGTGCAGCTGGCTCCACGAGGACAGCCTCCCTTCTGCTTCATGTCGCGACACATGTATGTCTTGTACTTGCTGTGCTGAGGAGGCTAACAAGAGAAGTCAAGTATTGTTTCAATAGAGATAATATACACAACATTTGTGTCATTATGGTAAAACTTTATTCATGGATGTTGCCTAGCATAACAACAAACAGAGTTGAACACTGAATAGTAGCAATATTTAACATTACAGTCGGTGCTGGGTGATACAGACCAACACATTTCAATCTAATACCTCAATATGGATGTGTTACAAATTAAAGGTGAAAAAACAGACCACAATAGGTAAGTAAGGTGTAAGGCCAACTTGTCATTCCTAATGATGATGATGGTTAGACTCTAATCTCCTATGGGTTTAGCCTGGGTTAATTAATCACTATACAAGGGATGGGGCCCAGCTCTTCTTGTGGTCCAATGGACAGACTTACCTGTTGAGGGTCAGCTCCTTTCTTGCTGTGGTTCTGGATGAAGTCCACCAGACCATGCACCACTGTTTTCACTGCTACCAACCCTTTCTCGAGCTGCTCCCATGTGGGAGGGGGAGCATCTGTGGAAACAGAACATGACAAACAGAATGTAATCTTAATTATTTAATTTATGGTAATGACTCGCAACAATTTTAATGAGTTGCTGCCAATTGCTGTCAGTTGTATCAGCGCCGTAGAATAAAATTGGTTTATGCTGGTTAGCTGGGTTAATCAAGCTCAAACTGTATGGCCACAATTAAACTGAAGTCTGTTATATCTGTGAATACACTTCAAGCATTTCATTTACAACCACATCCCAAGAATGTGTCGCTTAGCGGAATGAAACAAAAATGGTCTGGATGGCGAGTCCTTCGGTCTACAGCTTTCAGGTTGCCTCCAACTGCAGATTCAGACAGCGCCAAAGTAACTAATGCTGGAGCCCCGCTAAAACCTGCATTCACATATGCATTTTAGTTAGTCCATTGTACCGGCTCGGTATAAATGAGCATACGCTACATGCCAAATTGTTATTGACAATGTGCATTTATGTTATTTTCTGCATTTTCTATGTTTTCCCACTGAAAACGTACTAAAATGTGACCCCAAAATCCAGCTAAGCTGGGAATTTTGTGTACCTGTACACTCCTAATTACAACATACTAGACATATCAGAAAAGATAAATTGGAATAATGCAGAAGGTGTGTAAGAAAGTGGCGATTCAATGGCCACTCTTTGGGTTCCAGCTTGTGACACCGTGTGAAATGGACTTAATCCTTGCGTCACTATAAAACCAGGGTTCTTGAAGTGTGCTTGTTTCTTACCAGGACTGGGATCGATGTTGGCCAGTAGTTCTAGGTGGGGACGCAGCCTGTTTAGGTTGGCTGGGTCTCCGGTCCTCTGCAACGCAATCGTCAGCTCCTGGACACTCTGAGCAAATGACGCCGGGGTCTGCAGCTATGATGAAATCAGAAAAAGAACAGGGAGTGAACGCTTTGGTAGGTTTAGGCAGACAGGACTTCTATTGTAGGAACATGCTTTAATATAAAGAGCTTAGAAACTGCATCATTTATAGCATAACGGCACATAAATAATCTAGAAAATATGCCTTTATGGAAACAAACAAATCAGAAACAGACAGTTACTTCTCTCACATACCTTATCTATGATAGACTGCATGTGTGACTTGTGAGATTGATCTCCATATAACAGAGAAGACCACTGGTCGGGTGCGATGCGCAGCCCACCCTCCATGGCAATCTGAACTATCTGAGAGTCATGCTCGCGCCGCAGAGCTTCGTAAGTACGAAATTCCTCTTTCAGCTGCATCAGGGATGAATCTTCATCACGTTTGGTCACCTAAGTAGCCACAAAGGAAGAAAAAAAAAAGAGTTAATTGAATTTTGGGGTTTAACAAAGCTTAAAACTCTGAGTCGTGGATTGGATCCGCACAAAAGAAAAAAATGGAGCAAATCTTTTGCCGCCAATACTAATAGCAGATAATTGTTGATCTGTATTGACAGATACAGATACCTTTGTTTTTTACGGCAGCTGGTCAACAATTTCTTTTGCCACCGTCCCAAAGAGCATTAAATCTGCTCTGAAGTCTGTAAACGTAAACAATTCTAAATGTTATCCTTTTAATTAGTTAGTGGGGCTTTTTTTGTTTAAAAAAAAATAAAATTTAAATGATTAGGAAATAAAAGACTGTATTTTTATTGATGAAAAATGCATATTTTACAGAATATTGGAAAATAACCGTCGTCAGTAAAACTGTATTTCACACTGAGGATTAACGTTGAGCTGTGTACATGAGCGGTTCACATGTGTGCCGAACTGTGAGGGGGAATCCTTTGGGTCACGGATCGAGTGGACAGTGGTCCGTTACACCGCTACTCTTTGGCTTTTACTGGGTTTTTTATGGGTTTCACAACATGTTGATGACTGATGAGCGACATAACATCTCCCTTGGGGAAATACACTAAACACCTTCAACCCGCTGAACCCTAAAACCCGCCGGCAGGAGTTTTTTAAACAATCAACAAAACTACAGTTTCTCCAAAATTGATAACACTTGTGGCAACTTGGAAAAATGTTGGATACATAGTTTTATCAAAGAAATTGAAGTAATGTTTTTCTCTTTTTTATGAATTATGGCATTACAACTGTGTTATACTGTACAAAAGATATTTAAATTATCCCTTGCTATAGCCATGGTTGAGCTGTTTCCATAGAGAGGTGCAGGACTTATATATTGCAGTAAAAAAACAAGTTCACAGAGAAACAGAAAAATGTGACAGAGTTCAGAGAGTGAAAAATAACAAAAAGACAAGTAGGTATCTACATGACCAGGGCCTAAGTCAATTAGTCCTGTTGTGGAGCAGCACTACATGTCGTACACTACATGTCAGTGACGTACCTTGAAGCAGGAAGCTCTGTAGAGGAGCTGCACCACATGGCCAATGCTTGTCTTAGAGGCCTGCGGGAAGCGTGGCTCAAGCCTCTGAACTACAAAGAGAACCAACACCTTCCTGGACAGTGCAGATCCATCCTCTAGAGCAAGAAGGACCAACTTGAGGGCTTCCTCCTGCATGGCTAGGAAAGGAAAAACAAAAATCATGAGTAAAAGGGGGATTGCATAAAAGCAAAGATTTACAGAGGATATTCGTACTATCTGATATGTGCTGGTTTCATTTTCACAGGTCATGTAAAACTACATACCTGGGCCTAGAAACTGACATCCTCGTGCACGCACGGCCGCCCACAGATTGGAGGAGAGCTGCTGAGGATTCTGGTGCTGCAAGATGAGTTCGGTGACCGTTCGCTCACCCAGAGAGCGGGCAGCTCTCATGGCTCTAACGCGGCCCTCCTCTTCCACCAGCTGGCAGTGGACCAGAGTCACCAGTTTCCTCTGCATGGGTCGACTCAGCATGCTCTGGGCCGTGCTGCTCAGGCCCACACCTGGTGAGAGATTAGACAGGTTAACTGGTAAACCAAAGGGAATATTAACTTGGATACAATATACACTCATTTGCCAGTTTATCAGGTACAGCTATCTTTAAATAATGCAGTCTAATAAAACAATCCTGCAATAAATCTTACCTTCATGAAGGTTATAATGTTCCGTTTTTGTTGAAACCGTTTTAGAGAGCTGCTGATTCAAAGTCATGATCATTTTGAATAATGTAGTTGCACCTCTAAATCAAAACAATTTACAGTTTACTTCCCCGTTTACAATTCCTCATTTGTAAATCAGAGTAGCTACTTTTTAGCAAAAGGGAATTGCATTAAAAGAACTGCACGTATAACTCACTCCTGATTACATGGGTGTGCTCATTAAGAAGAAAAAAAGACTCATGACTGGTCAGAAGATAAAGTTATTTGTTGTTACCCCCTTGATACAAGAATGGGGGTGCATGTCTCCAATGTTGCTCCAATAAAGCCGGAAGGTTCAACAGAATGACTTCCCTAAATGTTGTTCAATTATGCCGGGTGCAGTAGGATAATAGGAAATAAGTGCATTATTTGGTTTAATTGTACTTATATTTATTTACTTGTGTATAAATACACTATGATTTAAATATATAATTTACTCGTTATGCTATGAAAAGAGCCTATTTAAATTGTTCCAATGAGAAATACATTTTGTTACAAGCTTTTAAAGTCTATCACTTTCAATTATTAACATGGCCAATGATTGACTGAGGAAACTGCCTACTATTGGCACATCTAATGAAACCAATACATTTACTGCAGTTTTGTGATTCTGCAATTTACAAAATTTTGGATTTAAAGATGTGGATGCCCTGTTCTACGTTTACCTCAGGTGAACAATATACTAGCTTTTCAACAAGTCGTCAATGAAAACAAAGCCATAAATGATGAATCAATAAAAATAACTATGACCTTTAAATATTATGGTTTTGACACCGAGTTGTGGTGGTATTGGCAACAGCATATATGGAATACCCGTTTGAACACCCTTTCTTTGAAAATATTCCAGTTTTAAATGTATAATATATATATAAACAGCATAATAATATCCCACTCATTGAAACAATGTCCTTAAATTTTCATGCAATAATTTTTTGTACAAACCGGTTCGGCCATGTAATTATTATCACTTCTACAGCCATCAACCAGAGTTGAAAAACTAGTTCTGCTTTTCTATTTTTAATGACTTTCGATAAATAACAGAAAACTGGCAATATGTCAGCTGATGAGGTAAAACATGTAATTGCCTGTTATATCTGTGATGTGAAGTTAATGATGCCTGTAAGTGGGGTTGTGTTTAACCCTGTTTACGAGAACAGTCTATTTCCTGACACAGTGATGTCATACACACAGCTTTGTGAGTGGAAATTTGCCGACAACGCCAAGTTCAACAGTTGTAACATACGATCATGTTTTTAAAAATGCTATGGAAATTTGGAAAAAATGACTTTTTTTTTATAACTTTGGTTTTCAAGCCCCTTCTTGTTCATTTCATGAAACTGACATGCAAAAATAACCTCAAGCACTATTTTTTGAGACGGCTACATGGGCACATAAAAAAAAGAAAAACGCGAATTGCAATGCAAAGCATATCGAGGACTGGACTACCAATGTTGACAACAACCTACAGATTATAATTTAAAGGCAACAACAGTGTCAATATATCATAATAAAGTTAACAAGCAAGTTAAGTTATGTCTGTACCTCTGGTGTTGCTGAGAGGTTTGAGGTAGAGGGCCAGCTCCTCCACACACTGCCTGGCCTCCTCATAATGCTGCGAGTCCTCTGGACTGGTAATCAAGGCAACTGGCTGAGCCTTAGGAACCTGAGGCAGGACACCAAGAGGGACATAATTAGAAGAACCAACAGATATCGTTGAAGCTTTTTAGTAGAATGTTTTGAGTACAAGTATTTGATAGAATAGCTCAAGAGTATTGTGTGTAGTGGAACAGTGTCATCATTTGTTTTATTATTATTATTATCAGATGTATTTAGCTGTTGTCGCCAATACATCAGACTGTCCAAATTAATCATTAAAATACCTCTTTGGATGTACATGCAAATGCAATTAAGATGAAAAGTGATAAATTGAAACGGTATGACCAATTGAAAACCATGTACATTATAGAAATGTTGCTAAAGTTGCAATCATCTATACACTGTCAGCAGAACATAGCTACTGAAACAAAACCACATATGTTTAATAAAGGAAATTTTAAGTTGTACAGATCTGTCAGTGTCAAGTACAATAAAACATGTGATGCAAGTGCCCTGTGTCCTAGGAAGTGCTTATTATCCCATTAGAGACATGGTGAGAGGCAACTACTAGAGTATGCTTCACTAATTATTCAATTTACCAAATCACTACTTACTCTATGGCCAAAGCAACAGAATATGACATTTTAAGAATCACTGCATTGTACTGATGGCTTATGCTCCATTCTCTGTATGTCATGGCTTGTTGAACTTCACTTATCAGAGTAGAACATGCGAATACACACCATTTAAAATAAAGCCAAGATACTGGGGGAAGCATTTCAATGTCATGTTTGTATTTTTCATTGGTTGTATCACAATAAATAAAGTGAATCCTATGACATTTTTTAAAAAATTAAAGAAATTAACCATCTTTACGTTTTCTTTGATACTGACCAAAACAACCATCAGCTCTGGGACATTATGATATTTTCATGAACGAAAATGGAACCGAAACATTGTAATAACTCCTATTTCAATCAGATTAATTTGATGGGACATCCTACCCTTCTAATTTTAGTAGCACAAATATGCAAGGCACTCTGCTAAAAGACAAGACATCACAGTCATGACTATATTGGACACACACATAATTGATGCACTGACATTATCCATTGTCATACCTGGAAAACACCATTAGCGGTGCCTCGCCCTGTTGGACAGGGCTGGAGGGAAATATTGCTCCACTGATAATGCCGCCACTCAGAAAACTAAAAGAATTGAAGTAATTGCTCAATGACTAGAGCGTGACTCATAAAGGAATCTCCAAGCTTTGTGCAATTGCCGGTGAGTAAACCTCTAATAAAAGCCATAAACAGTAATTTGGGAAACATCGTATGGTCAAGATCGGAATGGTATTTTAAACTGTTCCACAACTCAAATACATGCATTAGCTGATATAATTAATCACAAGCTAGCACCAACAAGGGCTCTGCATAAATCTAGTCAACACAAAATCTGTGTCATAAATTGCTAAACAAGTGCATTAACACACGCAGGATTCTTACCTGGCCTCCCACCAGCTGCAACAGGGCAGAGTTCACAGGTAGCTGCTCGATGTCTGTGCTGATGGCTGTCTGGTCAAAGGGACAGGCCTTACGGTGCAACTTGTTCAGGCACATCTTGCAGACAGTGTGTCCACAGCCCAAGCTGATGGGCCGGCGAACAGTCTCCTCAAATGTCTGTGTGCAGATCGGGCACAGCAGGAACTCTGTCCATTGTGGGGCTTGCACTGGCATGGTTATATGTGGATCGGACGAGTGTGTGTAAATGTATGTAAGCTTTAACACAGAGAAAAAAATCTAATAATATATATGGAAGATTCCACTGGAATCAAGAATGTGTCTTCCGAACTCAATTGTTCTTAAATGTCCTCACACATTGTGGATTTTGGATCACATCTCGTGATGAATACTGTAAAAGAGAAAGACAAAGATAATTAAAACTCTGCAAACATTCAATAATTGTAACAACTTTGCATACTTTTAAAAAAAAATGTAGTTTTATAATAATTTGTATATTATATTCCAACAATATCCAAGTGCATTAACAAAACATGGTTGTTCTGTGCACAAGTGCATCTGTAATTGAGAAATGCATTAAAAGGCAGCGGGATGACAAAGTAACATTCTCGGGTGGACTACCGATACATTACTACATTAAAAAGCTAAAACCTATAACCGAGTGGCTGCTTTGCTTTCTTCGCGGTATGCGGTGCTCAATACTAAACAAAACATATACGAACAAATAAAAGAGGTGACACAGCACATATTAGTAAGATACCGATGAAACAAGCGACGCAGAAGGATCAAAACAACTGCTGTGTGGCCTACTCAGAAGAGCTGGTAACCACTATGACTATGGACAAAGGGTCGCGGAGAGGCTAACAACCAAGTCCTTCTGCGCTATCTAACTTGTTATGAGGCTAATGTTTGCTAATAGAGTTCATAAACATTATGCAACGAATTGTTTTTTTTTTTTTGTCAACTATTTTGCTTTTGTGACAGTTGCAGTTTTTATTCTTGATTATACACGAATGAATGTTTTGTCTGAAATGAGGCAATGTGTGAGCTAGCTAATTGTTGGTAGCGTTAGCTCGCTGTTAGCGGGCTACGCTATGGGAGGCTAGCCTGCTAGGTTGGCTAGCTGGCCAACGTCGTCCTGTTAGAAAAAAATATATATACACACATATAATAATAATAAAACAGCATTTGTTGGTCGTGATACAGTCATTATTCGGAAAGTAGCTTTGGTTTAGAGTCCATCACGTTGCACTATCTAACTAGATCCATTCACGTTAGTTACCATTTCTCGCTTTGGTCAAGTGAAACGACAGCTCGAGAAGAACCACAGTGACACTGGAAAGTGGAGCCATTTGAATCGCAGCGGCGAGATTATGTAACGCTAGCATCCGAAACTACCCAGCAACACAACCGCCTTGGACGTGTATTTAATTCCGCCCGACACACTGATTTACTAGAGAATCGGGATGTCCAGCACCCTACTAGGATTGTGCTTTAATCACGTTTTGAGCCGCAGCTAACGCTTCCACGAATACTCTTCTCGGCACGGTGAACAAACCACACTCCTCCCTCTTTAGCGGTTAGCTCGTGAGCTAGCTCCCTGTCGTGTTAGCAACAACCAACGCTAACCAAAGCTATGCGTCATAAATGGGAATAAAACCAAACATGCAGCTTCCACCATTGTATCCCGTCAGGAGGAAAATGTTAATTATTGTCGATTGTACTCACTCATTCCAAAAGACTTGGAAGATTTTCATCTTTCTTTAGGAAATTGTTGCGATATTTTCTTGCCATGTCGACTGTGCAGCTTAGCTGCTGCCGAGGTTTGGGGAGGGTGTCAACTCAACAACAGAATCGCTAGCCGGTTACAGCTAGCTGGGCAAGACGTGTGTGTGTGCGCGTGCATGTTTGCTCGCGCGTGTCTGTGTGTATGTGCTCATGGCGCCCTCTGCTGTCACTGGGCCGCAAGCACACCCACAAAACAGAACTGAGCAGCATTTGCCAGAGTCTGATCACATCTGGGGGATTGTGGCAACTGGCAAGTAGAACGTTGTCCCAATTAGGCTGACTGTGCACGAGCGCATATGTGTGTGTGTGCGTGCGCACGCGCGCCAATGAAACAGACAGAGAGAGAGGAAGAGAGAGAGAGAGAGAGGGAGAGCAGGGATGAACCGCGATAGCGGGATGGATCAGATGTATTGATAAACAAAAACAACAAAAAATAATCAACCATCAGTTCTTTTAAAGATGAAAATAATTTAGGCTAAAGCCCTTATTATTTGTATTTTTAAATATATTTTTCCATTGGCTCATTACTGTGTGCAGGGAGTCAGTGTTACTGCACTGCACTTACGCAACAGAGAGCTTCACTCGGCAACGGGTTCGCGAGGAAAGGACTAAATTAAAGCAGACATTTTTGTATTCATTTTTTTTTGTCTAATCCTACTGATTTCTGAAGGGATTACAGGACCAATCATGATTGAGAGGCTGCTGCCTCGCCTGACACTGCCCGGACCAGGAACAGTGTAAACAGTGAGCGGGAGCACATCGCCACGATCTGGAGAAACATTCGGAGATGGTATTTTGTTTCCTTTTTTTTTTTAAATCCGGAGATGAAAGTTGTTTTCTCGCTTATGTAGGTGACCGACCCGAAGATGCGCGCTGCAATATCTGCACAGTTGACGCAGGTTTTAGAACGGATGGTAACTTACATTTGTGCAGTTGCACCATCATTTATGGTAACTTTAAACGCTGAAACTGTGTTTTAAAAAACACAATATTCACTGAATATCCCGGTACACTATTCACTGTGTGTGTGTATGGCTTCAGAGAATGTGCTGTGAAGCTTACTTTGTTCATAATATAAGAGATATTTGTGAAATTAGCCAGGTGTTATTCATATGATTGACAGTGTGACACAGAATCTTCAAATAAGTCGATTTCTTAGGGCTGCATAGTTCAAACCTTTCTCTCTCTGCTGGTTTACAGAGGACATTTAGTTACACGGCATATTGTTGATTTTGGTTGACAACAGACAATTCATAATGTTGTTTATTTGTGCAGGGGCTCAGTTGCAGGCAGCAGTTGCTTATTCTCATTCTAAAGGATTATCCGGTGCACTGCAAAGTAATCAGTGGATAAGTCAACGTGACTGAATCCACATTACATATCTCCTCACCAGGCAGAACAGATAGAAAGTAGCCGGTAACAGAGATGTTACAGAGGAGACATGGTTTTGTCCACATGCCTAAAACTATTTTTTATTATCAATAGGATCTGTCTGGACTTTGCTGTGCATGACCAGCCAATGGAGGAAGAAAAGGTGGCTGTTCAACCAAAATCCAGTTCCCCTTTACCTACTGGGATTCCCATTAACTGGGGACTCATCACTGGCCCTGTCCCTGAACCTGTGTTCCCATCTTTTTTGAGCACCCAACTTCCTCCTCCTCAGAGTTCGGCTGTTCACGCTCAACAAACCAAGGTGACGTCCCTCACACAGAGAAGGACAAGGGGGAGAGATCGAGAGAAAGAAAGAGAACGATTGGACACAGACATTTTTGTGAGCAGTCCCGCCGGACAGATTTCCTCCGAAGTCCTTCTCAGACAGAGGCCCAGAGGAAAAGGTCAGCTATCTCTGCCTGCCCCCTCCTGGCGGTCAGGCACTGCGAAGAACTTCAGCAGTAGTGATGAAGAGGAGGAGGTTGAGGTGCAAGTCAGTTTCGAGATCCACAGCCCTCCAGCTGAAGCCCGAGGAGAGCAGCTCTTCCAGGAGGGAGCGGGAGCTGAAGACGAGAGGTCAGAGAGAAATGAGGACCAGGTCAGTTTTTTGACAGGCCAGCCTTGTGGGCTCGGGGAGGGCACCAGTCTAGAGAGTCTTCTGTCTGATAACTCAAGCAGCAGTAAGGATGACACATCTCCTCCTCCTGCTGCTGCTCCTCCTCCTCTACCTGTGCTCTCCTCATTCCCTGCCACCACCTCTGCTTCTACAACCGCTTCCATTTCGTCTTCCACGTCAACCAGACACTGGGCACCACCCAAGGGCTTCTGGAGAGTAGTGCGCCCTGAAACGTTGCTTCTAAATGGTGTTAGCCCCGACAACACACCCTCCACTTTACCTCTGAAGGACAATGCTCAGACAGAAGCACCGACAGAGCCTCAACAGGATTCTAAACCAGCCGAAACAGGCACCAGGAGCGATGCCGCAAGTGTGGCGGACGACAGCGACGCATCCTCAGAGTTCAAACACTCGGACAGTGTGGAGTGCTACCTGGACAGATGTGAGCAGAAGGAGTTAGATGCCGGTGACCTCGCCAAAGAAGTGTGCAGTTCAGACAGCTCGGAGAGCATGTCTTCAGAAAGTGGGCTACTCTCTACGGATGAAAAATTTAAGGTGAAGCGGAGAGCGTATGTAAAGTTGAGGGAAAGAACCCCAAACTTTATGGAGGAGAGCGAGCAGAGCGGAGGGGAAGGTGCCGGCTATTATGGAGACACAGCGTACGGAGGCGATTATAAAGGTAGGTCTCTTGAGGGATAGAGTATGCATTTAATGTCAAATGTAAACATGTTGTCAGTATAAATGTAAAAATAAAAATAAATGAAAAGAGAGAGAGCTGTAAAAGTGCTGTAAAAACCTCTGACATAACATTCTGTAATAAAAGAAACAGGGAAGTTGACATATACTTAAATAAGTGGCTCAGTCATATAGTTTCTGGACTTCGTGCACTATGTGTCATGGGTGCTAACTGTTGTCAGCTGGTCCGGGGTCTGCTGCTTGCTAGTACCAGTGGAGGCAGAATAATTCAGCTCAGTGCTTCAGAAATAGCATTTCCCTTCAAAACATTCTAAAGCTTTTTTCATAATGTCAACATTTCATCTGCTTATAACACTGTTCGGCTTCCACAGCCGTTTAAAGAGCCTTATCCAAGCCTGGGCCTGTCTACTGATGATTTTGTATAGAAGCGCAGTATGTAACCTGGCTGATTCCCAGAGTTGAACAGATGTCAGATGTGCAGATGTGCATGAGTTTGTTGCTATTATTAGCACTCAGAGCGGTGGGGGAAGTGTCCCTGTTTTTGTATCTGTGCACTAATGAATGTCTTTTGTATAAAGTGGGAAATTATGTATTCTTATGTATTTGTGATATCGTGTTTTTGTCCTGTGTGCGTGTGATTGTGTCGATACCAATACAGTCAGTGCAATCCATATCGGCAAATCTACGATGATCAGGTGATTTCTCCCTCTTGTCTCTGGGGAATCTGCCTTTATCCGCCTCTTAGTGGTTGCATAACCTGTGTTTTTGTTTTTGACCGACATTAAGGATCAGTCAGGGATAACCTATGAGATTGTCACGGAATCTAATGGTATGACGGTTTATGAAAATCCTTACAATAATACAAAGACCCAATTATTTGTAATACCCACAAGTCCCTGTAGGTCACATCATGGCTGATGGCTCTTTTGGCAGCAGTATTTTTCCCAAGCGACCACAACATGGTCCACTAAATAAGAAGTGAACCCTAAATTAGAATAATACATTAGGCTAGCAAAATGTTGAGGGAAACAAAGGCAGGAAATCCATGTTTTGTGGGCGCAAAACCTGATGATCGTTTTAAAGCTTTAACATCCAGACTTTATTCATGTACATATCATCTGCTGTGATATGTACTTTTCCTCTCTGTTTTGCTAGTCGCAGGTGCCCATGGGGGTTTGGACAGCGCAGACTCAGCCATTCTTGCTCTGGAACTTGAACCCTATTTGAGGTGAGCAATGCAAAGCTGCTTTACGTGCAGACATACAACTTCTACTATTTATATCCTCTATTCATAAATTACACTCTTTCATTAATTCCACTCTTACAGCTCCACTTTCGTGAATTAAGGACATGTCTTTTTTACCGGATTGAAGCTGTTAGTGTCAAACAAACACAGCATACACATTTCATATTTTGATAAAGAGCTATGGATATCAAATACAGTATATTGATGAAGCTGACATTCTTTCAAAATAAGTTTATGAAATAAAACTCCCTTTTGCCAGATATTTTCAAACTGTGACACTTTCCAATAGAATAGACACAAAACAAAAACATAATTAATACTTATGAACTTTTTGTCGAAATTGTACCTTCTTGATTCTTGTTGTTCTGATTCTTGTATGTAACCGTAGAATGCACTTATTGTAAGTCGCTTTGGATAAAAGCGTCAGCTAAATGAAATGTAATGTAATGTAATGTAATGTTATGGAGTCACACTTTAGGTGTTTAATTCTGTTTTTAATTGTTAAAGCAGCTGTAAAAAAATAGTTTGTGTTACAGGAGAGACAAAACAAACATCCCACCACTCCCCCATTCCTGGGATCTTACATCGTGTCACTCACAAGGGGGTTATTGATATTGTACAGAGCTATTCAGTTTGAGTTACCAATGTATTAGTGTGTCTGTATACGAGAACCATATTCTTTCCAGGTGAAAAAGTTGTTCTATTTCTTCCAGAATTTTACTTTAAGAGATTAAAAAAACTATAATAAACAAATATTTCATTGAACACATGTGCAACTGAGCAATACAACCACAATGTTTTCAGTTACTTGAATTGTTCATCCGTCTTTCATTTAATATTTAATGGTAATTTTTCTTATTAACTGCAGAATGAAGCAGCTGAAACAGCCAAAACAGACTGCTACTGTGTGTCAGTGTTTGACTGTAATCTATTATATAACACAAAGTGTTCTTCTCTTGACACCCAGGAAATAATGAATCATACTCAGGCCATTACAAGGATAATCCACATGGCTGGTGTATCATGCTATCTTTATCACTGGGCCAGGGGATAAAGACAAGTACAGATGAAGCACAATGCAGAGCAGCTTAACTGCTGGGCATAAGGATAGATGGAAGGATGACGTTACTCTCTGCTGCTCACCGCCAGTACCACGCCCCAGTCTAGCTATCTGATATTACATAAAACAGCTTAGGAGGATGCAGCTTGATTCACTCACTCTGTGTTAAGTCAATCCACTGGGAATATGATGTCGCTGCATATGTCACAACACACAATAAGCTTTGCACATTTAAAGACGTCATCAAATATTGAATTTCACTCAAACAGATAGTGATATGCACCAGTTTAATCACGGCCACGTTGTCCACTGTTTTTTTAACACCTAAATGATTTATTGCTTTTCTAATTTGCACCTTTCTGCTTATCGTCAGGACACTTCTTGTAATCAGTGATGAGCTTCCTCTGAGCCCAAGACATGAACAAGCCAAGCTTCTTCTGGAGCGAGCACGACTCAAGGCTCGCTCCAATCACATTAAAAGCGATCGCCCCGGCAGACGCTCTCATTCTGATCAGAGATCCACCGTGTAAGTTGGCTACGTCTGCTTACGTGGGCTATGACCTCTTTGGCATCTTCACAAGTAGGATGTTCGAGACTGTGAATGTCCCACTTGTGCTGTTTTCTGTACATGTGCAAGGGTATGAATCAGTGTCGTGATAGCAAGTTTTCTTTTGGACAATCAGGAGCATTTGCATTGGATCCTGCATCCAAGACTACATAACAAACCTACCTGTACCCACTGCATGAACTGGATCTCCCATTGGAATTTATTAATTTGTTAATTTATCATTTAATTAATTTGTTCAATTAATTAACAAAAATCCCTTATTTTGAAAAAGTCTTTTACCTAACTGGGCTGTTGCAGTGAGATGGCTGACATTCAATTTCACTTAAATGTTCAGTTTTGCTTCACTTTCCTAAGACAATAACTTACAAATGAGTAAAACACAAGTGTAGCTCTCTTACAGATAAACTATGTGTTGCTTTAATATGCATTTCTGTGTCATTCCTTGCAGAAAGAAGCAGCAAATAGAGTCTCCAACCCCAACACGTGTGCAGAAAGCTGTTCAAACCAAAGAAGATCAGGCAGCTCAAACTGTATCTGGTCCCCTTCTTATCCCCAACCAAGACACTTCCCCAGGGGACCAAGGTGGTCGACCTAGACGGTATGGTTGTTCCCCCACACGGGTGCGCTTTGAGGACGAATCGGAGAAAGAAGCAGAGTCTCGATACTTGGATAGAGTGAAACAGCGTAGCAGGTCCGTGGTGCCCAAGTCCAAGAGTAAAGAAAGCAATACGGATTCTAGCAGTAGTGGTTCAGAGAGGAGCAGAAGCAATCGAAGCGTCTCTCTGCCTCCTTCACAGACGAAAGACATTGTGGGTGTCAGTGGTGAACCCACAACAGTCATTAAAGAAATAATAGTGCTGGTGAAGAAATGTGAGGCATGTGGCTCTGTAGTCAAGGAGCCTCAGCCAGTCTCATCACCATCAGAGCCAAAGAACCCTGAGCCACAGCAGCCTGAGGACCCACGGGAAAAAGCGTCTCATCGCTTGGTGCCTCATAACAAGCCAGAGGCAAGTACTCGTCCTAAAGCTCCTCTGACTGTCACGTTTGCAGGAGCTTATGTTCTGGGGGAAAATAAAGAGACCAACACGGGGTGGAAACCATCAGGGTTTGGGAAACTGAGGAGAAGGAGCAGGAAAGGAGAAAGTCGACTGGAGTCTGGCCATGGCCCTTACGGTCCGTCTTGGGCTCAACGGCGTAACTCGAATCCCAGGAACAGGGTCAATTTGAGCAGAGTGGGTTCTTTTGCGCCAGATAGCCCCGTCGCTGCGGAACCCCATTTGCTGGAGGCCTCTGATGGATCGAGAGAATCACCTCCAACATCGCTGCCGATAAAGTCTGCCCTGAAGTCAAGTTCAAGGAATCGCTCTGCTGCAGGTCAGTCCACGGTTCAGTTCCAGATGACCTCAAATCAGGGAGGCGAGGGAGGATCCCAGCACTCTGCCCTCCTGGACTCCCCAGATGCAAGAAGGGAGTGTGCAGTGGCTTTGACCCAAGGGACCCCTGCAACAAGCAACCCAGTGCCCTGTATCAGGCCCTCCACCCTGAGGTACTCCCCAGCCCGGCTCACCACTGACCTACCAGCTGCTGAACTCTGGGATGCCACTCCAGATGGAGCAGGTGAGTGGTCATTGGGGATGAGCAGAGCCATAGATAGATTTCAGTTCCTCTGGACGGTCGTGTAGCGAGTTCAGGGCCTCTGCCATTTACACGCCACGTGGAATGATACTGTTCTTTTTGATGAGAGGATTTACTATTCTGGAAAAGCAGTAGAAGAAGTACTTTCTTCTATTGTAGCAATACCCCCATAAAAGTACTGTTTACTAAAAATATTGAAAAAGGTCCTGCCTTCAATAATAATTCCCAACGAATATATATACAGTATATATAATGCTCATCAAGTAAATGACCAGTGCCTTAAAAATTACACTTTGCAGTACTCTCTCTAACGCACTGGGTAGCACGGTGCATGGTCAAGGCTTGCTTAGGTTTAGGCAATAAAACCACTGAGATTGGGCTTAAAATAATTACGTAAACTACATAAAACGTAAACATATGCTCTTAGCTAACGGTACTAAGAGCGCTAACAGTACCAACTGCGGCTTTGTGCTGACAACTAACAGGCTTTACCTGAGGGGGAACCGGAGGGTGGGTGCTACCCTTCAACGAAGCTGGAGGTCAGGACAGCATACCAGCTGTAACCGCATATGAGAGACGGGCACGCTCACATGCACGAACATGCACTAAAAGCATGCTCGGCGGCCCGGCTAGAAAAAGCTGGGATAACAACACACAGAGGGAGAGTGACTTCAATCTACTCCACTATATCTTTACATAGATAATAGTTGTTTAAATGTCCTATACTGCTACTTTATTCTACGTCATCACACTCCCGAAACATTTTCTCTGAGCTAATAATGACAGGGCTTACATTGTACTTGAAAGCCCGGTTAGTCTCATCTTCTTGGAGGTCCTTTGTGCTTCGGTATCAGACAAGGCATCAGTACCCTGGGAATTAGAACATGCTGGTATTACAAGCAATATGTGGAATTCACATATTCTCATTTGAAATGTTGCATTATAGAATAGAAGAAAATGCCATAAAATACAGTAGAACCGAACCAAACACAGTAGAACATACTGAACGGAATATAATATAAAAGAACGAAACAGAATGGAAATAAATGGAACGGAACAGAACAAAACAGAAGAAAATAGAATAAAACAGAACAAGAAATTTGTTTATTGACATAATCTCATTTAAAATGTTGCATAATACAGTAGAATAGGATTGAACACAAACAAAAAGATCAGAACATAATGCAATGGAAAACATTATTTGAAAAGGATTTTTGATATCCACTCAGTACATCCTTTTTTTTTACCAGGCCTCGGTGAACTTGGTTCAGGTCCTGAGTGCCGTCCTGCTATACGTGGCCCGGCTATGTCTCGGGCTGAGGACCTCAGAGCCGAGCTGTTGAGAGCAGAACATCTGAGAGCTGAGGCCATATGGGAGGAACACGCTGACGGGTCCAGGTAAGCCAAGATAACGACGCTCGTAGTAGCTTAGACATTAAATCCTTTGCCCCCTTCATGCTGTTCCCAAAACGGCTTGAGCGTGCCAGATTGGTAGCAGTTAGAAGATTAAAACTCTGACCTACAGTCCACAGGAAGTTGTTATTAAACTATTCTGTGAACATCAAGACAACCCTGCCCTCTTCTGGTAATGAAGACCCTCACTTGCAAAGGCCTTTTATAGCAAGATTTTTCCCTGAATTGTTCATTGGTGGTTTTGTAATATATAGTAATACATTTTGAGTCTATATTACTGTAAAGAAAAAGTAAACAATGTATAACTTACATTTTACAGAAAGCTGGATGGAAGGCCAAAGCTCTTCCTGCGTCGCTTCTTTTCCTCCATTGGTCTGAACAGTGTTGGTAGACTAGTGAAAGGAGGCCGCTCCAGCAGCATGGAGCAGCTCAGTTTACCCACTGCCCCCCGGGTCGGCTCCACTTCCCCAAGCCCCACGCGCAGACCACAGCCCATCATCCGCATGCAGAGGACGCCCTCACTGCAAACGCTCCACACGGTGAGCAAGAGCAGCAGACGTTTCTCATGTCACGCTATTACATTTGGTTCAGGACTGCTGTGCTGCTCTGCCGTCGCCTTTTGTTTTATCATCAAATAGATGTGGGAGAAAACCTATTATTTGCATGCCTTTAAACTTCCAGTTACTCATTTGCAACAATGGGCAAACCAAGGCTTTTCAGTATAATTGACCTTTCTGCCTGTACGGATGGTTCAAGGTTGACCATGTTTCCTTTTCTGTGGTCGCCCTCCTTGTTTTCCTTTTGGCAGCTGTGAGAGAAGCCATAAGCAGATGTAAACAACAGTCTGTTCCAGCCAATCACAGCCTGTGCTTGCATTATGTGCAAACATTGTTAGTTTTAGAGGGGCATTAGAGCCCAAAAGTTACTCTTTCAAAAGCCAATCGGAAGAATATTTTGCCAATATGAAAAACACAATTTGTGACAGTGCCTTTTATCTGCCACTAGGTGCTGCCACTGGCCCAACTGCGCAAAGCCTCCTCGGTGCAGAGTTTAGAGAGAAGGACCGAACGTTCAACAATACTGGGAGAGGTGCAGATACCGTATGGCCTGGCACCAAGGTGAGTGGCATGGAACGCTACAGTAGTAGCAGTATTAAAAAACGAATTATATATATACGTTTTCTCATGGCTGGATCTGAATTTCTGCCGTTACAGCCCTGATAGCCCTCAGCTTGATCTTCACAGGGCCCTGAGTGTTGAAGATGTACGTACCTCAAGGATTGTGCGTCCAGTGGCCCGGGTCACCCAGGCTTTCCCTGATGGGACCCTCCTCCTGGAACTCGTCAGACCCCCAAATGGTCCCTTTGGTTTCGTCATCTCAAGGGGCAAAGGTCGACCAGACACAGGTAACTCAATCCATATTGTCTTTGTGTCGTCTTAAATGAGGAACTCGGTTTAGCAGTTATTTCAATTTAGTGGTGACTTCCTTTCCTTTGCTCACTGCCAGGCTGTTTTTATTGTGTATCTTGAGACAGAATAGACAATAGAAGAGAAAGAGAATATAATTGACATGTCATTGTTCTAATATAAATTGACTTTATTGTTAAATTGGTCATCAAACATCATCAGATGCTTTTAATAATGGTAAAGCTGTTATATGTTATTTATTACAATATTGTGTGTCGGCCTATATGTTTTCATGGTTCAGTAAACACAAAGGCGTCCTCTATCTCTTTTTTCCGCTTCCACCTGTTTTTCTCAATTCAAATTCTATATTTCCCCTCCGTTCTCACACGATCCCAACACTCCTTCACCTGTATGTGTCTTTGCCTGTCATTGTTTCCTTCCCAGGCGTGTATGTAGAGAAAGTGGGTGACGGTGGTGCGGAAGGCCCTTACATAGGTCTACTTGGCATCGGTGATGAAATTCTGCAGGTGAACGGAGAGGCTGTGTCTGGACTCAGTCTGGACCATGTGACGCGGCTCATGACCCGGGAAAGCATCGCTTCTCTTCGGATCATTCCGGCCCGGCGCAACCAGCGCTGACTGGGAAGATAGGCCTGGCATAGAGCCACTTCTCCTGCAGCCGTGGATTATAATTCACCAGTGCAAACACAACGGATTGTACTGTAGCATATGGTAGATAACCAGTGTGTATTTCAGCACAGTTTTACATCTGAGGATGGCGACATGAGATTACGGGGTAAGAGGTTAATTCAACTATATGACACTGCAAGGGATTTGGATTACAAGGACGAATCAATAAAATAACCAAATGACCAATCTATCACGAAATACATCCAGGCCTCATTAGCTAGAAACTGCATATATATTGTGATATAAAATGTTTGCTAAATCAACTGTGTTTTTGGTCAGACTTAGTTGGATAGGGATCCTTTCCTTCACAACACATCTGCATTTTAACCTAATCTTAAAACTATATTTTAAAAAAGAAATGGTGATGACTGCATTTATTAGTATTTGAGACTCATGTTTTCTCTTTTCTCATTTTCAAATTGTGATTTATTTTGACACCCTAAATGACCCTTGAGTACAACCATATTTTGTTGCATGTTTAAAATGTCCCCATTAATCTAATTGATTATTTGTGATGATTGACTTGTTGAAGGATGTGCCACAAATGTAATCTTCGCCCATGAGACCCTAAACTAAAGAGCTATTTATTGAAAAAAAGAGCCCTCCACTGAACTGAAACTGCATCACAAATTACGTTTAAACATAAAATCAATTAATTATCTCTCTTTGTTTTTTAATGGATCATACTGTATTTCCCTGGGGCTCGGCAGGATCCCTTCCTTCATTTAAGTGTGCTGTATCAACCATTGCGTCAGGAAAGTGATACTTGTTTTCTTTGAAATAAAAATATTTTATTAACTTTCGTAACTCATGAATTATGCACACAACAACAACACCAAAAAACGTGTTCAATTGATTGCTGAGAAACATTTCAATTTAGAATATTCCAAACATGAATTGGAGCATCCTCCTAATTTGACAGTAAAACCCCTAATACTTAAATCAGTCTCAATTAAATGAATTAGGCCTATTGATTTGCAAATTTTAGATCATTCATTTGGAACCATAGTACCTATGTGCTCCAGCAACACAAATCTTGATGTTTTCCTACAAGATGCTGATCAGAAAGGTTAAAAGGGATTATGTGAGGCTGAGCAGGAAGCAGGATGATGGTCGTGACCGCTGCTTCAACAGGTGTTTAAAGGTCGTGACTAATCAAAAGGCTTGCTATTTTTTCAAATATTGGGTTATGTGGGTCTATCTAATGACGCAGTTTGCGCTGTATTTTGCCATGTAACGAGTTTATCTGACTAAATGTATGCGATTATTTAAATTCCGAAATGTATTTGACTAAAAGAGAAAAGAAAAAACGGTGTGGAAAATCCGTTATTAGGATGTACCCAGGTACCATTTAGGTTGTCCTGGACGTGGTCTGATATCGTGCTGCTTTTTTATCTGATGCAACCAGGAGCCGATACGCTTTTATCTCTGCCAGCCATGAGTCCCCACGGGCCCGGGGAACCGCCGTCCAAGCCCCCCCACACCCCACACCCCTACACCCCGCCCCCCCAACACAAACACGGACATGCAACAGCACATTCCGGCCTATTCATTTATACTTCTATTGATTTGTTAATTGATACAGAATTGTGTCCCGTTCGAATACAGCATCGTTATCATAATTACTCTCTCTTCAGTTGAGCCATCTATTGTATCAGTAGCACAACCCGCCCTAAGGCGCAGACATGGATATGGATTAACGGAAATACTCTTTTTAGGGTAAAATGACAATAAAAAAGAGAGACGACCCTCAGCTATCATCAGTTATCTTATTGCAAGATAAATTGGCTTAGCAAAAAAAACCTTTGTTTAAATTATAAATAGGTCAACAGCTTAACCTGAGCTTTTGTTTCTCTCATCAAAAAAATTAAAACACCTCCAAATAACTCAGGCTACAGTGTACCTCACGTTGTTACAGGCCGTTGCGCTATGCCTGTTTGCTTTTTTTTAATGCTTTGCCCTCCACAAGCCTATATAGCTCACGACAGCCAAATAATAATGAATCATTTCATAAATAATGGGTTTAGGGGCTTATCGGGAATGAAGAGGCCGCTGCCGTGCGCTTATCTCACTCGGCCACATTGCGGCCTGTGTTCCGCTCCCCACACTGAGGCAGCGCACTGGATGCGGCGAGGAATAACTCAGCTACACACACACACACACACACACACACACACACACACACACACACACACACACACACTGCTCCACAACTGGCAGGAAAAAAAAAAAAAGAAAAAACCTCAGACATGGATGACCCACTCACAAAATGGCTCCACTTACACAGTAACATCAACAACACGACTGGAACGGTAAGTGCAAAAAAAAAAATGCACCTCTATATTTAAACCAGCGTATTCGTGGTTCCTAAAGGTTGTAATTGGATTGCTATCGTCTACATTTTATCGGTGGTATGTACATTTGTTTCAGCCTAAATTATCCGCTATTGTCCGATCGGATGGTTCAGACTGTACGGGATGTAATAACGGATGCAAGGCCTATTGGAGAATTCCCAGAAATAAAAGTGCGCTTTTTTATTGGCGGTCTTTTGTTCGTTCATAATAATATTCCATGAACATTCATCGAGTTAAGTGTACTAAAACCCATAACGCTGTGTAGTTTATTCCAAATGACAAACCTTTGATGTTCGGCTTTAACAACAGCCCCACGGCCTACACCGCCATAAAACGAGAATCACACCTTATCTGACTTGTGTGCTATATGAAAATGATCAGGTCAAAGTGTTTTGGGATTTGTTTATTTTTTCTTGATTAAACTGAAGACGGAAAAAGGAGGTTTATTCCGACGACGAAGGACCAAGCTCTCTTCGTGGTGCTGGCATGCAATCTTTCTATAAGGCGATCATTTCACCTCTAAAACAGCCGAAATAAGCTTTTAAAATATATTAGAATATGACTTTATGCAGAACTCAAACGTCGGATTAAATACATTACGATATTAGCTGAACGTTATGACTAAGCAAGCATTAGATACGAAGATGTACTAGAAGAGCCATGCAATGCAGGAACCACAAGACAAAGCTCTTTGTAAATAACAAGTGAACATGTGAAAAATATCCCTGGCTCCAGGAGTATGATTTTTCTTTTTTAATTGGGACAAATTCATGATTGTATAATTAGCTTATAAGGAATCTATCACATCCCAGTAGGTTTAACGTAAAGAAAAGCTCATCCAACAGCTCACAAAAAGGACAAAATCCTCGAAAATGAAAACGTGTTTAAACGGAATTCTCGGAAAGAATTCGTGCTATCGTCCCCTGTGTCAAAATTGTCTGCATTCGAGTTTTAATAATACAATATTTTAATCTTGTGCAAAATGTAGTAATTAAGAAAATTAATGACTCTAGCTAGCAAGCAACTAATAACCTATTTACTGCTCTTTATCTATTTGTTTTGTCTGTAATTGATAATAATAATAATTATATAACTATAATAATACGAACATTTCATCATAATTAATTGTTATAATAATAACAGTGTGAATAGATTCCAACGGGCTTCCATAGAAAGCAAACGCCTGGTTATTCATCTGGCAGCTATATTGAGACTGTCACACATTATTCTGACATTAATGGCGCAACATCTTATTTAGGACGTAGTGGACTCGAGCGAGTGGTGACGGTATAAACATGATGGAGAAACGGCAGCCGGAGCTTCGTCCCGGGAGTCCCGACGAAGAGTCCGGTCCTGGAAAGCGGGAGGACTCCTCCATCATCTACAGACTGAACGGGTGCAAGGAGGAAGAGGAGCCGAGGGGAGAGGAGGGGGAGAAGGGGAGGGGAGGGAGCTTCAAGGGGGTTGAGGAGACGGATGACGTTCCTCTGCAGAACTCGAGCAACGGGACCAGCATCAGCATCATCATCAACGGCGTTGCCAAGGAAACTGCCTCTCACAACGCCCTTGACCTGAAAAGGGAAGTGCCGGTGATCGAGCTCTCCAGGAGGGACGCTATAAAAGCGCTGGAGCAGAGGACTGAAAGCCATTTGGTGCCGATCACGGAACTTCGCAGACCTCCACCGCTGCCGCTGCCGCCGCCGCAACGAGACGACGCTCGAATGGTCCAACTGAGCCCAAACGCGTTTCCTGTCCCGGCCCGGGCCATGCTCTACAACCTGGCGCAGCCTCTCGCCGCCATCAACAGGTAAAGGTGGAGAAAGACAGAATAAATAGCACGCAGATTCATGTGAATGTACGTTTTCATTAGATCACCATAAGTTTGATGGCTGCTACGTTGCGCTATTATGGCCCGACATGCAGGAATAGGCTTCGGAAGTTTTCAGTGCTTGTAGCATATTCAATATGTTGACATTATTTAGCAATATATGCAGGAATGACGGGTAATTATCCTATACATGTATGTGTGTAGGTGTGTGTGTGTGTGCTGCTGGTGCAAGGAGTGGGGGTTGTTGAGGGTTAGATGCAAAGAAGGAAATTATGTAAATTCATGTTTTCTCATATACCTGTGCATCTTTTGTCTGCTTTCTGTTGCTGTATAGTCTCGGAGGGGAGTCGGAGCAGTACAGCATGTACCCCAGCAACAGGGTAAAGCGTCGCCCGGCGCCTTATGAGGTTGAACTCGACGAGGGTAGGCACATTTTAGATCTTTATAAGTATGGTAAGACGCACTTCTGCTGTTTCCTCCTTCTGCCAATGTAGTCTCCAAAACATCCCTTCCTCATCTCCATTGTCATTCATCCACTGACATTGATCTATACCTAATCTGAGTGTTGCAGAAGATGTCCTAAAATAAATAAGTGTTTAACCCAGACAAAAAATACATCATAATTCATGACAAAAATGAATCCCGCTAATCTGAATGTCAAGTATATGTACCTGCATGCCATTAAAGTATGCTATACTTAGTCAGATTTGGGGTTTATTTCATTTGAAACCTCCTTTCTATCGCTGCCCACTCACTGCCATATACTGGGGTGGAGGATGGGGGTGCTGCTGCTGCCTCCATGCCAAGGTTTTACTGCAGAGTGGGCTGAAGGATTAAGATAGACTGGGTGTGTTCCAAGGGCGACAATAGCCTAGAAGACACAATTGTTGTGGGCGGGAGGATGTGACTACCTGCAGTGGAGTATTTTATATCTGAATAAATAAAAAGTCTAGAAAATGGAATAGGCAGCACACAGTCTCCCCTAAACCCTTTCCTGGGGTTTTGCATGCCAAACCAACCATTTCTCTTGTACCGCATGCACATAGTATTTGATACAGAGCATATTGTACTATATTGTGCAAGCCTCTATAACTTTTTATCCATCCTTCAGAACCCCATGTTCAGGGGAAGATTTTTCTTTTTAGGATTATTAAACTTTTGCCATGAACAAATATTTCCTCAAATCCTATGTGCTCCAGCGGTACCTCTTCCATTTTTACTATTGCACTTGTAGACAGCATTATCAGTTTCAGCTTCTGCACTTTTGCTTCGTCTTCTTACTCTCTGTGTCCGTCTCTTCTCCTCCCCTTTTCCCTGCTAGCTGGCCAGCCAAAGATTGTACGTCGTATCTTCACTAACAGTCGGGAACGTTGGCGGCAGCAGAATGTAAACGGGGCATTTGCGGAGCTTCGCAAACTCATCCCCACTCACCCCCCAGACAAGAAGCTGAGCAAGAATGAGATCCTGCGGCTTGCCATGAAGTACATTAGCTTCCTCTCCAACCTCCTGGACGACCAGGACGGCGGGAGGAATGTTGGCAGCACAACTGATGGGGAAACAGGGCTGCTGGTTGGAGTTGGAGCCCACGAGGGCAGCCCTCAGGGTGGTCCACATCAGGACACAGTGGTTGGCTTGGCCAGAGACGATCTTCTGGAGACAATGTCACCAGGTTCCAGTTGTGGAAGCCTGCCTGATGGCGATGCCGAGGGCAGTCCTGAGAGCTTTATGGAGGACCAGGACTCGCCTCCAGCTCAAAGGACTCTAACAACTTCACGTGGGCCGGCGCTGCATCTAGCTGCTCGGGATCTGAGGCGCAATGGCCGCCCTATAGATGGCTCCAGTCGCCGATGATGCTGATGCTGATGCCAACAGGCCACAGATACAACATCTGAGACTGAAATGAGAGGGACTACGAAAGAGGTGTCTACGCTCAGGACCTGTTAGCTTTGAGATGTCAGTGTAGGAAAGAAAATCAACCTCCACCTAATGAGATAGTGGTGTATGTTCCTGTCTCCACACTACACCCGAGGGAGCGCTGATAAATAGCTTGCTTTGATTGGTGATTGTTTGAATTTGATCCAACAAAAGACTTGTAAATTATGCATGTCTCATGTCTTTGACTGACCTGCAGTTTATAACTGTCCCTGTTTTTTAAAAGTCCAAAGACAGGATCTAAAAAAAAAAAAAAAAAACAGGAAAAGAAAAGAAAAAACAGCAAACAAAACCAACTCAAAGAAAACATCAATCAAGACACTTTTCCGATGTGTAATATTGAAGTTTGGACCAATGCTTCAATTATGATACTATTGATGACAATATAATGCGGCCAACCCTAGAAATGTATGCCCAACCAATGTAATGTGTTAGAATAATGACACAAGAGTAAGTTTGCCTCATTTGGAGGCCATAAATGAGTCGACTGGACTCTATTGTACCCATGCAGTAACGTATGTATTGTAAATAGCATCATAATTCCACGGCACAATGTAACAACAGTGACTGGAGTTCAAGTCATGTGGTTTAAGATGTACTATAGTGTGTTTGTCAATTGGTTTACTAGCAAAATGGTCTTTTGGGAGACATGAAACAAAAAAGAAGAGAGACGGATCGTGAAGAACTCAAAATGTAAAGCAACAACTGAACGTAGTACATCCAATGTGGTACCATTTACGTCTGTTACACTTTGGTGATGAGAAAAAGACACCAAATACGACGACAGACAGTTAAACATTTTCACTGCCGGGAATGAATATATCTATTTGATTTTGCAGAGGTACAAGACATGCAGTGTTTTTTAAAGTGTTCAAAATCAGTCATACGATATTATGAAATGACTCATGCAGTCATTTTGATATGAATGTTTCAGTGTTTTTAAAAATAAAACTGTAATGCAGTTGTAGTTTAGTAAGGTACACAAATAAATCCCTTCATTGCCGCATACATATACATGACACATGCTCAGAGTCACACACACACACACACACACACACACACACACACGCACATACACACGCACACATACAGTGTTAATATCATAACAACACCAGCAGTTTTCTGATTAATACAGTTAAGGTTTGCTCACTGTTGTTGGTTATTCTGCTTTTTCAGCAGGACCTAGTAGCCTATATTGGTACCTTTGGTAACTATGGTATTTTATGAATTGCAGTAAAGGGACATTGTACGTTTGGTAATGACATATTTGTTGTATGATAGCTGTATCTATAAATATATCCAATGTTAAAGCGATGAATTTTATACAAAACCCCTGAATAAAACATACAGAGGAAAAGCCTTGTGGTCGATCTCGCTCATGCAAGTTGTAGATTTTCTTACTGTAATTCAAGGCTATTCAATCCAGTTCTATTCAATTCAGTTCAATTATTTATTATTCAGTTCAGTTCAATATCATTTGATTCAATTCCTTCTTTGTATAAGAAACTGAACATAAAAACTTGTTTGCCACATTTCACCACTATTAACACCCTTTACACACTCACTCATAATTGCATAACCTAATTGACAAAAAGCTAAGGCAGGCAATGGCATAACCTATGCAGCTGTTTCCCACCTTGTCTGTACAGAGTGAATAGTTGAAACCACAACCTCATCATGGAACTCCCCCAATGGACGCTGGAATCCTCACTTCCACCCAACAAGTGACAACTTCCTGTGGAGGTTAACGCGGCTCGGTGACCTGCAGGATATCCTGCCATTGTGAAAGTGGTTTGGACAGCCTTCGCTGCACCCGCTTGCACACTGTTGTGTCTGTACACATTGTGCAACAGCCACAGTGGTAGAGACCCCTGCCGCCCAAACGTTATTCACTTACGCAATCGAAAAGTTATGTTCACCAACTGCTGTTCATTAATAGGAAATTAGCAGAGGGGTTGTTGCTTTGCCAAATAAATGCTACTTTCCTGAAACGTCTATAACGTCTCTATATGTCCCATAACTCCACACAGCCGACTTTGCCACCGCTACAACAGCGTCAGCTCTTAGACGTTTCTAAAAACTGGAATTGCTTCCAGGGTGCATCAGAGACATCCAGGTGTTTGGGGACCCCTCCTGAGCTCTGCTCTGGCTGTGCTGGGACTCCACTGAGAGGCCCTCAGGGTTAATGCCTGCCAAACATTTACCTGCTTCAGTGTTCCTGACTCTCCACAAACACACATGCTCACAAAAAGAGAGGGATACAGCGAGTGTATATGAGGGATTGAAAGGGAGGGGATGAGAGGCTTGTGTGAGTGTGTATGTGCTTGCTGTACATAGATCTGTGTGTATGTGTGTGTGAGAGAGAAAGCGGGCGTGTGTGTGTGTGTGTGTGTGTGTGTGTGTGTGTGTGTGTGTGTGTGTGTGTGTGTGTGTGTGTTTATCAGCTCAGTGCAGATGGGTGGCAGAGTGGCTCTTGCAGCCAAATGATTCAGTATGCTAATGAGTTGTTATCTGTGGTGCTGCAGGAACAATATACTGTCTTTCTCACAGTGGGAATCCAGCCTGCTGGGAGCAGATTACGCTGCACACACCGCCAAGGTAGTTATTTATATTTTCACACAGAGTAGTAGAAAATACATAAATGCACACACATACACACATCCACAGATAGGCCTATAAACAAACAAGCAAAATAACATTTTACACACACACACACACACCGCCATCACCAACAACAACATAAATATGATGGAAATTTAAGGTAAATTTATGTCCTTGACCAGGAGAGATGGAGATGCCATTCTAGGCCTTCCTCTTTAACAGGTTTCAGAGTTTTCTGTTACAAGATGTTACCTATGTTCTTAATTAAAGTAAAACTTCAATTTCCCAGAAATGTTTTCCCCTAATCAATAAGGTTTGTCCAATTGAGAGAAATGTTTGGCTTTAAAGACACAGTCAGCTGAAAACACAATCATCTGAAAAATACAATCCTTCCTTCGTTGTTATGAGTCACACAACAATGATTAAATCTGTTGCGAAACTCACCTTCAGCCACTGTCTTTCCAAAATGACACTTTTAATTTAATGAAAAAATGTACATATTTTTATTACCTTTATATTCTTGGTTAATTTATCTTCTCTTAACTTTTGACCTACACGCAGATCCAACTCTTGGTCGTTGAATTTGGAAAAAGAAAGTTTCACCCTAAACATTCATAAAAGACACAAATGTACAAAAATACAGGCTGTATTTGACAACATTTATTTTGACTTGAATTTAAAATATAAATCCCTGATGTTTGTTATGTCATAATATTTCATCTCATAGTGATTATTCATCTTCTTGTGTGCCACCGGCTACAATCTTGGTTAAGTGCACACTCTTGCATGCATCTCCCTCAGGAAAAACAAGTGTTCTCAGGTCAGATTTGTATAAAAATGATTAAGACATTCATACATGGTATCAGCTCTTAAGTGTATTGTATGGATACATTAATATGACATTCCTGGATGGAGGGTCAATTTTTTATGGATTTATTATAAAAATAACAATCATTCTGTGAGAAAGAATTAGTAATAAGAAGAGATATAGTAATTGATTGCAGAAGGAAAATTAGACAGAATGATGGACGGACTGAAACGTATCGTGTTAATAAATATTCCAGCAATAAGCAGACAGTATGCAAGAGTTTTTTCATTGTGTCACGACTGTACTTCCCTCCGACGCAACTGTCACACATTCAGGTGTTCTGAAATATTTTTCTAAATAGTTTGGACAAAAATTACTTCAACATCCTAACAGAATATTGTAATACAAATCATCTCTTATCTTGTTTTTCAATAAAAACCCACAAAAATATTCCGGTCAGATTTTCTTCATAATCTTGCCTTGAGCATCTTTGTGTTGAAAAAGCAACCTAATACACACCTAACATGTCAATAAAACATGAAATATGAAGTCTCATTGTTGCATTACATCAGGTATCAGGTAATCCAATTTGCTCAAACATGAACATTATTTAATTTAAACGATATCCCTCTTATAAGGTTTAATCCCTTTACATGTAAGATATATATTTTCAGCAATACTATACTTTCATTAAAATGACTGAATATGTCTGACAATGATAGACAGATTTGTGTGTTTGTCTGTGAAAATTTAATAATTTAAAATGTTTTAGGTGATGCAGTTTCCCTGCTGTCTTTTTACTTAAAAATGTCTCAGTACCCTCTTAGAGAAAAAAAACTATACTAAATGATATTCATCTTTCAACTGGTTTGCTGTTGCGTACAGGAAAACAAGTTTATCATTTTTGAGAGGTTTGGATCGTTTAGTCTAATGAGCTCATTTTGTAATGGTACAGTGTCGTTAGGTACACCAGAGTATAATTATACTGTGTTCATCTGTCTCTGGTGCAGTGGGTTATCCTCTGTTTGGTGCTACGGGGCAGCTAATCTGTTATTATTGGTATGTAATGCAAATTAGACCTTTTTTTTTTTTTTTTTACTTGTATTTGCTTCCGGGAGATGTTTTTATAAACCCATGTCAGTCTTCTGTGTTCCTGTGGCTCTGAATCACCTTCTCCACCGCCTTCAATCTTTGCTGAAAATTAGGAGACAACAGGGATGCCACTCTTTCTGTGCTGTAGTCAATCCCCATTTCACAGACCAAATTCACTGATAGTCCACAATAATTATCCTTACCATCCTTCTGAGTGAATGGAATCTGCATTAGTGGACAAGAACATGTGAAGTCTTACAGTCAATAAGATTTGCAAATTTAAAATGCAAATTTAAAATGAACATCCCATTTTCATTTATTGTCTGCAACCTTTTTTTGTATTACTTTCTCTGTACTCGTCTCGGCTTTTAACGATCCACTCCAATACCTCTTTACAGAACTCGGACACCTTACACCCTCTAGTGGGAACCAAATGCAATCATGGATTATTTACTTCAATTGTTCCCAAATTTGTATTGGCCTCATTGACACAGAGCTTATCTATTCTAATTGCAGAGACTAATGGCTTATAAATTAGCTTCTAGTTCTGGTTCTAAATAAATAAAACTGAAGGGTCATCCATTTCAAGCACAGTCATTTTTAATGCATTGTGAAAAAGAACTGATGTGTTGCAGAATTATAATCAAGCCTCATCCATCTCCAAATACAGCAAGGCAAGCAAAGCATTTGGTTTGATTAGCAGGACAGCGGCGGGCAGAAACCGAAGCAGCGGCATTTAGCTGAATCACATGAATTTGACAGAGCAGTGTAATAGGCTGAAGGCTGTGTAGAGTCTAAAAGAAGTTACAAGCAGGGCTCATTCAAGGTCAAAGGACGCAATCACAGGTTTTCCATGGCGCTAGGCTTGTCCTTTGAGTCTGGGTAAAGCAGGAAGCCAGAGAAAGTGCTGTCGTCCTCATTGCTGGAGTACACTCCGTTCCAGTCTCTCAGCGTCTCCAGCCACACCTGGTCTCCTTCATTCAGCTGCATCAGTGCGAGGTTGGACGCCTGATCGATGTCCTGGCCGTACAGAGAATCCCGGGTTCGCAGTTTCCGTATCCCATTAATCACCAGGGCAGCACGCACGGGCCTGTTGCGCACGGTGATGTGGTAGCTGAATAAGTAGACCCCCGGGTAGGTGGCGTTGAACTTGTTGAGTGTTGGGTCCCAGTGCCCCTCCCCGTTGTAAAACACCTTATCAAACTTCACAGGCAGGCCGGGCGGAGGGAAGGACCTGCTGGGAAACAAGCCCACACTGAAGGCGGAGCGAATCTGTTCCACACTCTCACCCGGTGGGCCTTTAGGGCCTCGAGGCCCACGCCCACCTTTAGCTCCCCTTTCCCCCCTCGGCCCTGCCATGCCCCTGCCTCCTAGAGGTCCTGGGGGCCCTCTGGTACCAGTATCCCCCTTCCCACCCGGAGGCCCTGGCTCCCCTCTCTCTCCCTTTGCACCATCAGTTCCATTCACTCCTGGGGGGCCCATCTCACCTCTCAGACCAGGGGGCCCACGCTCACCTACATGACCTTTCTCGCCTGGTAAACCCTCGCCTGTAAGTCCTTGTTCCCCTTTCGGACCCTTTGTCCCAGCTACCCCAGGGGGACCCATAGGCCCCTCTCGCCCGGTGTTGCCCTTAGTCCCATTCAGGCCAGGCTCTCCTCTTTCTCCCGGGTCCCCTTTCAGACCGCTGAAGCCACGTTCACCTTTCTCTCCTCTGGGGCCCAGATCACCTATAGAAAGTGTACATTCACATAGAAAGACATGTTTTGATTAGAATACTTGTATTTTCCAATATAGTAATATACATTTGCATATGTGTTTATGGTACATTTTATACATACTTTAATTTCATCTAATTCAGTATGATTAAAGTAGACGATCAAATATGTAAAACCTTTTTTACTAACACTACACACCTTTATCTCCTGGTTTTCCTGGGATACCAGGGGCACCAGGAAGACCCACCGGTCCTTGATCACCTTTGTCACCTGTGGTAGATTGGATAAATAAAGTGTAGAAAATGGCATCCGCAAAATACTTATACAGGACGGCATTTTGCAAGAAAGGGAGAGAGAGAGAGAATTGGAGAGGCAATCAAAAACTCTCCTGCTGTTAAGCCCCGTAGTACCTATGTCGCCATTGAGTCCATTGGCTCCAGGTAGTCCTTCTGGTCCTGGGAGTCCGCTGAGCCCTGTTTCTCCCTTCTCTCCTGGTATTCCTGAACAAAAACAGAGAAGAGTATAAAGAAGAACAATTTTTGACCTCCAAAAGGTAATTCTTCTGAAAATGATAATCCATTTTACCGAAAGGGCCCCTCTCTCCTGGCGGTCCTGGCGGTCCACTCTCTCCCATGGGCCCTCTCTCTGGCGGACAGCACTCACAGACGTTGAAGAAGCATTCATTGTAGTCAAGGGTATAGTTTCCGACGGGGTTCCCGGGGGGCGCTAAGGGATCGGTGGGGAACTCAGTAGAGTAAGAGTCGCTGGAGTAGGTGGTGCTGTCTGTCGGGGACAGGGAGTAAGCGTCCATTGTCACCTCCGTTGTCTCATCCATCTGCAGGCTGCTAGAAGGAGACGGGGTCGTGGTGGTGGTGCGTCTGGATCCTCCACCACCGCCGCTCCCAGCTCGAGGGGGCTTCCTGGTGGTCTGAGGTTTGGGCCGGCGCGTGGTTCTGGCGCTGGAGGCCAGCGTGGCCATCTGTACCATCAGGAGAGTGATCAGGAAGACGAGGCGAACGGAAGACATACTGAGCGCTCGACACAATAAGCTGTAAGGGAGAAGAGTGGAAGTTTAAGGACTGTAGATAAAACAGGTGCAGGTGCAGCACTTTAGTTGTATTGCATCACAGTGTGTTAACGATGAAAAGTAAAGCAACATGTGCATCTTACCTGTTGATGTAAATGGTGTTGACTCTTCACTCCATCCCTTCCATCTACTGATTGATGCAGGCCGCCTCTTTCCTTATATTGCCCCGAGACAGAGAACAAGGGACTGAACACCGGGGTTATTAGGAGGTAGGTGGGCTGGCAAGAAGAGATTACATGACTCCTGAGGGATATGAAATAAAGCAGGTTGTATACAAGGCAGGACTTTATTCTTTGTGATGTGGGATATGATTCCAGGGCCCGTGAGTGCACACACTGCTTAAATGTTGTTCACACACATGCTTGCTTTGTACACAAACAGCAGAAATATAAGGTTACACACAAAGATACACATCCCCGGAACATGTGTACATCCGCATATACGTACACACAAACTCACACATTGTTAGTGATGAATAGCACATCATGTACGAGTTACTGGGTGCAACACCTTGTAGGGATCACACCAATTGGCAGCACCTCAAGGCAGAAAATGGGCATGCACCCAGTGGGAGAGGGATCAATGTCCCAAAACCGGCGGCGTGGCAACATTGATCCAACCGTTCACCTCCTTGATCAAACCAACCCAAAGATCCCAGTAAACCTGATGGAAACCTGGCCCTGCTGAACCAAGCTTTACGTGTCTCAGAATCTGTGTTGGATGTAGTTTCAAACCTCTGACATTAACTGATTCCTCATTGTTTGCCATGTGGAGCCATGTGATACTGTACATGGCAAAATAATAAATGAACAAGTCAAAAGAGAAAGAAAGGAAAAGAAGGTCTCTACGAACATCTACAATTTCTTGCTGAGGATTAAGGATGTGGCCTTAGAAACTGAGTGCATATGCATGTGTGCTGTAAAAAGATTGAAATACAAAAGACAAATAAAATTGTCCAGGTTAAATCACCCAAATGTTCTCAAGTCAATGTCATTGTTTCCACAGTGCGTGTTTTAGTGTGGATGTTGGCAAAAGAGGAAAAGAACCACCTGATCTGTCAGCCTTAGATGAAAGACAACCCCGCAAGTGGGAGAAATGAGAATGAAAGTGATGACATCAACATTTTCTCACAGAAGAAATGTATTTCATAAATGTATTGGACTGTTCCGTATAGTCCATAAACATCATTCATTTTAAAATGTACTTTTAAATATTGTCTATTAAAGCTTTTTTTAATTTATTTTTTACTGCAGGTGATTTTAATAAGAAATGCATTTAGTTGCATGGTGTGTGTCCATTAAAACAGCCAACTGGGCCTTTATCAGCTGTTCGTACACATGGTCTGAGGCAGTTCTAAATTTGTTCAGGGAGTAAGAACAATGAGGCACGAATATATGGATGAATCCTGGATTTGTGCATAACACGTTCATTGCCCTATTCACAAATTCTCCTTCTTATTAGTTGTTTTCGTCCTGCTTGCCTGTTTAATTAACTCTCCTGTCATTTCAGAATCTGCCATTCACACCTAATCACTCTCATTCCCTCCACCTGGTCCTCATGTCCGTCTCACCTGCTGCCCATCCCCTCATTAGCCCCTCACTATTTTGGTCCGCTCACTTGTTCTCGCCCAGATTGTCTTGTGAGTTTTTGCCTGCTCCTTTTTGGATTTGTTTGACTGACCTCCTGGGGCCTGTTGCACAAAAGTAGAATTAAGACATCCGGGATAAAGGACTCAGCTGAGCTCAATGAAGCCAAAACTGCACAATTACACACTCACCGCTCCGCTGAAACATCACGATTACAATTCAAATATTTAATTCACATCTCCAAAAATGCAGTTGTACTGTAATTATGAAACGGTTAAATTTTTAATTGAAATGCACTGCAGATATGAGTGAAATTGTGTAAAGTAACTCCATCACACTGTATAAAGCTATGATAAATTATTATTAAAGCCTTACATTATTATTTAACGTTACTACGCTCAGTACGGTTTAATCTTAGCCGTTGTACTCTGCTTCTTATGTTGTCCACCGTTTTTTTTGTGTTTCTCCTGCTTTCATTAATGTAAAGCTGCTTTGACAGAATGAAACAATTGTGAAAAGTGCTATATAAATAAAATGTAATTGAATAAATAGATGAGCTATAATAATAATCACTTTAATTTATATAGCGCCTTTCAAAGGACCCAAGGTCGGTTGCTCACTGCACTGCAAAAATGTCTTTCTTACTTAGTGTTTTTGTCTTGTTTTCAGTTAAAAAAAAATATCTAAAAAAAATCTTAAATATTTTCTTGAGCAAAATTACCTAGGAAAATAAGCAAAAAAATCTGCCAGTGAAACGAGAACTTTTCTAAAATTAAGTGTTTATGGAAAAAGTAAACTTATTTCAAGAGAATTTTTATTTTATTGAAAGATTTTTTATTTGTTTGCTTGTTTTAAGCACACATTTACTTAAAGTTTATATTTTTTGTCTAAACTATACTTATTTTGCTAGGTCATTTAGCAAATCAAGAAAATACATCTTTATTTAAGTTTTTTTTTTTGTTGATATTTTTACTGAAAACAAGACAAAAATACCGACAAAAATACCGAGAAAAATACTCAGGCGAGAAAGGGTCTTCAGGGACCGGTTGGACCCACTGGCCTTCCCTGATGACCATCTATATGAAAGATACAGGTTTTCTGCAGATGGCATCAGGTGTCTATGCAGACTACTGGGTCCCAGGATTAAGCACCGCACTGCACGGAGCCATGCACTGAGTGTGGAGCAAATGGTTTGTGTGGCCTTGCGCTTTTTTGCTAGTGGAGCCTTCCTGTACTCAGTGGGGGATGCAGAACAGCTGAACAAGGCCACAATTTGCCGCACAATAACGAGTGTGTGTCTGGCTATCAAAGCATTAGCAGATGTCTTCATCTCCTTCCCTGGCCACAGAAGACTCTGTGACATCAAAGAGGAGTTCTATAGGATTGCAGGTAAGAGGATCTACAAATTACAGGACAACTGTTAACACATAGTAGGATACTCATTACTTTGTGTGACAGGTTTCCCCAATGTCATTGGTGCAGTGGACTGCACACACATAAGGATAAAAGCCCCCTCAGGTGCCCATGAGGCCGATTTTGTGAATAGGAAATCCTTTCACAGCATTAATGTTCAGGTGAACATAACTTTTTGATATTGTCCATTGACGAACACTCTGCATTGCCAGTGATGTGCATTGATTGGTGTAATATTCCTCATCTTATGATTTCAGATGGTCTGCAATGCTGACTGTGTGATCAGCAATGTTGTGGCAAAATGGCCTGGCTCAGTCCATGACTCCAGAATCTTTCGGGCCTCTGAAATCTATCAGTGCCTATCACAAGGTAAGCCACACAACCCCTATTTATAACCATCATGGCTGTGTCAAGAATATCACTGTGTTTATGAGGTAGTAATGATGAGATTTTGTGTTGACAGGTGAATTCTCTGGTGTGTTGCTGGGAGACAGGGGGTATGGCTGCCAGCCTTTTCTCCTGACACCTTTCACAGACCCCCAGGAAGCACAGCAGGCCTACAACCATGCCCATGCCAGGACCAGGGCCAGAGTTGAAATGACCTTTGGCCTCCTGAAGGCACGCTTTCACTGCCTTCACAAATTAAGGGTCAGCCCTGTTAGGGCATGTGATATTACTGTGGCTTGTGCTGTCCTCCACAATGTGGCCTGCCTGAGGAAGGAGAGGGCCCCCAGAGTGCCACCAGCCATGGACTGGGACAATCCGGCAATCTTCCCTGATGACGACAGTGGTCGGCTGCTGAGGGACCAATATGTGTTGAATTATTTTAGTTAGTATGTGTGCTTTCAATTTTGGTTAAATATGTCCTGCGGTGGCAGAGGAATTTGGGTTTTTTTGGGTTCGTTTTTTTACGAATTTGGCCTCTTATGATGATTGTGCGGTATACTGTGTGTAATACAAGGCTGCAGGGAGGCTACTGCATCCATTAATTTGTCTGTTCAGTTGATGTGTATGGATTTGTCCTGCATTTATTTTAGTGTGCAGACATGCAGGGTGTGTTATATACAGACCTTTGAATGTGTATGTATCATTTTGTATAATATGCTTGGATTCTGTGCTTTCCATCTTGTAGAGTCACTGTGACTTCAGTTTCGAAAGGAGCTGATGGTTTACCTGCTTTGTTTTGTCCTCCTTCAATAAAGGAACATAATGTTACACATTGTGTTTTTATATTCATATGGAATGTGTATTTGTTTATATGACAGAGTACTAGGGCCACACTGAAGAAAAAGGATAAAGTCATACATTTATGAGGCTGGTTCTTTCTGCAGAAAAGCTACATATTGTTTTTACAGTTTTGATACTTATGACAATGTGATACTTAATATTCTGGCACATCAGCATGTCTTTGTTTATGAAACCATACTGAAGTACAATTTCACGAAATGCCCCACATCTGTCATTTTAACAACTGTCCTCCTTTAAAACAACTGGTTACAATATTATGACTTGTCTTTTTTTTCCCTCTGTGGCCCAAATATTCTATCATTTTATATATAGCCTTATAGTCTATGGGAAACTGTAAATTATCTAATGATAGCAACATCATCTAAAAATCATTTTTTATCCAAAATCATTGAAATTAATGATCACAAACGTTTAAATAATGACAGTGGGTCTAGTTATATGTGATAACAATGTATAGTGAGCAGTGAAATAACTATTGGTTTCCATTTGTGGTGACTGCTGACTGACATTAGGGATGAGATTAAATAGATCCTGGAATTTAGCCTGGTCTGGAGCAGGCTAGCTCCACAGAATAAATCTCCATGGTAATTTATACCATAACATATCCTCCTGCCCCCTATCCATCTTTAGTGCAACCGGATTACGGATCAATTGAGCCAGGATCACCAAGATATCCTGGCTTAATCCCTTATCCTAGTTTTGTGCAACAGGCCCCAGAACACTAGTACTTGTCAGTCTGTTTCTGAGTTGTGCTTTTGGGTTCAAGTACCTGTAAACCTTACACCGCATGCCAAATGACACCACCAACTCTGAACTGGGAAAGATTAGTTTTCAACACTGTACCTTACTATTGCAAATAGTAAGGAGGGTCATAATTTGCTTAAATGTTCTTACAGGTGCTTAAGAGTGTTTTGCACAGTTTATGGAGTTAATTTAATCTTTGAGTATGTAATACATTATTTAAAATAATAAAAAAGAAAATGTTCTGAAACTATTCTGGTGTTTGTTGTCCATGCACCATTTATTGTTGAACTGCAATGTAGAATAGTAGAATTATAAGTGGGTGAAAAACTGCTATGCAAAGTAAAGCAGTTAAGTTAATATACCTGTATGTCTCTTCAGTGATGTAAAGTATTGTGTGAGGGGGGGGCCAAATCTCAATCTCGCCTAGGGCAACCAAAGGGCTAGAGCCGGCCCTGAATATATATATATATATATATATATATATATATATATATATATGGAGGGCTGCACGGTGGCGTAGTGGCTAGCACTGTCGCCTCACAGCAAAAGGGGCCGGGGTTCCAATCCCGGTCTGGGCGGGCCTTCTGTGTGGAGTTTGCATGTTCTCCCCGTGTCAGCGTGGGTTCTCTCCGGGTTCTCCGGCTTCCTCCCACAGTCCAAAGACATGCATGTTAGGTTAATTGGACTCTAAATTGCCCATAGGTGTGAATGTGAGTGTGAATGGTTGTCTGTCTATATGTGAGCCCTGGATAGACTGGCGACTTATCCAGGGTGTACCCTGCCTTCGCCCAATGACAGCTGGGATCGGCTCCAGCGCCCCGTGACCCTAAAGAGGATAAGCGGTTCAGATAATGGATGGATATATATATGGATGGATGGATGGATGGATATATATATAGAGATTCACTGATTCTTTTTCTTAAAAGGTCCAGAGTGTAGGATGTGGCGTCATCTATTGGTGAGGTTTCCAATTGCAATCAATGGAAACTCCTCCTGTCTGCCACGCATATAGGAGAACTACAGTTTGTTTTAAAATGCTATATTCCAATACTGCAAACAGAGCCCCCCTAAATGCTACACACTGTACCTTCAAATGAATAAAATGTTGAATAATATTTGTGACGATTTTAATTAGATTTGTCTGTGTATTTGTTTCTATGAATAACTGTCAGATAAATATTACTCTAGAAAACCACCAGGTGGCAGTGCCGAGTCAATGCAATGACAATACCGACATCTGAACAAAGGCCTCGTCTCACACTCATTGTTACCCATATTATAATACATATTTGTATTATTGCGTCATACCCTTTTATTTTAATGGCGCTGCATTTATAGCTACTTTATTTGTGTGTCTACAAATAGGATATGGATTGTATTCTATTGATTAATCCCATCAGGGTCATACAATGAGGAGATCATAATCAGTCTGATATCATTATAGAGTACATGATATCACAATTTCAATCCGCAATGTTTTCTTTTTCATATGAGTTTGCAGCTGTGCACTTTGGTCAGCGCCGACTACATCAGGGATGAGTCAGGCGTGTCAAAGGATCTACTTCCGCTACATATTTTCAAAATAAAGCATCGACTTAAATAACATCCTTTGTGCATACCAGTTGGCTTCGGCGTGTGTTTTTGCTTTATTAACTGGCCTTATTCTCGATTGTTGGTTTGACACAGCTGAAGAGAAGGACGCGCGCGCAGAGTGTTTTGTTGATGCGGGGACTGAGCAGGCCATCCGCGAGACGAAACGTGGGCAGCGGCGGAAAAGGAGGACACCTCCTCCAGTCACTTCGACTCTCGGCCAAAGGACATGTCTTTCGTCGGGGTGGGTATAACCCGAAATATCAGTCACCCTACAATGGGCTGTGGGAGATCGGCTCTACTCGGAGAATCCCCGCGCAGCTGTTCAGAGAGCCGCAGATAGGACCGTGACCGAGTCCATGCCGCTGGCCTGTCCGCTTTTGTGCTGCGCTTCCCGGCCCGGTGTCTGGCGGTCTGCCGTGCATAGTGCGTATATGCGGTCGGAGTAGAGAGAGAAAAAAGGCCTCCGTGAAACACTTCATATGTTGAAACCCAGGTCTCCGTCAGACATCGCGGTGCTGAATCTGTTTGTGCGTAGTTGCGCTGAGCGGATGGAGTGAATAGTGCAAAAGGGTGAGAGAAGACGGACCGCAGATCGGTTGCGTGTGATGATAGGAGACACAATGACGCTCTTGTCTCTTCTGGGTCGGATCATGCGTTATTTTCTCCTCAGGCCGGAGACGTTGTTCCTTTTGTGCATCAGTCTGGCGCTGTGGAGTTACTTCTTCCACACGGACGAGGTGAAAACCATCGTCAAGTCCAGCCGGGACGCCGTGAAGATGGTGAAGGGGAAAGTGGCAGAGATGATGCAGAACGACCGGCTGGGAGGCCTCAGCGTCCTGGACGCGGAGTTCTCCAAGACCTGGGAGTTCAAGAACAACAACGTCGCCGTGTACTCCATCCAGGGCAGGAGGGATCACATGGAGGATCGCTTCGAGGTGCTCACCGACATCACCAACAAGAGCCACCCGTCCATATTCGGGATATTTGACGGCCACGGCGGAGAGGTAGGCTGGGAGGGGGTAGGTTGAACGGGCCAGTTAGTGCATTAGTTTGGACTCACCCAGACCTGGAGAGACAGGACGTTATTCGGAGAAAGCATACAGTAGATATGTATTCGCTCAATTAAACTTATTGTAATCTTATTATGAAATGTGCGGACACTAACATGATGTATAATATTATGGGAATGGACATTAAAGTGATATTATAAGGGATGGAAAAATAAAAGCACCATGCTTTCTGTAGGAACACGGTTATTTGTGCATATGCCTTGAGTTCCCCTCCCCATCAATCTCCTCTGTCCCACTGGTAATCAGGGAGTTGACTTTGTATGCATCACAAAGACTGTGTGTGTGTGTGGGGAGGGGTCCATCTGTCCATCACTCCCATGTGTTGTCAAGGGTCACTGGTTTCTCATGGCTCCCTTCAGACCACGTGGGCCAGCTGCCATCTGTCACCCCCTGGCCCCCCTGTCCCCCAGAGGTTCCAGTGTATGACATGGCTACGTTTCTGATTTACAACCCAATCTTCCAGTTTTACATCATTTATTGTTATGTTGTTCCCTTAACACAACACAGGAACATATATTTAGATAGTTGAGCCTGGACTTCGATCCCAAACCCAGAGATAATCTGAGGATTTATTAGACTTACGTATAAGGTGTGCTTTGAATCATTCTTCTAACACACATTCATCAATGTATATGAATCCAATAATTGTCCAATGAAAAGGCCTTTCAAGCTCTGTGTACAAAGTGTTATTTGCAACTAAAATATGAATGTCATGGTTAAGCATAGTTCTTATTTCATATAGTTCTATAACATTCATGACTGGAAATGAATGCTCTGTCTCTCAACCTGAATGTTCTCCTGGTTTAACGTCAGGTCACACCAGAACATTCATTCCTGTGTCTGTTCTCCACTTTACAAGATTAGTTGCTAGAGTTGCTGCTTGGTTGTGTCGAATCGCAACAAACAGAGTTGAAGGTGTTTACACATCTGGATCCCTCTCCAGTCCTGTCCCACAAACATATTTATCTTTGAGTCCAAAGTTAAGAGTTATGTGGGAACGCTGTTTTTCTTCCAGGATGCTCAATGCCAACGATGTTTTCTATCTGCAGTACTTATTTTTTTTTTTTATTATTTTTTTTTTTAATGCAGTTTGGCTCAACTGTAAACACAAACACACCCTCGCACAAACTTCACCAATATTAAATGAAGTTACGCCGCCAAAACAAATACTGGCCGATAGAACAAGCTTTCTCTGGCAGTGCAGTGTGTTCCGGCTCTGAAGATATTCAGGACATTTCTCAAACACGTCTCTGTTTTTATTATCGAGGTAGTGAATTATGGCCCAGAATTATAGAAAGTCAGCACAAGCTGCTGCTCCCCTTCTTTTTTTTCTTTTTCTTTTTAAAAGCATGATTTACATAGACGACCTTCTGCTGAAGCAGGCACTTTGATTATTTTAGAACTTTACAAGGCTTTCACACTGCTTTGCTACATAAAATTGAATTCATGACTCATGGGGCAAAAAAAAGCAGCAATGTCAGTAAGAGATCCATAATACAGATTCATTTGAAAAAGTTGGTCCAATAATGTACATTCACTCATTACATCTGCAGACTGTGAAATGTATCCTTTTGAAGGGTAACACTCAAGCTCAATGAAGGTTTATACTTTGTGCTGTAGAAGCCCAACGTGCACTAATTTCCATAAGAAATATGTACTCTGTATTTTCCGCCACATTAAGATGGTATGCCATTTTCCATACAAAGTTTTAATTCAACAGCATTAGCATAATGGACATCTTGGCAGAGAAAATATAGGAGGAGGAGTTTGCTCAATAATTCAGCACACCTGCTGTATGAAAAGAAAAAAAGTATTCTGTTGACCTGTCAAACTGAGGATAATTAATGTGATTTTATGTGCCAATTATATGAATACGGAAAACAGAGTTTTTCTTGTTTAGTGGGAAATGAAAGCCAAACAGAACTGTATTATTTTGACATCTATATCCTTTATATCAAAAATATTAGTTTCTAAATGCTTTACTAGGATAACCAGCTAGTCACTTATTGTGTTTGTCCACTGGTTGTGTCCACAGTGTTTAGCAGAGCTAAAACAGTTGCTTGCTACAATGCCGATGAGAGCAGTAAACCCAAACAGTCAAGTCATGGTCTGAAAGGAGCTCAACTTTCTGTGGTGATTATAGAAGGGCATCTGCAAAGTTGGGTGTCAAATCTCTGTGGGGCTCTCAGCACGAGTGACACTTTTTACATTCCACAATGTCATTCAATCAAGTGTGAAGAATATCGATGAGTGCAGCTTCAAGCGTTAAGCCGGGATACACCGGCTGAAAACTCCATGGGATGACCGCAGATTATTGGGTTAAGACCTTGGCGTAATCATCGATGTATGAGTTGCACACGCAGCGGCATCCCTTACAGTTGTCTTGTGTGTTACTGGCATCAAGTACATATTTCTGAACCTCTAAACTAATTTGAAATAATCCAAACCGCTCTGTGCTTTTTCCGCTGTCTAACCCTCGCCGTGTCTTCCCTTCCCTCGTGACTTCCCAGGCTGCAGCCGACTATGTGAAGGCCCACCTGCCGGACTCCCTGAAGCAGCAGCTGCAGGCCTTCGAGAGAGAGAAAAGAGACGGCGCTCTCTCTTACGGCAGCATCCTCGAGCAGCGCATCCTGAACGTGGATCGTGAGATACTGGACAAGCTCTCTGCCAACCACGATGAAGCAGGTATATATGTGTGTATATATGTATATACGTGTGTGTGTGTGTGTGTAGTTTATTGGTTAACAGAGAGAAGACGGGAAGAAAGCTGGATGGGCGTTTTGTGAAATACACCAGCTAAGAAGTAAAAGGATGTAGATGTATCTAAAAACACTTGCAATATTTGAAATGTTGTGCAACCTGGCCTTGGTTAAAGTAGAAATGTCTGACAGGATATGACACAACACCTCAAACAAATCTCACATTTTCCTGTATCATGTCCTCATGCCCAGCAGACATTATTTATCTCTTTGAAGGGTTCCCTCTTTACACCCTATAGTGGCTATTGCATTTGCAAAGTTGTCGCCACTACCCCAGCAATAGAAGAGTTGTTTTAGCTTTGAACTTTATGACTGAAGTATATGATGGCAGTCCCCATGCTCTATTAGGTGTCAGTGTTTGCAGCGTTTCTCAAGTTGATATAATTTGTGACAGATTTGTGGCTCAATTTAACAATTTTTTAGCACTCCAAATATCCTTTCAATATACCACATTAAGACACAAAAGAAATCTGCTGAGGTCGTAGATGCAGCAGTCAGTATCCAGAGATGAAGCCAAGGCTGGACAAAACATATGAATATGACACCATACTTCCACAATATTACACATAACTTCGTCCACGCTTCACTTTGATTGGTCCAAAGCAGCATGTACAAACTTCAGTTGAAGGGGGTTTGTCTGGTGTGACTTGACTCTTGGTTAGCCATCTTTTGCTCGCCTGCTTCGGCCTTTTTGCAGACTATAAACATGCATTTGTAGTCCACTTTTCTTGCTGCTGTGAAAACCAGAAAACCAAATTACAGACTTGGTGTGTTTCTTTTGACAGATGGCACATGTGAGCAGTTTTGTTTTGCATTCTCTGCTCATGTGTCCCATATTAAACATTCGAAATATACACCTTTTCTAACCTATCTCTTCTATTGACTGACCACTTTGTATTACATTATAAAATCCTCTCAGACAAAGGCCATAAAAGATCTTTATCGATGAAGACAGTGGGGATTCTCATACTGTGTACAAATCAGAATCTGAACCATTTATTTGCTACATATGTTACACATCTGAAGATTTTGTCTTGGCGGGTAGTGCATACATTAGACAAACAACAACAATCAACACAGTGCAATAGAAATATATTAAATATATTGCATTTACAATAGAATATAAAAGTTATCCAATATAAATATCAATATTACTTAGTTGAATTGGGACCTACTTTTGTTTTTACAAAATGTGTTATTCATTTTAAAGTTACGGTGAAAGTCCATCATGGACTTAAACATTTGTCAGACACTCGTCTGAATCTCTGTTTTTGTTCTCGGAATGCAAGCCACCCGTGTTGCAATTTCCCCTTTACCGACAGTCAGTGCCGCAGATTGCTTGCTTCCTCACAGTCCGTTGTCACGTGTACGGCTCGCTCGGTGGCCTTTTAGTAAGCAGCGTCTTGAGCGAACCCTGAGAACAGAGACGCACAGAAGACTAGGAGGCTGCACGTGGCATGAATATGCTCTCAGTCTATCAAGCATCTTGATTGTGCCTAACCCTCTCCCAGTGGCATGCCACTCTCTCATGACACGGACACTGGCTCGCCAAACTAGCATATAATCATGAGGAGACACAATTAGATTTTTTATTATTAATATCAGATTTATTTGGCTATGCATTTACATTCACTCAAATTCTTTTGTTTTAGGGTGACGTATTCTCAAACGTTTTGTACTTCACCTTCATGATACGTTTGTCAGATATTGCTAATTCATCATCTTGTAAATGTTTTACTATACTTGAGCCACAACACACCATTCACAATATCCGACAATTGACCAGTAGCACTGGTCAGACACGCTTTTGTGCCTGTTCTGACCCACAAACTTTGCACTGCCGATAAATGGGTCAAAGTTCAAGGTGCCATGTTATGAGGAAGTTTTCCAGTCGCGTCTGTTCTTCCACTCCACTCACACACACTTGATCGCTTGTTTGAAATAATTTAATGTCCAGTGTCCAAGGAAGTGCGAGAAAATTGTTTTTTTTTACTTAACATAGTGGCTATTCCATTTCAAGTCATACCCACTGCCGCAGAGGAGTTGTTTTAACGCACCTATGTTGAAGAGCCAGGCGCTATATTCCTACTTCCCTTTTGTTAATGATAACACACCCCCAGTCTCTCTCTCTCTCTCTCTCGCTCTCGCTCTCGCTCTCTCTCTCGCTCTCAAAATATACCAGCAGGTCAACAATATTATCAAGTAATATGATCTTCCCTAAGTGCCCCCCCTGCAGGTGGTCATACCATAACAACGTATCGTTTGCAGCATTTATTGAATATATATTTTCATCCACAAATCTGGAGAGCACACCTTAATGTCATATTTACTGACATTTTGGATTCAGCCCAAGCATGTTGTTGGACTCATTGTTATCTTAAATGTCACGCATGTCATTCTCTTGTTTGCTCTCAACACCAACCACAAGCAACACGTTACAATAATACATAAAAACTGGCACAAAGAGTATTTGTAAATAATTCTTTTGATTTTCACCTGAAACAAAAGATGTTGAAAACCATTTAATGCAATGTTTTCCCATGCTACAAAAACAATTTATGATGAGATAAACCCCAAGCTTCTGTTACTCCCGGTGTCTAAAATATACAGGCAACCAGATTTAATTGAGAATTGTTGGAACATGAACTAAAAACAGCTTCCTCCTTCCTTTCCTCTTATTTCTGTCTTCCATCTCTCATGCAGGAACGACATGCTTAGTAGCCCTGCTTTCGGACAGAGAGCTCACAGTGGCCAACGTTGGAGACTCTCGCGGCGTGTTGTGTGACAAAGATGGCAACGCTGTTGCACTATCACACGACCACAAGCCGTACCAGCTGAAAGAGCGCAAGAGGATCAAGAGGGCAGGTAGAGGAACAACCTGCAAAACAAAACGCATACTGAATGTACCTGCACTGAGGAATCTAGGGCCCTTTGTTACCATCTGTTGGTCTATAGGGACAGCGTTGTGTGTGTGTGTGTGTGTGTGTGATGAAGCACAGGGTCAGACTTTGATGAAATAGATACCTAGGCTGTGCGATTAAAAGACTTTCACAGGTGATCTTTGTTTATCAAGTTATATCAAATCGAGCCAGTATTCAAACCGTCAAGCTCATTTTCATTTCTTATTTTTTCACTTCCAGGAGGTTTCATCAGTTTTAATGGATCCTGGAGAGTCCAGGGGATCCTGGCTATGTCTCGCTCTCTAGGGGACTACCCACTTAAAAACCTCAATGTAGTCATCCCCGACCCCGATATCATGACCTTTGACTTGGACAAGCTGCAGCCAGAGTTCATGATCCTGGCATCGGATGGCCTGTGGGACGCTTTCAGCAATGAGGAGGCCGTTCGGTTCGTCCGCGAGCGTCTGGACGAGCCTCACTTCGGCGCCAAGAGCATCGTCCTCCAGTCTTTCTACCGCGGCTGCCCCGACAACATCACAGTCATGGTGGTGAAGTTCAAAAGCGGAGCTGGGGGGAGCAGCAAGGCGGGGGAGTAGGTCAGGGTCCAGTTTAGCTCTCACATCCTGATCAATGTCCTAAGTGGTTTTCCACATCTTCTGGGGAGTTTAAGTGTGGACACTGAGAACTAAACAAGTGAATACACATACAGACACACATGCAAAAACGTTGTAAAAACAAAAAAAAACCATGTCATGTTTTCTTTGTTTGGGGATTTTTGATTGACATATGGGCATTTGAACACAATACACGTCATACAACCATCTGTTCAATTTATGATGAATACATAAAATACTGAAAACATTGGAGATGCATAAACACAGACAGACACCAGACAGGGGATTTCTCTTAACCAGCACACATTAGACTGTGAGTGAATAACTACTGTTTGCTGTACATGCACATAAAGGGTACAGCTCCACTGGAGGCCTCTTCAAAGAAGGCTTAAACTAGGCATTCTTAAGAACTACTGTGCAACAGCAGGGAGCTACTGAAAATGTATTTGCGATCACGCCATCCTGCTTGCCGCATTTGGATTATGCACTTTATTAATGTGTGCGTCATTCACAGTTTTGACATGGAAAAGGGCAGATACAGAAAGACTCCAGTGGATCCATATACCTTTTATTGATCTTGAAGTGATGCTGCACCTAAAATCTAACTCTTGAGTATCAAACACTCAGCGCCTGCAGACTTGAAAGGTAGCTCTTAACCATAGTTTCACCCTCTGGCTGCAGTCAGCTTGAAACAGTGTCACAGAGAGGGAAAATGTTGCATGAATATGAGTTTAAACAGCATGAGCTCTGATTGGCCAGCTGCTCTTTTGGCAGGACTTTGACCAATCACAGCTCCCACTTTCGGTAAACCATAGGTGCTTGCACATTGTTAAATTACAAAAGACTGTATTTAAGTTGAAAAGACATGGAAATTGTAGCAATTGGAATAATAAAAAAAGTAATGTGTTTCAATTTAAATATGTATTTAATTAATAATTTAAAGATGAAAGTAAACAGAATTAGTAATACAAATTTTTACTTTGAGTTTATGATTTAACAAAGACAAAGTGTATCCATGTAAGTATGGATTTAACTGTTTGATGTTTGCGGAAGCCAACCAGTAAACTAAAGTTGGAGCAATGAATGAGCTGAGGGTCATGCTGCTCTTGACATTGAAGGCTGAAACTGCAGAATTGTTCTTATCCAGGTATAGTGATACTCAGGAAAGAGCTTCATGGGTGGAGTATTACTTCAACATGCACACAGACACACAAACAGATATGTAAAAAAAAAAAAAAAGCACTTTTTTGATTTTATTTTTTAGAATGTAAAATCGTACATATCAGCCAATGTAAATGCTGTACACCCTCAGTAATACAAGAGGGCTTTGTGTGTAGAACCTGATTTAGTTCCTGACCTTCACTTCTTGGTACTGCAGTTTTATGGAGCTACAGTGAACTGTTCCATCAAAGTTGTTTTACACCATCTGTATCAGGGCATGTGCTTCTGCTTATCCATGTTCATGAACAAAGTACATCTATGTTACTATGGACACTGGCGCCTGCCTTTGACCTGCAAGTGCACGCAACAGGAAGTGCAAGAGGTGACACACCGTGAACTTCACATCGGAATGCTAGTAGCTAGTGATATGATATGCTCCTGCAGCAATACGACAACAAGGTTACAGTAAAACTTAAGTTGCTGCTGTTTCATGTTCAACTGCAGTTTACCACTGTGTTTAATGATCTTTGCATCAACTGGGAGACGCCTTTTTTTAATTTAACAGTTTACCGAATGCCTTATTTATTGTTGAGTGTTTGGGTGTGTCGGTCGGATCAAATCAGTACACTGTATAATATATTTGTTGCGCTTCTGTAAATTACCCATCGCTTTTTCGAGAGGCAGTTCACACGTGAAAATAAAACGCTGTGTACAAATTAATCTGTATGTAAACTATCAGTAATAAACTCTTGAATCTTGAATGCATTTTCGGTCCTAATTATCTGGAAGACCTTCTGGCATACATGAACTGTGCAGCACCCTCACCAGCAATTACTACAAAAACCCACCAACTATTTACTTTCAAGGGTCTTTTAAAATTAAATTCACAATTGTTTCTTCTTATTTCTTTACATATCACATTTCTTTATGTTTCACCACTTTCTCATTCATGCTCTTCAAGCAGCTCTACGTTGCACAGAGATACGTAATGTTTAATATGGTTTATCATCTCTCCAGAAATGTGAATGCGTTGTGTTCTTACCAGCAACCACCTGTTCAAGGAGCTACATTTCTGCTAACAACGTCAGCAAAAGAATGAGTCGGTGAGATCAGAGGGAGGTCACACACGTGACGTCTTCCGCGTGTTTCCGGGATGCGTTTCGTGCACATCACAAATAGCTTTCCATGCAGACCATGACTTTGCGCTGCTGCGTGCAACTCAACCCCGCTGCAGCCCTCCGGAGGGGCGCGGACAGCTCGGCAGCACTCGATGACGCCAAGCTGAGTGACGGTCTCTACCAGGTGGAGACCAGAATAGCTCGGTGACAGATCCAAATGCCAAAGACCCGTGTTGGAACATCCAGGCGTCTGATCAACATCAAGTCAAGTGCGTCAGACTACTTTATGGGAACCCATTGCCCTGTTCTATAAAGATTTGGCACTGTGTAAGTGACACACAAGTGCGCACCGGGCACCAAAGAAAGACACTTGACATTGAAGAAACTCAAGTATAAGCACGAATTACACAATTCTGCTTTGATGATTCAAAGGGAGTGTTTGAAGTGAAGCAACAATATGGGACAGCAAAGCTCCAAGTCATCCATCGAAGCACGGGTGATCTTTCATCGCGTTGGCGCAGTGGACATGTGTGAGAGAATGGACGCATGCTGTTCTCCAGCCTCCGTTGTCCGCATTCAGAAGAAGGTGACCAGCCAGTCGGCTTGTCCTAACAAGTCTCCACGGACACCGGAGAAGTCAGCCGTCCATTCTTGGACCCAAAGCCGCTGTGACACCGGGGGACTGGTGTACATGATGGACAATCCAACCGGGGGCGTATGGGTGAAGCCCACCACCAGATCGGACCAGATCTTGATACAACAATCAATCGGTTGAAATGCGACCGCGTTTTTAGATGGAATTAAGTGCAGCACCGCGTGCTAGGACGCACTCTGTGTGTCCTTAAGCTCTGGGGGCTTCTGAGCAGCAGGATGCCGCTGATTTGGGTTCCCTCGCTGAAGTGCTCCATGGAGTCAAAGTGGATTTCTCCGCGACACGATGGAGTTGGCTGGACTGATCACTGCAATGTGTTGATTGAGTCTTTATGAGACATTATATTCAGTGCCAGATTGCGCGAGAGCAAAACCCTTAGTGGGGGTGAAGAGTGCCGGATTGTCATGCGCACTGAGAGAAACGTGTTTTCTTGGGAAACAGTCTAATTGTTATGCTATGTCTGTGTTAGGGTAAGAATAAATACACCTGTCTTTAAAAAGAATGTGGAGCAGATCCAGTGAAAGAAGGGAGTCAGTAGAGTTGTAAATGTTTAGGTGTAAACACATTATGAGCATCTATCAACCACTCTGCTGTTTAAATTAACATGAGTGGGTTGTAAGCACAGTGTCTTTGAACAACTGTGCACCCTTCCAATGGCTGACCGAACTTCATTGATTGTCCTTCCTTTATTATTTGACTGTTCTGACTATGTATACTGTATATCATTGGTATCGACTTGAGGTCAATGACCCCTTTTTAGATTTAGGACTGCATGTTTATTCAGAATGTTTCTCACAGCAGCATAATTGCCAAATGGGTTTATGTCTCCTTTTGTTTTTGAAAAGCTCTGAAACTTTGAGGTTGTTTGGGGAAAGTGGGACTGATGGATACAACATCCGCTCGACTTTTTATATGTACGTCAAGAGGCTGTCAGGGTTGAACTGTGTTGAGTGTTTGAAACGTATGTTGAAATGAAAGATTTAATAACTTAAAAGAAAAACACAGCATTATTTTATTTATTTTACCATATAGAGAAGACTAACACTGGTTCAGTTAAAACAAACTGCATTTATTTATTTAGCAGGTGAAGTCTGAGTATTGTTGTTGTTTACCTATTGATTGACATTTACACTGAAGCAACGATAGTGTTTTAATTGAGATTACTATTGATGTCAAAACTATTCATGTCAAATCAAATGATTGATTGTATGTGCAACAATGCATCCATGGTCCTATAAACAAACAACCAACCAAATGACTCATTGCCTTTCTTCTTTCTGATTCAGCAGCGTTTTACTAAAGTGGAATTCATTCTCAGGAATCATACTCCAGCAAGGCACTTTTCTAGAATAGAAAGTTTGAGCGAGAATGTGTCTGATTGTATTTTCAATGCGTTTACTCTGTAAACTTAAGTATATCTTTCCGTAAAATAACATAGGATAACCACGACAATAATATCACATTAACATTGTGTAAAACGCGGATGAACAATACTGTTTTAACAGATGCAATAAGTTTGCACAACTCTACTCATATACAACGCACATAAACAAGGGATATCCTCTGGTTACACACTTTGCACCCTGGTGTGGCGCCTTATCTGTGCGCTTGAGTTACTCTGCTTGGAACTAATGGCTGACCTATTAAACTCCGGGCAACGCACAAAGCAAACACTGCGTCATAAAGCACTTCACGTGGAGGATGTGTCTGTCCCACCTGAGTTGACTGTCTTTATATTTCCACGTCGCCGCCATGGGACTGCGAGGGTCTAAACAACCAGACGCCCAAGTGCTGCTTTTGGGCCTGGACAACGCTGGGAAATCGACTCTCCTCTACAAACTGAAACTCAACGCGTGCGTCACCACCGTCCCTACGATCGGCTTCAACGTGGAAATGCTCGAGGCGAGGAAGAACGGGAAGAACATCTTCTTAACCGTGTGGGATGTCGGTGGCCAGGGAATGATGCGCGAGCACTGGCCGAGTTTCCACCAGGACGCGGCGGCTGTCGTGTTCGTCGTGGACAGCTCGGGCAGGGAGCGTCTGGAGGAGGCGCGAAGGGAGCTGGAGAACACGCTGAAGAGTGAGCTGCTGAAGGGCCGGCCGCTGGTTCTTCTCGCCAACAAACAGGACGTGAACGGCGCTCTGACTGTCACGGAAATCAAGGACATGTTTAGCCTGAAGAAGATGTGCTCAGGGAGGGATTGGTTCGTTCAGCCTTGTTCCGCATCGACAGGGTTTGGAGTTGAAGAAGCCTTCAATCGAGTGGTCCAAATGGTCAAATGAGACTTCGACATTTATTTTGGACGCCATAAGATATTTTCAAATCATCGATGATATGACGAATTCATTTTGAAATATGTTTGTAAATCCAAACCCCTTCTTATCAACAATAAATCATATTTAATCAGATCAGACTTTTTGGTTAAGTCACTTTTGTGTGCATGCACAGATCCCAGTTGGAACAACATAATCTTGCAAGCTGTTTAAGAGTGAGTGCAACAATTAGGCTACTTCCTGTGACACTAATGGGTACCACATGAAAGACAATCTACAGTGAAGTATATTGCCGTGCATTGGAACCACCGTTGAGTCCCACAAATAATATGCTACTGTAGAATGATTTGTTTTACCAGTGTGCAGCCTGTCTTCAATTATTAAGCAGTATTCATAGGCACTGAGCCCTGGGCATTTAGATTAAACTCGTGTGTTTATAAAGCCTTCATTGTTACATCATTAATACCAACGAATAACAAAGACAGGTGCATGTATGTTAACTGCAGTTTGAAAACACATTTCCTTGCGTAATAAAGCAGTTATACATGTTGATGAATAAGCAGGGCTTTTATAATAGTCCATTCCAGCATGTATATGCCGTTAATGCTTTTTTTCACTCGTGATGAATTAAAGAGTCTTAGGACATGGCAACCCCAAAGTTATTCTTGATGTTTTATTTCTGATTACTAAAGCATTACACCACCTGATGTATTAACATTCGCAAAGCTATTAATAAAGGGTGCCTTTTTTAACATTTAACCAATAACTTCAACATTCGTTGATACGTGCCTTTCTTAATCTTTGGCCATGGGGCTTGGACGCTTCTTGTATCGATCCGCACAATCGAAGCTGCTGCAGGGGAAATAGTATACAACGTCCTGGGCGGTTGTGTGTTTCTGAAAGGTCCATTACGACGAATATAACCCCAAATGTCGAATACATGTTGAAACCGTTACTTATCAAACTGACGTCCTCATGTCGCTTGTCCCATGCTGAACTCCGTCCGTCCTCTGCTCCCATCGCACACTGTTTCTTCATATGTCGGCAGGCGTTTGCATTCGTCGTACGTGGGCAGCTGAGAAGCAGGAGCCGGATCCACCGAGCTGCTCGGTGTGCCCTCCATGAGCGGCTCCTGTGATGTGGTAACAGTTGGGTGTCCGCTGTGAGGCGGGGTGAGCTGCCGGGATCTGGAGCACAACATTCGCTGGACGAAGTATCCCGCGGCGAAGAGAAGCAGCATAATAAGCACCCCAGAAAGTTTCCGGGTGACCATGGCGATGTTGTAGTAGGTATTGTCCATGAACTGCTTGCAACAGGTGACGGCCTTGGTGTCGTTTCCCTGCGCGCAGCAGACCTGGTCATCCCGACAAATGTCCTGTCCACATCTTCGGATGGCATAAACAGTCGTGTGAACGAGAAAGCAAACGGTGAACACCGACAGCGCTTGGCATTTGTGGAAAAGCATCGTTGTGTTCAAAGGGGAGAAATGATCAAGTGAACCTCGATGGTAAAGCTTTGGGGGAAAGTGCAGGGCGAGACGATTCACTTAATACGCTGAAAGATGCGTTGGCTGAAACGCTGACGCAGAGCCATCATCGACGCTTCGCATGGCCAGAGGTCAGAAAAACACAGAAAAAAGGGTGACGAACAATCTAAAAACAAAACTACGTTAAAAATATCCACCCACTGAATATAGACATATTCACACGACTATATGTTAGGCTGAGCGCACAATTGAATGTCTCTCTGCAGCATATACATATGCTAATAAGTTTGACATTAACTCCTAAGTGTACTTTAATGTGGCCGTTATTTATTATGCACTTAGCGTTTATTTGGATGAAGGCCAGCACATCGTGAACAAAGTCTTCCATAAAATGGCTTATTCCCGGGATACAAGTAAACAGGCGCCCAGGACATCGACCAGTCCGCTGAGAAGCACGGGACAATGATCCGAAGATTAATCGTGGAAGTAGGAGGGGACATTGCAACCAGAGGACTGCAGAAGACACGGTTGATGTTTCAGGACCAGGGACAGCGCTCACCACGCCCACTGAGGGAAACAACGGAGGGGCGCTGTTCGAGGTGCTGACACACGCCCAAATAAAATGTTCTAGAAGGCAAAAACACAAAGCATCTCCATATGAAATATTTATACTAGTGTACATTAAGGGGTCAAGTCCGGTATTTTCTTAAAAGGCTGCAATGGCTTGGTGGACACCCATTAAGGCTGATCAGTAGATGGGATTCTTTAAGTGCCTCCGTCAAACTGCAACAACACAACTAAGAGCAGGAGTACTCACAGCAAGAAGCAAATAGGCTTTTTTTTCTTTTTCCAGAAAAGAAAGCCAATACAAATACATACAAGAGTTAAGTGACCAAACATTTTTTTCCTGGATGTGGCAGGCACAGGCAGCGTTTCATATTGCTGCATATACCCTCACAATGATTAATCAATAATGTGACTACATGAGTAGGCTGTGGGTAGTAATGGAGGTAAAGTGCTTCTATTAGCATGTCTGCTTTTCTCCTCTGATCAAAATAGCTGGTTTTATGTTAGCTGAATCTTTACAGTGGACATCAAAAGGTTGCATTATGTGTGTATTTGTGTTAAAATACAACACACAAGGCATCCTTTTGACATCAACTTCTGCTGCTTAGGCCTAATGACTTAGAGTGCTTAAAACCCAATGCTAATTAAATTGTTTGCTACAGGCATATCAAGTTCTTGGCAAAAAACTAAAGGATGTTGGATTTAGTAAATATCAGATATCAAATAATTGAGAACTACAATGCGCCTGCATTGTGTGTAGCGCAAGGGAAATAAAATACAAGTTGATGTAAAATGTTTATTGGGGAAGAATCTGACTTGATTTCAGGGACTGTGGCCTTTCAACTGATGTGATTAATCGTTGCATTCACAGGGGTTCCACCCAAAACGTTCTTGTCCTGTACAAGGACAAACGTCCTGTACAAGGCAGCGACGATAACATCAGTCTCCACATGTGCCATCTGGAGTCTCAGGCGGTCCCGTTTGGTGAAAGTGTTTTGTAGTCTGATGGCCTCGTGTTGGCTTTCTCCGATGGCACTACAGTAATGGGTCCCAGCTGAATACTTCGCTCTGTAAAACAAACAATTAAAAAAAGGTTAAAGGGTCTATTTCAGCGGCACAAAAAAAAGTAATGAATTGGATGCAAATAAACTTGGAAACTTAAATGCTGCTGAAAAACAAAACTATTGTGTTCATCAACTGAATACTGCAAGTCATTTTTGTATCTAATAAACAGTACTATAAAACTACATTTAGATTTCACCATTTAGCTGAGGTGTGTGGTGTTTGCTCTGGAGAACTCCTGGACGAAAACGTAAATAATTGGCAGGGCGTTGTTCTGGTCTGTCCTCATGTGAAGCCTCAGAGGGCCATGATCGGGGGCCGATGGTAGTTTTGAGGACTTCTTTGGGCAGAGGCTCCTCGGTGTGAGACGAGATATCGCAGCTTCTACATGCGTTGTCGTTCCCGTCAACTGACCGCCATCTGAATAAGGAGTTAATGTTTAAAATTTAGAAAACTCACTGCTGTGAAAATAGCGAGGTCATCCAGAGCAGGTTTTGTGGACAAGGGAATAGTTTCAGATGCCATGGAATTCAAAAGGTATGAATGTAATCCTTATTTTCTGATAATACGGCAACGAGGAGGATGAACGGACCACACATTAGTGTAATACCTGTTCTCAATTAGCGAGCAGGCCCGGTTTTGAGAGCTCACAGATAACTCTGCTGGAACAGCCTTTAGGTAGCAGGTTATGTAGACCTGTTTAGTGGGAAAGACGATCAAGTGCTTCTTTTAAAAAAGGTCCCATATATATTGAACAGAATAATCCAAACATTGCTCGTCTTACTCCCTTCTATTAAAAAAAAAAAAAAAAGTATTATATTGTCCAAAGTGCAAATAAAGGAAAATTAACCAACCCGATTGGTGGGCTCCTGGTGGAATCTGAAGGCCTCAAGTTGAAACCTCAGCTTGTGCTCTTCAACTCTTGGGAGGAAATGGGAGCTGGAGTTTGTCAGGTAAGCATCAGCAAGACATCTGTTGGAGCCGCAGCAAATGATGAGAACAGGGGAAAGTTGCATTTCAATGGTGGGGTTTAAGAGTTGGTCGAGGAGCTCACCCGTAACTATCAATAAAGTCATATCTTAATGCAGCTGCTGCATCAGGAGTTGCTGTTGCAACACAGTTCTCAACGTAGACTCGCAGGGGCACGTGATGACCGACGATGGCAGAAACTTCTAAATGAATGGGGTCACCCAGGAAGTAAGAAACCGATCCCCTCTGAAAGCGCCAATCATCTGGGACAATGAAAACGAGAAATCCAAAAATTCAATTCAGTTGCACAACAGTCATCTTCAAAGAGAAGCATCAATCATAAAAACTGTCTCAAAACTATTCTGAAAATAGAAAATATGCGCCATCAATGATATTATTTTAGTACCAGTCATGAGTAGCAGATTGAAGTCAATATGATCTTCTGCCGAGACCCTGGAGACAAGGGGGAGCCAGGTGGGCTGCAGGGAGATAGCAGCAACAGCATACCTCCTGAAAATAGAGCTAGAGCTGTTAGACCCTGTTAGAGCTACTTTAAGATCAATTCTTAGCATAGTTTAATTGTCAAAGAAGGCTGAATGCAATACAAAAGGCATACAACTCAAAACAACTGGTTCCAACACTCCAAACTGACCACTGTCAATATATACAGGACTTACTTTTCATAATGACATTGAACTGGAATTGTTGCTCCATTCAGTCTAAGCAAACCCTCAGATGAAGGTTCGGGCGAGTAGACCAGGACATTAGAATAGATGATCTTCTCTTTCGACGACTGAAAGGAACAGAGTTAGTCTTTCAGATGGTATACATGGACACAGCGAAGAAAGGCTTTTAATCCTAAATTCACTGTAGCTTGCATCGCGTAAAAACAAATACACACTTACAGAGAGTTTAGTTCCACAATCTCGCAGGTAGGCCTGGATTGTGAATTCCGCCGTTCCTGATGAGACTGCTCCGCATGCACTCCCTGAGTCCGAGCCCAGGCGCAGATGTCTGGCGTCCACCGGGAGGCCCGTGTCAAACATGTCAGCCTGCACCACGATCCGCATCGAGTCGGGGTGGCAGTTGACCACGACAGGTCGAGGCAGCGCAATGTGCGCCGCGCTTTGCTGCGGTTTGCCCGCAGTCACCTGAGGCTGGATGTACCCACGAGTCCTGCTTGGTGTGTAGGAGTTCGCTGTGACAATGGAGCCTTGGCTGGACACTAACCGGCTTTCTATGAGCGTGGAAACTGAGATAAGCACGATGAGCCACCAAGGGGAGAAGTTGCAGTCCATGCTTGACCTCGGACAGGATTGGCTGCAGTAGACCGGCAGCCTGAGACAATGCCACCACAGCTGTAAGCGGTTAATCAACCCCATGAACACACCTGGCAGCAGGGTTTGACTGATTACAAGCCTGTTGCACTGCGCATGTCTGTTGATGGTTACTTGATATGAGTCAGCGTCGAAGTGTTAAGCGTTTTGAGTTCATGTCAGTATTCAAAAACATTAGATAACTTCTTTGTACGCCTTTTGGTAGCGTGGTCCTCTGACTAAACCGTACTTGCTACACGCTGTTTGTTTCACTAGAGGACGCCACAACTGTAATTGTATCTCCGACACGATTTGAATGAATGTCACTGAGTTAAATTTAGTAAATCCTTTCAGCTGTAACGTGTCAGTTCGTTAATAACATCTTCTGGGTTTAGTTTCGGGTTTTTTTCTAATTACATAGAAGAAGAAAAAATACAGAAGTTGTTGGAGCTGTATATGAAGCCTGAGAGAAAGTTATTTTTAGGAAGTTAATAAGCATAAACAAAGTATGAGACAACACACACGCACACACACACACACACCACCCCCTTGTTTCCCACCACCTTGTGTGTATAGTATATGTGGCCTTTATGGTTTCCTTGTGTGTCATTCAGTATTTCATACATATTTTGTATTCTTATGAATTAAAAAAGTATTGATGATTTGAACACATTTATGCTTGTGTGAAATAGGAGTATAGCAGTATGATACGTGTTTTGCTCAGAGTGAGCCCTGTATGTTGATAAAAATGCATTATTATTATTATTATTATTATCATTATTATTATCTTCACATGTATTCAGATGTTCTGTCTCTCCTGTGTGTGGCTCTGACTCATGCTTTCTCACGTTTTGAACGTCATAGGTCTCTCTCAACACCAGTAGCCACAAATCTCAGTTGTGCCAATTCTACTTATCGGAACGGATGCAAATTGAAATGAAAAGCTATGTTTCACTTTCAGTGAGGTTTTCATGAATAAAGCTGCCCTTTTGAAACGAAAAACATTATGTCAGAAAACAAAGTGCCCAACAATAGCAATTGAAGGTCGGGAGCTGATGTGAACACAAATCAGTTAATTTAGTGGAATCATGAAAGCATCACACCATCTTCAGCTGACCTAATGTGGACGTTCCAGTGTTAATTCTGTTTTATTTGTAAACTTACATGGTCCACAGAGGGACACCTGACTATGTGTTACCACTCCAGCTCTAACTTGACCTTCTTTTAAAGCTCAAATCTTAACTGGCATTCCATTTCAAATATTATGTACATTTATAAATAAACTCCAAAATCCGACACTGAATATGTTTGGACTGACTTTCACATCCTTCTGAACATCAACGTTTTTTTTTTACTGTCACCTGATAGTTGATAAGTTGTTTGTTAGCACTGGACTTTCCATTTGAAGCGTAAACAAACAATACATTGCATTTTGTCAGTAATATTCTCGTAACGCTCAGCTGGTGGTTGCAGGAAAATACAGTCAGGTGGATGATTCCTCACTGAGGAAATCCCATTTTTAGGAATTACAAACTCTAAATAAGAACGCTTCTCAATTAGAGTAAATCCAGATATTCCTGTCAACATAATGTTGTTTTGTGGCTGCGATAGAATAAACAACTGTAGCTGTATAGAGAGTGAAAGTCCAATGACTGACTTTTATCAATATGTATTAGCTTTGACTATGAAATGTCTTTATCAAAGAGTATTATCAAACAGTAATACATTTTCTAAAAAAAATAAGTGAAAACAAGAGAATGAATGAATGACAAATCAGTAGGATTTATGCAGGATAAATATATTTATTTGGTGATTCTTGGAACCAATGGAATAACACAACAATAAATAGTTAACAATAATATCATCATTGATAAATAAATAACATAGTCTGAAAATATGCTTTATAAATACGTACACCATCTTGATGTCAAATATAAGTTAAATAATTGCATAAATAATAAATATGTGCTCTCAGAAAGTGATAAATTAGACTGGAATTCTTTCTAGTGGCTCTGTCTATCTTTATGAAACTACTCCATCTCTTAGAGCTCTGTGTCTCATTTAGTGTGTTCACCAGAGGTAATATATGCAATGGCTCTGTTTATTGTGACGGTGCGGACCTGGAAGCCCTTCAGCACTTTGCAGAGGCTCAGTCTTCCATCGTAGGTGCTGGAACGCGCTGCAGCAGCCTTAAAGAAACACAGAGGAATTATGAAATAATTTATTATATCTAGACTATGACTGTTCCTCCAAAATAAGTTTACAGTTTAAATTATCTTTTCAATCTTTGATTCCTTGACAATGACAAAACAAGCGGTTTATTTAGGGCTGTGGGGGAATTTTCTGAAATCATGGTAATGGGAGAATTAAGAGATCTCTTACCTTCTCTGTGGCCAGGTCTGTTGGCAGAGACCATGGGAAGCAGTTCTGTTGAGAGCAAATGTCTTTCATGAGCAATTCAATATTTCACAAGATATGACTATTCATCTAAACTGTGGCAGTTAATTGCAGTCATTCAGTTATGTCCTAACATAGGTAAATGGTACATTGGGTTCAAATATACCTCCACTAGCTCTCTGAGTCTGAACAGAACGGTTGGAGCCAGTATATTGTCAGGGTCCGGCTGAGCAGCCAAGAATTTATAGTAGTGATTCAAATCCTCCCCAATGTTTGTCAGACATGACTCCTAGATGGAAAAACAGCAAAGCCAATTGTCATGTACATATATATGTATATATATACATATATATGTATAAGTTACACACTCACTGTACACTTCTAGCCCTTTTGTGACTTCCATTTTTTTCCGAAATGTGGAAATCCATTGCTAAAAGTGGTGTTGTACTGGACTACATTATATTGAGAGGTGTTTCTATTGTTGGTTCAACTATTTGCATACTGAACATCAGAAACACCTCATCGTATTATTATTATTCATCTTATTCAGTAACATTATCTCCAACTATGACCATAGGGGCTAAAACATACACCTCTGAATAACACCTCTATGACCATTACAAATTGAACATTCTTCCAAATTAAACATTTAAATCTACATGTAAAAGTCTGGCAAAAATAATGTATAGGCTTTTTAAAGAGATATATAATTAAAAGGATAAAACAGTAACAAAATATGTGTTCTCAATACATTTTTCCCAGAGTCAGAGCACAACCTACCTGATCAAATTTTGACTTGACTATTCCTGAGCATGTTGAGTCCTGTGGGACGAATAGAGTTAAATTTGATGTAATACAGGAGTAGCTGTAAAATATATATGGCCATGAATACATTTTTTATATAATATTTATTTTGTCTTTAAAAATAAATTATTTAAAATGTTGCCATGTCTCGAATTTTAAATACACACATTAATGAAATAATTCAAAATAAAAGTTTCATTATACCTTTGGTGCACACACAGATGGCGTCTTAGTCTCCATGTTCAGCTCCACACTCAGCTCGGTGCAGTCGATTCCACTGAACAGTTTATTCTAGGACATGAGAAGATTGTGTTTTTAACCATAAATAAAATACACATTATATAATAAGTAAATTGTACAAGTATATTTAGTTTTGTTGTCATACCTGTGTGAGTGTTTCAGTGATGTTCTGTAGAAGCACCTGAGCGTATAAAACACAGGATTCTTTCAGCAGTCCTTTACTCATCACTGGCACAGACTGGCTGATCTGAGCACAGGTGAGCACAAGGAGCAGCAGTGCAGGAGTGACGTCTGACAAAAAAAAAAGAAAACAGAGTTAAAATATAGTAAAACTACAATTTCAACTACTTTGATGCCAAAAGAAAATACTGTTCAGTCATGTTTACATAATACTCACAGAGCTTGATGAGTGGCATCTTGGATAAGACTTCTGATTCTTTGGTGTAACTGACTCAACTCAGACATCCTTAAGTGTTTTATACCCTGGCTGATGCAGGGGCTTTCCTCAACATACAGCATTGTGTTCACACCTAACTGTAAATTGGAAGTGTACAGCTAAGGTTATGTAATTTTCCCTCTATAGCACTAAATGCTTTGGTGAAACTGGAATTAACACACAGTGATGAGTAACTGAGCTTCACATTGGTAACTGTTGACATTTCAAGAGTGAAAGCATTATGATTGGTATTTTAAACTGTAATCCTGCACAGTCAAGCCTAACACGTGTTCAATATCTGCCATGTGTATCAATCACAAACAAAACACATTTAGTTTTATTCAAGTGCCAAACCGAAAAAAATACTTTGGTTATTTAAGGATGATTACAAAAAAATCATAAAATGTATTTTGTTTGTTTAGTAAGCCAACCAGAATGCCATGTTTTCAATGTACACTGTTTGTTTTTGTGAAAAATATGTATTTATTGTAATTTGACATCAATGTTAAAAATCTAATTTCCAAACAATTAAAACATTCTGGGCACCCATCTAAGGTAGAAAGTATGTATTGATGTTTGTACTGCAGTTCAAGAGAGTTGAGTATGGGCAAAATGTGAATTTACATTTTTTTTTATTTTTATAATGATAATAGTAATACTCCAATTCATTTGAATCAACATATGAGTGTAGCTGAGTTGTATTTGTGTCCCTGCAGTCAAGAGTTCCTCTTTTTCTTGTAGTAATCCTGCATACAAAAAACATTGACATAAGTGTCAACACAAGTGTGAATGAGTAGAGAAACTCTCGTCTAACACTGAAGTTGAATATGTGAATGAGATCAGGCTCGATATACTTTCCCAAGCATCACTTGATGCAAAAATGTTGTGTAATGATTTAATGTGAGAGTGAAAAACACCAAAATGCAAATTCACTCTCAAGAAAACCAGCCGAATATAAACAAAGTTCACACACTTGAAACATTTATTACTGGAGTTCTGATTTTACAATCATTATACATTACATTTATCACTAAAGCATATTAGAAAAGAAAGTTTGACTTTGTGTTCAACAACATTCTTAAAAAGCTGAGAGTGAAAACACTTAAACACAGCCAGACAACAAGGCATGTTCTTCATCCGTTTAATAAAGTATATTTTAACATTTACATAAAGTATGTCCATAAATCCTCTGAATAAATAAATTATATATATTTAGGCTGTGATTTATCTACATATATTTTTTTCTTGTTTACCCTTTTTTTTAGCATTAGCAAATTGGGCATAACAATTTACTTTGCATATGTTTTATTTAGGGGCTGTCACGCCTCTACTTTTGCTTTATTTCTATCTAGTATTAACCAGTAAAATCTTTTTAAACCATTTCATGTCATTTTGTGTATTTTAAGGAGTACGTAAAGGCATTTGACAAGTACACATTTGTCTAAATAAAATGTTCAGTACAGCTCTATAGTGCAGCTTTAAAGCAGGTGGAAGCTGTGGCAGCAATCAAATTACAAGACCTCCATGAAGCTGCTGCAGCACTTGAACACCACTGGGAAGCTAAGCTGCAAATTTGCTCAGTGTTCATAATTTTCTATGGCAACAGCTCAGAGAGTAGTAAGTGAATTTCAGTGATAAACAGCAATGTCACAGTGCTCCTAGTAAAAGTAATGATAAATAGGTGGAGAGGTGAACTGATCAATCTCTTTATATCTAGTGACAAACAAAAGACAAAGTGCAGTCAGGTGTGGCTCCTAGAAGTCATCAGACAACGGAGAAACAAGGCGTGCAGGCGCTCTCTCTATCCCAGAATAAACATGAGTGTACCGTGCAAAATTATGAAGAGGTAAATTGGGGTTAGGGGATGCAATTATGTTGAGAGGATTCCCCTGGTTCTATACAATATGGCATGATTAATCATGCTGAGTGGAAGTGAAAAGCCTGCAAAAACTCAAAAGTGTCCATACTGAAAGCAGCGATCACTCCGCTTCTGTGAGATGTCCTCTGACCTTCGACAACATTCTGTGGCGCATTACCTCTATGTGGTACGTCTGTGTGATAACACTGGGTACACGTATATTCACTTTTCCGGAAACAGTCAGCACAGATGGAGTTTCATTAGTAACACCGGTGACAGTCCATGGAGCGAGAGGTAAGATGGCGTGCAGATGGATACACGTGTAGACGGGGCGTTTATTTAGAGATGGCTTTCTCTGCTTGGTGCCGCTGATGGCTGTGAGCGTGCCTGCCGCAGTAGAGACAGGTAGTACATTAGAGCGGGCACGGGACAACGTTCGCCGTGGACAATTTGACAGGTATTTCAGATAGAAAAAGACACAGAACAGTGACAGGAGAGAAAAGGGGGATTCACCTGGTGAGGTCCTCTATGTCCACCAGCATAGCGTCCTGCTCCACGTGCAGCTCGTCCCTCATCAGCAGCAACTGCACCAGCTCCTCATTTAGACCTGTGTTAGTTGGTAGATGTGATGAACTTATTCTTAAACTCCGATATCATAAAGATTTTTTTTATTCCCGTGAGAGGTGTGTGTGTATTTGCACTTGTTTTGTTGTTTGAAACTGTTTTATTGGATATTTGCCAAAGATCCACTCACTCTGAATCTGTGAGTGTAAGTCGTTTGAGATGACTTGCAGCTGTCCAAGACTCATGTCCCTCATGTCCCCTCGCCTCAGATTCCTCTTCATCAAGCCCTCGCTGATGTGGGGCAGATGGGGAAGCTGTATATGTAAATACACAGAGTCAGGAAAGTACTGCATGTCAACGTGTGCAAAACGGACCAGAATTTGACTGAAATAGTTTTATTGGATAGTCAAAGTCAACTGGCTCTATCTGGGTTTGCAAGTGTAAAAATGTCTTTTGTTTAACAGTATCAGGGGTTTTCTCTTGCTCACACACACACATCCAGTTACAACACTTGACTGACCTTTTATTCAATGGATGCAAGTCCCTAATGCGTTTATTGCGTTTACTGTAATAGCTAGTTATAGTAAGTCATTCTGTTTCCACTCTTTTTTTTCTCCCTTTTTACGTATGGAAAGGATATTTCATTGCCCTGGATCATCTTCTAAAAGGTCTATTTCATAGAACAGGAACACAAAGAACACACATCCCTGATCTGTATATAGACTCATTTTCTTTTTCTCCTTCTCTCAATGACTAACCAAGTCAGCCACAGGTGAACGTCTGTGCAGTTGGATCTGCCTCTCCACCTCCACCTGCATACGGGCCATGGGTCGAGCCAGAGCCAACGCCACCCGGGCTTCCTCCTGCAGCCTCCGCTGCACCCGCCAGAAGCCCCCGCAGTCATCTAACGGGTCTGAGTCCTCTTCCGCTGTGTCCCGGTCCGATAAAGATGAGCTCTGCTTGCTCTGGCGTCAAAGAAGTGTAAGTGGCATCATGAGGTAACAGCCAAAAGTTCTCACAATGCGTTACTCCAAAGAGAAATGAGACTATGGGAGTCGTGCATACCACAGGTGACAGCGGCGTGTCCAGACTGGTCTCCGTCCGGCTGTCCTCAGCATCGCTGTCTTTGTCGCTGCTGCTGTCATTAACAAAACACACCTGCAGGTTCACCCCACTCTGCAGCCTGAGAGGAAACAACACAGGGAGTGAAGAACGTGACGGAGGAAAGAGACACTGAAAATGTCTTATGGAGAGAGGGACATTACTGATTGATTGTTTACAAATGAAACAAAACCCAATGACAGAAATCTGTCAGACAAACATGTCAGGCTTTCTATTTTTTTTCTTCATTATTTGTATTCCTAACAAGGTGACGCTAAAAGGCCAAGAGATATTTGGACACAAGTTTCAAGCATTTGCAGAATTCAAACAACAAACACATTTAATTTAGGTACAAATGTGTGGCAGCTCTCTATACTCATCTGTACATCGTGGATCAGAATCAAAGGGGAATCAGTCAGATTGTTTTGTACAGCACTGCTGTGTCTTTTGTTAATCACAAGACAAATGGTGACTGTTAACACTCCTTTTTAACACACTCCATTTTATTTTTAGAAAAGGCTAATGTTTTTTAAGATGCTCGACAAGTGGTGATGGGAATAATGACCGGGATGAATGATCAATAGCAATTACAATTCATAAAAAAAGAAAATTGATGTAGAATTATGTCAAAATGATTATTGCTGTCTGGTAAAAGACTGAAAACAGGACATCCCTGTCATATTTCTGGTGTGAGGGTGTCATTCGTGGTTTGGGTGAGGCCCCTTCATCCTAAATATGGGGGAGTCTTAATGCCACAGCATATAATTAAATGTTATGAGACAATAGTGTTCCAACAGTTTGGGGAGGGTCCTGTTCAACATAAACAAGGTCTATAAAGAAATTATTTCCAGAGTTTAATGAGGAAAAGCTCACAGCCAACCCCATCCAGCATCGTTATAGCTTCAGAAAGACCTGGAGCCTCGACTGCAGTCCTGTGCCTTTTGGCCCCATGTCAGTGACCAACCATGACATCACCAATGCTCTTGTGGCAGTCCTGTCATAATCTTGTCGAAAGCCTTCCCAGAAGACTGGATAATGATATGTTAAACATATCATATGTGGGCTGTGTTTTGGTGTCCACATACCTTTGGCCATGACGTGCAATGACGCCTGTAACGTCACAGCCTGTGACCTAATCGAGTTGGAGCGAAAGCCATTGAAAGCTGTCACGATGAAAATAAAGCCACCAACATAACATCACGCTCTCCGCAGCAGCTCAACCTCAGCTTTTCCATGAGCTCAGATACCTCAGTTCCAGATTATGATACTCTGACTGAAAGAACCTAACTAACCAAAGTAACCAACCATTACGCTGGGATGAGAACAATAACTCATACAACTTCACAAACCGGACAGGGCAGTGCTGGAATTTCCACTCCAAACTCCAAAAGGTTGCACCCTCACCTCCACTAGAGATCACATGACTCCAATTCCACCTATCACAGCGGCAGACTTATATCACGCATCACTTCTTCTTTCAGGAACATTTGGGCCACAGACAGAACTTCACTTCCTCAAACTGCAGCCAGTAGCATGGGGGGGTGGCCCCATCGTTGTAAATGCCCCCTCTAATGACAACATGGAGTCACTGGAGGTCAATGCTGACATGAAAAGAAAGCAGGGTTGTGTTGTGTGGTGGCTTTTGTTAACCAGCTTGTGTCTCACTGTGTGTGCGTGCATGTCCCCAAAACCTCGGTTACAAATGTGAAATATCAATTTTGTGGAGAGATAATTTGGTCTCGTTCAGTTTCATCTGTCATAAACCCCATGCACCTAATTTGACCAAAATGTCCTCATACTATTTGCTTGGCGGTCAGATTGCGGACCTTCTGGTTTCACCTGTCTTCTGTAAAGTGCCTTTATCTTGTCATGTTTCAATCATGTGTGCTGATTGTATGCTGCTGTCTACTGTTATACATTTTTAAATGCTTCTCCTCCTCGCTTACCCCTAACTTTGTATCATGTTCAGCTCTTGACAGCATCTTTTGCTTTCCCCTGTTCTAATATATCCAATATATGTTGTGTGATTTATGTGTTGTTTTAATGGAAAATGTTAACATCAGGCTGAGGGGCAACAGTTTAAAATCAGTCAAACACTTGCACATTTACAGTGATGTTGATCAATTGTCCTCGAGAACAAATATATAGATAAATACTAGAATTGGAATTGTCTTTATGATTTTAGATAGATTATTTAGATAAATATATAAGTTAAAATGTATTTTTATTTCCTGTCACAATGCAGTACAGGCAGCCAGCAAACTAAACTAATTATATCATATAATAATAAATGAATGGAAGACTAATGCCCACAAATTTATTTTGCAACATAAATACTACAACTACTACTACTAATAATAATAATAAATCTATAATATCTCCCACCATCTGCTACAAAAAGCAATAATTGTCAACAGAACAGTTTTTCACATTATATAAATATATATATGGAATATCTCTGTGGGGTGGGGGGCGTGGTTAGCGCACCTGCAGCAGGGAGAGAGAGAGGCGATCATGGGGATCAGCTGTGCAGCGCGTGAGGCGGCACAGCTGGTCCACATGATCGTGGGATTGCGTGGGCGGGGAAGGGAGCTATAAAAGCTCCCAGAGCCACGCAGACAAGAAAAGGGAGTTAGGAGAGCTAGGCATGTGCAGTGAATTTGACGTGAGCAAAGATGCCTAATAAAAGAGCCCGGAAACGTGCAGCATTGGTGTCGTCCTTGTGCGAAGAGCTCCGTGAAACCCACGGCTACAACGAACTTGGTTACAGTGGCGCCCAACGGGGATGGCCGGTGGGGAAGGAGCGGCACGGCGCCTGGGATGACGGGAATGCTGAGATCGAGCGGCTGTATGCCGCCATGTCCGGCGAGGGGACGCCGGCGATCCGGGAGGTGGCGGAGGCGGTGCGGGTCCCGGCGGCGCCAGCGAAGCCGCTACCCTACCGCACTTTTGAGGAGTGGGGCGCGTACCTGGAGCGGCAGGCGGCGGAGCGCAGGGGACCGCATGACGGCCAGACGCCGGGGGTCCGGGACGTGGCCGAGGCGGTGCGGGTCCCGACGGCGCCGGAGGACGAGACGCGCGGACAGCGGTCCGACGGCGCCCGGCTGCGGCAGCTGGAGGCCGAGAAGGTCCAGCTGCAAGCGGAGGTGCGGGAGTACACCAGAGCGGTGGATGCGCTGGCGAAACAGCTTGAGGAGCAGACCCAGAGGGAGGCGCTCCTCGTGCAGGCGCTGGAGCGGGTGGCGGTCCGGGAGACAGCGACGGCCGCGACCCAGACCGACGCGAGGCGCCGGAGGGTCGGGGAGACCCAGACCGACGCCAGACGCCTGAAGACCCGGGCAACACAGACGGTGGTGACGGCTCGGGCGGCGGAGGCGGCGCCGCCGACGGCGGCGGGCGCGGCGACGACGGCGGAAGCGGCGTCGCAGACGGCGGCGGGCGCGGAGGCGACGACGGCGGGCGCGGAGGCGACGACGGCGGGAGCGGCGTCGCAGACGGCGGCGGGCGCGGAGGCGACGACGGCGGGAGCGGCGTCGCAGACGGCGGCGGGCGCGGAGGCGACGACGGCGGGAGCGGCGTCGCGGACGGCGGCGGGCGCGGCGACGACGGCGGAAGCGGCGGCGCAGACGGCGGCGTGCGCGGAGGCGACGACGGCGGAAGCGGCGTCGCAGACGGCGGCGGGCGCGGCGACGACGGCGGAAGCGGCGTCGCAGACGGCGGCGTGCGCGGAGGCGACGGCGGCGGAAGCGGCGTCGCAGACGGCGGCGGCGTGCGCGGAGGCGACGGCGGCGGAAGCGGCGTCGCAGACGACGGCGGCGGGCGCGGCGGACCCGAGGACGGCGACAGGGACGTCGCGACACGCGGCGGATCGCACAAGGAGGACGCCAGCTCCCACGCCAACAGGCCCGATAGCACCGGCAGCGAGCCGGGGGCGTCGGAGACGTCAGCGACGGGGCCCTGGTCAGCCAGAGTGGGGTCCGGGGTCGACGTGGTCAGGGGACGGCGGGTGGTCCCGGCAGGAAACCCGGGAGCCGTCCTGGGTCACGGAGCCACGGTGCTGGACATGCGGACAGCCCGGCCACCGGCAGTGGCAGTGCCGGAGGCGGTGCTGGTCCTGCGGAAACAGGGGGCACTTATGGAGGGCCTGTACGGGGACAACGGAAACCCTGGGGAGGCAGGACGGCCGACCCAGGTGGATCCAGGCCCGGCCGGTCTTCATCAGCCGGAGGGCTGAGGGAACAGAGCCGGCCCGGCTGCGCCAGGAGAACAGGAAGCTCCGGGACCGGCTTCAGCGAGCAGGGGAGGCCCGGCGGCAGCTGGGGCAACAGATGCGGGCCGAGCGAGAGGCTCGGGCCCGCTGGGAAGGCCAGCGGGTAGCAGCCCGGCCGGAACATGGGGGACCAATTTGGTTCCCGCGACCCTAAACTTTCTCTCTCTTGTGTTGCAGGTTGCCGCGGCGGACTGAGGGCGAGAGCCGGTTTGGCCCCGGGAGGGGGCTGGCGGAGAGCGCAAGGAACCTGCCTCCCGGGGCGCTCGATCGCCCTCTGTCCGGACCATGTCCCGCGCCCGGACCCCCACGGATGGAGGATGCCAACGCCCGGACCACCCGGTGGCATCTGGCGGAAACGCAAGTTAATTCCATGGTGGTCCATAGGTCGGGGGGCAGATGGTCGGGACTGACTCCCGCTCCCAGTGGGAGGGGGGGGGGAGTTGGTTAGACCGGTGGCTCCCCGGCCTAAGTCGGGCGGTGGGGGTATGTGGGGTGGGGGGCGTGGTTAGCGCACCTGCAGCAGGGAGAGAGAGAGGCGATCATGGGGATCAGCTGTGCAGCGCGTGAGGCGGCACAGCTGGTCCACATGATCGTGGGATTGCGTGGGCGGGGAAGGGAGCTATAAAAGCTCCCAGAGCCACGCAGACAAGAAAAGGGAGTTAGGAGAGCTAGGCATGTGCAGTGAATTTGACGTGAGCAAAGATGCCTAATAAAAGAGCCCGGAAACGTGCAGCATTGGTGTCGTCCTTGTGCGAAGAGCTCCGTGAAACCCACGGCTACAACGAACCTGGTTACAATCTCATTTTGGAATGAAACACTTAACCGTGAGAATTTGGTCAAAGTCGGTCTGCATGCTGAAGAAGGGCATCGCCTAGTTTCTGTCTCAGCAACATATTACATAACTGAGGTTGACCATTTACCACCTCCTGCGCACTTGTTCCAGTCTTGAGTTTCATTGTTCTGCTGCTGTAAACTGTTCAGTGCCAGCACTGTGGCTTTCAGGGAAACCTTTCCTTTTCCTATTTCATTGCCGGTCTGTGTTGTTAATCACTTGTTCACTTCCTCTGTTTGCAGCTAAGTATAACACAAACACAGACACACACGATAAATCAACTTATTAACTCAACCTTCATCTATTGCACAATGATGCACACTGTCTACCACATGACTCACTGTTTCTAAACAGACTTCAACAAAAGACCTGCTGTCGATTTACTGTCATATGCACTTGAGACATATGAAGCAACAATCCAATCAGTTGTATATTTCTGATTGGTGTGTTTTGGAGCTCATAGTTAATAAATCTTTCTCCCCTGGCAGCCGATCATATCTGCCATTTAGGCAGAGTTCAAGCTGTTCTCTCAAAACCATGTCAACTTTCCAAGAGATATGAAGAACAGCCCAGGTCTGCTTTGTGGTTACACTTTTCTTTCATTGATAATCAAAAGCATTTAAAAATATTTTTCTTAATGAAGAAGGGAGATAATTTACTCAAACGAGTAAAATCAAATTCACCAAATGTGGAAAAAAGTGATATTCATTGCATAGTGACGTTTCTACAAAGATTGTGTGCACGTGTGCACGTGTGTGTGTGTGTGTGTGTGTGTGTGTGTGTGTGTGTGTGTGTGTACACAGTCAGACTGATATTGTTTGGTTTGCTTAATATGAGCAGGTACAGTATATAATTGCATACCTTGTCATAATGTATATATGAGGAGGTTCCATATATAGGCAGCACATTAAGTATATAAAACCTCATAGCAAGTTTCATATTCAGTCTTTAAAATATATATTAATAATGTTGTGTATCAATAATTAATTAAATGCAGGGCGTATCTCACTGTTTCCCAGCCATCCATCTAAAAATATATTCTGGAAGAACATCTAAGGATCTGAAGTGTCAGATGTGAGAAGCTAAGACACAAAAATATTGGTGGCAGCCTTCAAAAGCCGTCATTGATCAAACCCTAATAGACTCTCTCTCACACACACACACACACACACACACACACACAAACCCACCGGGAGGACAGGCCATTCTTGCTGCAGCTGGTGTAGATGACTGGCTCGTCGTCATAGAAACTGCCAAGGGCAAGTTTCTGCCTGATGGACTCTCTCTCATTCCTCTGGGCCTGGACGAGAAAAGAGGAAAATACACAAAAATAAAGAACATTAATATTAGTGCTGCTAATGCTGTAGTTCCGTCGAAGTGGGACACACTCATGAGAAGAAATATTATGCTGAGTGTGTAGTATGCTATTTAAATCAAGACTATAAATACATGTAGCAAATGATAAAGTACTTTCTGGTTGAGAGGAGGAGGAGGAGGAGGAGGAGGAGGAGGAAGGAGAAATAGGGATTATTTAGGCAAAGGTAGCTGAAAAGAAGGTAGAAAACTCATGTAATCCAATTTCCTGCCTCTCACACATTAGGACAATAACTTATTGGGTTCACATGACGTTATAATTGTATATGTTACTAACGAAGCTTAGCTAACACATTTATTAGAATCAGTTCCTTCTGTTCTCTTCTATCATACGCTTAGATAACAGGTACAGACATCACTCCTTGCATAACACTCGTTTCTGTCTCTAAATATTCAGCTAACCCTAAAAATATCAGGTCTGAATCATCGATAGAAATCTGTTTCATCCCACCGTACACGCAAAACAGAAGATCCTGTTCCTCCTGTTACAACATCATTCTGCTCTGTTTGCCAACTTCCTGTATTATCTCTCTTCACGGCCATTTTCTCACCTCGCCTCCTTTTTTTTGGTTCTTTTTTTTACCAGAAATGTTCTTTTACTTCTCAGCATCTAGAAGTTTCATTGTCCTGATTTTCATTTTGTCCCCTTTTCCTCATCCTCCTCCCTCTACTTCTTATCTTTACATCCTACCATGAATCGCAAATTCAATGTATCTCAGCCTCCACTATGTAGCTGCCCCTCATTTGTTTTTGTCAATTATGAATATGTTTTGATAATTTGAGCTGCGTGAGTTCTGGTACACCAATCGAAAGTCTTGAAGTATCTCAGTTTTTGTCTTTAAATACTGAACAAAATGTTGCAGCATGACATGGTTTTCTATTTTGGAACCATAAAGAAAGTGTTTTTATATCGTGGTATTATGCTAAATGCCCACATGTCTCAAAAATGCATACTGTATGAGTGTGTTCCTGTTACAAACATTGAATAACACCTATATGTGTCAACCAATCTCTCTCTCTCTCTCTCTCCAACCTAAAAACCAGCCCAACACCCTTTCTCTTTTTTTGTGACGCATCATTAGATGAGACCGACGTATAGCCCGCGTCACAACTGAACGCCTTCACTCTCCCAACGCTCTGCCTCTTGCTCGTCTACTTCAGACAGCCGGTTCAGCTGTCCTCCTAACGGCAGACTGTACACACACACACACACACACACACACACACACACACACACACACACACAGAGAGAGAGAGAGAGACACACACACACACACACAGAGAGAGAGAGAGACACACACACACACACACAGAGAGAGAGAGAGAGACACACACACACACACACACACAGAGAGAGAGAGACACACACACACACACACACACACACAATTTCACCTCATTGTCACTGTAAATTATGAAGAATGATTTAATTTAATGAATGGAACAAAGCGTGGTGTATGATTTACACACATATTCATCAGATGAGCGATGAAATTATTTAAAATTGGACTGAGGACATGTAAAAACACAGGTGAAGATCGCATAAGAACACACCCTCGTCGCCTCACAATCACACTCGTCCATTATGTCTGACTCATACAGCAGCTTGTCCATGATGGATACCCATCATGTTTACCTGCAAACAGTATGCTACGTCCTTAGAATCACGAGCACATACGAACACAAATCCACACACCTGGTAAACGCGTTTCTCCTGGTGCACCATCCTTCAGCGCATCGTACTGAAACAGCCGCCCTGCCCTTCTCTACACTGCAGTGAAGCTAGACCCCGGAGACCCTCTCATATACTGCAGCTCCGTGCAGGAGAGTGAGGAAGGGAGGGAGGGAGGGAGGGAGGGAGGGACGGATGGAGGGAGGGAGGGAGGCAGGGAGGGAAGGAGGGAGGGAGGAGAGAGGAGGGAGGGGGGATGTGGGAGCAGGAGAGGAAAGAGTAGGATGAGACGGAAGCAGAGGAGAGAGAAATAGAAGGGAGAGGGAGGGGAGAGACAGAGCTGCTCAGTGCTGCTGTGCTCTCCTGATCTGTTATCTGTTCCTCCATCTTCCTCCCTTGCTTTCCTTCTCCTCCTCTTCATCTTTCTTTTAACCGAAGCTGCTAGAAATCTGTGTCCCGAGGAGACAGGCCTAAAAAAGATTACAGAAATAAGGACACATGATTGGTTGCGATATGGTGGGCTGTAGGTCCAGGCTAAACATAGCATGATGAATGAGACTGCAACACTGGCAAACAAAACCATTAAAAAGGCTGATCAATAAGAGCTCCTTTAATAAATGTCAGCACTTTTGAGCAGCACTGACGTCTGCATCTGCTCGTTGACCCAAAGCATGAGCAATGAATTTCTAATTGCATGTGATCCGTATTTGTTTTGTCTCCTCTAAAGGAGTCTCCTCCAGCCCCATTCCACATCACAGACAGAATCAAGCATGCTGAGCCGTAAGAGAGACAGGGAATCACAAGGGAGTATGTAACCACACGTGCGAAAAGAGAAAACACACACACACACACACACACACACACACACACACACAGTTAGTTCCCACAGTGCTCTGTCACAATGCAGCAGCGGACTGATTAAACAACATAACATTTTGAGTCATCTTTCATCCTTCATCAGGATCAGAGGCCAAATATCCTCAGTCCTCCTATTCCACTACTTTCTCTAATGCATACACAATACAATCATATACTGTATATAGAAACGAGATATTCATAGACTCAGATTACAAATTTTGTTATGCACATTTGGTTTTATGTTATCAGCGTTGAATGAATTACATTTTTCATTTACTTAAAATTGTTTGCATTTTTTCTATCTAAGAAACCAAAACTTTTGCTGAATCACTGGGGGATGCAGTGCAATATGTCGGAACAAATGGACTCACAGGGAATAATTCAGTGCTTGTGGGTCTCAGATAGAAAGAGAGAATGACAATCACTCACAGAGATGCTTGACGGTCTAGTTCGCCCTCCACTGTAACAGCCGTCTGCCTGTGGTGCAAAGATATCCTGGAGCTCCTCGGCCCAACTGCGGCTGTTCACCATGCAGCCTCTTCCGCCTCTCTGGTGTTGTGTGTCACAGTTGCCATCATCTCCACAGTCCTCCCACCAATGGCCTTTTGGGGCCTTTCTCATGAATACCTCGTCTTCTTCGTCCATGTCCACATAATAATCCTCCATAAAGACAAACTGTATAGAGAGGGTGGAGCAAATGCCAGGGTTGGGGAAAAGACTAAGTGCCCTGGCTGGGAATATGAGACTGAAGATATTCAAAGGCGGGCCACAGATCTCGGGCTGAAATCAAATGCTTGAGTGCTGGCTGTTAATCGCTTTAATCTCCATGGTATCTTTATGTTTACTGTGTGATCAAACAAACAAAATAGATCAATATAATTGCAGCATGGGCTTAAACATGAAATTATTGCAATATTCATCTTATTTATCATATAGATGCTATTCCTACTCAGAATTTTCTGTCTCTGGTCATATTTTTCTTTAGTCAAAAAAGTAATTGTCAAATTTGCTGAACCACAAATGCATAGTATGGTCTTCCATCCTAACATCCAATTACTGGTAAAATAAAAAGCCAAATCATATAATCGCTAATGCTGTATATAGGACTCACCTGCGTTGTAGATTGCAAACCATTTTAAAATAAAAATGAAAAAGCATAAGTCCCCACCAAAGCCAAAAGGATGCCGTTCAGGATCTCACAATCCTCTACAGAGTAGTGGTTATTCCTGAACTCAGTGATGCATGTAGATGTGTGTGTGTGTGTCCGTCGTCACGGTGCCAAGAGGAGAAAGCACCATGTGGAAATAGGAACAGACAGAATGGGGTGGGGGTGTGCACGCTGCATGAGTGTAGAGCAATGACCTTTTATAAAATCATATTTCATAAGATGCCGTGGAATTATTTGGTCGTGCAATTAGGTAGGCATGCGCACACACACACACTTTATGGGTTAAGTAAATTATCAACTTTTAACTAGAAAAATATTTTTAAACACTTTTGATGAGGTTTAAGCTATAGAAGCCCATTTCTGCAACTGTGATAAAAAAAAAATGAAGATCCTGCAAGTCATAATGATGAGATAGTATTGCTTAATTATGACTTACAATATCTAAATTGTTTTATCACAGTTGTGGAAATGGTCTTCCATATTAAGCACCATGGTACAAAATGGAAGTATATTTGCATTACAGATGAATCATGAATGAAAAAGTGCCAAGAAAAACATGTTTAATGAATGCTCAGTATCACATGGCACCAGCCCGGACAGACAGTTAGGGTTTGAGAAACTTTTAAATTCACAAAAAGAATTCATAAAAAAAATAAAAATAAGACTTATCATTCTGAGTTACATTTTTAGGAAGATTGTCTATGCGTGTTGAAAGTAGAAACCAGGGCACAGGTTGCCAGTTGTTGAAGCCTGGATGTGAGTTTGTGACCCTGAAGTCCAGATTTGTAGCCAGCTGGAGGCATGTCCTTCTGGTCATCTGCAAGTTTTCCAACCTTGTATGGAAAGTATGGAGCAAATTGGAGCTGGTTGTAAATAATATATGGACCTATAGTGCTGCTACTGCTGGATTTTGTCATTTAGGTAATAGGAACAACAGTGGTTGTTGGCTTTGACGTATACATGGCGGTTTTGAAGTGGGAACTGTGTCATCTGCCTTAACAATTGTGACAGCTGGAGGCAGAGTAGTTTGCATTGGTTCCTTTGGATTCAGAGGAGAACATACATTATTCTGTGCTATACGCTTACAGCTTTAATATAAAACTGACACACAAGGTTGGTTGGGTTATAATACCCGTGTCCAGCTGCAAGCCAGCAGCTCTGGGCTCCATGGCTTCCAACGTCATCTTGCCCACAGTGCAGAGAACAATTTAATCACCTCAATGCTGCTTCATCAGCCATGTTACTATTATTATTAGTCACATACTATTGTGATCATTACTGCTTTTATTATTATTCTACTACATACACTGCTGATATTGGTAGTCGTAACTTCTACTCAATATGATTCATTTCTGTCATATGCATTGCATCTACATGACATCTATTGTACTTCTGTCCATCCTGGGAGAGTGTTCCCTCCTCTGTGGCTATCCCTAAGGTGTCTTCCTTTTTTCTCCCCGTTAAAGGCTTTTTCTTTTGGGGGGGGGGGGTGTCAAAGGGGGTTCCTGTTCCGATGTGAGGTCCCTGGACAGAGGATGTCGTATGTATTCAGATTGTAAAGCCCTCTGATGAACATTTTATTTTTTCACGCAGCTGCGCCATTTCACTTTAGGAGATAAGACGTATGATGGCCATATACCTTGGTTTGAGTACCATGGATCATTTGCACCGATATATGTCCTTACATCTAGGACTCTTAGGCTCAAGTTAAGCTCTACCTTGCAGAGCAACTGAGTCAAGGCTTTGAATACTGGGCACATTTTAGCACCAGGTCAACAAATCAAATGCAACTTCAGCTGCAGCTTGAACTCATTTAGCACAAAAGTCATCACATTAAGAACCTCTGCCCTTTAGTTTCCCAAATATGACAATTACAGACACCAATATTTGTCTATCAAAAGGGTACAATTCAGTTTTTTTAAGAATTGTGCATATACTCACTCAAGGTTTTCATTATAAACATATGTATTTTGTTAGATTGCTATATACAGTAGAAAAACTAATGGTCCTATGATGAAAACACTTTATAAGAGCTCCTCCCAATCATCTTTAAACAGGTTTATACAAGGCTAGATTTTGGCATAGAAAAGTCCTGGTTTTCATTATAAGTCAAATTAGTATTGACCACTCAGTCAAGCCAGCTTTGGGTGAATGCAGTTAAACAGGCCAGGTGGAGTGCAAAAACGGAAGCATACCCAAAGTAAATTGCAAGCTGTACTTCATTTACGCCATTTGGAGTAAATGCATGGTCTTGGTCTCTTTTTTGTGTTACACTCAGAAGACTTCCCTCCAACAGAATCACTTTAAGGGATGCTGACACTACGTTATACAAGTTGGAACACACTAAATTATAAGGTTTTTATTTCCGCCTGAACATTGTTTTGCAAATAGATGCCTGCAGAGTGGGAGTTACGAACTGGAAAACACAATGGGACCATAGCATGAAGTCTTGTCTAGTCCAAGTAAAAAGCAGATAACACAGAAAATAAAATATTTTACAAATGTTTTTCTAAATGGTATGTCTAGCAGTGTCTCATTTGGATGACACTAATACAAAATGATGCAACAACACTTGGTGGACGAACCGCAGGCCCCAACCAAGAGGTTTTAATGTAAAATTGAGTAAAGCCAGCCTCCTTCACACCTGCTAAGTTATATCAGAAATTAAACAGTTCTTCACTTTTGACTTAAGTAAATCTAGTCCTTTCAGTAAAGCGTGTCCACACAGCACAATGTTACATGAGCAGTCTACTAGGACTCAAGTTGTTTAGCTGTGGTACCACCATGTGGACAGTCTACTCCCAGACCAATTAGAGCCCCACTGTCAACATGGCCCTCCACTTCATCCTCCAGCATCTGGACTCCCAGGAGCCGGTTGGTGGACTTCAGCTCTGCCTTCAACACCATCATCCCGTCTCTGCTGCACGTGCCTGACTCCACTTGCAAGTGGATCACAGACTTCCTGTCTGACAGGAAGCAGCATGTGAAGCTGGGAAAGTATTATGTATACATTACAGGACTGTTAACAACTTTCCCTATAATCAAAAAGCTCAGTTTCTTCAAAAGTTAAGCCCTTCATTAGGGGCCGTTCACTTCATCCAACACCTTAAAAAGCAAGCATAACAGTACAAATTAACTTGAAAGGGTCACTTTTGTTATTTAAAGCATTTATTAGAACAGTTTGAGCAGCCTAGCCAAGAGTAGGATGATAAGGCCTAATAGAAATTGGGGATGTAGATGAAAACGTTGTAGTGGTGGGGGATCAGATTGCTGCGATTGTTGTTGGAGGGGGATAGGGTGGTAGAAAAGGGTGATATGGAAAAGGCGTATATGTAAGTGGCTAAGATTTGGTCATTAGTGCTGTCGTCTCTGGCTTTGAGGTTGGATGTTGGGAATTGGGAGTCAGAAAAGGCATATATGGTAAATGCGGTGGCTGAGGTTTAGTCGCAGTTGAAATGGGATCTGCAGTTTGTTGCAGATGCCCCAAGCCGGGCCAAGAAAAGTGATGGTATAAGGGAAGCGGAAACGAGGCAGGGGCTGCTGGCTTTTCAGTAGTGATTGGAAGAGAGTGAGGAAAGTAATGATAAAAAGGATGGAAGAAAGGGTATACTGGCAGTTCAGGCATTTCTGATTTGTTTGTAGTTTCTAGTACCGATGGGTAATTAGCATAGGCGGGAGGGTAATTAGCATAGGCGGGAGGGTAATTAGCATTGGGTGGAGGGTAATTAGCATAGGGTGGAGGGTAATAAGATTTAAGAATTCTGGAAAGGGAATCATCTTGGTGGTCATGCAGCGCAGGGTGCACATGGGAGAAGGGCATCATAAAACGAGGCGGCGGCATCACGTGGGAGAGTGGCGGCATCACGTGGGAGAGTGGCGGCATCACGTGGGAGAGTGGCGGCATCACGTGGGAGAGTGGCGGCGGCGGCATCACGTGGGAGAGTGGCGGCATCACGTGGGAGAGTGGCGGCATCACGTGGGAGAGTGGCGGCGGCGGCATCACGTGGGAGAGTGGCGGCGGCGGCATCACGTGGGAGAGTGGCGGCGGCGGCATCACGTGGGAGAGTGGCGGCGGCGGCATCACGTGGGAGAGTGGCGGCGGCGGCATCACGTGGGAGAGTGGCGGCGGCGGCATCACGTGGGAGAGTGGCGGCGGCGGCATCACGTGGGAGAGTGGCGGCGGCGGCATCACGTGGGAGAGTGGCGGCGGCGGCATCACGTGGGAGAGTGGCGGCGGCGGCATCACGTGGGAGAGTGGCGGCGGCGGCATCACGTGGGAGAGTGGCGGCGGCGGCATCACGTGGGAGAGTGGCGGCGGCGGCATCACGTGGGAGAGTGGCGGCGGCGGCATCACGTGGGAGAGTGGCGGCGGCGGCATCACGTGGGAGAGTGGCGGCGGCGGCATCACGTGGGAGAGTGGCGGCGGCGGCATCACGTGGGAGAGTGGCGGCGGCCTCACATGGGGCGATGGATGGTACCAGGGTGTCTGAGGTTGTGGGATTTGGTGAGCTGCAGGTTTACGACACCAGAGTAAGACTGGAATTCCGTGCCAACGCATTGGGAGAATGTAACTTCCACCCTTGGAAAAGAAAACAAAATACAGAAACCAAGGTGTCACACAAACCACTTAAGGTAACATGTTCAGTCAAATTATCAATTAGTCAACAGACCTTTATTTGCAGTCAATTAGTGTAGTCAAAATATGAATATTGTTTGCCAATCCAAACCAGTCACACACCAATGGAATGACTGGATTATAGCAACACTTAGTATCAAACAGCATTACCTCTTGAGCCACATTGCAGCCATCATAGGGAACCAACAAGACAAGCCCAAGGGGGTTCCTCTGCATGCCATAGCCACAGGAGTGAGGAACTTGCGACAGAGGCATTGGAGATGCAGATCCTGTGGGGAACAAAGTGTCCATGTGACTTTACAATCAGCAAAAAAATAAACATTTTACAGTTTAAACAGATTATATAGAGAATTTGTATCACTTTACCTTGATCCACTGCAAACTGCGAAGCACCTGGTCCAACTGCACTGAACTTCAACTGGTTCGCACCACAATGCAGAGAGGGCGACATGACCTTCCATGCGGCTTCCATTGAACTGGGATCCTGCACTTGACTGTTCGACCAGCCTGAATGAGATTATTGTTAAAGTTAAGGAACTATAGGAGTTTTTAAAAAATGTTTTGAAGTCCAGTTACTAAAAAGGTAAATTTAACCAAACTACACTTTCATTCATTACAGTAAAGGATATCATAAAGATGCTTACCTGCAAAGTCTGCTTGATAAGCAGCTTCATCCTCCTTGGAAGAGTTTGAGGACGGCTTCTTGGTTCCGTCAATAACTTGTGACTCAAGGCCTGACCCTTTCTTAAAAACCCTCCCGAACACAATTCTCCCCTCTTGGACACCTATCGTTTTGGACGAGTCGGCTTCTTTTAGCCGTTGTCGTCTTGTTGTTTTCCTTAGTCGATAACAGTTTATATTTTGCAGCAAACAACACATCAGAAGAACCGCAGCAGCCAAGAAAACCGCAGAGCTTTTTCCTTTACAAATCATTCTGTTACACATGATTCATGGAAAGGCTAAGAGCTGACAACTTTGCCGCAGCTATTTGTTCTGAGACATCCTCTACAACAACCAATCAAACTCTGTGAAATTGATTGCTCCCTAATCACATGTCATTGGTTCCACCTGGGAAATGTTATCCTCCCACCCACTGGTGGGTGGGAGGATGACCTGGTTATTTTAAGATTTCATTAGCAACCCACATAACCAACTGAGGGAGAAAAGAAGCACAGCCACTCTGCCATCTTTTGGATAAATTGTGTTAATGCAAGAGGCAGATGGAGAGGGACAAGGCTCATAAGTTTACAAAACCTGTTTTAATTAATGCCTAACAAACTGTCGACATCGGCTGTGTTCACCGTTATTAGTTACATAAGGATTAATTGGTGAGGCTTCAAAGTGTGATATGAGATAAAATGAAGTCAATAATTGACATTTAAGCCAGTACTCTGGGGAAAATATGTACAGTTCCCGGTCAGCTAGGCAAACTCCATCTACAGAGGAACTGCGGTCCGGACCCAGAAGCCGCTGTCTCTGGACCCTGGACCGAAAACCGATAATTGAGAATTATAAAATTTGCATGGATTGCTTCTATTTAACTAGCGCAGCTTTTCTAGCCTTTACGGCTCTCGGTCAGCGGTCCAGGAAACACACCGACAAATTACATGCATTGTAAATCATCTCACATGATCCCGCTCGGCCAATCACGTGTGTGTTGTCCTATAAGCGTCGCCCTCGACTCGAGTGCCATATACACACGCGCGACAGGAGAGACCTGATCGTCGGAAAAAGTATAAGAGTCAGAGAAGTTATTTCACTTGGCGCTCCAAGAAAAAGTGGACAGCTTAACCAGACTCTTTAGATGTCAAGAATATAATATCTTGGCTCTTTTGATTGACTTTGCTTGACACCCGGATACAAATTTAAAGCTGCAGGACGTTTTACTTTAAGTAACATTTTTCAATAGCTTCCTATTAAAGCACCACTAAGTACTTATTTGGTTTGCAATATATTACTTCAAATGGCCAATCCATCATTTATAAAGTATGAAAACCCAATCATGAAACTCATAGTCAAGCTTATAATTAAGAACATATTTACAACTGCGTATTGATGTGTTAATGTTGGAACAATGGTTTATTAACCAAATGTTTACTCATACTAAATAGTGTGTAATTATAAAGCGCTACTAAACAATCTACTAGGACTCAAATTATTTAGCTGTGGTACCACCATGTGGACAGTCCACTCACAGCCCAATTAGAGCCCCACTGACCCAAGTGGAGGCTGGCAAGATGCAAGCCTGCTCAGTTTTATAGTCACAACATTTGAGAAAGTATCATGTACACATTTGAAGGAGACAGTCAACAACTTTCCCTATAATCAAAAAGCTCAGTTTTGCCAAAAGTAAAGCCCTTCATTAAGGCCTTTTCACTTCAGGCAACTCCTTAAAGAAAAAAAGCAAGCACAACAATACAAATTAACAGGGTGACTTTGTTATTTAAAACATTTATTAGAACAGTTTGAACAGGCAAGAGTAGGATGATAAGGCATAAAATAAATTGGGGGATGTAGATGTTATCGTGGTCACGGATAAGATCATTGTTGGAGGGGGATAGGGTGGCAGAAAAGGGTGATATGGAAGAGAAAAAGGCATATATGGAAATTGCGGTGGCTAAGGTTTGTTCTTTAGTGTTGTCGTTTCTGGCACTGAGTTTAAGGACAGAAAAGGAAATATGGTAAAAAAAAATAAAAAGTGGGAGTGAGGTTTAGTTGCAGTGGGTTTTGCAGAGGCCCCAAGCCAGGCCAATAAAAGTGATGTGGGGGGGGACGCGGAACCACCGAGGGAGGGGCTGTTGCTGCTGGCTTTGCAGTGGTGATTGGTGCAGCTGTTGTGACTGGAAAGTAAGGATAAAAAGGGTGGACGAAAGAGGGTTATTGTGGAGGTTCAGGCATTTCTGGTTCCTTTGTAGTTGTAGGTTCTGGTACCAATGGGAGGAAAGGAATAAGATTGAAGAATTCTGGAAAGATAATCATTTTGGTAGTTATCCATCCAGGGGTGCACCTGGGATATGGCGGGGAGCCCCCTGGGGTGCACCTGAGGGAACACCGGGTATATGGCAGGGTGCCCCCTGGGGTGCCCCCGGGGGTGCACCTGAGGGAACACCTGGTATTTGGCAGGGTGCCCCCGGGGGTGCACCTGGGGGATGGCAGGGTGCCCCCGGGGGTACACCTGGGGGATGGCAGGGTGCACCTCATGGTACACCTGGGGGATGGCAGGGTGCACCTCATGGTACACCTGGGGGATGGCAGGGTGCACCTCATGGTACACCTGGGGGATGGCAGGGTGCACCTCATGGTACACCTGGGGGATGGCAGGGTGCACCTCAGGGTACACCTGGGGGATGGCAGGGTGCACCTCAGGGTACACCTGGGGGATGGCAGGGTGCACCTCAGGGTACACCTGGGGGATGGCAGGGTGCACCTCAGGGTACACCTGGGGGATGGCAGGGTGCACCTCAGGGTACACCTGGGGGATGGCAGGGTGCACGGCGGGGGTCACCTGGGGCACGGCGGGGGTCACCTGGGGCACGGCGGGGGTCACCTGGGGCACGGCGGGGGTCACCTGGGGCACGGCGGGGGTCACCTGGGGCACGGCGGGGGTCACCTGGGGCATGGACTGAGGCGGCAGCGTAAAACGAAGCATCCTCTGCATTACGTCGGGCACCTCCTGCGGTGCCATCTGGTAGATGGCAGGGTGCGCCTGGGACATGGCAGGGTGCGCCTGGGACATGGCAGGGTGCGCCTGGGACATGGCAGGGTGCGCCTGGGACATGGCAGGGTGCGCCTGGGACATGGCAGGGTGCGCCTGGGACATGGCAGGGTGCGCCTGGGACATGGCAGGGTGCGCCTGGGACATGGCAGGGTGCGCCTGGGACATGGCAGGGTGCGCCTGGGACATGGCAGGGTGCGCCTGGGACATGGCAGGGTGCGCCTGGGACATCAACTGGGGCATCGACTGATGTGGCGGCATAAACCGAAGCATCCACTGAGTTAAATCAGTCACCCCCTGCGGTACCATATGGGACAGTGGCCCATAGGGGGACAGGGGCATCACATGGGGCGGCAGCATCATCATATCAGGCGATGGAGGGTACCAGGGTGTCTGATTTTGTGGGTTTTGTTGGGCAGCAGGTTTACGACACCAGAGCAAGACTGGAATTCCCTGCCAACGCATTGGGAGAACGTAACTTCCACCCTTGAAGAAAACAAAAATCAGAAACCAAGGTGTCACAAACCAGTCGAGGTTACATCTTCAGTCAACAAATAAATGAACCGTCTACAGGCCTGTATTTGCTGTCAATTAATTTAGTTAAAATATGAATATAGTTTGCCAATCCAAACTAGCATTTACACTCTGCATTTCAATTTAAAGACAAGGGAAATTGAATGACTGGATTATAGCAACACTTAGTTTCAAACAGCATTACCTTTTGAGCCACATTGCAGCCATCAAAGGGAACCAACAAGACAAGCCCAAGGGGGTTCCTCTGCATGCCATAGCCACATGAGTGAGGGACTTGGGACAGAGGCATTGGAGATGCAGATCCTGTGGGGAACAAAGTGTCCATGTGACTTTACAATCAGCAAAAAAATAAACATTGTACAGTTTAAACAGATTATATAAAGCATTTTTTGTATCACTTTACCTTGATCCACTGCAAACTGCGAAGCACCTGGTCCAACTGCACTGAACTTCAACTGGTTCGCACCACAATGCAGAGAGGGCGACATGACCTTCCATGTGGCTTCCATTGAACTGGGATCCTGCACTTGACTGTTCGACCAGCCTGAATGAGATTATTGTTAAAGTTAAGGAACTATAGGAGTTTAAAAAATGTTTTGAAGTCCAGTTACTAAAAAGGTAAATTTAACCAAACTACACTTTCATTCATTACAGTAAAGGATATCATAAAGATGCTTACCTGCAAAGTCTGCTTGATAAGCAGCTTCATCCTCCTTGGAAGAGTTTGAGGACGGCTTCTTGGTTCCGTCAATAACTTGTGACTCAAGGCCTGACCCGTTCTTAAAAACCCTCCCGAACACAATTCTCCCCTCATGGACACCTATCGTTTTGGACGAGTCGGCTTCTTTTAGCCGTTGTCGTCTTGTTGTTTTCCTTAGTCGATAACAGTTTATATTTTGCAGCAAACAACACATCAGAAGAACCGCGGCAGCCAAGAAAACCGCAGAGCTTTTTCCTTTACACATGATTCATGGAAAGGCTAAGAGCTGACAACTTTGCCGCAGCTATTTGTTCTGAGACATCCTCTACAACAACCAATCAAACTCTGTGAAATTGATTGCTCCCTAATCACATGTCATTGGTTCCACCTGGGAAATGTTATCCTCCCACCCACTGGTGGGTGGGAGGATGACCTGGTTATTTTAAGATTTCATTAGCAACCCACATAACCAACTGAGGGAGAAAAGAAGCACAGCCACTCTGCCATCTTTTGGATAAATTGTGTTAATGCAAGAGGCAGATGGAGAGGGACAAGGCTCATAAGTTTACAAAACCTGTTTTAATTAATGCCTAACAAACTGTCGACATCGGCTGTGTTCACCGTTATTAGTTACATAAGGATTAATTGGTGAGGCTTCAAAGTGTGATATGAGATAAAATGAAGTCAATAATTGACATTTAAGCCAGTACTCTGGGGAAAATATGTACAGTTCCCGGTCAGCTAGGCAAACTCCATCTACAGAGGAACTGCGGTCCGGACCCAGAAGCCGCTGTCTCTGGACCCTGGACCGAAAACCGATAATTGAGAATTATAAAATTTGCATGGATTGCTTCTATTTAACTAGCGCAGCTTTTCTAGCCTTTACGGCTCTCGGTCAGCGGTCCAGGAAACACACCGACAAATTACATGCATTGTAAATCATCTCACATGATCCCGCTCGGCCAATCACGTGTGTGTTGTCCTATAAGCGTCGCCCTCGACTCGAGTGCCATATACACACGCGCGACAGGAGAGACCTGATAGTCGGAAAAAGTATAAGAGTCAGAGAAGTTATTTCACTTGGCGCTCCAAGAAAAAGTGGACAGCTTAACCAGACTCTTTAGATGTCAAGAATATAATATCTTGGCTCTTTTGATTGAGTTTGCTTGACACCCGGATACAAATTTAAAGCTGCAGGACGTTTTACTTTAAGTAACATTTTTCAATAGCTTCCTATTAAAGCACCACTAAGTACTTATTTGGTTTGCAATATATTACTTCAAATGGCCAATCCATCATTTATAAAGTATGAAAACCCAATCATGAAACTCATAGTCAAGCTTATAATTAAGAACATATTTACAACTGCGTATTGATGTGTTAATGTTGGAACAATGGTTTATTAACCAAATGTTTACTCATACTAAATAGTGTGTAATTATAAAGCGCTACTAAACAATCTACTAGGACTCAAATTATTTAGCTGTGGTACCACCATGTGGACAGTCCACTCACAGCCCAATTAGAGCCCCACTGACCCAAGTGGAGGCTGGCAAGATGCAAGCCTGCTCAGTTTTATAGTCACAACATTTGAGAAAGTATCATGTACACATTTGAAGGAGACAGTCAACAACTTTCCCTATAATCAAAAAGCTCAGTTTTGCCAAAAGTAAAGCCCTTCATTAAGGCCTTTTCACTTCAGGCAACTCCTTAAAGAAAAAAAGCAAGCACAACAATACAAATTAACAGGGTGACTTTGTTATTTAAAACATTTATTAGAACAGTTTGAACAGGCAAGAGTAGGATGATAAGGCATAAAATAAATTGGGGGATGTAGATGTTATCGTGGTCACGGATAAGATCATTGTTGGAGGGGGATAGGGTGGCAGAAAAGGGTGATATGGAAGAGAAAAAGGCATATATGGAAATTGCGGTGGCTAAGGTTTGTTCTTTAGTGTTGTCGTTTCTGGCACTGAGTTTAAGGACAGAAAAGGAAATATGGTAAAAAAAAATAAAAAGTGGGAGTGAGGTTTAGTTGCAGTGGGTTTTGCAGAGGCCCCAAGCCAGGCCAATAAAAGTGATGTGGGGGGGACGCGGAACCACCGAGGGAGGGGCTGTTGCTGCTGGCTTTGCAGTGGTGATTGGTGCAGCTGTTGTGACTGGAAAGTAAGGATAAAAAGGGTGGACGAAAGAGGGTTATTGTGGAGGTTCAGGCATTTCTGGTTCCTTTGTAGTTGTAGGTTCTGGTACCAATGGGAGGAAAGGAATAAGATTGAAGAATTCTGGAAAGATAATCATTTTGGTAGTTATCCATCCAGGGGTGCACCTGGGATATGGCGGGGAGCCCCCTGGGGTGCACCTGAGGGAACACCTGGTATATGGCAGGGTGCCCCCTGGGGTGCCCCCGGGGGTGCACCTGAGGGAACACCTGGTATTTGGCAGGGTGCCCCCGGGGGTGCACCTGGGGGATGGCAGGGTGCCCCCGTGGGTGCACCTGGGGGATGGCAGGGTGCACCTCATGGTACACCTGGGGGATGGCAGGGTGCACCTCATGGTACACCTGGGGGATGGCAGGGTGCACCTCATGGTACACCTGGGGGATGGCAGGGTGCACCTCATGGTACACCTGGGGGATGGCAGGGTGCACCTCAGGGTACACCTGGGGGAACACCTGGGGGATGGCGGGGGGCACGGCGGGGGTCACCTGGGGCATGGCGGGGGTCACCTGGGGCATGGCGGGGGTCACCTGGGGCATGGCGGGGGTCACCTGGGGCATGGCGGGGGTCACCTGGGGCATGGACTGAGGCGGCAGCGTAAAACGAAGCATCCTCTGCATTACGTCGGGCACCTCCTGCGGTGCCATCTGGTAGATGGCGGGGTGCGCCTGGGACATGGCGGGGTGTGCCTGGGACATGGCGGGGTGCGCCTGGGACATGGCGGGGTGCGCCTGGGGCATGGACTGAGGCGGCAGCGTAAAACGAAGCATCCTCTGCATTACGTCGGGCACCTCCTGCGGTGCCATCTGGTAGATGGCGGGGTGTGCCTGGGACATGGCGGGGTGCGCCTGGGACATGGCGGGGTGCGCCTGGGACATGGCGGGGTGCGCCTGGGACATGGCGGGGTGCGCCTGGGACATGGCAGGGTGCGCCTGGGACATGGCAGGGTGCGCCTGGGACATGGCAGGGTGCGCCTGGGACATGGCAGGGTGCGCCTGGGACATGGCAGGGTGCGCCTGGGACATGGCAGGGTGCGCCTGGGACATGGCAGGGTGCGCCTGGGACATGGCAGGGTGCGCCTGGGACATGGCAGGGTGCGCCTGGGACATGGCAGGGTGCGCCTGGGACATGGCAGGGTGCGCCTGGGACATGGCAGGGTGCGCCTGGGACATGGCAGGGTGCGCCTGGGACATGGCAGGGTGCGCCTGGGACATGGCAGGGTGCGCCTGGGACATGGCAGGGTGCGCCTGGGGCATGGCAGGGTGCGCCTGGGGCATCAACTGGGGCATCGACTGATGTGGCGGCATAAACCGAAGCATCCACTGAGTTAAATCAGTCACCCCCTGCGGTACCATATGGGACAGTGGCCCATAGGGGGACAGGGGCATCACATGGGGCGGCAGCATCATCATATCAGGCGATGGAGGGTACCAGGGTGTCTGATTTTGTGGGTTTTGTTGGGCAGCAGGTTTACGACACCAGAGCAAGACTGGAATTCCCTGCCAACGCATTGGGAGAACGTAACTTCCACCCTTGAAGAAAACAAAAATCAGAAACCAAGGTGTCACAAACCAGTCGAGGTTACATCTTCAGTCAACAAATAAATGAACCGTCTACAGGCCTGTATTTGCTGTCAATTAATTTAGTTAAAATATGAATATAGTTTGCCAATCCAAACTAGCATTTACACTCTGCATTTCAATTTAAAGACAAGGGAAATTGAATGACTGGATTATAGCAACACTTAGTATCAAACAGCATTACCTCTTGAGCCACATTGCAGCCATCAAAGGGAACCAACAAGACAAGCCCAAGGGGGTTCCTCTGCATGCCATAGCCACATGAGTGAGGGACTTGGGACAGAGGCATTGGAGATGCAGATCCTGTGGGGAACAAAGTGTCCATGTGACTTTACAATCAGCAAAAAAATAAACATTGTACAGTGTAAACAGATTATATAGAGCATTTTTTGTATCACTTTACCTTGATCCACTGCAAACTGCGAAGCACCTGGTCCAACTGCACTGAACTTCAACTGGTTCGCACCACAATGCAGAGAGGGCGACATGACCTTCCATGCGGCTTCCATTGAACTGGGATCCTGCACTTGACTGTTCGACCAGCCTGAATGAGATTATTGTTAAAGTTAAGGAACTTTAGGAGTTTTTAAAAAAAAAATTAAGTCCAGTTACTAAAAAGGTAAATTTAACCAAACTACACTTTCATTCATTACAGTAAAGGATATCATAAAGATGCTTACCTGCAAAATCTGCTTGATAAGCAGCTTCATCCTCCTTGGAAGAGTTTGAGGACGGCTTCTTGGTTCCTTCAATAACTTGTGACTCAAGGCCTGACCCTTTCTTAAAAACCCTCCCGAACACAATTCTCCCCTCTTGGACGCCTATCGTTTTGGACGAGTCGGCTTCTTTTAGCCGTTCTCGTCTTGTTGTTTTCCTTAGTCGATAACAGTTTATATTTTGCTGCAAACAACATATCAGAAGAACCGCGGCAGCCAAGAAAACCGCAGCGCTTTTTCCTTTACACATCATTCTGTTACACATGATTCCTGGAAAGGCTAAGAGCTGACAACTTCCACTTTGCCACAGGTATTTGTTCTGAGACATTCTCTACAACAACCAATCAAACTCTGTGAAACTGATTGCTCCCTAATCACATGTCATTGGTTCCACCTGGGAAATGTTACTGCCACAGGTCAGGAGACAGGGAGGAGGGTGGGAGATGACCTAGTTATTTTAAGATTTCATTACCAATCCACAACCCCCTCAAGAATGGACATTTCAGCCAACAAGTACCCTGGGAAAAATATGTACAGTTCCATGTAAACAAGGAAAACATCAGAGGAGGCTCTAGATAATCTAATAAATGGACCTTGAGGTGAGATTGTTTTGTTTTTATTGTCTCTAAATCCACTGAAACATTACTGATCTGATTTTGGCATTAGTACCTGTTTTTTCTATATGTATATTTATTTAGCAAAATTTAGAAATGCATTTAAAACTCAAATGAATAGCACTGGATAACTTAAATTAGATATATTTAAAAGTAAATCAAGAGTCAGTCTGACAAGATCTGAAATTGTAAGACTGGAGCTTTGACATAAAGTCCTCTCTGCAAACACATTGACAGAGTATACAGTCGGCACTTTGACATTATTACATTATGACATTTATTGCACTGCGTCAACTGTTAAATGTGTATTGTTAAATGTTAAATGTATGCACCTTCCCGCCAGGACAAATTCCTATATGTATGTGTAAACATATATGGCAATAAATGGTTCTGATTCTGATTCTGATTATTATATATTTTGTAATTGTGTTTTAGCTATTCAAACCAGTTAGCCAGTGGCCATTAGGTATTAAGGCATTCAAGAATGTAAGGATGCAGGCACTCTGGATTCAATGATTCAAGGATTCAATGATTCAAGGATAATGTATTGTCATTATGCAACATTGCACAACAACATGCAGTGGTATCCCATTCGTAACACAATAAACGCATGACGAACAAAACAGCAGCACATTCCTGTAGTGCATTTTTTGAATTTGCCTCATAAGGAATAAACGGCAGCAACAAAAATTCTCTGGGCAGATAATATGGCCGACATCTTCACACAAAAAATTCAACACTAGGAAAACATTGTCATCGTAGACTGTGTTTGAGCCCCAAAGCTTCATGACTCAACAGAGTGCTGTTTACACATTGCTATTTCATCTCCAAGGCTACTAACAACACCAGCAAGTGTCAACCATTCAGGTGAGTGCATAACCTTGTGTGTACTTATTATATTGCTTTTTGTTGGTGTGTTATGTTTTATGTATTATATGACTCCGATGAAGATTTCATTTGCAACTCAAATTGAGATCTAAAGTAAATATTTTGGATCTCTCAAGTAGATATATTTTAATATGTATTGTTATATTGTTTTTAGTTGCATCAGGAGGAATGCAATGTGCGTGGTAGAGATATGTGGTTTAGACTCTTTGAGATATTTGATATGTGATTGCTTCAACATCTATTTACTGTATATATTCATCTATATATTCATCTCAGCAGTAGAGAAACCTAAACACAAGCAGTGAATGCTGATATTCTCTTCCTGAGACAAAAACGCTTCACCCGAGTCAGAAGAACAGACACAAAGATGAGGTCCAGCTCTTCATGTGAGTCTGCTTCAAGCACAATAAAAATGGAATTATTAGAAAATGACTGGAAAAGGAACACTTTTAAGTTCCTATCCTATTCAGGACAGTGTTCTCTTCTCTTAGTATAGGATGATCTAACGATGCAACTATAACTCTTGTTTTACCATTAGATGCTGTCGCTACATTAATACATGATATCAGTGAGCCACCATCTGTCTTGTACCACGTAAGACAGATCAAGCAGTGGACAATACACAAATCTATTTTTACATATCTCATGATTCAATTCATTTGATTTGTATTTTTCCATGGGTTTGGAAAGAGGACACCAGAGTACTGTCCACAGTCTGGCAGTGGCCCCCCCATCTATTGTTTCAGAGCAGCAGGGGTTCTGAGGTACAATCGAGAGTCTGACAACCACAGCATAAACAACCATTCTTCCAGCGGTATTCTTCCAGCGGTATACAAAGATCACATTTATACTGACTGTAAAATCCCATCGACAGCAACACGCCTTTATGTTACTAATTAGTGACACTTTAATACTATGTGGTCCAGTCCCAGGCCCTGACGGGATACCCAGTGAAATGTGAGTACTGTGGAGAAGAGGCCCAGCCTTCCCTGGATCAAACATGGGCACAGGGGTCTGAGGTGAGGAAGAAAGTGCTGATGCGAAATCAAATGACCCAAATACACATGACGCACTGCTGACCTCCTTGCCCCCTATAATGTGTTCATCTTAGACGCTGACACTCTTCTGCTGTGCCCAGCGGCAGCAGCTGTGTATGATTCTGGTGAAGCAGAGACGTTTGGTCGAGGAGAGATGTAACCTGAGGACATGCACGCCAACAACACCGAGAGACAAGCCAGGCGCGGGGATGGACGAGATTTTTCTCTTCAAAGGCAGGGAGATGGAGGATCACAACAAGCTTGTCATGGAGTTAACGAGGAGACTTAGGTACACATTTTCATCTTAAAATGTCTTTTATCCAACACACAGAAACACAAATACAGTCAAATGCTATTCTTGATAAATACAATAAAGTATAAAACAGCAGTAAAGTCAAGAGCAATATTATCTGTTTTCTTTATTAGACCACCAACAGAATTGGGCAGCCTCTCTGTTGCAGAACCTTGTGAGTAACGGCTCAGAGAGCATTGCCTCCACATTGACAGCTTTAAATCGGTTCAGTCATGATAAACAAACACGAACTGGCACACGGTTTTGCGTAAGGTATCTGTTTGACTTGACATGGCTCTTCCGGACTGATGCTGTTTTTGTTGCGCTATTGTTTAGCTGATTCAACATCCAACATCTTCCAGCTGTCTTGTGCTGAATTGAATGGATGCTGGACACTGTATCCTTGTTGTGCCACTGAGGAGCACTCTAAAATAAAAGAGGAAGAGATGTCGCTGCATTTTTGTGACCACAAGACACTTTCGTTCGGCATATGTCGCCATCAGGTACCCACAGATCACTGTCATGTCTTCTTTTATTGACGTCAGTCCTAAGAATACCTTTCCTTAAAGGGCCAGTGTGTAGGATTTAGAGCATCTAGCAATGTGGTTGCAGATTGCAACAAACTGAACACCCCTCTGCTCATCCCTCCCTTTTTAAGACCAAATACCATATAGACGGCTGCTGTTCACGTTACAGCATTTTGTTTGATTTGTCCATTCTGGGCTAATGTAGAAACATGGCGGTGCAACATGGCGGACTCCAGAGGGTCGGCTCCCTATGTAGATAACTACGAAGGTATCATTCTATGGTAATGATATTTTTTTTAGTATCAGGTTATTATACACATAATAGATCCCCGAAATCCTACAGACTCGCCCTTGAAATAAAATATTAACAAATAATCATCATATATTTGACTAGGAGTCTACAAATGTTTATCTAATCTACCAGTATATGCACACAAATACACTGCATACATCCATACAATAGCTGTCTTTTTTTCCTATTGTAAATACGATAAATATTTAGGATTAGAAACGTTTATGGTTAGCGGGTTAAGGGTTTCTCCTGAAAGATCTGAGGAGCAGAAACCAAGATAATGTATCCTCCTGATTTTTAGGCCCTCGTGGTCAGGCATCCTACATTTTTCCATGTGCAGTAGCTTCTTGTGTTAGTCTCACTGTGCACGCTAAACGTCCACATTTTGTATTGGAGGCTTTCTGTTATGAATTTGTGGTTAGCATTAGCATTTTCCGACTTTGTTTAACCTTATGTGTTCACAGCATGGGGGGGAACTCCTACAGAAGTATTATTCCAATGGCATGACATTTCTTACTGTGTTCCCCAATGGCTCCGCCCAGGTCTTGTATCCACTCACAATGTAATGTTTGTAGATTTGTATTATGTTAGTATCTTTTCAGTGACCAGGAGTTTGACAGTATGTGCAATGCAACCTGTACTCTACATACAGTGAGCGTTCCCATCCTTATAGTCGTGGTAACAGCTATCCCTCAGGTCTCTTGGCTCTAGTGGTCGTGGTCACAGAGAAAAATGGACGAGTCTGCATAGTGTACGATGACAGCAAAGCCTCCGATCAACCAATGAGAGCCCTGTTCCAGTCTGACGGCAGGGCAACATGTTATCAGAGCAATGGAAACATATGGTACAAAGAAAAGTCTTTATATATACTTTCTTTATTTAAAATGTTTAGAATTTGTATCATATCGGTAATACAATATTAAATAGTTTATCGTTAGGTAAATATAAATAAGGAAAACTGTTTCTATACTAATGGGTGTATCTAATATATTGTTTAAAAATAACTTTTATGTGATGATTGAGTGCATGCATGTGTTTACGTTGCAGGCTGACCTTAAACAGTTCAGGCGGTCAGTGTTTGGATAAGGCGGGTGCCAGGGTTCGGCGGTGGAGCTGGAGCACTCCCACTCCCCTGTACCCCGTCTTCCTGTCCCTCAATGAAACTGTTGGGGTCCGAGTCCTCGGGAAGGAACACGTGTTCGTCTCCTTCCTAGCAAGAGGTCGACAGGCAAAGTTCAGCGTGGGTTCCTGCTGCGCTCAGGTGAAGCACCGCTTTTTTTTTTTAACCAACTTTGTTTTCTTGCAGTTTTGCAGCATTACCAGCACCATTTTTCCCTCCCATCCAGAATGAATGTAAATCCATTGAGGCTGCTCCAGGAACAGCAGTACTGGAGGAGGACCTGTTTGTGAAGGTAGCCAGGATTAGGATCTGCCAGGTCATTCAGCACCTCCACCAGTACCTGATGACGCCATCATGTGCCCGGCTGCCGAGGACCGAACAAGCTGCTCACATCCGTGTAGTCTCCCAGCAGCTTCTGGAAGTCAGTGCTGATGTGATGGGCGAGAGAAAGCCTTCATCCATGGGTGCCTTCAGTTGTCGTTGATGTACCAGTAATAAAATACCCATAAATAACCACTAATATGGTTTTATTTTTTCACCAAATGTCTCCAAGAATGGTCTCAAAGATGATCTTTTTGTGCAAACAATTAAAAGCCGTAAAAAAAAAAGTGTATAATTTGTTTGTAATTTCTCCCCTGCATTTTCTTCAGTTATTCCTAAAACTCACAATAAAAGGATGTGACTGTCAGGAAAATCCAAAATTCAACAAGTGTGCATGGCACTGTTGCGTCACGATGCCTTGTACTCGCATTTAATCCGCTTTGTGTCTTCTAAACAAATCAGTGTAGCTTATCTTGTCTTCCTAATAGCATTAGGTTGAGCAGATGGCTGGAAGATGTGCAACGACTCAAGTAGGCCATCTGCTTTACAAAAACATAAGCATCTCCGAGACAGTGAGACTTCCTACTTTGAGACTCGAACCTTGATGGCAGTCACGTTATCCACCATCTCTTCGCCTTCCCCCCCCTCTTTCAGCTCCATTAGGATACCATTTATTACACCCAATTGCACTACATCATTCAGTAAGCCTCACAACTCAATAGTTACAATATGTTTTTATTAATCTCAACTTCCTTCAAGTTATGCAAATATAAAAACAATTATTCAGAAATCATATCAAGACACAATCACCAACGTTATTTTCACAACGGCGAAGACAGATTGGAAGTGTTGAATTCTTCTAGATGGCTAAGCTACGTTTAGAACAATAAATTTAAGATTCCGCATGTGGCTCAGTGGTATAACTTACAATTTTATTAAATTCACATAGATCAATTTAAGTTAAAGACTATAATCTATCAATTTGAAATCTCTCTTTATGCGACCGTTGATGAAATCTGCAGTAGTATGAATAGTACAAGAAAAAACAAGAATGGCCGGCACTGTTGCCATGGATCCCACTCTGGCGTCTGGGGCGGGACGTCTCCAAGGGGCATGGTGAAGATTGATGGGGGCATCCAGTCTGTGCTAGCAGTCTTCCTGCCTTCAGCGCAGACCTTCATAAACATCTCTTCACAGCCCAGTGAGAAACCCACCTCAAACCTTCATAGGAAGAGAGGGAAAGCAGATTGATTTTTACAAAATGAGCCAATGAGTCTCACAAGGAAAGCAAAAGATCACGGTAGAAGATCAGCGACAGACTGGTCATAAACACCACTGTACTTACATGGAGGGGCTTTTAGCTGGAGCCAGGATATGACGAGTAGGGTTAGGAGTGGTGGTGTGTTCCTGTGTTCATGTGAACGTTCATCTTCATCTCGTTGTCCAGGATTTGCACCAGCTGCTGCATGGAGGGCAGATGACCCGACTCTAGCTTTGACCACACTGGCACATCTACGGAAAAAACAAAACAAACTCACTTAACTGTATTTTACCACAAAAATAAACATTATGTTTAAGAATCAACCTGAAGCCAGAAGCATTGGGTTCGGTCAGTAAGTCAGTGCTGTGAATCATACTCACCATTTAATGTGATCTCAAAAGCTCCTGTTGACATTAACTGGTTTTCAATCATATTGCTGAGGAAGAACACCATCATGCAGGCATATATCTGAAATAAGCAGAAGAAAAGTTGAATAAAAAAAAACTCCAGTCTGCACAAAAACTATTATCCTCCCTTTTATTTTTAATGGCAGTTATGGTTTTATTATGTTGTGTTCACTCAATGGATCCCGAATGCAGTGCACAAACAATATACTGTTTAAGTGTTGCATCAGTTCAAATGCCCATTGGAGTGGCGTGTATTGACAGGTACATAAGACGCTGCTTTAGGACACTGGAGTGGTGGGCAACAAATAATAAACCCATGCATTTTAGAAAAAAAATGAATAAATAAAATAAAATCAGCTACTTCAATTAAAGAGTCAGTTGCAAAATGTTTATCGTCAGGATTTACTGCAACAAACACCTAACAATTTGTTAGAGTTGCAAGCTCAGTAATGTTTTTTTAATGCAAGGCACATCTCAGCACATCGTTTAGCAGCGCCAAAGTGATACAGTGGAAACTGCTTACAGTCTTTCTGGATCAAATTTATCACTATATGGAGATCTTTTTCTGCTATATTTCTAATGCAGTTTACCATCTAATTGACATTATATATTTATTGCATCTTTATAAAGTAATGGAACTGTTCATTTAAAAAAACAATAAGTGCAAAATTGTTTTATTTTCAAATATTTCATTCTCCATCTGAGCCTTTGGCCCGTCTAACCCTGGGGATAACAGATCCATCAAAACACAACATAACAACTCGCCTGAAGACCCTGAATGGGCTCAAACAAACCATTGGGTTTTAGTTGTACCTGGCTGCGCGAGTGTACATAATTACATTACAACAGTCAAAGTAAACACCATTTTCTCCATTTCTATATTCATTATGTGCTTCTGTGTGATATTAACCTGCAAAAACAAATGCTCAGCTGAATCCTACTGACTTCCCCCCTCGTACTGCAGCACATGAGAATTACATCGCCAAAGCTCCCATACGATCTGACCTTTAATGATTCCTATAGTTCCAGTGAACCTTACCTTATTTCCCTGGCCCCACTCCCAAATGCCTGGGGCTTGCATACCCAAGAGGGCAAAAGGGTCCTTGCCAATAATAATCAGCCCAAGCACCAGCAGTTTGAACACCGACAGGAAGGAAGCAAAATGTCTAAGGAAATAAAAAACAAGAAACTCTCTTAATACAATTCTTAGACAAGATAGATAGAAACACACCACAATTATCCAGATATATGAAAATACTTACTTGAGGGTCAAAATAAAAAAAGATAAATCTAAAAATATTCAAATGGACACCAAGATATACACAGTATACATACAATAGATGACCTTGACACAAGTGTAACCATATTAGTTGAACACTGTGCTAAGAGAGAAGGGCATGGCCCCTATGTATACTAATCACGCTCCTTTGTGTAGAACAAACACAATAAGAGTCAACTGTGTAGCAATGGCTTCCTCTCATACAAATAATTACCATCCATTTCAACAGTGATTACGATTCTGCAAGGGAACTGTATACCATAACATATTAAAACTAGGATACAGCTTTAACACCATCAATTTAACACCATCAACCTGCAACACAGTGCCTGCAGCCTGTTTATTGCATTTTAACTTAAACATGTATAACTGGTTGAACTACAACCCATCAGTGGACGCAGAATTATTCTTCCAGTGACTAAACCGGTCTGGAGAATTTGAAACCCAGGGTGTGATACTGTTTCCTTTCATTAATGGAGCTAATCTCTAGTGTATTCATTAAGAGTTCAACTGATGAGGACCCGAGGGTCTCAGTGATGCCATGTCTTTAACGGCAACACCTGGGACAACTGCACAAACCATCTCACATCGAGACTCAGGCACTGATCCAAATATAGATAAGATAAAATAAGATAATCCTTTATTAGTCCCGCAGTGGGGAAATTACAGGATTACAGCAGCATTGCTCAGTACGTATTGCTCAGTACGTAAAGATGCTTCACAACTTGAAATCAGAATTCATGTAATAAGAGTAAAAATTCTAGTCTGTATCCAAAACATAATTAGTTCCTGGACAATTATGAAATGAGGGGAGGAATACATTGCAGGGAAAAGTTAAATAGGAAAATTAGTCCTAGGGCTTTCAGGATGCTTTAATAGAGCTAAATGCAAATCGGCTTGTAGCAAGCCAGACAATCTCTCTTACCGATAAAGGGCCACAGGAAGATAATTTTCCCCTTCAATTCGGATGTCTGGGTACCGCTGGTACAAGGCCTGCGTGTACTCCTCAAACACCCGCTTGTACCCTCAGGAAATGCTGTGAGAAGACAGACACACTGTTAGAAAGACATACTCAGTGTACAGTTGCAACATAAAACAGGGACAAAAGGCAGCCACAACAATACAGTGATTCAAGGGTAGGTTAGGAAATTGGCCGTGAGATCATGCACATGTGAATCCCTCTGTAATCTGTTAACGTAAAGTGTTAGTGGTGACGTTAGTGTGACATTGCAGCGAGCAGCCCACTTTAAATGCCACACTTTCCACCAATGCTACATGTCCATGTTCGTGGGCTACGTTCGCACTCCGTTGCACACATCTTCTTAAAACCATGTGACAACGTTATTTGCTTAACGTTAGACGTTAACGACGAACACGTATTGTCGTCAGTTAATGTTTGATGTGTTAGTATGCGAGGTTGGCTTCAACGTAACTTGTCAGCACGGTTTAGACAATTACAGACAGGCGGGAGCATTTTACCGTAATTTGTAATATCTCAACGGTCCGGACAATAACGCCATAAAATACCCGTTGAACTGACCACGTTAACTCGCCTCTTTGACAGCGGAAGCAGCTCGCCTCTGACAGGGGAAGCGGATACACGCTTTCGACGAAATATTCACGAGAAGTGGCAAAAGAAATAACCAAAAACACCATGAACTTCGACAACATGTATTCCTAGCCGTGTGTTTGAACAGCTAATTGGCCGACTAACGCCGTATAAGTAGAAAAGCTCCTTCTCCACTCATATGCCGTAATAAACTAAGCTACCACTGTTAGTTCGCTAGCTTTCGGCCTACGGTGTTGTTAGCTGGGGGAGGTGAGCGAACGCTAGTTAGCTTGCAATGACTCGCCAATAATTCCAACTATTTGCTTACCAAATTTGAAACTTGAGCAGGGGTCCGGTAGCAAATTGCATCTTCATCTTCTTCACGCCGCTGCCGTCACCAGACGCGGCGCAGCACAGGGAGAAAAGCCCCAAGACGAGGAGCGTAAACCGTAACCACTTCATCGCCATCCCTGCCTGGGTTCGTTTCCTCACTTGTCAGATGGAGGGGCAGCTTAATCTGTTCGGTTACTGGTTGGTGTCTCCTCTCTTCCTCTTGCGAGAATCCAACGGGGACCAGCCTTTAGCGCCACCTGCTGCTTTGGCTGTCTCATGCCCGAAATTGTGTACTGAATATAATTGGCGTTTTCTTCTCTTTTGTTTTTAAATCATATGTATAAACGTGAGCTAGAGTTATTGTAAATCCTTCTAAAAATTAAGACGCATTCATAAAAACCCCAAAAGTAATGTTCAGTACTGTAGTAAAAAAAAAAAATATATATATATATATATTGCCTTCTACTGGTCAAACACATTTGGTGTTGAAAAGAGTTTAAAAAATGTGCGTGAGAATGCTTTCCTTCCTGAAAGTAATTTTCAGGAGACAGGGTTGCTTGAATTACCCAAACCTTTGAAATAACCTTTGGGAAATACAATCGCCCACTGTGCAACTAGACGACAACATCACAGCTTACTCCATAACAAATTTAGTTGCACATGTATTCTGTATTTGAATATTTTAACCCTTTGATATTTCTATAAACTTGGATGAGTTTTTAAACTATTTAGTAACACTGTTGGTTAACTGAACAGTTAGTTGACAGCTGTGTCATACTACTTCCACTGGTTTTGCAGGCATGGGATCATCTTGCACTTTCAGTTGTGGCATTTCATAGAGCCATAAACTGAATGAAAACATGTTGTTTAAAATATTACACAAGAATAATATTGCATTTTAAAGTTGAGTTTCTGTGCATATTATTAGACCAAATAAAACTCTGGATTTAAATATCTTTTGAAATAAACGTCAGACATTTGCGCTATTAAAACAAGTGGAACTCAGGTCTTCACTAAAAGTATCAATATTATAGTGTAAAAATACTCTTGAACGTAGACATGAGTTCTAATGTGCATGAATAAAAAAGGTACTGGTATCAAAACATAACAACCAAAAGTAAAAATATTAATTAGGCAGTTTAAATATGATTAGATTATAAGAAACAATGCATAATCACAATCTATACTATGACCATCATTTATTTCTTGATTGTATTATCATCCTTGAAATGTACAAGTAATTAGTAACTGAAATTGACAAAATGTAGTGAAGTAGAACATTTGCCTCTGAAATTTAGAAGTAGAAATAAAAAGGAGCAAAAAATGTATAAAGTGCAAGCATCTCAAAAGTGTACTTGAGTAAATGTACTCAATTACATTTCACCAATAGTTATCAATATAAACCTTTGTTCAGATAACCTAGCATCTGCAACATGCAACAAAATACACAAGTGGTTCCTCACAAGGCGTGAAACAGTCTCAAGGAGAGTGTCAGAATACAAATTTATTTATTTCAAACAGTCATAGACATTAAAATCAATCTCCTTTAGTTAAAACAGACCATTTCAATAAAACACAGAGTAGGGCAGAGGATCTCCTCAGTAGTCTTGTCTTTTCACGTGCTCCTGGTCCACAGCAGTCTGCAAGGCCAGTACCACGTCTGTGGATGGCAGATAAAACAAATTAAAGGTAATCACACATTTGCTGTATGAACCATTTGAAGACTACATAGCCTCCTGCTGGTCAAATAACAAGGTGGCTGGTTATAGTCAACATATTTCTTGGTTGAATTTCAGGTTATTCCAACAACACAGCAGTTCAAGGAGGTTCAATTTAATTTACAAAAAAATAAAAATAAACACAAGACCAAGTTGTGGTTTGTACAAACCTAATAAATTCTTTGCGTTTGACACCAGATCAGGAAGTCCGGCCTCAATATTGTAAGAGATTTGCCCCATTGCACTGAAGACTTCATTGGCCCTCTGAGAAACAAAAGTGACACAAGATTGAGTATTTACAGAATCAATAAAAAACAGGCATCGCCACGTGTCTTGTATGCTGTAATGAAGAGACGACTTATCTACCTGGAACTGTTCATGAACCTTCTCCTGCAACTCTGCTACTTTGGATATGACCTCATGTACACTGACATCAACAGATTCCTACAACACATTTACAAGAAACATCTTAGCAAATATGCACACAACATAATCAACATTAATTAGGATTTTGGACTGATCTTGTTCAAACCGACCTCCTCTGTGGAGCTATTCATGGGCTCGGGTGCCATAGTTGCTCCACTAGCCTTGGTATTTCCCTTCAGTTCTTTTACTCTGCCAGAGGACGGGAAACAGTTTCATGTTTTATTCGAGTAAGTTAGTGGCTAGGGGAAAGAAAATGACTACTTGAAATGATAATAAACTTCATAAGCCAAGTATGTACCTGTAAGCATAACGCAGTGTGTTCACCGTGTAGTCACATGATGCCATGCCTGGAGACACCATAGCAATCTATGGAATAGGAGCAGGGGAAATAGGTGTTCATACATCTGTACTTGAAACACACATTCTTTCATATAAATTCACACCAAACTTGCTTTGTGCATCGTCCACTAAAATGTAATCAGACCACAACACACCATACGCCAAACAAAGTAAGCCAAGTTTGACGTTTTAACGCACCATGCAGGTCCTGGACTTTTCTCCAATGAAGGAGTCCCTGAGCACTTTGGTCAAAGTGGACATTCGGAAAGGAATGTGATCGCTGTTCATCCCCAGTGAACGGATACACTCCTACAGGACACAGGAGTGGACACATGGGCATGTTAGGTGTGATTGTCAATATCTTCTCAGTTTTTTAGACAGTCAAGCATTCGCAGTAGTTTATTTTCCTCTACAGGTTCAATTAGCGAGGGCCAGGTTACTTTATATGCAACATAGCTGAGGTGCGAGAGAGAAAATCGGCTTGTCTCGATTTTTGTATCCAGTTATCCTATTGATCCGGTGTGTGCACACCTCCATGGCTTCCTCAGTTTACCTTGAGAGCCAGCAGGCTGCGGTTGATCTCAGAAGTCTCCACTAAAGTGCTGCGGGCATTGCTACTGACGTCGATGCCGCGCTCATTGCCAGCCAAATCAACCAGGGAAAATTTGCCATGCAGCGTGCTGGCACGGTCGTTGCGCCGCAGGACAATCTGAAGAATGGCATGAGAGCGGGATGAGTTGGCATTGGCAGAGGTCTGGCCTGATGTTCTGGAGAGACAGTAGGACAGAATGAAAAGGGAAAAGCAGAGAAAAGTTAATGTTTACAAATAAAAAAATAAAATGTTGGAGCTGACGTATGGCACAAATGTGTGTTTTAACCATTACATGGGTACCTGCATCCACTACCCATCTGGATCATCTTGATGACCTCCTCTGCTTTGGACACATAGACCTCCTCCAGGCCCACAACCTGAACCTGCTGTCGGTCATCCTCCAGAACCCGGAGCTTGGCCTTCTCATTCAGCAGGTCATACACCTAAATAAACAAGGTATATTTCACTTTCAGGATGAATTGAATATGCAGATTTTTACTTCAGATATCGTCAAAAACGTTAATTGGTGAAGGGAGGTTTTTCTTACTTTTCCATTGTAAATCTCAAAGAAGCTGACGTAAGCAGAGAGTTCCAGGTTGACATACCTCCTGTGGTTCAGATAGGCGAAAACATCCTGGGCTAGAAGAGAAAGACTCAAATTATTTAAGTGAAGTTCAATGAAAGTGGCCAATTGGGACAATCTTGAATGTACTGTAGTTTAAAAGAATGTAAATTTGAATAAATACAAATTACGCAGAAAAGAACTAAAACATAAATTTTATATAATTGTATATAACTGTTAATTATCTAGTTATGAAAACCCAGATTAAGTAATTCCTCCTCTGATGTGCATGTAGAGCCATTGGATGGATGGTTGCGGTCCTACCTGCCAAGGCGTAGATTCCTTTAGAGCTGTTCTGCTGCCTCCCCATGAAATCACCTCCCATCGTCTTGGGTGAAAATATGCCAAAACAAAAATTAAATTAAATTCTACAAACGAAATATACTGATTCAAGACCAGTCAACATCACGGAGAAAGCAGAGGCTTACGTGAGTCTTCCCACTCCCAGTCTGGCCATAGGCAAAACATGTTGCCATACCACCTTCAAAAATTGACTGCACCAAAGGTTTGGCTGTGAAGCTGAAGGAAAGAAAAAAAAATAGCATTGGTATATTGTTCTCTTTATTAAAGACAATAATGGCATGTTTTGACAAGTCATTTTTACTCCCCATCCACATTACTGAAGTAGTTAGCATTACTATCTACACACCAAGTTATTTGCAGCTTCTGATTGAACAACTGCCCAGTGAAAGCCTGTAAACCACACGCCCTCTTATTAAGGAAACCTGCAATCGGATCCACCTTGTTACTAAATCAAAAAAGGTCACATGAGGTCATTACTTGTAGACCAGATCGTTGGTGGCGGTCTCATTGAAGGAGAAGTCAAAGTGGAAGGTTTGGTTGTCCAGGTACTTGGTGAGGTCCACCTTCTGTTTTGGCTCATGGACCAACAGAGATCCGTTTCCAGGTATAGACACCACATCTATCTCCTTTTTAATAATCTCTGGAATACACGAGAATGTCAAAGTCAGTATTTAAATCAAAAAACAACAAGTATATGATGTCAAGTATTTTTGCAGTGTCATTATTAATTACTCTTTATATTCAGATGATAATGTAGATGTTAGAAATCACTCCCAATATACCTTGCTTGTTCAGAGGCCGCTTGCGGACGCACACGCAGATCTTCTGAGGTTTAACCTGTAAAAACGCAACATGTGCTTAAAAGTATGGCCATAATGGCACGCCAGCATACATCACCATTAGGCATTATGTTATAGAGTTCAAACTTACATGGTCGGTCGCAGAAAAGGGGATCGTCTCCAAGGTCTCTCGGAAGTCTTGGATCATGTCGTAGAACTTCTGGTTTGGTCGGGAAGCCTCCCCAAACTAGGGGACAACATGGGAAAACAAAGGGTCAACGTTAATAACATGCAAGTGCCGTCTTCTGACGTCAACAAAAGTTCATTGCAAATCAGATTTTATATTTTCCAAATATAATAAACTTAATTCATTTTACAATGAGTTAAACAAATAATCTCACCTTTCCCCTTTTGACCGACATTTCGGGGGGCTTTATGACACAAGACAATCGTTTGCTGCCTTTGTTTAGCTCTTGGGGAGCCACCGATTTTCTTCTGCCTGAGGTGCATAGAGATGATGACACTGAATGACCTCACATCTCATTGTCATCGTGCAATATGCAACAAATCTAATCACAGAATGGGTAAGCGGCTCAAATCATGCACCACCTGTTCTCAGAGAACATGGAGTTGATACAGTCCATGTTTGTCTAGTCACCAAATATTTTTGTCTCGAATACAACAAATAGGAGTGCACTTGTGACATTAATGTCTAGAGATTTCTCTCCTTGTGTATGGGAAACGTCTATAGAGTGATCAGGTGGATACCATTGTGTGAAATGTGTTACTGACCTTTGGCTGCAGATGGGCGAGGCATTCTCTCAGGGTCATCGTTTTCTTGTATTGCCTGACGAGCTACAGTCAGCGACTGTGCAGGCTTAGCTGCATTCTTTTTACGCTGCTGATTAGGAAGCACTAGATAAGGCAAAAGAGTGCACTTGGGTTTAACAACATGACATTTTGAAAATTACTGAACAAAGAAAGCAGCAAAAGATTTAGTTGTAGATGTGAAATACCTGAACAATGTTGTATGTTATACAATGTTAAATGGTATATTATGCTTGTTTTTATCCTGTATGTGAAGCACCTTGAGATTTCTCTCATCCATTTATCCGCTCATTATTATATATTTTAATATTACCAATAATATGTCATGTGACTTCGCACAAAGTGTGCAAAATATACTATATGGGCAGGTCTCACAATTACCTGTCCCTGAGAAGAAGAGTACGGCATACTTAAATGAAACAAATATGTTGGTTGCATCAGTTGATCTTGTGCATTGTTTTGGATAATGTTCATGTTTGTGAATTTCATTTTAGAAGATCACTACCAACCAGAGTTTGTGAGGACAGATGAAGGGGGGAGATCAGAGCCGCCCGTCTCCAAGTTTGCCTGAGAAGACTCATAGGTCTGGACTGGTACTAGAACAGGAGCCGGAGGCTGAAACATACACGTCTGCCTGGACTGAGTTCGACTGGCAACTGAAAGTAAGACAAATTCAAGTCAAAACGGCAGCAGTATGAGTGTCAGTGACTTCAATTAGCATTGATAGGGTTTTCTGGGGTTAAATTTTGCCCAAACTGTGGTACATGGTGGGAAAAAGTTGAGTCTTCAAAATCAAAAGTGACTACAGCACAAATGTTCCTTTCTAAGGTGAAACTAGGTCCAACAGAAACCCAGAGTAAGAGAAGTGAGCCATGAGTGATTAACACAGGTGTGCAGGAAAAATAAACTAAATGATTAAATATTCAATTATATTTCCAAATGAAAATACTGCAGACTGAAGATGAATAGTTATTTTCAAATCAACAAATTTAGAGTGCTGCATGCCCAGAATCACCCAATACCCAAAGCAGTTTATTTGCATCCCTCTGCGACTAGTCATCAAATAAAGTTGATTATTCTTAATTAATTCTCCTTGCCCAGGCCTGAGCAGAGTTACGCTCTCCAAGCATCGTGGATTTATTTTGCACTCACACCCTAAATGTTATTAACAAAACGAGTGACAGTGACTCATTTCTTAAGTGAGAGGAACGTGCATGCCATAGCGACCTGTATCCTCGGCTTGGGTGAACACGTGAGCAGAAGCTTTTGGAAGGAAACAAGCTGTTAGGAACCAAACTACAGGAAATGCCAAGTAAAAAAAACTATTTTACAATAAGTTTACATACAGGAGGAAGGGGCAGGAATCCGGGATGAGCGCAGTCGACCCTCATACTTCTAGAGAAGAGACAAACGCAGAGAGAGGGGGCTCATTGCAGCAGTTATGTAGATGCTTTACAATGACCCCTTTTCATCAAGACAAGTGTTAACTCCATGGTTCCCAATTGAAAGAAATGAGAAAATTTCAATTCAACTAAACATTTGTGTCTCGTATTGAGAGTAGTATTGTTGGAGGAGAGACAAAACAAGAAAGCAGCTCAGATATGATTATTGGACCATGAGCTTAAACTTCAGAAAGTGTAAATGTTCCAGTTCTTAGAAATATTGTCCAACCTGTTGCCAGAGACCGCGAGCAGCTCTCAGCCTTTGGATAAGTAACGCTCACCTTGTCTGAAGCCGGAGTGGGTGGGTCTGTAGTGTGGTTGGTGTCGGCCTGTTCATAGGCCAGAATCTCTGGATTGAGTGTACATAACTCAAGCAAGTCAATCTAAATCACAAACAAACGCATCTTAACTTAGATTGAACGTCAACATGCTTAACAGAAACTGCAGTGTGACCTAGTTTGTTTCCAAAATAAAACAGCTGTATCCTCCCTGCTCAGCTCTGCAGGTATAAACTAGTCAATGGTAATGGACTTCAGTATTAGATTAGATTCAACTTTATTGTCATTACACATGTACAAGTACAGAGCAACGAAATGCAGTTTAGCATCCAACCAGAAGTGCAATAGCAGTAAATACCAATATACAGATAATAAGTATTTTACAGATTCTTGACCTTGTAGTTTTTTTATATGATAGTTTTGGTATATTATTATACATATATTGGTGTTCTGTTAAAAACTATTATTTATAACTTATCCTGACCATTGAAAGTCATGTGAAAGCCATGAATAATGTTATGTTTCTCTCAGCACCCCTTCAAGTGATTGACTTCCAGTGCCCCTTCACATCAATAATGTCTGTAATGTTCATGGACTGAAGGTTACTGACCTCCTTTCCTCTGCAGACAGTGCCCTCATTCCACTCAACCATAAACGTGGACTTCACGCTGCCCACTGACTTCACCGTTGCCAGATGGACTCGACCTGGTTTCACGTGTCACATTAACAAACCGCAAGTCATGGCCAGGGTTTAGACGAAAGGCTAGTAAACGACATGCAGCGTAACAATATGTAGAGTAAAGTCGTGAAAGAAAAAACTCACCATCGCTGCGACTGATTTTCACAGCGGAGCCTATAAGTTTCTTGTACAGGTCGGTGTCCATTTTTAACCAGTATGAGGGCTGTAACGGAGAAATCTAGCTTTAAATCCGGGTAATGACTGAGTTCGTTGTAACGCTTTGGAAAACGAGCTCGGTTAACTCGCGCTATCTAGCAAGTTTGTTGTAGTCGCTATGAAACTTTGTTCTAATTTTGACGATATATGTACACATAAATAATCTAACCATTATAACACTATCCGTTTTAAATGTTTTTTCGTTACATCTTTTTTACGTAAAAAAAACACACACTTACCTACCGCCAAAGTTTAAAATTAGTGGCACTTCCGGGTACTGAAAGATCTGATTGGTCCCCGACGCGACTAGTTGTCGTTCTTATTGGACGGCTTTCTTCTTCTCTGGCTTTAAAAGAAAACTCTAAATCCAATTTTGCGCTATACTGCCACTATCTGGATCAGTAAAGGACTTCTGTAGGTTTTGTTATTGTAACCTTTATTGCAATTTGCAAACAAGGCATTCAGTTTTATATAACTAGTCCATCTGAAATCCTTTTGAGAAAGCTATTATACATTTTGTGATATTATACTTTTGCAACACACGGGTACACTTCACTTGTTCAAAAACATATGACCAGTACATAATAATGTATAGGCTACTGGCCACCATATGGAGTGATTTGATTTATTACAACATTAAACTTCGTACCACTACAAAATGTCTATCCTTAAGATCCAGGAGTAACAGCAATGATACCAAGGACATAATCTAATCATGTATTTACATGCAAGTAGAGCTTAAGCTATTTTAAATCCTTTGTGGAAAATAAGTTTGCTGAATGCCCATGCCCTAAATTGTGATATACAAAATATGACAGCATTCAGATCATGCCAATATAACATATCAGGAATCAGGAATCAGAATTTGTCTTGGCGGGTGGTGCATACATTAGACAAAGAACAACAATCAACACGATGCTGAAATAGAAACATATTCAATTTACAGTAGAATATAACATATAAAACATATGCAACAAAATATAAAATATACAACATATACAACAAAAACAAAAACAACACAATTAACAATGTAAGAACAACATTACAAGTTGATCATATGGATAAGTATAGTGGCAATTTCCCCACTATACATTTACTTAAAAATGGCACTTTTCATGACGATGTGGTCATCGAAGTGTCCCCTTACTTTCTGTAAACAACATTGAGCCTCAAACAAACTTGTGTGTCGTGAAACTGTGTCAAATCAAATATTGATAGTATTATGTTTGTCTTGCATCACAGGGACTATTTCTCATTCATTACGTCACTAGCAAACATAATTTATCATAGTATGTACTCTTGCTACTGCACTGCTTTCTCTGTTTAAGGTGCTGTTTCTAAATATTTAGCAGTTGGCATTTGCAAAAGAAGGAAGCACACACACTGTCGAAGCTTAGATAAATTTTGACAACACTTAAAAATGCACTGCTGACAAATGTTGGGTGATATATACGTGAGACAATAGCAATGTGTGATACTGATACTTGATACTGACACATTTTCTGCTGCTCGCTGATGGATTGCATTTCATCCATGTGACCACATGGAATCCTGTGTTTGTCCACATGCTCCCTCTCTTCCAACACCCATTGCAAACCAGGCACAACAGTTCAGTCCCCCATGACATCAACAATCAGGGACAGCTGACCCATAATGCCGTTTGGACTTGCCTTCAGCGTGGGAGACTTCCCATTTTTCCTCTTTTCTTTTTGCCCTCCTCCCCCCAGCCTTCCCACTCTGTGCTCACACCCTCTCAGCCTTCAAACCTCCTAACTATACACAAGCTGAACTTATGTATACACATTCCCCCACAAGCGAACGCTGACACATGACAAATCAAAGGCCTAATAAACAGCTTGTGCTGAACACCCCCTCCCCACCACCACCACCACCACCACCAAAGGATGAAAAATAAACAAATCCCTGTCGGTTTGGCCCAGCCAGGCCATTTGGTAGGTCTGTCTGTCGATGACTGGGTGGCCCAGGGTTGCTCTGTGTGAGGCCTGGGATGGAGCCACAACTGTTTCCTGTGAGCAGCCCAACCCCCAGAGCTTCTCCTCAACTGGCTTAGTGGGTGGTATTCCCCTCCTTCTTTTCCTCACATCCCCCAAACTCCTACACCCTCCTCTCCTCTCTCCTTCAAAACCCTCCTCTCCCTTTCAATACTCTCTACTCCAAGAGCTCCTCCCCCGTTTCTTCCTCCCCTCCAGTCAGTCAGTCCATTCTCGCGGCTTCAGTCCCCGGCTAAACACTTCCTCAGTGGCCTTGAGAGGATGGAGTTGACTAAACAACTTCTTTTTTTTTATTTCCATGTGCCGCATTTGAAAATAATTTCTCGTCTGTGTGTTTACTTTCACCTGCCTGAGTGATCTTTGTTTCTCATGTGTCAGCTCTATAATGACATCAATGGTAAACAATGCCATACCGGCACATTGAGCTCATTATACATTCATTGTTTACTTCAAGGATTGTTATGAAGTGAGCAGTTTTTTTTGGGGCTGATCACATCCACCTTCTTGATTCCTGTTGTTCTGATTCTTGTTTGTAACCGTAGAATGCACTTATTGTAAGTCGCTTTGGATAAAAGCGTCAGCTAAATGAAATGTAATGTAATCCAGAAACAACATGTGATCATTACAAATAATTTTGTTTATTTTTATTGTACTATATTGTTTTAGGTGTTCTCAAAGTAACTTATATCCTTACTCAGGCCTTTAATGTAATCTTTTTCTCTCTTTGAAACTATATCCAAGAAATCTAGCAGTAAACTCAGACTTCCTGTTTTACATTATTGTCTAAAGAGGAAGATTAAACAGCTGTTGTTGTGTAAATGTTATGATACTTTGAACTTATATGGTAATTGAATGTATGTATTTACTCCTTGCATCTTTATGGGTTTCAAGTTAGTCCTTTGAGTGTTTCCAGGCATTTGTCTGTCTCTGGAAAGTCTGTATCACATCTGAGTCTTCTGGTGGTCTTTGTCTTATCACACAATGTGCAGACATTATGGTGATGATTAATGTTTCTGTTATTCTTCTCAGCTGTATGCGACAATGCACATATTTGTGCTAAAGCTAGCGTTCAACAACAGCTGTAGCTTTTGGCTTTGTCAAGTTTTGTGTGCGTTCATTTGGGTATTTTGGAATCTTACTCAGCCACCCAGAATGATCCATTTGCTATTGCTGAACCTTTCCCTCAGTGAAACTCTGTTCCACAATGCTAAGAAGGTTTTCTTAAACTGTAGTCTCCCTGCTCACTATCCCACCGTGCCGTGTGGATATTGCAGTCATGGAAAAGCAGCAGCACGATTTTGAGGCGCTTGTTTCTCAGAATGGAGGTTCGGTAGTTGTGGTGGTCGATTTGAAGAAGGAGGCTTCTTGTATCTGTTGGCCCTGAGTCTGTTTAACTGCTCCCCTTTTTCCATCCCTCCACAAGCATATTTTCTCAGTGTATAGAAAAATTGGCAGTTGATGGCTCTGTTCCCCTATACAGACTAAATAAACACATATGCATGAGCACACTTACGAACCACCCAGGAAGGCTGACAGACTCGGAGAGGAGCAGTTAGAGGAACCAAAAAAAAAAAAAGATTAAAGACGAGTATTGAACTACTGGTTCTTCTATTCCCCTGTCACGATTATGTAATCATTTGGCAAACATAGCAATTAATATCCACAGGCCTCTTTACGTCTTTAGAATGGCTTTCATATTTGAGGTGTCAACAAGGCTTAGTTTTGGTCCAGCATTAGTCATTTTGGCTCATGCACTATAGATTTTGATTTTTGCAGCCAATACCCACAGAGGTGCTGGAATTCAGACCACATATGGTATGGAAAGATTAAAGCAGGAACACAAACGTTAAGATTGAAAATATACCGTTTACTGATTTAATCATTCACTTTCTATAAAGATCATATTCGACCGAATAGTTTCCATCTTAATAAAGTGGCACCCGTCTGACAACTCTGTAATATTGGGATGTATATGTTGCATTATGCAACATGGCCAGCAGAGAGCAATATAGCTACAAACAGAAAAAGCAACATACAGGCAGTAACTGCAAAATCTGGGCTTGGAAATAAAAGCCCCAAATGGGCCAATATTAAAAAATATATACATACGTGTACTTTTCTGTAGTGTCAGGCAATGATGGTTTGGCATGATTCATTGTTTCATAAGTGAACTTAGTGTGCGTCCAACATAGCTACAGCAAGGATTTAAAACATCTCCAGCCAAAGATCCAAACGGAGTAAATACTGAGTGAGTCTGGAACATTCACTCATTAAAGCATATTAGTATTCTTGGCATGTGGGGATCCACTGAAACATGCCAGTGGCCCATTTTGGTTCCCGGCCCATCGTTTGGGAAAAGCTGCCATAGCTAAGCTTACTTTTCAAACACATCATTTCAAGCAGCGAAATAGTTCAGTAAGCTGTGCCACACAGACCAGGCCCCAGTTTTCCCAGCTGGCAAATTGTATTTGTTTCTCCAACGATAATGTTGTTTATTTATTTGGTCTCTGCAGTAAAGAGTGGTGTTGGTAGTGCACAAAGATGCAGCTCCACTACAAATGTCTGACCACAGCTTGGTTACTTCTCCACTACCACAACACTACTAATAGTGATCAATTGAAACTGCCGTACCAAAATATACTTGATTGCTGAGATAAATATAATCATTTTCGTGAAGGCAGAGAGCAGTGTTTTTGTTTGACCAAATGAAGGTTTGATGCATATTATCTATATAAAATATATATACAATCTAAAACAAACCAATGAAATCAAGGCAAAACCTCCCATGTGACTAATCCTCCTCTTTGGCCTCCAGGTTCATTTATAAAACCAGCACCAACACCATTCTTGATTGATCAGCTGATCACTTTCAATTAAAATAAATAAATCATCTTTTTTTTGTAGTTTAACATGTTCTTTAATTACAGCCCATAATTTGTTGTGCTTTATCTCTGCCCCCTGTTGGTCAGAGCATGTTGCAGACGTTGGAGGACGATCATTCAGCCAATCCAATGCAAGAGCTGCAGTCATCGTAAAGCATATCCAATAAAAAGCAATATGTGCACGAGTACCAAATATCTTTTATAACTAGTATAAAATTGACACCAATGACATTGATATTTAAAGTGATACAATGGGAAGAATTTAGTAAATAATTAAACATTATTTGGACACTTTTAAGACATTTTGGGACATCAAGGAATTGTGGGCTACAGTATTAAATGTCTTTAGTGTTATTGCTTTACAGCCACACACACATGTCAGGAACAGAGTGCAGCTCTTGGTTTCTCTGTTCCTCCGTTTGGTTGGTAACTAGTCCACAGGGCCCATCTGTCACTCACAATTTCCCTGTTGGTCTTCATCAGTTTTCCATTTCAAACCATAGAGTGCAAAGTGAGAAGAACTATGTTTTTCGACTTAAAACTAAATTTAAACCTTTCCATTGAAACATTAGTGACACAATAAAATACACCTGAAACAAAGTTTCATCCATGACCGTGAAATTAGCCCATGAATTATCCTGAATTCAATCAGTTTCTATAAATGAACCATAAAGATTGAGATATTGCAGGCCTGCATGCAACCTCTTTGAGGGAATACCAATCAAAACCACAAACCATGAAAAGCACAGAAATGTGTCAGTGTGCTTTTTAGATTAATCCTTAAAACTCACCAATGTTTCTTTTTTCTTTTTTTACGAGGCTCACCAGAGGAGTCACATGTTTGCTTGCATAGTGCAGGGCGCAACATGTGGACTCCAAAGTTCTCAAAGAAAACTACACTTATACCCAGAGTTTAACAGCCTTCTCTTACCACAACAATCACATTTCCATCCTATCAAGACACCGCTGTCTATTATTGAGTCTCAAAAGCCTTATACGCCTATTTTAAGAGAAAAGCTCTGTGAGATAAATGCCACATGAGCCTGCGCACCAGGATAATATTAGTATTAACATAAGCTTTGGGTCCCCTCTCCAAAAAGATTGCGAACCCCTGACTCATTTAGCTTGGACATAATGTTCCTGCATTGATGATTTCTGAAATAAAACCATTTTAGCTTTTATGGGAAAACTGCTCTGGCTCATAATAAGTAATGTGCTGTCTGTTAAGAAAAGCAGCGACAGGCTTCAGTTTGAGACAAATGGGCTGATTAGTAGTTAGCATGACCAAGAAAGCTGAACTGACCTAGAAAAAAAGAAATCGAGTCAAACTTTACAAACAAAACTCGTAGAAATAAATAAACCACAGCACTGGCCAGACTGCGAGGTCGGAAGTGTGGGTAAAAAACACCACAGCAAACTTTGCTTCACCATCAAAGCTGTCCCCATCATTAAAAAACTAAAGATTGTAAAACTCTTGGTGACCCCCGATAATTTGAGTGTTGTGTGTCAAAGTAACGTGCATAGATCGACGCATTGCTTCTGCAAAGCAGAATGGTTTATTGAATGAACTCACTTTCCTATATCATTTACAAATGTACAATTCATACAAACATTAGCAGTGGCACTGGTAACTACTCTTGTTTGTGATCATTTCAGGGAGCTTGACTTTGTTAAGTGGACCTGAGCTGGTGGTACTTAACCCCGACTCTAATAAGCTTCACTGCAGCGTTAGTTTTATGGTTAGCGCTCCCCGAAAGTGTTAATGCCATTGTTTGCCTTTTCCATTGCATAGACAATCATTTGGTAGAGCCTGTGACAAGCCGTATTGAAAAACCACACATATGCATGGTGTCAATTATAGTTTATCCTCTGGTTTGCCTAACTTGCTTCAGAGTAAGGCTCTGCCTTATTGCTCCCCAGCCTGCCCCAGTCCTCCTCCTCCTCCTCTCCTCTTCACCACATGAAATGGCTGTCTGTGCCAGCCTAGCGCTGAGCCTTCATTAGCTTTTACTACCCCACTTGGATGTGTTTAGCTTTGCTCTCTTTCTTCGCCTCTGACTGTGTGTGTGTGTGTCTCCCCCTCTGTATGTGTCTGTGTCTGCATATGTTTAATTACCAACCCCAGCCCACCCTTTGGAGAACCCCTCAATGCAATGCCACCATATCATTACACTGTGGCTACAATTTAAACTTCAGTCGCACACACACACACACACACACACACACACACACACACACACACACACACACCAACATACCCTGGCTGGCCTGCAAATTGTAAAGAGGAGACAGTGGGGTACTGTAGAGAGCTGCTTTAGCTCCTTTATTCTCCCTAAAATGGAGTTCTCAAATGGAAACACGCACAAAGAGAGTGATGGAGAGAAAGAGGGAGAACATGAAAAACACCACAAAAAAAATGAAATGCCAGAAGAGCGCCACAGCACAACGCAACACAATGTGTCCACAACTACGTCTGGTGTTCAAACTGTTATTGTTTGAACTAAACAATCCACTTATAAACACAAGGCCTCTGCCTTACGAGGCTCATATTTAGGCCCTTCTGTAAACAGCTAAGCACAGAATGAATCAATTAAAAGGGCATTACGCTGGTTCCTGTTTATTTAAAACATGTTTACACTATATGGGCCCTCCCGCCCGTCTGCATGATTGCCTGGAACTTTGTATTCCTCCTCCTCCTCCTGCCACCCCTCAATAGGCCCGGTCACGGCCAAGGTATAAACACACACACACACACACACACACACACACACACACACACACACACACACACACACACACACACACACACACACACACAGGGCATAGATTACAAACACATTTGTTATGTTGAAGAGCGTTTGCAATAAATATTGATCTCGTTCTTCCTGATCTGGGAGAGATGATTAGAAGAACTCAGTCAGAGCTGCAATCTGGTGCAGAAACACATATAAATACAGGCAGCAGCAGAGAAAGTCAACTCTCAAAGGTAATTTACATTTTAGAGAACTGGCCAGTGGTGGAAGGACTACTCTGATCATTTACTGAAGTGAAAGTACTAATATTGCACGGCAGAAATTCTCCAAGTAAAAGTGCATTCTAAATGTTTTTTAGAGCCAGCCATTTTTCAGCCAAAATTGCAGATGCTTTTTATCTCATACTAAATCCTGATTATCTCCTCATTCACAAGGTCTATTAGATCAATTTAAAAGCTATAATATACAGAAAACCCTTGTGAATATAGATAATAAGGCCATACATGCGTTAGTGGTATATTGGTTTATGATAGTTATTAAATATAAAATAGCTCAATATTGTAGGAGTATCTGTGCGAAGTTTGGCTTTGATTGAGTGAAGTTAAGTATTTTTAATAATTACTTTAGTTCAGACATGTCGAGAACTCATGTCAACTCCGCTCAAGCTAGAAAGTTCCCACAGTCCTCGGTGGTCCCTGAAGAGGCCTCGTTTCACTGCAGCAGGGTGCTCCGTGGCCTTAGCTGTAAGGAGGTAGCAGGAAGGCCTGGAATATTCATATTTCAGCCATAAGTAAGGCAATTTTCATATTTTTTTGCTGGACACAAATTACATTCTTGTGTGTATACTTTGTGTGAGAGTGGAATGGTTATTGACAAACTCTGTAGACTCTAAGGATTCCAAAACCGTTGAGTTTAGCCTTCTAGCTAGTTCCTAGCTTTTTTTATCAGCATTTTTTCAAAACTCAGGGTGCATTTTGTGAATTTGGGGGTCATTTTGAGTCACTTTGAGTCATTCTTATGGTTTATGTTTATATTTATTGTATGATAGTGTTATAAACATGACACAATTAACGTATATCAACTTGTGAGGCAGGGATTTTCCTTTTTTTATTTATTTGATTTTTTCTTTTATTTTATTGATACGCTCAGTCCCAGAGGCTGGAACCCAGTGTTCCAAAATTGGTACTGATGGGGCCTATAAGTTGTATTATACTTGTTGATGTATTCATATGTGCATTGCTTTAATATAGCAGTTTCCTACTCTAGGTCTAAATACTGCTGGGTGAATTCCTCCAAGAAAATGAATGCAGTGGAGATATAAAGTACAACCTTTAGCTCGAGTAGAAGTATAATGTATAATACAATATAATACATATTCTGTATGAAACATACCGTGCCTTTAATCGTTTAATTTTGAGGAAGTAAAGACATTCTCTTTAAAATGTAAGTAAGGAGGGGAAATAATTCAAGTGCCACGAAACTTGGCAATGGGGTCATTTGATGGGTTTGAAAGATTAAAATTCCAGAAATGGTTTGAGTTTCAAACTGGGGATCAATTTCTGGATTATTGTGCCTTTAATCTTCAAATCCTTCAATAACTCGTCAGCAGACATATCCCAGTTCGTTCGCAGTGTCGCTTCTCAAACTTTATTTTTTAAATATGTATCACAGTGAAAGAGTTGTTCCATTGAAATAAAGCATGGCTCTGGATGAGGAGAGAAACAATCCCTGTTCCCTGGATTTGTGTGGTATGTCACCCTGAAGTCTGCTTTCTCACTGGCTTTACAGCTAATTCCCCCATTCTTCTCTGCTGCGCTTAGTGCAAAAGTACAAACACATACACCACCCCCTGCTTCACACAGACACGCATGCCAGTGCATGTTTTTGCACACACACACACACACACACACACACACTGACGTACTTTTCTTAACTAATCAGCGCTATTGAATTCCAGCAACAATGGGCGCTCATCCTTGGGCCACCCAGGCAGTGCACACACTCACACACACATATGCATACACACTAACACCAGCATCACCAGATCACGAGTTCAGTCTTTTGTTCCTTCATTGTGTTTTCTTTTCTTCCATTGATCTCACCTTCACACACAGGTCAGGAGTTGGCACTTGGAGATTGTGTTAACTGGACTATCAGCCGCTATCTGGGCCCACACACTGCACCTGCGCACGGACGGGAGGGAGCTCCATAAACCACAGTTACATCCACTGCTCTCGCATTACTGAGTAGAAGCACACATGTAGGAGATTTACAGTGAAGTTGTCTGTTCACGCTGCCTGTGAATCTGAGATGAATGCTATACTGTATAGACTATGCCCCATTGGTGTCGCTTTCTCTACATTAATTCAACAACTTTAAATTTTTGAGAAATCTTGAACAATTTGATGTGATCCAAACTGATTCACACATTCAAACACACACACACACACACACACACACACACACACACACACGCCACACGTTAATTAATCTTGAGACACCACATGACACCACATTCATGAAATAACAACACAAACACTCAGAATTCATGTGACAGCAGGAGGTCTTTCATGCACTACATACTCTGTTACACACTATCTAAACAGGGGCACAATAAATTCAACTTCCCCACACAAATTATCTAATTGATTGTCTAATTAATGTGCAACTTAATTTATAGTTTCCCTTTTACACATAGGTCAGAGGTCAGAATGAGACATTTAGAACAACCCCCCAAGAGCTGGTAAAGTCGACGTCAGAATTGGTGATTAAAGGAGGGTCTCCTTATAATAATTACACTATCCTGTTGTTCCAAACAAATAAACAACAAATAAATAAACAGAATACCCTCCTCCAAATCCAAAGATAAAGAAAAGTTTTAGGTCAACCCCAGAAAACTGCAAAGTCTCTCCTTTCTTATCTGATATACCGCTGTACAATGCCTAATGCCTGAGGGAAGTTGTGTATGCTTGTGCGTGTGTGTGTTTTTGTGTGTGTGTGTGTTACCTCATACAATCAGCCATGTGTCATCACATTTGTTTCTGATTATTTCATAAATTTCTTTCTTTGGCATTTTGAAGAAAATTAGCAGGTGCTTTCCAATTTTTATGTCTTGCCTCAGTGTAAAATGTTTTAGTATTAGAAACCACATAAAACAGAATAAGTACTTTGATTATAAATATGTGGTACAGTGGCTTGGTGATTAGCAAGACACCCAATACTAAGGCAGACTTTTTTGGTTGAATGTAGCATTTTTCTCTCTGTGCTCCCCTGGGTTTGTTAAATGCAAATGATTCGGAACAAATCCATGCTGGGATAGGCTCCAGACCTGCTCTGACCCATAACCGGACAGAAGGTTTTCATTTTCTTGTCACTGAGCTGTGACATTAAATACAACATGTGCTTGCAGGATGACATCACAACTTTGTTCTCATTAACCTACAACTTTAAAACCAAACCAATCTGGCCTGTATTGTTTACTGCTTTGGGGTGGATGTAAGATTAAATACTAAATAAATGGGATTTAAGTGTAGATTGAGTTATACTACTTAGCCAGGTGTGTTGTACTGTGAGCTTTTCTGTGTGTGTGTGTGTGTGTGCGCGCGTGTCAGCGTGTATGAGGTATGTTTTAGAGGTGGACGTGCATGACAGTAACTTCAAAAGACTGAGGTATCAGATTCAGACGTGGGCTGCTCTGCTTGGGCTGACAACCGAGGAGCTGTTGTGAGAGAAGCGAAGGAATTTACAGCATCTACCTTTCATCTACACAGGTGGCCTGTGTGTGTGTGTGTGTGTGTGTGTGTGTGTGTGTGTGTGTGTGTGTGTGTGTGTGTGTGTGTGTGTGCGTGTGTCTATTTGTGTATGAGGAGGCAAGGAGGTGTATATACTGTGTGTGAGTATGTAGTTGTTTTGTGTTTGAGTTTTAGAGAATGTGTAGTGCACATAAGGTAAGTAGTGATGTGTGTGTGTGTGTGTGTGTGTGTGTGTGTGTGTGTGTGTGTGTGTGTGTGTGTGTGTGTGTGTGTGTGTGTGTGTCTGCATTCACAATGGCGGCGATTTAGACAGGCGAGTCACAACAATGATCCAGGAAGTCAGTGATCCCAGACACTTCCCAGGTGGTTCAACGCTCCAGTTCAGTGCTTCTCAGTGTTAATTTATTGTTCATGAAGTGAAGACATTTTAAAGTCTGCATAGAGAAAATATATTTCCAAACATTTAACTATTAATTCAATAAAAAAATATTATTAAAGAAAAAGCAGGAATGTGACACTAAAGTGTGTAAGGTAACATATTTTGAGGGATCATTCCCTAACCTGGGTATAGTTGGTCTTTCAGTGGCCGACAGAAAGCAGAACGTTGCACAATATGAAAACACTCGCCTCAGACATAGCCCAATAACAAGAAAACACAAATTAAAACCAATCCAATTCTATTCTGCAATAACTTATATATTGAATTGTGTTAAATCAAAATTATTATCATTGTATGTCTTAGGCAATACTCAGAAAACATTTGATTTCACACACCAGATTACTGCCTCTTGGGGTAGCACAATACTCCCGGACTGCATGTAACATAAACCAGACACAATTAAAGCCACTCCAGCAATCATTTGATGTTGCAGTGTTCACATAGACCATATATAAGAGTGGATGTAAGTGGATGTAGTCACCGTGGCGTCGCCCGTGGGTTTGTGGACTGCTGTTTTGTAGCCTTGAGTTCAGCTTTTTGGCTGCTGTCATCTTAGTTTTTGGCAATCAGAAGTGACACGAGGGGGTGGAGCTGCGTGCAACAGAACGCTGAAAAATACATTTATATGCGTCCAAAATGTTGAATGAATTAACGTTTGTGAACTGAAAACACACCTTAAAAAGAGTTAAAGTTGTGAGACGAAAACACGGACAACTCCCAGAAGGGACAACGACCTGCCGATCACAAGGTAGCACGCCCTAAAGCATACCTTGCTTTATTGTCTATTTTACTGTACATGGGGCATAACTTGAATGAACATTATGCTGTATTGAAGAAGACTTGAAACTCAAGACTGAGACCCTAAACTCATGTTCACAATGTTTAATGAGGGAATAAATTAAGTGAGAAGAAGGGTCCTTTTCTCATTGACTTCTATACAACCAGAGGAGTCGCCTCCTGTTGGCCAATAGAGAGAATGCAAGTGTAGCCGCCTCTCTGCTACTCGCAGGTCCTCCTCTCAGCACAAGCACAGCCCTAAACAGGTCATTTGCTCAGAAATTTACTTTATTTCGTCACGTAAACAACAACATTACGAAATGTTGTGCAGCTCCTCCGAGCACACAGGCCAGCGTTCACCAAAGAGCACATCTCCTGTCCATGCCTGTCCGTGTCAGCTTCCAGAACGCCAGCCTGCGCCTGCTTAACAGGACGAAGGCTAATTAGAAACAAGTTACAGCTGTGCCAATTAATCCCACCCTGGCACTGCTACCCTGAATCCCCCCCCCCCCCCCCCCCCCACCCACATCTCTCCCCTGCAGTGGAGCACAGACCATGCCCACTACCACAGACAGTTTAAGGCTCTTCCCCAACGGCCTTACTTTGTAGAACCGGAGGTTACAGCTCGATTGATGTCAGCAGCATTATCCTTTCTTGTAGAACCTATGATAACTTGTCAAGGGTCAGTGTTGGTCAAGGAAAACGTGATTGTAGCACTCGATGAAACATGAACGAAATCTCACAGATCATCCTCTGAGGACCATGAAAAACTTGGATGGGCAACAGATGTTGACATCTTGTGTGTCCGGGTGCTAATCAGACATTGGGGAAATCAGACATTTGATCACATATGTAATTAATAAAACATTTTGGATTATGTATGGATCAAATGTTTGAGTTCAGGCAGAGGGAGCTGAAATGGATTGCATGAGAGCTGGAAGTCAGAGGAAATACACTTGGATATCATTAGCATCTCATGAGTTCAGTTTCAATTATAGCTGATGTGCAGAAAAATGAACCAGGCATTGCACACCAACTTTACCAGATAATACGTTACATATGACTTACATAAGTTACAGTTCAAAATTCTAAATCTGTTCTGATGCATCAGGGGATTCATGCAACCAATGTTGATTATAGTCAACAGAAACACGGATGATTATTGTGAACTGGGTTATCAACCCTTCAAAAACATTTGTATGTAACTCATTCCTCATTGTGTTTAATTTCGAGTAGCATTTATCGGTGTAAATTGATTATCCGATGTCTAATTGATCTTGACGTGCACTGATTTCATAGTTTCAATCAGATTTAGGCCTAAAACTAAATTTGTATTAAATGTGCGGATACTACTGGGTTTCAATAATTGACATGCTGAAATCCAACCTTTTGTTTTCCACCCCAACAATGCACCTTGATAATAGAGGAGGCCTATTCAACCCGTCTATTTAACCAGCAAACACTGTCAGTTTGTAAGTTTGCTCATCTGCATTTTGTGATAAGGAGGGTCACAGATAAACACAAACACACACTCGAAAAGACTGGCAAAGACCACAGAAGCACTTTTTTTTTCATTCAATTTATTTTGTTAGTTAAATTTCTATAGCAGGTGAGGGAACATAACGGTCACACGAGGGTTTTCTTGAGCATAGTTTTCAGAAGTCACAGTGTTTTAGACATGGACAAGAACATAAAAAAATGACAATGAAGAAGGAAGGGCAAGAGGAAACTAAAAAAACAAGGTGTAACAGTGACACAATCCTATACACCTTCTCCTTCATGGTCCTCCAACTGCCCCCTTTTACTCCACCAAAAAAAAAGAAAAAAGGCCTCTGCTCTAAAGTGTTGTCAACCCCTCCCTCCATCCCAAAATGCAAACAAAAATAAAACATCAAAACAAAAACAAACTCGGCAACAAATAGATATATTTATATATAATATATATTCACTCTTTAAAAATAGAACTTCAGTCTAGATACTAACATCTGTACAAACTACAAAAATAAATTTTAATATAAATAATTTATATGGCATGACATTAACAATTTTTCTTTTGAAATAAACTACAAACCAATGCCGGAGCTCCCCCTTCAACCCCCTCTCCCTTTTAAACTCCTCACCACTGTCTGACAACACCTGCTGGCGGTCGGTCTACGGTCTGATCAAACTGTGAATGGTGCTTTGCTCAATCTGCTTAACAATTCACAACTGCACAGTAGCTCCTTAATCTTTCTTTCTTATGTACAAAAGAAACCAAAGCTGCCACTTAAAAAAAAATATTCCCTGCAATTTAACCTGGCAGTGATGAGACCAATACCGAACAACGACAACATCGACGAAAAGACTTTGTAAAGCAAATAACATGAAAATCCGAAGAATGAAAGAAAATGTACTGTGCCATATTTGAGGTTTGTATTAGCAAGAAGAGTGAGAAATTAGAAAGTGAGTGAGAGCAGGTTGGAGGATTATAAAGGTTGAGCCAGTTTACATTACGTAATAAATGCACAGGGTCCCAACGACATGAACGCGGCCCAAACCCGAAGCAGCCAGCAAAGAAAAATGGAGAAATTAATAATAACAATAAAATAAAATCACTCCCTTTGCATTGATTTTATAATTCCCTTTCAAAACAACACAAGAAGGTGAACAATTGTCAAACACAAAGTGACCAATGTGAGCTTCACCCACTGTAGAGCTTACAAAAACTGCAGAAGAAAAAAAAAAAAATCTTATCACAGCTCCTTCAAGTAGTTGAAAACTGCAGAGGATGAAAGATTAAACATGAAATATGAATTAGGTGTGACCCTGCCAGCATGCTGGCTAACTGATCACACACTATTCAGATAGATGGGCAGGATGATGGTGATAACATCAGTCTACTACTGCTTCTTGACAAACATTGTGTGTCTGGACGAGACAAAACATATTTACACCAAAGCGAGAACATAATACTGAGTGCTGATTCCTGTGATAACAAGGAAAGGGGGACAAATTGAAGGCACAACGGTTACTACTGGTAAGAAAACAGTCTGCTGTGGAGTTCTCTGCTTTTTTTTTTTTTTTTAGCAGTGCACACTGTGACAGAGAACATCTAGAATTCAAATTCAACAGAGTGTGTGTCAGATGCAGAATATCTCACAGTATACTACTGTGTAAAACAATTATACTGACTTAAAACAGGGGGAGGAGGGGGGTACTGCATTTTTTTAAGGCAAATCACTTGAAATGTAGCAGCAAAAAAAGAAGATTGTAACAATACAAATAGAAATAAAACACTGACCACATATGTTCAATAACCTAATTTCTTAATAACATCACACTTTTTGTGGACACAGTTCTTATTCTATACATTGTGGGGGGCGGGGGGTATCAACCACCCCACAAAAAAACAATAATCTTTTACATCTGAACTTTTACACAAGAGAATACCCAAGTTATACAGTACTCTTTTAAATAGCTTCCTTCTTTTTTAGTATTAAAATATATACTCATAGATTTATATAATTCTGACAACGTCCTTTTTTTTATCTTCTTCTTTAATATGTCCTCGAAATAAACCCTCTCCTTTTTGTGTGAAGTGTATGTACAGTTGAGAGTGAAGACGTGATGTGACTCCACATGAGCCGTCAAGGTGCTCTGGCGAAGCAGCCAGAGACTCCAAAGAGAAGCCGAGGCGTGTGAGAGAGTCTAGCAATCTTTGGCTGCCTGGATCCTCATCCCACCTAGAGCAGAAAAGCAGAGAAAATACAGAAGGGTCACATATTGCTCGACAGGCCTTCAAAAGATGAATGCACTGAACATCTAACTGAGACACTGCATGCATTTCTTGGTTTGTTCTCCGGTTCAATGGCAGCTCTCAGTACACATATTGAGAAGATTAAAAGTCCGGTAAACCTGAGATCGACTGGCAACAAACTCACCTTGTGTCTTGCCGAGCTGATGCTCTGTCTGGCTCTGTGCTGCTTCCAAGTCCTGGAGCTCTAAAGAGTCTCTCTTACATGAAGAAAAGTTTGTTTTGTCACCATAAGTCCTCTTAGCGGCCTCAAAACAGTCCGACTCGCTGTCCGTGTCAAAACCTTCATGCATGTAGCCTTGGTATGCCGCCCCCGGCAAGGTCGGATGCACAGCCACCGTCACGGAGGCTGTAGCAGTGACCATGGTAACCGGTCCCCCCGTGGAGCCTTGTAGCGTCGGCAGTGCAGAGCTGCTATTGCTATAGCTCGGCCCTTTAGTCCTGTTTGGCAGAGGCCCTCTGCCGTTCTGCAGCCTGGGGCCGCTTTGATAAGTCCTCCCAAGGAAGTGAGGTCTTTCGCTGGGTAAGTGTTGCGCCTGGAGCCTCTGGAGGCCGGGCTGCTGCTCCCGCTTTTTTCCATCCCAGCACGTGACCTGGGATCCGAGAGGCGACTGTGCAGTGTGGGAAGATTCATTTAACGGTTCAACTCTTCCGCCAGTGCCTGTTGAATTTTCTTTGAATGGCTTCACCACCTGCAACAAATAAAGTTTCATCAATTTACTTTCATAAAAACACAGGAGTTTGAACACACAGGAAGGGTTTCCATCACAGCTGTGTGGTCATGCTACGTACCGTAAGCTTGGGGAAACTGGGGTTTTTGCTGGCTTCCAGCAGTATGTGAGATGTCGAGGGTGGAACGCTGGTGTGCGATGCAATGTCACAGTACTTATAATCCTCCTCCCCGATGCCCGACGTGGTGGTCATCTCAGAGTAATACTCCGAGTCAGACGACTCCGAAAAAGCCTGCTGACGAGACGACCGTGGGTTGTGGTGGCCCGTGTAGTAACCGTGGTGGGTCATCGCCGGAGGCAGTTGGGGTTCAGGGGAAGGCGTCGCCAGGCGACTGGCATTGTCGACCGGGGTGACCTCAGCCGGAGGGCCCATCATGGACAGGATCACTGGCAGGAGAACCAAGCCATTCAGCATCCCCAACACAGTGAGGATGGCCAACACAGCAAAGAAATACCTGAAGGATGAAGAGAGAGAGAGATTTTAGTTGAAACCTTAAGAAGTCACATTTAGTACAACAAAGAATTCGCTGTCCAATTAAAACTAGCTGGTGGCATCTTGTTTTTCATTCGCTGGTAGCAGCTGCTAATTGTTAACTCAGTTTAGTTGAGGTAAGGATATACCAAAGCACCTCTGTGTTTATACTGAACAGGTCTGCCTGGCCCTACTCGTCAGGCCTCCTGCCTGCATTTAGGGATTTTGGCTAAAGTTCCACAGGATTTAGAGCGGCAGCCAAACTCATGACACTTTTACACAAAGTTGACAACATTTTGCATTTGTCCTAATTTTATGCAATGTTTCTTTTAATGTGACAAAAATATGCACAAGACCACAGTGGCCTGGTGTTTTATACGAACACACCAACACACCAACACACATGCATGTGCACAACTCCAAACACACACATAGTTGGCACTTGAGGAAGGGAAGTAGCTCAGGGGAAGAAGTCAGGGAAAGCCCAGTGTTTGTGTATCAAAGGCAGGGAGGGCAAATCTGATTCCCGCTCAGTCCAACTAAAACATGCTTTGATGCCTTCACTGCTGCTGCTACAAGACTTTCTCTCGCTCTCTTTTTCACTCACATGGTGTGTGTTTTTTGATTTTTGTGTGTGTGTGTGTGTGTGTGTGTGTGCGTGCATTTCAGTGGAGCTCTGAGGAGGCCAGGGGTGGAGGCAGGCCACAAGAAAGAACTTCCCGAGGAAAATTAGAGGGGACTCCACTTAAACACTAACAGAAAGCAGAAAGGGGGAGACAGTGAGATGCTAACCACCAGCCAGACTTAAAGACGTATAAGAAAGAGGGAGAAAAAAAATGATTGTTGGAATGAAGGAAGAAAAAAAGCCAACAGGGACATGGATAATAGCTGTGTGGTGCTCTGGAAACATGCTTCTCTCCTCTGAATGGACTACTACAATGATTACTACTACTTCTCTTTACAAAGGTCACTTTCCAGGAAAAAGTTCATGGTTTGCATGTCGGGTGTGATTTCACAACCCGTTCGCAGCCATGTCATCCCCCCACTCTCACGGACATATTTTGCTCTTTAAGCTGTGTCCTTGTTTTCTTCCTTAATCAGAAGCATAACCCATGTCATCCTAACCACTTTTGACAAAACACTTCGGGGAGATATTTTCAATTTCTTGCTGTCTTCTCAAACCATGACGGCCTTTCAACCACACGCTGACATTTAATCTGCGCGTTTCATTGAATTAAAGCACGGATGCTGAAATCACAATTAGCTTGACGTTGTTTTTATGGCACTGGATTGGCTACCACTTTTCAGCTCACGCCTATTCTATCACCAAACAACTTCTTTACATTGTGTGAAAAAAACAAAACAAGAGCAGAGTGAGACAGAAAGAAAGAAAGAAAGAAAGAAAGAAAGAGTGAGACGTTGGTGGGACCTCCAACAGTGTCTCACTGTTAGGAATTCTGTTGTTTATATAAACTAATCTTTTCCATTCGTTGTCAGGGCCTGGGGAGCTGTGTGTGTATGTGTGTGTGAGAAAGCGAGCGTAAGTGTTTACATGCCTGTACATATGTGCATTTCTCCTTGTGTGTGTGTGTGTGCGTGTGTGTGTGTGCACTCCTATGTGCCGCGTATGTGTGTGCATGAGAGCGAGGACTCTGAGCAGAGCTGAATTAGGCTTGCTGTTTATTCAGTGCATTACAAGGCCAGGAGATGTTTACAGCAGTATATTTATGCTACTCCCCAGCTAGGCAGCTCTGGCTTGCCCCATTCACCCCACCACAGCTAAACAAGACCTCCAACAGAGGTACTGGACCCTTCTGTCTCTCTTTCTCACCCCGTCCTCTGAAAGGATTTCTCATAGAACCATGGGAGAAGAGAAGAGAAGAAAAAACAAGATGTTCTCACTGACTTTCTCTATTCCCGGTCCAACTTCCTATTCACTCTCAATTTCTCCCCATTTACGCCTCTTTATCTTTCCAATCTGACACTGTGGTGGATCCGTTCATCTACCCACCCACCAGGACCTCATATCCCTGCAAGGAAAGCCACCCTCAGAGTACTTCTCCTCCTCTCTCTTCTGTTGTCTCTGTTTCTGCAGAAAAACTGTGCTTTTTATGTCATGGAGGCCCGTTGCAGTCTGTGAGCTCAAGGTTGTGGTTTCAGGGTTTGGGCCGAGACCACATTCAGCTGAAAAACATCGAGCTATTCGCCTTTTTTCCACTCTGACCACGAAACAGTGGTAGAAGACACACGCACACATTTTCAAAAACACTCACGCACACACAGAAGGGAGGGGTGTCTGTTGGTGGGCTTCAGCCCATCTGACTGGCTGACCAGTTCAAATTTAGCTCCACTTTTTATGACGGCACCCGACGTGGAGGAACTGAATGCCAAACGGATGATAGGAATTTTTACAGATTCCCTGTTTTATGTGTGTGTGTGTGTGTGTGTGTGTGTGTGTGTGTGTGTGTGTGTGTGTGTGTGTGTGTGTGAAAGAGATGCAGTGAACGAGAGAGAGAGAGATAAAGAGAGATCACCCAGTGGGTAGGAGAACACTTCCATGTTTACGAGCAGCTGCTACACACCCTTGATGTTTTCCCCATTTTTGTGCTCTGAGGTTGGGGAGACGATGTGTGTGTGTGTGTGTGTGTGTGCGTGCCAAGAGTGACAGAACCAGGTGCATGTTTGTCACTGTGTGTATGTGTGTACGTAAATAGGGGTATAACATTTCCACCTGCATGCACCGCTGACCCCCCACAAGGCTTCCTCCCGTCCCAAAGTAGGAGGATAGACAACTGGCTCCACACACACACACACACACACACACACACACACACACAAACAGACACTCACAAATGGCGTCAAACTAAAACACGGCTACTTCTGAAGGTAACAAATGGGCTGTGGAGGATACAGACAGTATCGTGGCGTGAGCGAGTACCGTCACTCACACATAAGTACAACGTCGGTACATACATCGCCACACACAGACACACACACACACAATCTCACCTCATGATGAAGTCAAACTCTGACCCTGCCAGCATCAGAACGCCCAGCAGTGTGGAGATCGCGCCGTCGACCACCGGGGCAAACATGTGCTCCAGAGCCACCGCCGAGCGCTTGTTTCTGTTGCCAATCGCTGTCAGGAAGCCCTGCGGCGGAGGGGGAGGTGGGGAAAAGAAATAAGTTGGAAATCTTGCCGATCACACAAAACTTGTGTTTGAGGCAAGGCTTGGCATTCCTGCATTTGTTTTCTTTTTTTGGGGGGTGGATCACCACGCTCAACTACAAGACTACACTGTGCTAGAATGCTGCCAGCATGAACCCGGAAGCCAAAGGTTTCCTTGTAAATCTTTAATCACACTTCTTTTACCTTTTTCCCTTTCCATTTCAGGCATTAAGCCACAGGAGTCTGTGGTTTGCACTTTAAAACAACTGAAATATTTGCAATGCAGCTTATTGCTTTCATAAAATCGCAATAACAAATCCTTGCAGTAAGTAAAATACATTTAATTCATTATAAAAAAAACAACATTACTGGTTAAATGTAATTCTTCCGAGGTAGGCAAATCATGTGGCCACATGTCAGGCTGCAGTAGGTATTAAACGTTTAGACCAGAGCCTCAGGTTTCAAGTAAAGTAGGTGTTTAATTGTGGGAGCTCAGTCCCCCTAACAGTTAATCCATGTGTGTGCTCTTGCTTTGTGCCGAGTACTAACTTACCAGTGCAATGTGAATGGTGAACTCCACTCCGATGCCCACAGAGGCGATCAGAATGACCACAGGGATGGCGCTCAGCTTGATGCCGATCAGACCCATGATGCCAAACAGCTCCACCGTCATCATGGCCAAGATGAACACCTGGAAGGAAGATGTGGAGAGAAAGCGTTACAAACTGAATTCTTGTCAATTACCAGTACTGAAAAACAGAGGGATGGTGAGGAAACCAGCAATAAAGAAAATAAATAAAAGCATGTAATCAATAAAAATAAATGTGCCTGAGTTTAGCCCTTTTGCTTCTTCACCCCACACAATCTTTGACCCTTTGCTCAGGGTCTCAACCACATGGCATCAAATTACCCACCCCGAGGCTAATGCCTTCCCCTCCTCCTCCTTCTCCCTGTTCCTTCTCAGAGGTGGTTGAAATGATTGACAGCGCCTGAGACAACAGAGTGTGGGCCAGAACACCATATGCATCTGTCTGTGTTTGTGGGAAATAAATCACCTTGTTTTTCACTGGATAGCAGCCTGTTTGCTTATTTTACCATTTCCGATATTTTAATGCAACAGCTTGCAGTATAATGCAGTGTTTCAGTTTACTTAATAGTAAACATGCGTTGTTACAGTAAACCGCAACGCAAACAACAACGAGTCTTAGAAAACAAGGAGGGGAAAACGCTTCCCGGCCAACGGAAGCTTTTGATCCCAGCAGGGCCTCTGAGCCCGGGGCACGGTTAAATTGGAAATGATAAAAGGCATTTTACTGCTCGACCACATACAGGCAGGGTGAAACCTTCACAGGCAGGCGGATGCTTGGAAACAGTGCATGCATGTAGCTGTGTCTGAGGACACCGCATTAGGTTGCTGTCTCAATCAGTGCTGCTAGGGATCGCTACTTAAATTAAACACATTCCACTTGAAACTGGCACTGTTGTTGTGTTACACTTCAGCCCCCCCAATGGTTGGGATGTGTGGATTTGTGTATGTCTGTGAGCTTGGGGGGCCCTTAAGGACCACTGGTCCCACCAGCTTGTGTGTGAAATGTTTTCCAACTGCTGAACACTCAGACTGTCTCTTTCTCTCTCTCACGTACACACACACACACACACACACACACACACACACATATCCCTGATGGATGGGTTGAGCAGGCCAAGGTCGCAATTGGGCAGATCTGTCCTGTCCCCAAGTCTCTCCCTCTCTCTCTGACAAAAGCAGTGAGGGAGTTGGAGGTAGAGGCTTCAGGAGGGCAAAGCCTTTCTTGCTCCTTTGCATTTCCTTTTCTAAGGCCAGCCCAGCCTACATTAGAATGACAAAGGTCCCTGTGTGTGTGTGTGTGTGTGTGTGTGTGTGTGTGTGTGTGTGTGTGTGTGTGTGTGTGTGCGTACTGGCCCTCCGCAGAGCAAAAGGGGCCCCCCTAGACAGCGTTATTGAGCTGTGCTGAGAAGGGTGAGAAGAAAGTGAGAGGAGGAAAGGGCTAATGATGTTGTTGAGGTAGCATGATTTGGAAAAAGCAGAACCATAGGAAGAATGAGGAAGAGGTATGATGAAGAGTTGTAGGGCCAACTGGATGCTGGATGCTTACAATGATGCCGGCAGTCCAGGGGTTGAGCAGGAGAATCGCACAGACCAGGAAGGTGCAGGCCAGCACCACGCTGATGGCCAGCAGGAACCAGTGTCTGAGGCCAATGTACTGCTCCCAGAACAGGAAGGGGTATCCGTTAGGGTAGTTTAACACGCCCTTGCGGCTAAACTCATCGCAGATGGCCCGCACACTCTCGATGGCCTCCACAAAGTCGCTGGCCTGGCGAAGGCCGTTCAGGTAGAAAGGAAACTGGGCAAACTCCAGGGGCTCTGCAGCTGGGACTGCAAGTAAGAAAGACAAAAAAGGTGAGATTTGAGATCATTTTCTGTTTGTACTGCATAATACAATGTAATGTAATATAAAAATGCGTTAAATAAGATTACTTACTGCGCAGATTCTCCCCCGTAGTGTCATACTTGTCATGAATCCACTCTCTAGGATGGGGGTAGAAGTTGGCCTGGGAGGCCGCATAGCCCAGAGGATCATTGCTGACCCAGACTGTCAGGTAAATGTAAAACACCTCAGCAGGGATCAAACCCTCTGCATCCACCAGCCGTCGAGATGTCAGCTAGAGAAAAGTGATTAAAAGAAATTCAGATGCAATTGTCATTGAGGTATTGAGTTTTGTCAGAATGAACGGTAAAAAGACACACGGATACTGTTTTAAAGTATTTCCTGTGGCTCTTGTCGACATACCTGGCTGTAATTAAAAGGCTCTTTCTTGGAGCCGGTCTGGATGAGGAGCTTGTACGCCAGCGCTCCGTCCTCTGTGCCGTTACGATAGCTGTCAGAGGTAATCCTGCCTGCCTGCCAGTCAGCATCAAAAGCAGCCTGAAGACCTGCGTGTGAGGTAAAACACACATGGGAAAGAAAAGAACAAATTATTGTGGTTGTCATTTATAAATATTATGATTTCTATTATCATACAATTACAGGAGCTTTCCTGCGTGGGTGGACAGTGATGTGGAAAATATAGTTTCCTTTTCAATCTATCTTTTTTCTTCTTCATCTGGCTCTGATTGATTAGGTTGTTGTTAGTTATCACTTCCTCCTGACTGGGCCTCTGACATGTTCTAGCCCGAGGACACACACACACACATGCAAGGATAACCTATGACCCCAACCCGTCTACTGCATGAGCCCAGGTGGATGGGGGAAAACAACGGCGTGAATGAACTTTCATTCACCCTTTGCACGTTCTCACCTCCGAACACACACAAACACACACACACACACACACGCGCTCCTGACGCTTCTGACATCATTGTTAAAATCTCCCATTGGGACAGAGTGTAACTTATTATCTGACTCACTAAAAAAAGGAAAAAAGTGACTGAGCCTTACCTCTTAGCCAATCCTGGAAGTAGTGCAGCCACATACGGGGCAGTTTGTTGTCGCTGTCTCTGACCACATATTTAACAGAGTTGAAGGCATTGTGCAGCTGGATCAACAGCCTCTGAGACCGGGCGTAATCAAATCCATCCATGGTGACCAGGTACATGTTGTAAAAGGAGAAGTACTTGAACTGGGCGTCGATGAAATCATACTCCTTGGTGTCGCGTGGCACAATGTCGGTTAGGTAGAGGCCGTCGTGCACCATGGTGGTCCCATACAGGCTGAGGCCCAGCAGGCCCAGAAAGAGAACCACCACGATGGCTTTGCTTTTGGGCTTGAGGAGCAGTGGGGCGTATTTCTCCCTGGCGAAGGTAGACAGGTTCCAGTGCAGGAAAGGGAGTGGGACGCACTCCTTTCCCGATTTAGAATCCTCCACCTGAGCCAGGAGGTCCCGTGTGGAGCTGGAGGTAGGGGTGAAAAGCTGGGAGCCGTAAGGGTCCGGCAGGGAGGTGGTGGGGGGAGGAGGCGTGATGGCTAGGGGGGGAAATCAAAGCAGAAAATTATTGTTTTGGTATCGCGATTTATTCATGCTGACTTCACAGAACACTTTGGACAAAATGCCGTAATTCTTGGGAGCTTAATATAACTGTGTTTACCTTGAGCCTGTGACGTGGGGCAGAGGATGATGGACGGCGGGCTGGTGGAGATCTGTGAGGTAGGTGGTAGGATTGTGACGATGTGCTGGCCGGCCGCGTCACACTGCGTGAATGCCTGCACTGTGGTGGTGATTTGGGTGCTGGTGGTGATTGTCGATCCCGCCGCGTACTGGTGCGTGTGCGTCGTTGCCGTCGTAGGCGTGTGCGGCTGCTCTCCAGCGTCTGAAAGCTCGTGCGGAGAGAGGTGGATGACGCGGTCGGAGCAGGGGCTGTACAGGCAGCAGAGGATATCCAAGCGCTTGTCCTCGCGCCGGTGGAGGTCCAAACTGAGGATGGCAGGGAAGATGAGCAGCACCATGCCGAAGTTAAACACGACCACAATGGCAGCCTAGGGAGCAAAACACACAGAGACAAAATGAGAAAAATAAAGTGAGAATTGACAGAGAACAGTATGTGAAATTACAGACACCCTAACCCAGCTGGGGAGAGTCAGTGCTCCTTCTTTTCTTTTCTTTTTTATCTCAGACCACAGCCCAGAAAGCAAAGAAAAGCCTTTCTCTAAATCACCAGCCAGGAATACTAAGCGAGCCAGAAGGGGAGAGGAAGAGAGAGAAGGGAGAAAAAAAGAACTCCAGAATGAAACAACTATTAGAAAGATTGAGAGAAAGGAGCAGGAAGGGTGTATATATGTATAGACACATGCACGTATATATGTTGGGAATCTGAGCAAAACCATCACCCTTCACCACCACCACAGCCGGCTCCCCACTCACTCCAGCCCCTGAAGCTGACATTCTAACTGGCTGTGGTTTCCAGTGCGTTTGCGTCTATGTGTGTGTAATTGTGTGTTTGCTTGTGTGTTGCAGACCACCCACAGTTCGTCACAGATCAGAGCAAACCGCCTTGACGGGCCAGTGATATACTGATCCACTCCTCCCTCCCTCTCCTTCTTGTTCTTTCTCTGTCTGTTCATCACTCTCTTTGCTCTGATTATTCCACATTATACACACACACACACACACAGACACACATTTATGCACATATACACACACGCACGCAGAAAAAATGTTGGCCCTGTAGGTGCAGCAGCAATAAAACTGGGAACAAAGGCTTTCCTTGCCCTGAATGAATGTCACCTCTCTTAAGTTATCTCTTTCATTTTCAAAAGAAGCCTCTGGCCTCTTGGTGTGCAATTGTGTACATGTGTTTATGTCTGTGCGCATGCGTGAGAGGGTGTATTGCAAAACATACCTGCAAAGAGAAAGCTCGCAAGGCAGGAATGGGTACGAGAGCAGCCATAAAGAACGCAATCATGTTGTTGATGGAAGTCAGCGCCACACTGGTGCCGGTGCGCCGCAAACAGTCTCCTGTTCGCTCCTTTCAAAAAACAAAAAACAGACAATGTTCAGATGAGATTAGAGGAGGGGAGAGGAGAGGAGAGGAGGAGAGGTCTTAAAGGTACCTTAAAGGGGATGTTACTTCCAGCTTCTGTGAAGGAATGAGCCAACAGAAACATGTCATCCACACCAATCCCTAATGCCAGGAAGGGAAGCACCTGGGATGGGAAAAAAAGAACATTTAACATCAAGATCTGGGCTTTAAACACATAAGTGCTCCCTCCTTAAACAAAAGTCTCCCAGGCAGTAATGTCACACAATATAAATGTATGCAGTTCCCTTTGTGTTGTACCTGTGTGGTGGCAGCATTGAAGCAGAGGCCGAGCAGGGAGCAGAGACCCAGTCCTGCAGCCACTGACAGAGCGACTAAGAGCACGCCGGCCAGCCCCACGGCCCCCTGGGACTTGGCACAGTCCCACCTTAGCATGGTCACACAGGCATAGGCCAGCTAGAGAGAAGATGTCAAATATGAATTATTTTACAGTAGAGTAACTATAGCCATGATCGACTGACCGAGATCATTTGATAGGCTTACCATGAGCAGGTATCCGCCCGCCACCCTGATGACGCTGACATCAGAGAAGGATTTCATGATGTCGTTGAGGGTGGTGGTGGAGAAAGCGTGGATGGACTGGCTGGAGTTAGATGGGATACTCTGGTGGACCAGCTGGGGGATAAATATAAATAAATCATCAACAAAAATACACCAAATGATATACTCATTTGCATATTACATAATAATTATACAACTAGATTGACAAAAAGAAGATACTGCCAGGACTGGAGTGATAGTTACATGAACCACAACACCTTGGAGGGGCTGAACTGCTGCATTTTTCTTTCTGTTCATGAAAACACACTTCCTCCTTTTGACCGATCCGCAACAACATCTCTCATACGGCCCCATGTTTCAGGGCCCTCTCACAGAAAAAGCACCCTGTCCCTTTGAAATGTGCATGTGTGTGAAAGTGAGTATGGATGTGTGTGTTTACATGTGCTAGAATGTGTGTGAGTGTGTGTGACAACTGAGGAGTAATGAGCACAGATGCCAGAGGTTGTGAGGTCAAAGGTGAAAGGGATGGGATCACATGGCTTGTGAGGCTACTCTCTCCACTCTGCGAATGGACCCAAGCTCCCCGCCAATCTGTTTAACTGTCCGCATTTAGTCATCCTTTCAAATCTGTTCTAGTTTTTTAATGTGTCAGGAGGAGGTGTCCTGCTTCTGTCAGTTTATGCTTTTTTTCCCCCGTCCTCTCTTGCATATGTCCCTGCCCCCTTCTCCTTACCCTCACTGTGGTGGGTGTCAGCTATCACAGCAACAGCTTGTTCTTATAACTAGGGCTCTGACAGAGAGAGATGGTCGGTCTACCACACACACACACACACACACACACACATGCATTCACACACACCTACTGCCCTGGTCTGCCCCGTGACTCGCTTTACAAGGGAGCTGAAGACTGATGGAATTCAGACACTGCAGAAAGTCCCACAGAGTGTGTGCGTGAGTGTGTGTGTGTGTGTGTTTGCCAAAACAAGCACATGGACAAGGGAATGCCTCCTCATTTGTATCATCTTCCTCCTACTTCTTCTTCTTCTTGGTGGCTACAATCAAAATCTAAACTCCAGCTTTATGTGTGCACTTCTTTGATCTGTGTATGTACGTGAGCATTTAAGTATACGTGAAATGTGTGATGTATGTTCGCACCTCCACAAACTTCCTCTGCCAGGACTCGAGGATGGCGGTTGCCTTTTCTTCATTCCAGTTTATGTCGTGGATCTCGTAGTCATCTTTAAAGTGCTCGTACAGCTGCTTAGGACTCATCAACAGGAACATGGTTTGGAGAGCCTCCGCACTGCAAAACACACAGATGCAATCTTAGGACAAACATAGTGTATTGTGTGTTGAGCTGACTTGAAACCTCAGCTGCATCATCCATCTCACGACCAGCCGATAACAATCACCCAGTCAGACAGTTCTTGGTATCCCTTCACCTACACAGGAGCATGCCTCACTGTGAATGTCTTAAGGCAGGTGCCTTTTCTTCTAGGATTTTTCTGCCTGCCTGCCTGCCTGCCTGCCTGCCTGTCTGTCTGCCTGTCTGTCTGTCTGTCTGTCTGTCTGTCTGTCTGTCTGTCTGTCTGTCTGTCTGTCTGTCTGTCTGTCTGTCTGTCTGTCTGTCTGTCTGTCTGTCTGTCTGTCTGTCTGTCTGTCTGTCTGTCTGTCTGTCTGTCTGTCTGTCTGTCTGTCTGTCTGTCTGTCTGTCTGTCTGTCTGTCTGTCTGTCTGTCTGTCTGTCTGTCTGTCTGTCTGTCTGTCTGTCTGTCTGTCTGTCTGTCTGTCTGTCTGTCTGTCTGTCTGTCTGTCTGCCTGCCTGCCTGCCGGTCAATGTAAACAGCTAAAAGCAGGTGTTATCTAGTCTGTGCCGGTCTCTCGGCTGCAATCCCAGATGTCCTCATGTTTTCTTGGCACGGAGACCGCGAGCAGCAGAGCTCAAAATGTGAAAATAATTATCATAAATCACATCTGAGAGAAGCCTAAGTGTGGCTCTTGCAGATGGGACTGGAATCGCTTTCATTCAAGGCTCTGTGCGTGTCGTGTGCTGGGCTGTCTGACCAAAGCTCGGCTGGCTGGGATCACTTCCCACTCCCCCCTTAAAATCACATCCCCCCATAAGACAAGAGCCTTATTGCATGCTCTGAAATAAAAATGAAACTGCAGCTTCTGATCTTTCTCCAAATGTCTTAATAAGCACACACCTCAGCAGAGTATCCTGGCTGCTCTTGACCCGCCCTCCCAGGATCAGCTCCTCCTGCCAGTGCATGAACTTCCGGCTGAAACCGTGGCAACCACCCTGGAGACGCCCAGCTATGTCAGGACTCTGAATGGATGAGCAGACGGAAAAAACATGGAGAAATATGTTAGGTGTTAGTTCTGATCTCTACTTTCATCTATAAGCTCTCTTTAAGATATCATGGTAGTATGTGTGCGTTTACCTCTCCTTGCTCCTTGTTGGGTGCACTGAGCGGGCAGTCAGGGTCTGAGGGGTCCAGGCACGGCCTGTTCATGTAGGCATGTCCGACCTAAGGAATCAAACAACAGTACTTAAGTCTCAGTATGAACATAAAATAATTGCAACTACACAAGTCTTTCATTCAGGATATCATCCAGTATGTGTATGTGTGTGTCCCACCTGAGCTTTGTCCAACATCTCCTTGAATCCTTCCAGTGAGGTGAACTGACTCAGCTCCTCCATCAGCTTGACTGGATCTAGATTCATCCACTGGATGTCTGGCATACCCCTGGAGAGCAAAGACACACATATGATGAGCGTCAACCATATGCCGCATGGCTTTACATTCCTGATAATCTTTACTGTGTGCAGAAATAACAGTTTAATGTTTTCTCCCTGGTTGGGCCGTGCTACACAGGAGGCTAGCTGCAGATACAGGATAAAATAGCGTTTATTATCCTGTTTCACGCTGCCACAATGCCCAAGGAAAAGGCCTGGTGGCTGCCTGCTCGCTTCCATTCCTCAATGTCCTGCACTGAGTCATAACGATTACGTCTGCCTCCCAAACATCTTGATAAGGAGGGAGGGAAGGGGAAAGGTTGGGTGGATGGATGGGAGGCAAATAGGTGAGGGATGAGAGGAGAAGCAAAGGGGAGAACTCTCAAGTTGTTTCTTGTGTGATGTTCACAGACAAATAAACTCTATTCTGAGCCTCGACTGTACCGCCATCCTCCTTCTCCTTGAAATAAATTCATAATTTGTCAATAAATTCACTTTAAAGTGTTCAAATTCAACAGCTTCCTTGTGCTTGTGGCTTGCTGAAGGGACTAATGTTGAACTGATGTGTCAATTCATACCTCGATATCCTACTCTGGAAACTTCATTTAGTTTTTACTGTATTTATCTTTCAGAAAACAAATCGATCCACTTTAATAGAAAACACTGAAGATGGACATGTTCTGCAGTTAGACAAAGTAAGAAAGAAGACAGAAAGAGATGGGAATAAAAGAATCCTAAAGTATCTCAACTCTGAGCCCAATCTCCCTCCAATGGCTTATGAAGAGAGCTCCTCTCCTATTCCCACATACCAGGGTCCCTTTTGCTGCTCCTCGCAAAGACACACTCCTTTATCAGCTAGTTTTTGCTTGAGTGAACCGGGCCTGGGCCCTTTTGTTTTTTCATAGATTGCTGCTCTTTGTTCACCCAAGTTTTTTTTCTCTCTCTCACTCACTCACTCACTCTTCCTTCTCTATCCAAATCTGGTCCTCTCTCTTCCCGTTTCTCTCTCACCATCTCACTCTTTTTTTTTTGCATTTAAAACTAAAGCTGAAGTGAAGCGGAAGCTGAGGGGGGCTCGGGCCTTGGTGGCCTCCACAAATTCCCTTCAAGAAAACTACTAATAAATAACAACAGATGCGGAACACTTTGTGTGACTGACAGGAATACTAGGAAGAAGAGCATCAAAGACCCTCTTCTCCCTCACTATTGCTCTGCTGGGAGATGCTCAGGATGGGAATCTTGTGTTTGTTTCTGTATGTGCTGGCCTGTCATGCAACATCAGCTGGAGACAGAAATATAAACAAATAATTTGTTTGCAAAGAAACATCTGCTATGAGCTAAACGTCTTTTATAAACTATGGACTCAATTGAAATATCACTTTGGATGACAAAAAAAAGAGCTCTCTTTCAGTGACTCAACTTCTCAAGAGAACGTCGCCCTGAAAAAAGGAAAAGAAAAAAACTGAATCTGCAAATACCCAAATACGCCCAGACTCCACTGTTAACCGTCTTGTAGCTTCACTCTGTCTTTCTCAAGGGACTTGAGGCTTGAATACTGCCCATTTTATTTGTTGGACAACTTGGGAGCTGGGAGCCCGGGGCATTACCATGAGAATGCCGAGTGTTAGCCGTGAGCTGACAAAGCCGGCCCCCCTCCCTCCTCCGGGGCCCCTGCACTGATGGACACTCACTCGTAAACTGAAAGAATGCTTACCATTGTCTGACCCAAAGGGCTCCCCTGCCACCACCACCACCACCACCACCGCCGCCGCCTCCCCGCCCTCCGTTCTACCAACCCACCACCCAGTTGCTTCTGCAGCCATCTCCTCTCTCTCTCTCCATCCCTCCCTCGTCCTCACTTTCTCTCTTTGAATTTCTCTGTCAGGACACCCCCCCTCCAGTCCCTCTCCGGGCCCTTAAAGAACTCTATTACTGACCGCCGCTGTCAGTCTCAGCACTCACTGACCGAATACTGAAAGCCCAACTGTATGTCTCCATCGAGCATGTGTTAAAAGTTACTCTAGTCTGCAACGCAAGTCAGGTGGAAGCATTGACAGCAAAGGGAGAGCCAAAAGGTTCAATGAAATGTTTTAATATGAGGAAGAAAAAAATAGTACATCGGGTCAAATATTCCAGGACTTACGGTAAATAGGCGGAGCCTCCCTGTAGTTTGGCCCCTTCCCAAAAGCAGTCCAATGGGGTGATTATCATACAGGGGAATAGCTTGTCAATCATCTGGGATCAGGAAATAGAAAGAAAGCATGATTAAAGATCCTAAACCAGGAAAAAATAGGTATATACAGACATACAAAATATGCTTGTTGTGAACTCACCCTTTCAATCATGACATTTTCTATAATAGGAACTCCTGATTTATAGCATATTTTGTTAAGATCCCACGATCTACGAGAGAGAAAACATGTTATAATTTGGAGCTCCATATTGTCGACACACAATAAAACTTTTCTGACATAACTTGTCCGTGGTCCACTTACTTTCCAAACAGGGACACTTGGACCTTGCTGGCGGACAGGGCGGCTTCCATGTGAACCAGCAAAGCCTCCTGGGTAAGAATATTGGTGCCCTCTTCTTTGGGGGTCTGGATAAGCATCTGTGAGGTAAATACTGACTCCTCTCCCTGCTTCTCCTTGGTGTAGCGAAGCTCCGTGCTCACCCGACTACCAGCTAGAAAAAAAGAATAAAGGAAAAATGAATACTGAATTCTTGAGAGAAAGATACAGAGATAGATAGATGTACTGTATTGTTCATACATTAGCACATATACAAATACACACATTTGGAGTCTATAACAAAGTGTGTTGCATGTGCATATATGCACACGTACTTACACAAGAACACACACATATATCGACCAACGCCCTTGGCCCTCGCCAGTGTTGGTTTTGAAGGCACTTCACACAAGCCAATGTCTGGCCAAGAGAAATGAGTAATACAGCTTCTCATTGGTCTATTCTGCAAAACAGATGTGCCCTGTTCATTTGGAAAACCAGCTCTCTGATGCCCCAAAAACCCTCTGCCACTCTGCTCGGAGCAGAAGATATCCATTTAGACATTTTGATTACTTGACAAAAGACCACGATGAGAGGAGGAGCGAAGAGTTGGTTAAGAGGGAATAGCCAGTGGCTGTGCACGTATGTATGGCACACAGACGTTTGAGGGAAACACATCAAATAACCTACAAGAGTTTAAAGAAGGCACATAGATTTGCAGAGAAAGAGAGATATTAGATGTCAGAGGTGGTGATGAACCAAAAGAGAGAGAGAGAGAGAGAGAGAGAGAGAGAGAGAGAGAGATGTTGTGCTTTGCGGTAGACTCCAGCCCCCTAATTACAGGAGGTTGCCCTGAAAAGAGTTTGCCAGCCGGGGGGATCTGTGCCTGTGCCAAGTGGACATGAAACATGCCGCGCTGGATCACAGAGGGCCCGTCTGCCCCTCTCGCTGTCCCACTACATGACAACCCCAGAGAGAGAAAGAGAGGGGGGCGGGGGGGGGGAGATGGGGGAAGTTTGGAAACGAGGGCTACCTACCTCATTCTTAATTCTAACTCTCGTCACTCCCTACGCTGCGCTCAAACCTGACTGCATCTATTCCCTTCATACTCCTAATACGCTCCACAAATCCTGCCTCTTGTCTTTCTCTCCGTCTGTCTCCCTCTTCCTTTCTCTCCCTCTTCCCCTCACGCTCTCTGCACCTCCCCCAGCCTGGAGCAGGCTCCTATAATTGATGGGGAGAAAAAGAAAAAACAAACTATTCAGCCTCCGCCGCAAAAGTGTGAGATCAGGTTAGAACTCTGGGCGTCGGAGACAGTCCAATATTTCTAGGCTACGCTTTCAAGGCTTTAATTACCTACAGAATATATTCAGAATATAAGGTCACCTCATTTATTTGCCGTCACGGGTATCTTTTTTTTTTAAGTGTCTGGCTCAGTGCATCCCAAGAAGAAAAAAATATTCTCAAAATCATCTTGCTGGATATCTTTTGCACATCTGGTCCCTCAAGTCGAGAAGTTATAATGCTTTTCTTCTAAGGAATAATTTCCTCACTCTTGTATTTGAGACGATAGAGATGTTTTGTTCTTAAAGAGCTCTGAGTTTATTTGACTCTAATTTTCACACATTTAAAAACAGTGCTTAGAGGTACAGTTCTCACCGCCTTCGCTCAGTTTCCTTGCCACACAGATTTCCAAATCAAAAATGACTACTACAAAATGGAACCCTTTCCGTTCGTGGACCTCTTTGACATCTGTTAAACCTTTTTTGACATTTCGTATGTTAACCTCTGCAGTGTGGGGTTTTGATCCCAACAGGAACTGGGTGGCTCGGAGAGAGACTCTGGCTCTGTAATTACAGGCCTCCTGAAGTAAATTATAGCTATTTGTGTCTCGTTCCTCCCATCTGGACCACCCAGGCAGCCAGTCCTCTCTCTCTCTCTCTCTCTCTTTCTCGCCTTCTCTCCTCAACCCCTGGTCCGGCCCCAACCACCCAACTCTGAGCTTCGCGACTTTTCTGCTCAGTTCAGTTCTGTTCAGCTTACCGCTTGCTCCAGAAGGAACCTTGTCCTTTCTTTTCTTATCTATCTTCCCATGGTTTTCTCTTCTCTTTTCCCCCCTCTTTATCCTTTTCTACTTCTTTCTCTATCTCACTCTTTTTCAATCCCCTACCCTCTCCCTGCGCTCAGCCTGCGCTCCACACAGCCTTAAAGAGACAGTTCCCGGACATTTTCCCACCCTGGGAAGAAAGCGCCTTTGAGTGTGGAAATCCGGTGTTTCAACACCCCGGTGGCGGCTAATGTTTACTACATGAGCAATTTTCGAACATGAAATATGAGTATGTGTTAGTTAATATGGTACAAAATATAGGGGGAAAGAAGAATCACACAACGAGTACAACTCTAAATCTAAATCACATCCATGGTTCTTTCATTGGATGTTTTTTGAGAAACTCGACCACCATCTCAAGAATCTTAGCAAACAACTCGACTTGCTGGGTGCAACATGTGAATTCATTTAGCTTCACCATCAAAAGCACTTTCACAACAGTTACGACATTGGGAAGAGAAAAGCAAATGAAAAACATCACAACAAGCCCTGACACGGTTTCATGGCTGTGTGTACGGATATAATGCTTGTACGAATGTGTGTGTGCGTGTGTGTGTGAGTGTGCACCGGTTTGAACACTGGGCCCTGTCTCCACCAAACCCAGTCATTTCCTCTCCACCTGACCCTTCCATTTCCAAAAGCCGAACACCCAGAATCCCCTAACTCTCTGAAATATGTGCGGCTTCTCACATCTGGCTTAGGACGGAGGCAATGCCATCTTTAAAGTGCTGCGCTTCAAATGTATTCTATTTTATTCTATTCTGTCTTCGTGGCTTATAGGCCAAGTCCCAGTTCCAGGCCATGCTAGGTCAGACCAGGCCACCTTCAAAGTTCAGTGTGGTAGATTAGCTGGATTAGGGGGCCTCTGAAAGGCCCCACGCTGCTATGGAGGAAGACCCAAGACGAAGAGGGCTGAAAGTGACATGTATGCTTTTACCTGCTACATAGTGCATTGGATTTGACCCTTTCCTTATTTACACAGCATGGCGACATGAGGAGTACTGAACTACTTCTACACAAAATCTAATTTAATAAAATATAGATTTAATGGAAAACTCACAACAGAGAAGCAACAATTTGAAAGAGGACAGAAAGTCATTCCTTAGCTGCTGTTCACTAAGTATCATTTACTTTTCCTCTCAGCCGCTTTTCTTTTTCACAATGTCCTCCAATAGAGGTCCTTTATTTCTTTTGATTTACAGCAAAGGAGCCAAATGAGAAACTCATTCTCCTGGCATGGCACCCGGCATCACAAAAAACGCCCTTTTGTCACTTGTGGACCCACCAGAATCCGGACTGTGCCCCACTTTGGGTCCTCAGCCCGGCCCGGCCCTATGGCATTCCCTAGCCAGGGCACCGCCGAAAGCAGGCTGCCCCCCAGCAGATGGGCCGTTCCTCCACACAATCCTTCAGTGCTACAGCTCCAGACTGAATGCAGACCCTTTTGTCATTCAACCCCTTCAATTTCTTTCAGATGTTTCCCAACAAACATCAGAATAAAATAAAGAGGGAACGTTTTTTTTTTTCCACAACAAAAGCAAATGGACCAAAACTTTCCCAGCCTGTAAAACAATGCCAGAGTTGGCTGTGGGAGGGTGAGACTGGCACTTTGGTATCTTACCTATAGAAATACAGTCTGTGTGGGTGTGTGTGTGTGTGTGTTTTTGTTTTCACACGCACCCTGTATCTGTTCATTAATTTCAAGGACAGTTGTATCATTTTAAGAGGAGAAACCCCTAATTAATGTGTGAGCATGAGAAAACAAAATATATCAGTTTTAATGTTTTTAAATCATGCAGCTCTCACCATCACGAGAAAAAAAATCACACCTTAAAAACAGTATAAAACAGCGAAAACAACAAGAAAAATCAGTTTCACTTACATTCTATTCAGATGTGCCAGTGGTGTTAGCCACCACACATAAATTTCCACCAGGGTTGGCATTTAGGCACTTTCTATTTCCATATGTATAGGCTTGCCTCTGCTAATTATGCTAATCATGGGCAGAGTTGGCCACTGTGAAAAATAGTCACATTAGACACTCCACTGACCGCTAATACTGCTTAATGTGTGGTTGAAACATACATTCATCCCGGCCTGAAAGGCAAAATTTTTCCACGTTGCTGGTCTCATTCAGACGAGAAATGAATTTATCGAGCCCAAGAACCATTTCTTTTTTTCCCTCCCAAGAACCAAGAAAATGTTCAGTCTCTCTCCATCTCCCTCTCCCTTTACTTTTTATACTTTCACGGTGTAAAGACAGAAGCAAATGGTGCAAACTCTAAGGTGACTGGTGCCGCTTTATTTCGGGCCGACCAAAGACAAAGGTTGCTCTTCAGCTGGGAAAGAAAGGGTGCCACGCTATATTGATTGAGTTTTCATTATTCCGTTTTCAGTTGCATTTCTTTGCCTTTCTCAGTATATTGCATTCAATGTTGCAGTGACTGACAGTCCTGTGACCTTTTGTTTTCCTTTAGAAAAGCTTTGGCACCACAATAAGCGTACAATGTGCGTTTTATGTTATCGCTACAACAACAAAAATGAAAATAGGTAGGGAGCAGTCAGTGTGTATCCTCTATCACGGAGGCCATGTGTCTGTCATATGCACATGTATCTGTAGCTGCTCAATGTGTGTTTGTTGGGGGGTGGTCTTGGTCTGACTGTTGAAGAGTGTGTGTGTGTGTTTGGGGGGGAGGGGCTGAAAAAAGGGATGGAACGAGGGGGACATGGATTGAAGGATGGCGGGAAGGGGGGTGAAATAAACATTTAGAAGTGACCCAGGTTGACTCTGGTCTTGTTTGTTCTCTCTACCAGTGAGGTCCTGGGCCCTGAGCGCTGGGAGTTTATTTATCTAGCTGGGGCACCACCGCGCACTATTCACCTCCAATAATGCCTCATAGAGCTCCCTTTCTCTGTCTGAACTGGGGCGCTGTGTGCGCTCCGATGAATTATAGCATTTACCTGCTGTGCCGCTCTGAGGTTTGTTTAGAGAGACCGCTCCGAATGCCGAAATGCCCACGTGTGCATTCGCTCATTTGCACAAACTCAGATGTCTCTCTTAATGAATCCATTTTCTCGGTCTGATTTCATTGCTAGCTGACGAAGCTGGCGCTTCAGTCTCTATGCATTCACGTTATGGGGACTGTGTATGGTCTTTACCTCCCCCTTTCCTATCCTCTTTCTACATGGCCTCTTTATGGGACATGTGGTGCGCCTGCTATCCGGATAGGCCCTGTCTCACTGCACTCATATTTGGACAGCTTGAGTCTGTGTACATGTCTGTCATGCCTCACCCAAACTCTGCCAAGAAGAATGAGATTAGTTAATGTGAGAGTAAACACCACCACTTTTACACGGAGGCCATTTCTATCCGCTCTTTTCCCAAACAGGCTTTTCAAGCGGGCCTTTGTCAAAAAGGAAATTATCTGAGCTGAAAAGTCTTAAAAGTTTGATACGAGACTCAAAACAATTATCCGAAACGCATTGCAAAAATAAATCATTTAGTGGTAAAAATGTCAAGCAACTTCTTTCTCATGGACACACACCGTCTCACAGTCCTTTATGGCTCACACTTGATGTTTGTTCAAGTGAGACAGGCAAAAACATGGGCAAAAAAAGAAGTGTCAGCTAGCCGTAAAACGTCCACCCTGTTCCTGCCCCAACCCCCTCAACGCCTGCTCTCATCCCTCTCTTCATCTTGCACCTCTTTTTTTTTACGATCTCTCTCTTCTCTGCTTGTGGACAATACCGACTGGGTCACGCGTTCCCCAGCTCACACGCTCAAAGGTGGGAAGGCTGTATAAGCATAAATCGTAAAGAATCGCGCAATGTATGTTTACAGCATGCAAAGCTCCATTTACAGAGAAATTAAATACAGATTCCGGCACTTTTAAATGATGTGTGTCGCTGAGGAAATAATGAAAACATCCCGTTGTGTTCGTCCCTCAGGTCTTCAGACAATCTCCAAAAAAACATGCTGAGCTGTGATACGACATTTAGAACACAGCTTGCTAATAAATAAGACCCCTGTGAGTAACTGAGGGTATTTTGATGGCTGATGTCTGTCTCAGAGTGACTGAGCAGTAAACTAGAAATAATCCCCCTGTCAGACTAAACACCCTGATACTGTGGCTTTTATTCCCACCTACACAGGTGGGAGGAATGAAGGCATGATTAACCCCTTTACTCCTTTGTTGCATGCCCCCCTTGCAAATGCACAGGAATCCTTAAGGCAAACAGAGAGGAAACCAATAAAGGTTATGCACGGTGGCAGTTTGCTTGGAAACTCAGGTACAGGCACTAACTTCCTCAACCTCCCTATTCTGTCTGCTCTCTCGAGACAGACTCCACTGCTGTGCTCTGCTTCACAGTGTTTTGGTCCTGTAGGAGGGGAGGAAGCAATTAAAAAAGACCTGGTGGCCTGACTTCACAGAGCTGGCAGACAGACAGGTAGAAATATAAACAGACATACACAAAGCATAAGCAGACAGACAGGCACGCAGTCAGGAAATTCAGGCGGGCAGACAGACGGCCAGGCAGGCGGTACACACCAAAGGTGGCAAAGATGACAAGTGTGTGTGCTTATGTATGCGTGGGAGCAGGCTCTAGTATGAATATATGATGGGAAGCATATGCCCCTAACACATTCTCACACACACACACACACACACACACACACACACACACACACACACACACACACACACAGTTTACACCATACTGGCATTGTTAACACATACGGTGTCAATTCACAGCTAGTTTGTTCTGAACAAATGAGGATACACGTGGGAGGGCTTTGTTCATGGTGCAATCTGGAAGATTACATTTATAAGAAAATACATTTCTTTTAAGTTAAGAAATATACACAAAACACAGTCTAATAAAACTTAAAAACTAATGTAGAAAAGAATTATGTGGCCCTTAATATGATATCAGCTGTCTTAAGGGAATATCATTCCTGCTTCTTTCTGCTTATGTGCAATGAGGCGTGTGTGTGTGTGTGTTTTTGTGTTTCTGTGTGTGTGTGTGAGAGAGAGAGAGAGAAAGAGAAAGAGAGAGAGAACTAACCTCTCCTTGTTACCGAACCACTTTACTCTCCATTGAGGCCCTAGCAGCTTTGTCAATGGGCTATTGGTGGAAACAAGGCAGGCAGAAACTTTAGAAACATGGCCACGGCCTCTTAAAGGCACAGCATTCCTTTTCAGCCCCCCTTGTTCAACTCTCTCAATCCCGCAGCAAAACAACTGGCACACAAACATCTAAACATCTCCTTTAAGAGATGGATCTGCCAATTAGCTCAAGAGGTAATCCTGAAGCTTTACACTAACCAGAAAGAAACCAAAGAAAAAAGAGACTGTGGAAATTCAAACCCTTGTTCTCCGCTTTTGTTGCAAATTCAGGCTTTTGCTACGTCAAGCTAATTATTTCAGTGACTACATTTACAAAGATTGTTTTTCTGTTTGTTTTTTTTTTTCACTGAACTTTTTTTAAATTCCTGTGCAATTGAAGCGCGCGGTCTCCAAAACACTTCTCCTGACGCCAGCAGCAGCGTGTGATTGCTCAAACACCTCCACACAGCTCCTGTGGGAGCTCCCTGTCCCCGTCCTCTAGTGACATGGTGGGCTTAAAAAACCCCATAGAGTCTGTTTATATTCACCAACTGCTGTAGCGCTTTTAGAGTGTGCAAAACAGGTGGGTAAACTTCAGCTGCATTCACTTATATTTTTTCTTCTCGTGAGGAGGAGGAGAAGAGGAGGAGGAGGAGGGAGGGGGGTTTCAGGGAGGTGGTGCCTGCTTGCCTGCCTGCTTGCCTCTTGTTGAATGGAATCCAAGAATAGTTAGGGACCACACAGGGAGGTGAGGGGGGAGGGGTCAGAGCCCTCAAAGATGGCTAACCATTCACACAGTCCATCTGCTGCGGGGATCAGCCCCGGCACTGAAAGCCTGGGGGTTTAAAAGGAATTTGGCCAATGTGAAAAACCAAATAAAGCGGCCACTACCCCTAAAAATGTACAGATCACCTAAATCTGAAATGCTCTGAAAGAGCGCAAAAGAGAGCGGAGTCAAATCTAAAGGTTTGTGAGTCAGCGTAGAATCACAAACACAGTCATGCAGATGGGACTAGTCAGTGTGTGTGTGTGTGTGTGTGTGTGTGATGGAAGAGGAAGAGGAAGAGGGACTATTGTAATGCAGTCGTGTGTTTCTCAGGGTTTCTCAGGTAAACTGTGACTTAGTAAGACATGAGGACCAGCACTGCGCATGTAAAACGTCCAGTATATTCCCATCCACACTACACTGCTACACAACCTAATTAATCCTTGATCTACAAGATTTTTTGTACTTGTATTCCTTCTATACAGAGATGATAGCGTTGATAATTCTATTTATCCAGACAAACTTAAAACCAGCTCACACACGCCTGACTCCTGCTTTAGTCTGGATTTCAGACTGACAAGCAGTCAGTCAGTGTCACTGAACACCTATTGCCCTCCCGTGGAACTGAGATGACACTAACATGGCAACCCTGCTTCTTCCCACCAGCCACTATTGTCATTCAAACTCCAGTTAAACCCAGCAGGAAAAACAAGCTCATCAAAATGCCCAAAATTCTCCCAGCTGAATATTCTGAACAGAAAGTCAGTACGTCCAGCCATGAAGCCTAAAGTGAACTCACAGAAGTGATGTTGCATTTGATTGAGAAACAGCAACAACACCAGAGTCCGCTGCTTCACAGGAGCATCGCTCAAAAGATGAAGAGTAAACGTCTGAAACTCACCTTCCACCCATAGCTGTTCGATGTCCGTTTCGATGGCCGCGACTCGGAGTCCCACAGACAGAGCCCCGAACACTAAGAGTCCAATAAAGAGAACCTTCCCACAATGCCTCTGGATGTGGCAGCCCAGAGAGAACAGGAGGGCCTGGAACCTCGCCCGGATCCACAGAGGAGCTTTCTGACCTACAGCCTTACCCTGGATTCGAAGCAGGAAGGAGAGCAAGAAAAGGACAGAATTATTATCAGCGTTACCACTCATGAATAAGGGGTCATCGCACAACTGTCGGCAAAGGAAGGTCTCATAGCTTATATCTCTGTAGCTGTGTGACAAGTGTGAAAAATATGTGAAGTCTAGTGACAACTTGCATCCAGGATACTGGATTACACAAGCATCTGTATACAGAGTGAGAGAGAGGCATCTTTCTGTGGAATTTAAGGTGAAGCCTTCTGTAACATGATGACATGTGAAGGTGCAAACTCCCCTAGCCACATATTCGATGCCAGTGCTGTCATGCTGTCAGATTCCTGCTAAACTGAACTTGTGAGTCAGGATCTCCGCACCTGAGATGATTTGAACTGCACAGTTGAAAGCAACAATTTGAACTTATGAAAAGCATTCAGGAAAACCAATTCCTTATAGTTTAAAAAGACAGTACAGTGAAACTGCAATGAGAAAAAGAGCTTAAAAACACAATGTTCACCAATGCTGAACAAACCCAGGACTTCATGGAAGCTACAGTAATAGTGGGAATTCAGATAATAACAATACTGTCCTATCAAAAAAATAAGGTGTCACTCTGTATTAGACACCTTGTGAATCAGTTTTTTATTGCAAGTGCGTGTACAAAGTTATCATTATATGGGTACTGCTGCTAAAGACACTATTGGTGGTTATTAGTATAAACTCATATGAATGAGTTGGTAGCACATAGAGTTTAAACTGGCACATATTTCGCTGCAGTAATCTACATTATACAGTTTTCCCCCATCTCCCCTCTAATTTGCAAACTATTTGTCAGAATCTGGAGCGCTCAGCCCCCGGTGCTACAAATGTCACCGCTGCAGGAGACATTGCACTGGTGTTGTGGTTTTCTCTCAGCAGTGCTGAAACACGTCCAAGCATCCGGGCGGTCCAAAGATGCTTTGTCAGATCAAACTCAATCAGTGAATTCCTTTACAGGACCCACCACATTTCCAAACAGACCCCCGGGCCAGTGCGCTCTCCGCTGCCTGCACAAAGCCAAAAAAACACGCACAAACACGGCTGCGATATGAGGAACAAACCCTCACTCCCGGTGGCTTTAGCCAACATAAATGAATGAGAGCCTGGTGTCCATTCAAACAAACAGCACCGTTAACATGCTGCCTAACGCGGAACCCCTTGTTAAGTCACTTTATTCCAGGGGGTTCCTAAAATGTCACGCGAGCTTCTGTCCCATTGAACACAAAGTATGCAATTTCTGTTTTCTATACCATCCTCTGATGACAATCTACACTTTCTTTGGTTAAATGATACCCCATATAACTGAACTGCCGCCCGGCTTGGCTGTCGACTCCCTCCGGGAGCTCTGGTGGTCCCCGGATCCCAGTTAGGGAGCCGCTGGCTTCAGCCTACATTCCCACATGCGCCCTCAACTCGCGATTAGATAACGGCTGAATCAAAAGCTGCCTTTCCTTTTCCAGACGTTTCATTCACACTGAATGGGAGCTGCCCTCAAAATAAATCCACACTCTACTGCGGGCATTGTATCACCTTTGAGATCTGTTTAAGTGCGAAAGCAGCGTGGCAGTAGCTGGGTCTCCGGAGCACGTCTGGGTTCGCAGGCGGCTGGGAGCGCGTATAACTCGGGGGTAAATCTCCATAGACGCCGGCCCCTGGGACCCCGCGATCCGAGGCCATAGTCCGAAGAAGAGGGGGGACGGGGCGCTGAGCGAGGCAAAGGAGAATCGGTGCGAGTTCAGTAAAAACGACAATAATCCAACATAGAAGAGGAGCGCATCCAGCACCGCCGGCGACAAGTTGGAGGGACGCTTTCTAGTCTTCCCTGGAGCCAAACAAGTCTCGAAACTCCATCCCAACATTATGCGCCGAAATCCGTAAAGATCCTTCAGTCTTCATTCGTCCCGGTAGTTTGTGAAACGACGTCTCAGAGAGGAGTAGTAGTTGTAGTAGTAGTAGTAGTAGTAGTAGTAGTAGTAGCCTAAGTCTGAGCCGTCCGTGTCAAGTCTAACTCCGATCCCGTAGCGGTAACATTTGGAGAAGTTCGCCTCTCTGCAAATCCTGAAAAGGGAGGTTTGATGGAAAAGTGCTCCGGCTCCCATTGGCCAAGGAAGAGGCAAATTACTTTGCAAACATCGCCTATTATTAGCTGCTAAGCAACAGCTCACCAAAGTGGAGAGAGAGGGGGACCACCCAGGCTGCTGCTGCCTGGGCTGGAGGGAGGGAGGGAGGAGGAGGAGGAGGAGGGGGAGGATGGGGGAGGAGGAGGGGGAGGGAGAGAGGAACTCTTTCAATAAACTCTGCACAGCCGCGCGCACGCACGCACGCAATGCTGCCTGCCCGCCTCACTTGCTCTGTGAGCATTGTTCCCAGCGGCCGGGCCCTGCAAGAAGCGATCGCACATGCCATCTATTGATATCACAGCCACACAGGCACGCAATCAATTTTTTTGTTGTTTTCAGTTTCATCAGTAAAAAGCCAATCAGTGAAAGAAAAACCAATACTTTTAATTCAGCTTTTCACACAAGAATGTAAACATGTGCTTTTTTCCCATTTTCTTTTTAATGGAAGTATTACAGATCTTTTAACACTTTTCATATCCCCTCAGGTCCGTTGTGTTTGATAAGGATTTGGAGCCTGTTACAGACTACAACACTTCTTTTTTTACGTCTTTGGCAGCTGTGAGAATTGTGTGTAGGTTTTTTAGCACTAACAGCTGTAACCTCAACTCTTGTGCCCAAAGCGTCTAAAAGTAGGTTCTTACACCCTAGCAAATATAAAATATACCCTCTCATACTTGTAAAGTTTCCCCTTAAAAGATTGCAAGGTTTGTTGTGTGCTAATTCATCTTTTTAAATAACACCTCGGAGCTGCCTGGCTCAGTGTGACACCCTTATCTATGTGGAGACTTTTGGAGAGTTTCCATGTCTTGCCATGCATGATTTCATGAGTTCAGAGAGCAGTTCACCTAAGAAAAACATCTGAAAATCAAAGAACGAAGGAAAGAAAGAAAGGAAGAAGGTTCTCAGACCAGATTGTTTCTAATCTCTCAACAAAAAAATAAGTGTCTTGGTGTTTTTTTTTTTTCTAATGTAAGCCCCCATTGGCCCCACTCACGACATTATGGGGGTGAAGAAGAAACACTTTACCAGATTGCACAGTAATTCTCTGCGGCCAACCTGTGCTACTGTGTAGAATATTTGTCAGGTGGCTGGTGCTAATTTGAGGCTCTTTGGGCGACTGTAAAACAATTTGGTGCTGAAGTAAAGCAATTTGTAGGTGTCAGCGCTATAAGCTCATTCTGTTTGTGACGCCGTTACAGTAGGCACACGTTCAATCGATGTCACAGCCTGCTGCTGAGACAATTAGATTTAGAATAATCAATTAGAATCAGAATCAGCAAATAGAATCAGAATAGACAATTATAATTAGAATCATCAATTAGAATCAGAATCAGCAAATAGAATCAGAATCAGCAATTAGAATCAGAATCAGAACTCTGTATTGCCAAGTAAGTTACACATACAAGGGATTTGACTTGGTGAAAGGTGCAACAATAAACAAAAACAAAACAAAAAACATAGGGGCTATGGAATATAATATGAATACGTATGTTTTCTTTAGTATACTCACTTGACATTAACGATCATTGTGTTACCTTGGAATGATCCCGTTGTATATGCATGTAGTGCCGATGCTCTTCTTGGAGCGGGCCGCCATGTTGCTACAGGAGCCCACTATGGACAAATCAAACACTCTAGCTAGCTTAGACCACCGTACCTTCCAGTAGATGTCCCCAAATCCTAGACCTTTATATATATATATATATATATATTGGTAAATAGTATAATGCCGACCTGCAGTAACAAATGGCGTCTGCTTCCTTAACAGTTCTCATTTTCACAAAGTTGTTTGTTACACTCAGTGTCTAAGACGAATTTAAATGATTTTGAGATCATATCTGTCTGCTAATGATCATTTTCATTGTAGAACAATCTGTTTATATATTTTCTCTGTTCAATTAATTAATTGTTTACTTTATAAAATGTCAGAACAAAGTAAAAAATGTCCATCACAAGTTCACCAAGTACAACGTGACAATCCAACAATCCAAGTTAAAACAAGAAAAAGAAAATATAATATTTGTTTAAGACCGTGTTCATGAACGACACACTTAGCAACAGTGTCCAACACAATATGCATTTTTCTGCTACTACAATACTTAAAAGTAGATATAGTAATACTCGTCACGCCAAAATAATATTCAGTGGTAACTGTACATTTACTCAAGTCCCGTAGCTAAGTATACTTTTCAGGGTTTTTTTGTTGAGTTATTTGTACTTTACCATGCTATGCCTTTGTGTACTTCTACCTCAAAACTACAACACAAAATATGAAATAGTGCTCTTTACTACTACTACATATGGCAGTTGTTACTACTAGTTACTTTGCATGTTATAATTTCATATGAAGAACATATGATGCATTGTGATACAGTTTATAAAAAAATGGAAAATGAGCTCAACCAACTTGAGCAATATAATGCTACTTACACATTGAAGCATATTAACAATATTATGAGATAATGTGTCCATCATCCTTTATTGCTTATCCTGTTCTGGCTCATGGGGATCTGACATTGGGCGAAGGCGGGGTACACAGAAGGCCAGAGATAATGTATTTACAGTCAAATTTCTTTACTTAATATTTTAATTACTTCTTTTCTGAAAAGGCTTCTGTGTTTTTTACTTGAATAATATTTTTATTTTGGACTTTTAAGTGCAAGCTATTGTTCTTTCCCCCTCTATTAATGCTTTTGGATAAGTGACGGATCCAAAACCGTCTTCCACCAGTGATCACAATCACAATAATATACATTACTATAAAGCCGAGGTCTAAATTGTTCTGTTTGTGTTTGCTTTAAACATATGATTTATCACTGATGTCAGGGTCACGAGTACAGATAAGTCACCTGTCAGGTCCCCACTGGTGGGGCTAAATAATCAAAGCTTTCACAGGAGCTGGGATAATAAATAAATCAAAAGGCTCACATATCTGTGTAAAGTTCTTTTAGATATGATTTTATGATACTCTTTGAACTCTTTATTACAGATCTCCATCTTCTTTCAGCCTTATATGTCTAAAAAAGATATTATTGGAGTCATACGTGCTCTCCTCAGTTCTCTTCTTATAACTTGATCAAACAGGATGTATCCACTGGCTGTATCAGTCTATCTGTTGACTTGGAGCGTAGGACCACAGATACTGTCGTTAACGTCTCATTTGCCCCCCGCCGCAGCTCTCTGGGGCCGAGGAATGATACACAGATATACTGACTCGTCCAAATGGAGGCGACCATACAATAGAGTGACACTGGCCGACCTGTTTCTTTTCTGCTTGGCTGGAACTGGGTATAGTTAGCTTGAACTGGGTTTGGTCGGGTTGAGTGGTAGAGGGAAACAGGCAGCTGGAAATGGGAGCTAATGTGGAATGTGAGGAATTGGGTTGTGTAGTAGGGGGCCCCTTCAAGCCTAACAAACTCAGGGAGGTCCGAGGCCTGGTCTGGAGGCCTTGGATAAATAAACCATCTGAGATGACCATGCGCTGTGCAGATATCTGCCATCACACTGCCCCGGCCTCCAAACACAAACCGCCCAAGCGCTCTCTCCCTCCTTCCCCTTCTCCATGTCCTGTGTCCCACACAGTCCCTCTCCTTCCATCCATCCACCCCTCTCTTTATCCTCTCTATTTTAATCTCCCCTACTCTTCTTTTTATTTCAGATTTTCTTCTTAACACCTTCGTCTTTCCCCTCCGTTTCATCTGCTTCCCCACTTCTGCTCTTCCTGCCTCCTCCACCCTCCCCTTCCTATATCCATTCCTCCATTTAATGCCTCCCCAGTGACTCCATCCATCCGTTCATCCATGCATGCATGGCTGGCTGTCCGTCCGGGGTTCTGTGTGTGCTATAGGCAGAGCTACGGAACCGCTCTGGCACTCAGCCGTCACACAACAGCCCAGCCGCCCAGGGTTCAGGCCCAGAGTGTTTATTTATCGAAGAGAGGCTGTGAGACTGCTCACGACTGCATTTCTTCTTTTTCTCTCAGAAGGAGTAAGTAAAGATGGAAGAATACAAAAGTGATAAACTACGTATATGTATGATTTTTTTTTTTGCACTCGAGCAACAGTGATGGTCATCGTCATTTAGGACACATAGTAGAAGGTGAGAAGGCCTGAGGTAAAAATGCAACCATATAAGAGATATTATGGGATATGCCTTTTCAAACGAGGATGAGGCAGATCTTCCCAGAAAGGAAATCTTTTTTACAGAATTTGGTAACAAGATGCTGAAGAAGTAGATTGATTAAATATGGAATCACTGGAAATGAGAGTCTGTCAGACCCAAATGACAACTGCTTGTTGTATCTTATGTTGTATTTGTACCATGTTGTTGGTTCCCCAAAAAGTTTGAAAACCAATTTTTTTCATTAAAAGTACAACATTATATCAGACGTGGTTATCTTTTAAAGCCTTCTGCTTTACCCCTTTAGTGCCAATGTTAAGTCTGAGTGTCTTTGCCGCAGTGTAACATGATATCAGTGTGTCCTCATAGCTCCAGTTTCTTGATAGATAGTACTTGGCCCAAACAGCTGTCGCATATAATTACAGGAACGTGCTGAGATCACATAGTCAAAGATAGGTATATTGTGAAGATTCTTTCTACACCTGCCCATAATTGTCTCAACGTCTCATAGCACCTAATCGACAAAACAACTTCAAAGCAGAGAAGCTGTGCCTCAACAAATGAGACAGGCAGACATGGAGGACAGTTATACAACTTTTATAAAATCATACAATCAATGAGCAATCTGAAGGCATCTGAGGTAAAATAATAATACTTTTTCTACCGTCTCATTATACCCTGTGTATACTTATCGATGTGTGGGGGCAATTTAACTGCATTATGCAAACTAAAACATAAAACCAATCACATAGCTCCCAATAAAGACTAACGATAACAAACACATCAAAAAGAAACAAATCACCAACACATTTCCGGTGCAAGAGTTTCGAAATGAACAAATTGTTTTCATGATAACCAAACAGAATATTTGGCTCTGTGTTGATAGACTAGACAAATAAAGCTGTTCCAAAAACACACAGAGAGTTTTGTGTTTGATGATGGGAACAAATATACACCAAATTCTAGATTAATCGTTTCATCAATAAAACATTGTAATTTGGGGTGTTTTATAAAGGTTCACAGAGTCATGTTACATATTGTTGGGAAACCCCAGAAGAAGTTTTTTCAACGTATGGTCTATAATTACATGTTTCTCAGATATCAGTGTAATGGCAAAAAGTTGCCCGGTAGCAGAGAGACACTTTCTGCAATGAGCACCTCTGTCAGTCGCAGAGTCGGAGCTGCCACCCACAGTCTCACACAAGATTAATTATGATAATGCATTTCTTTACCCCTTTGTCATCGTAATGAATGGTTGCCTTTCTGGGAGAAAAACACACAAAACACAGAGAAACACACTTTTCTTTAAGTCTTTGTTTGTGCGGTTGTAACAGAGGTATTGTCAGATGAAGCTAGCAGGTGGTAATGCAAACTCAGACCTGTAGCTTTAAAAGAAAGCATAGAACCCCACAACTATATGTGTGTGTGTGTGTGTGTGTGTGTGTGTGTGTGTGTGTGTGTGCATCTTTAAGTATATGTGGGCAAACATAGCTGAGACGGTATAGCTTTTCTTTATTTAAAGCACAATTGTGATTGGTTACAAACGATGAAGAAGCCCACTGGAAAGGCTCCTATCCAAACACTTTGAAAGCCCATACAGCTGTCTTTTTAAGCAATTTTCTTTTAACACATTTTTGACAAATTTTAGGAAGAAAGTAAGCCCTTTTTTTTAATCATACAGGAGCTTTATTTAACTATGCTTATCTCTTTTATATAAATAATACCAAATATGTGCTTTGGGAATCACTCAATTTTAAACATTTCCTGTGTCCATTAAGCTCATTACTAGTGGCCTCGGCGTGAAATTGAACAGATTAAGGGGATTTTAAGGGGAAGTGACTGTAGTAAAATTACAGTGCAAAAAAGAAAAATGGAAACATAATTGAACATTTGAGACATTTTCCACTTCCACTGTGGATGTTATAAACATTCTAACTAATAAGATTAAAAGGAAAGGTCACCCGAGGGTGTAAAGCAGGTCAGTCTTTTGCTTCTTCCTGTGATTTTACTGCAAAAGCAATTTAAGATGTGAACCCAATCAGCCACCCAGTCAATGTTTAGTTAATTAGCCGGGGGCCTCCACAGTGACAGACAGGGATATCTGGCTTAGTGTGTGTATGTGTGTGTAAGGCATGTCACCAAGGTTGTTATCCCATACATGGGATCCCTGTCTCCACACACACTCTTTGTTGGCTAAGCAACATAAGCAACTGATGTATCTCTAAAGCTTGTAAAAAGAGTGTGTGTGTGTGTGTGTGTGTGTGGGTGTGTATGTATTCAGATGTTTGAGTTAGAGATGGGGTGGTGTTGGTGTGTCTGTGTGTGTGTGTGTGTGTTTGGTGGAAGGGAGGAGGGTGGTAGCATCTTGAAAGGTAGTGTGTGGAGGAAAAAAGGAGGGAGGAAATTCATTTGTGGCCGGAGAACACAGAAGACAAATTGAGGAAGTGTTGTGCTAATGTGTAGGGGTCAGCAGCAAACACACACAGTTTCTGACTGACTGCAACTTGGGTGGCCTGCTCGTTCTCTCTCTCTCTCTCTCTCTCTCTGTCTCTCTGTCTGTCTCTCTCTTGCTCACCCACGATCAGCCCTCAAGCCATGAAGCCACCCAGCTACTCAGCCAACCCCCCAACCCGAAGCTCAGACTCCACCCCACCTCTGTGTGCATCTGAGTATGTCTATGTATCGCACATTTGTCTCCACCATCAATCCGATCAATCTATCTGGGACTGGGCTTCTTTATCCCCTCCTGAGGCTTCAGCAGAAGCAAAAGCAAGACATCATGTGTTCGCAGAGAATGTTTCAGAAAAACAGCATGCGTGAAGCCAATCAATATGTTCCTTTTTTTGCCCTCAAGACACATTCTGTCCCATTTAGCCCTAAAATGGTTAAAACCATCTAATTCCAACAGTTTTACATTGCCATATAGTACATGACATATTTGGTATCTTTGGAACTTTTGCGATCTCTATTAAAAAACTACATCTGTTAGTTTGAAGCAATGTTTGGCTGCAGAGGCTGAGTTGGTAATAATGCCTGACCCACTAATGGGCCGCTGCTGAAGCTGTTAATGGGCTTGTTGTGTTTGACTGGAAAAAGTTAAAGGAACACTGGCCAGACTATTCGGTTGCATATTTTCTGTTCCTCAACTGCGTTGTTTCTTAGTCAACGTCTCACTTCATAAATCACAGATGAGGAAGGTCAAACACTTCCTCCTCAACTTTATCTAACTTTCTCCAGACAATCTACAGACTTTATTTTGGCAGTTTTCAATGCAGATTCTCAGAAAGTAGTTCCAATACAAACTATAGCCATATGTATCCTTTACAATACTGCTGTATTTATACGTGAAATTCTTCAATACTTTGAGCAGAACAAACACAATTCCACTCACCTACAAATGTGATAAGGAAATATGACTAATATGATTTGGAAAAACTGACTGTTTTAAAATACTTACCAACCAGTAGGATTTCTTTTAGAAAATGGTGTTTTAGAGGTACATGTGACACACAATGCATTTATCAAGACTAAAAACACAAAATGTTAACACCCGTCAGTTTTTTCCCCAATGCGCTTTGGGTCTCTTACCAGACTCTGGTGTGAACTATCTTTTTAATCTATAGACTTCTATGACATTAATGTCCTCCAAAAATGTGATGTCTTTATGATTCACTCTGCACACCGACACAAGAAAACAACAATGTGTCATGACGTACGTGCAACAGAAACAAGTCTTGAAGCTCATGTTTTCACACAAAATAAAAGAAGTACATTTTTGAATGTGGTTGCAGATGTGCAAGAGCATCTTAATTTATTAATCTGCTCGATTTCATCCTCGTTAAAACAAATTTTGCAGGCGAATGTGCTCCCAGCAAAACGGGTAATGAAAATTTGGGATTCATAATTAGATAGAAATCTTCTTCCCCAAGGCTACATAACAAAACAATTAAAACTGACAGACAGCCTGATATATGATCTGCACCTCAACATCTGATCTCCAGATCTGCGTAGCATAACATGCACATTTCTGTACGCATGTGTGCACACGCAAGCATGCATTCACTCAGAGGGCTGTGAGACAGCATTGCTTAGTTTGTGTGGCAGAGGATTAACAATGGTCACACACAGGTAAGCCTGCACACATGTGTGCACATACACCAGCAAACGCATGTATGTGCTGAAAGGGGGATCAGCCAAGGTGGCCTTGTATTGAGGGGACTCTGGGGTCTCTGAGTAAATATACAAACCTCTACGCAAACACACCCGGCTGCCAGATCTCATCATGTGGTTGAAAAGAGAGGTCAGAGTGTGAGACCGCTAAAAAGGTTAACAAAGCCAAGACAAAGAGCACGGACAATGTGAACCTTAACCGTGGCTTTCACGATCTTGAGCTCACATCTCAGGTGAAACATTTCACCTCATTGATATCGTCTTGTCGTCTGAGGGAAATGACTGCACCAGGTTGAAACACTCCAAAAGTCACTTGCTAGTTGTGTGTAAAATGTCCACTATAGAGGGGAATAACTGATAAAGGATGAAACAAATTAAGAATATTTCGATGTAGAAGTACACGGTGTGAATTCAATGGGAATAATACAACATGAAGATGAACAAAGGTAGGATGAGAGGGGAATGGTAAAAAATACCAAACAATTAAGTATTTCTGTCTGTGAGCTGAAGCCACATCTGCAGTAAATACAATGGGAAGAAAATTCAGCGAAGGGGCCACATAAAGAATACTTTATTTAGCAGTTCATCTTTTCAGCCTGGCAGTCACATTTATGGAATCTATTTTTGAAAGGACACCAGTCAAGTATGGCTCCTTGGTTTTCACTCCATGAGCAGAATCCCAAATTCATCCTACATATTATCATCACTGTTCAAGCTGCCAGTATTAAAAAAATACAGATTAAATCAACATACTTTTATATTTCAAGAGAAATGATAACATGTGCAAGTCACTGGTAATCAAACTTTACAAAAATAAACTAAATATCTCCCATAAGACTTTTAGTTTTGTTTTCCAAGATCTTTGGATCGTAGGTGCTGTCCCACCACTACACACAACCTAAATGTGTCCAGCTGGAAAGCAGCCTTTCCTTTGTGTATTGCATTGTGGGAAAACACAACACACTCAAAAATGTATGATGATAATAGACCGGGTTGAAAAACATTTCCAATCATGCAACTTAAACATTTCCAATACAAAGAAATAATTCTGGGATCCCAACCCAAATTAACCCCGATGACATCATCAGAGTTGTATTCTCTGACTTCATGAGGCTCCAGGAAGTCACATAAGATGTTATACAAGTGTTTCTACCCCACATGAGTAAACTGATCACGATGTGTAACGTCAATAAAAACATCCCTCGAAAGAAGTTCCAGGTTTCTGTTTAAAAAATATCTTATATTAATTAAGCAAAGTTCTGTGCAGTTTAAGAATAATCCACAAACTACTTTCAACAGTGATGCTGGGGATGACAACTTTATGAGTTCATGACAATTCATAAATATTTACCCAACAATATTCAAATTTGAATCCAGTATACTGTACATGGTTATACATAGTTTATGCAAGAGATAAAATCCATATTAGTTATCGTCATTTCTTAAAGAATAATGATAAAAACATGTCCATAACTGCAGGATAACAAGCACATCTAATGGCCAGTACAGATGGAAGACGAGACATCATGATCTCACACACAATCAGGCCACGAGAGACAGCCTAAATGACTCCTGCAGACAATAGGAGACAGAGAGCAGAATCAAACACACGTACACACAAAGCACAGACATCCCCGTCCTCATCTTCCTTCGTGACTAAGGAACTTCAAACCTGTAATTTAAGAAATGCTCTGCAGAAGGAATGCAATAAATCTGGTGACAGCAAAGTGAGCCGAGGGGGAAAGAAGAGCAGGGGAAAAAAAAGAAAAAGAAAAGTGTCAGGCGCGAGTCAGTTTCCTCCTCTGCTGTGTTTGTGTGTGAGGGCGGGGTGTCGGCGTTAACTGATACAGGATCAAGTTGGGTGGTCCGGGGCCTGCACATACACCATTTTTGTGTACAAATAAACTTAACCCCCACGCCATTGTGGTCACCCCTCCCACGGCTTCCCCTCCATCTCTGGTCTTCACAGCTGCACAGTGTACACGCTAACACCCATGCACATTCAAACGAGTCTCCACCCTCTCAAACGGGGAAAATTGAGTAATTGAGTCCAGCCATTACAGAGACAGCAACAGTCGGATAATGACTAGTGTGACAAATCTATCATAAAGATCTCCCTTCAACTGACAGTCAAGATGTCTCCGTTAAACAATGATTTGTCATTTTGGGCTACACAACATTTTCTTAAATTGAATATAATTGAAATGAACAAATAAAAACACTGACATGCTGACTCATGGGTTTGAGCGCTTAATTTATTTGGACACATTGTAGAAAAGCCTATGAGGAGAGTGTAGAACTGTCAAGCAGCATCCAGGCTTCTCGTTGGTCAGTCAGCTGATGAATTAGTTGCCCGCTATGTTTTGCTGCTCTCAGATTGGTTAATGAGGAGATGAGGACGCCACTCTGTCCCTGTGGGAGTTAGATCTCCATCAGCTGGTCTGTTCCAACGATGACCTCGTTGGTCCTCTCCGCTGAAGAAGAGAGAGAAATGTATAACTGCTGTTTGAAAACCTCTGGTGATTGTGTTTAATATTAAAATCTACAGTTTTCATGTTTTTCCTTAAAAAAAAGAAAGAAAAAGAAACCAGCAAAACCCTTCTGCTTTATAAATATCCAAAAATACAAAAGTACAAATTTAATCAAGAAAAAAAGTGTTGTGGTCAAGTGCCTGCTAGTAAAGTGAACAAGCATGTTGTGGGCAAAATGATCCTGTCTTCACCTTCGCCAACAGGATATTTAATTATTCAGGGTTCCTGCAACTCAATGCAAGTGACATTAAATACTTTTTTTAATGTCACTCAGAATGAAATTCAAGTCCAATTTTAAAATAACCAAAACTGAAGAAACCCAAATGTTTATTGTAACTATAACTCCCCCTTGTCATCACTACTTAGTAGACTTCACATCTGCTCTGATCAGGGTAACATTAATTCAAGAGGAATTATGTAAATTATTAAAAAAATAGATAGCACCGTTTATTACAGGAGACAGACAACTTGTATCAGAGATGTATAGGCACTGATGTGTACCCCAATGGGATTCCTATTAAGAGATTTCTGCATACTCATTTTGAAACTATACTGAAATGGATGGAAACTAATGTCTGCCTGGCATACGTATGCGTTGTGTGGATAGCCGCTGCCCTCTTAGTCGATCAGTCAACTACTCAGATGTTTTGGTCTACTAAGATTTCTTTTCAAGACTTTTTCATGCTAAATGTCACATTTCCAAGAAACGTATGAGCACATCTCGTTAACACAAGATCTACAATAATGCTTCGTGTGATTCTTTTAGGAGAAACTCAGTTTCACAGATCTGTTGGTTAAATCAAATAATTATTTTGTCGCCAAAGACCTTTGACCATGACTAATAATATCTTTGGTCGAGGTCAGCGGGCTACAACGTGCACACCCACTGTATGGTGCTATGATTTATTTGAAATCAGTCCCAGAACCTTCAGTGTGGTAAGACGTAGCTCAACCTGAAGCTGCCCCTGAATCTCACAAAAAGAAATAGAGGACGCTTGAAACAGAGTTTGCCAGCATTTTCTCGCTGTCTCCCTCAACCCAAAGCTAGTTCAGCATGAGGAGAGCAGTCGTGGCTCCTCCCTCCATCTCGGAGCACCGGTTCTGATCCAAAGCAAACGGTGGCAGAGACGAATGTTCCATCCACACAGACAGGTTTTAGTGTGAAGGAATCTGCCGCTCTGAAGGAGTTTAGGCTCTGAAGTGTGGGGGGAGGACAAATGGAGCATGGGACAGCAGCAGAGGAAGGGAGGAAGGGTCACTCTATTTGGCTCTGTTAATTCAGTAACTTATCCTGTATAGTGTTTAAATGTATTAGGACTATAAATGTACTAATTTATCCTGCTGGGCCAATGGTAATAGATGGCTCTGACCTGAATCAACTTAACGGAGAGAAATAAGCCATATGTTGTCAGCACACATTCTAACCAAATGTAAATATGTCAGGAAAATAGTCCAGTGTCATCAGGATGCATCATTAGAGGAGAACATAGTGTCATCTTCCAGAGACAAAAGGAAGAAGAGGAGAGACTGTTTTAATGCATGCATGTGTGTTATTTATCAAAGCACCCAGAGGAAAGGTGTGCATCTTTTACAATATCAACACCTGACAGACCTGCATCTTTGTGTGAGTGTGAGTGAGAGAGAGAATGTGTGTGTGTGTGTGTGTGTGTGAGAGGCTAACTAGCAGGGTGGTCCTTGGCTGCTAACAGCTTCAGCAGTAGAGTGGGTGTGTAATGTCTTTCGCAGCCTGCGGTCAGCAGGCTAGATTAGTAGCTAGAGACAAGCTTGTGCTTTCTTACAATACGAAAGCAAACAGGAGAGCAGGTTTATCATTAGAGCAAAGTATTATATGGATGAAACTAATCTGATCTAAGCCTGATCCATAAACTCGTAGATATTTGGGGATTCTACCAAAAACTGTTGGGGATTACAGTGGTTTTTATATATATATATATATATATATATATAAATAAAACATAGTATCAGTATATATATGTTGAATAGACAAATATATAAATACATATATAAACAGTTGAGTATTTGTGTATTCAACATTATACTGACCATAAAGGGTTGTCCATGATCCAAGACTAAGATAAAAGTTTAGTTTAGCCATGTTTTTATTTCCTTCTTACTCTGCTCAGGGTGAAAGAGATTTTGATATCTACCACATGGGTCCTTGCATGTGCCAAATTTCTATAATTATGAACAACTCTGTGATTCAAGAACCTATGTGGGTTTTAGCCCCTCTTCGGGCATGGGAGACAGGGTCGTTCGTCTATTGCTCTTTCTGAGGTCCTATTTTGGTTTCCTGTATTCAATTTGAGAATAAGAGACTGCTGTGCGCTGTACATACTGTAAAGCCCTCTGAGGAAAAACTTGAGGTTTTGGCCAATTTAAATAAACTTGACTCTATACTGCAGATCCCTTTAAAAATGTCTATTGAAGAGAAAACAAGGCATTTTATGAAAAATAATATCAAAGAGAAAAACTATACAATACAAATGTGAGACAAAGAGAGTCTGTTCATCAGAGACATAGAGGCTGGAACTTTGCAATTGTGTGACTGAGCTTTGGTCATGCAGTGTATGCAAAACAATTATGCAACCAGGGGTCCAAGTGTCCCGTGTTCAATAACATAAAGTCAGCTGCTCGTTGTGGCCAGTGGGATAACATGTCCCGAAGAAAAGCTGAAGCGACAAACATTTTTTTAGTTTTTTTTTTAGGCGAGTTTAGCTCAAATTCACACTGTTGTTACTTAGAGCACCCTGTTGTTCAGTCAATTAGGCTGCTTAGTCTGGTAGCCGAGCTTGCTCTCTCTATATGTACGTGTGTGTGTGTGTTTGTGCGTGCGCTGGATGTGGCTGGAGGCTGCTGCTGTTGAATTCCGGGTGGTCCTGTTCTGGCCCTGCTCTCTAACCTCTCCATCAATGTGACACACACGCACACGCACACGCACACACGCACACACACACACACACACACACACACACACACACACACACACACACACACACACACACACACACACACACACACACACACACACACACACACACACACACACACACACACACGCACACACACGCACACACACGCACACACACGCACACACACACGCACACGCAAGCGCGCACACATGCAGCTAGCTTTGGGGACAAGAGGATTAAGGAAATAAGGAAATAAAAAAATCTCTGACAAATCTCTCTATCACAGAATTCAGAAACTTTCCTAGTTGGCTTGAACACTTGGCAGTACAGATACACACACACACACACACATACATACATTAACACCTTCTCACAGTCAGCAGAGGAAAAGTGCCGGGGGCTTTAAAAGATAGGACTTATTTGGAGGTTGTTGCTATAAGTTGTTGTCCTGAATGGTGGTGTAATGTGAGCTTGTTTCTGTTACTTTGCTTTTTCTGGCCTTTCTTTCATTGTCAAGTTGATTTAAAATGGAGCTGTGAAACAGTCAATTGCTGTTTGTTCTGCTACATCTAAATGCCTAAAATGTACTTTCAACTTCCCTGAATATTGAGAAAAGAGAGGCAGTTGAACAGCGTGTTGACAATTGCTGTGAGAAAAAAAAATGAAAATAATGGGATGAAACATTTTGGGGGCCATTATCTTTTGCGTATTTACGACAGTGGCTCTCACCCTCTGGCTCGATCTGCTGTCCGCTTCCCACCAGACAGTATTTGAGGTCCGCTCCTCGGCCGATGACAGCATTACTGCAGATCACGCAGCCCTGGATGTTACACCTGGAAACCACACACACACACACACACACACACACACACACACACACACACACACACACACACACACACACACACACACACACACACACACACACACACACACACACACACACACACACACACACACACACACACACACACACACACACACACACACACACACACACACACACACACACACGATTAGTTACATTCTTCTGATAATTCTGCAGTGTTTCCCAACCAGGCAGAACTCCTCATTGCATCACAAGATAATACAAAAGTAACAGAAAGAAAAATCATATTTCTGTGACTTGCTTATTCTGTTTATTCTTTTACTTTTTCTCCCCAGTAGAATAGTCAACACTTTCCGTTCTTTAGGAGTTCAATGAGACAATCAAAAAGTTATTTCCACACCGGGACATGACGAATAAACAGTAAATTGGTGCAGGCAGAGGACCAGCTACCGGACCCCATTGACCCAGAGCAGCGTCTGGCAGTCTGTCGGAGCTGAATTGTTTTACAGCCTGAGCTACTGTAAGCTATTTAATTGAGTTTGGGATTATAAATTCGCAGTGAGTAGGTCTGGGGCTTTTGATCTGGTGAGCTCGGCCCTTGTCAAGGATGAAAGGAGTAATACAGTTTACTGTCTTGGATCGGACTACGAAGCCTCAGTGTTGTTGAACACTATAGTTTATGTTTTCAATATGAACCATTGGTTGATGCCTTCATTTGTGGTGCGAAATATCAGAAGAATCGTAAGGAGGCATCGCTCATTGGTGGAGTTGCTCATAACTCCCTTCTACATTTGTGGCCATAACCAGTGATGTGAGGTCACAAAAAGATGTTGCTTTAGTTAATTAGGTAGCCCTAAAAAAACTTCTAAAAAACAATGCCGTCTAATACAAAAGACCGGCAATAATCCCATCCCTACTTTATTGCACAAAGTAAAAAAAAATAAAAAATGAACAGATTAATCAATTATAAAACATTCACAGCTACTCAACAATATCTCTAAAACCTTGAATTACTACATATGGTCCTGTGGTAAGGAGCTAGCGGCTAATTTCTGGTACTCTTGATTCGTTAGAGATTCATATTTTTCCAGCACAGGTTCGATGATGTTATAACAGGATTTTCCGACTGCTGTCTGCTCTCTGGGCCTGCAGGAGATCCAAACACGTTTGTGGTTCACATTATGTTTTCTTCCACGTGCCTTACGTACACAAGCAACGCACAGGCACGCGCACACAGTTAACAACATTCATACTGGGAGCGGCCCAGTACAGCCACAGCGTTCCACTGTTGGCTGTTAAGTTCCTCTACTCCCACATTTGTGGAGTGAGAGCCATTCCGGAGGTCAACGTGGCAGCAGCAACATTCAGCAGTCAGGGATCCTCACACCTGCTCCGAAGACTCAAATGCATCAAATTAGCATGTATATTAAAGAACAAATGCAGCCCATGCTGTGTGTCCGTGTGCGTGCGTGTCAAGACATGTTGGCTCTGTGCTGCAGTCCCACCTGAGCTGGCAGTGCCAACCCACCGTGCTCACATTCAGCCAAACCATCACCATAAAATTCTTGGAGGGGAGACACAGACAGTCTTGTGTGTCCTGTGTCAGCTAACCGTGGAGGGCGTGTACGTGTAAGTGCGTGGGTTAGAGAATGTGTGCCTCAGTAGCTTGGGGAGCCCGGTGGAGAACACATGTTGGTCTTGCCCAGGCAGTGACGCACACACACTTGGCCCTCTGCACCTCACACACAGACAGGTTTGTGTTGGCCTATTCTATTCAGGTGGTTAGGCCTGGAAGGAGAGGGAGAAAAGAGTGTGTGTGTGTGTGTGTGTGTGTGTGTGTGTGTGTGTAAGTGACTACCTAGGAGGTTGGTGGTGGTGGTAGTTGGTGATGGGAGATTACAAGATTCAAAGTTTTGTAACATTAGAGAGAGAGGGAGTGAGAGAGACCACCAAAGAAGCTTCAGAGCTGAAACACCACTAATTACTAACACCGGGGCTCCTCCTTGCCATGACCCCCCCCCCCCCCAACCCCATCCTCCTTCTCACTCACACACACACACACACACACACACACACATACATACAAACACACGCCAACCCCCCTGTAAAGTTGACCCTTACTATCCCCCTTCCCAAACATGCAGCGCTTTGTCAACAAGTTCTGGTCAGCTCCAAACAAAGAGAGCAGAAATGCGAGGGGTTTCTGCGACATGGCCGGGGTCTGCTAATCCCCTCACACTGGCTCTTTCTTTCCTTCTTTCGCCTTCCTTCTTATGTCCTTAAAAAAAAAGAAGAAGAAAAGAAAGAATCGCAGTTTCTTTCTTGCGCGCTAGCTTGCTTTCCCCTCGCTTCTTTCTTCCCTTCCCTCTCGTTCTTTCATGCCTTTGTGCGTGCACCTACATGGGCATGATGAGGGTCCCCATGCTGGCTGGCTGGGGTCCCTGAAAGGCTTAAGAAGAGATGGACAGAGAGACAGAGAGAGAGAGAGGGAGAGAGAGAGTGCTGAGGCCTTGATTGAGAGAAAAGAGGAGTAAGAAATTGAGATATTAAAAAAAGAGGCCTGTGAATGAGTGCATTAAAATCCAGACTTGAGGCCAAGATGAGTCTCTTTCCACTAGTTTCTGGCTGAGAGGATCAATCTACATGCTAATTCTACAGCGGCTACGGCGATCTTTGGTTGCAACAAAGCAGTCAGTTTTGACCACTTTAACGACTCGCTACCATTGAAACTCGTGATGTGTAATAAAGTGACTGATCGTGATTCATCACTATTCAGACTGGGGCTTCCCCGCCTTCCCCAAGTGACATCATAAAGTGGCAAATACAATATCTGCCATGTCTTGCAATTCCTTACAGGTTAATTTAAGTGATATATAACGGTTGTAAAGAATGACGTAAATAGTTTGGATCCTCCTGCTGATTTCGAAGAAGAAAAGCAGCTCATTTGTAGAATGTTCAGCACATTTCTGGAGGAACTTATGTTGAGTGACCATCACAAATAGGCAATGAATAAATTGATACAAATATTTCAAATTCTAACAATATTCTTCAAAAACAAATTAGATTTGTGATAATGTATACGGCAAATGCTTGATGTCCCCTTAAATCTCCTTAACGCTTAAACCTTGAGTCTTAAACTCTTGCTGTACAACCAAACTTCATTCAATGTTGAGAACTGATTCTGACTGATTTCCATTGGATAGAATGCTGCAGCCATGAAAATATGTTGCTGTTAAAACCATGCTGTGAACCTTAAAGCTAAAGAATATAGGGAACATGGGGAAACTAAACTCTCTGTTACAGGACTAACCTAAGACATTAAATAACAGATTATCAAAATGGAAATAGACCATTTCTGGCATTTGGTTTGCCGGTATTGATGAAACTGATCAATGAAAAGTCATTTCAAGTCTTCTTACTTCAATCGTCAAATAGCTCCGACTTTGGCAGTCTGGAAAACACCTTTTCAAACCCCCCCCCCGCCCCCCCCCAGTACAAATTCCATAACCAGTGGGAACTTTGGTATAGGCAAGTAAATTAGCGGCTATAAAAAAAAATATATGAATGCTGTGTGTTTCAGTCCAACAGCTCTGTGTTTGTTTGGGACTGGTCTCTGGCTGGTTGCACACCAATAGATGCATTGTTAACTCAACGCTCCTCGTTTGACCCCGAGGAGCACAGAAAACAAAACCTGTTACACGTCCCATCAACGGACACACACATCCACAAGCATCTGCCCAACACACACCCACGCCTGCACATAGGAGCACCATGAAAATCCAACAGGAAGGTGCATGAAGATATGTGAAAGCCAAACAGTGTTAACACATTTTTGGGATTGTGCAAGGACACGTTTCTTCCTGGCATTATCAGATCACTCATCTGATTTTTGAAATCTTTGTTTACTAAATTCCACTGCTTTGCTTTGTCACACTGTATTCATGTACTAACTGAACACCTCCTAAAGGAGGAATTAAAACCTAAACTCATAAACATGACTCAAAGGTGAAATTATTTTCCAGGCTAAATGAATGTGTTTGCAAAGCACTTCAAAGTACAAGTTATCAACGAGTGTGTGCATGCGTGTACAGACGTGTGTGTTCTCACCCCTCCTCGATGGTAACCCCGTGCATGATGATAGAGTTGGTGACTTTGACCTTCTCTTTCACTGTGGTGGAGTTTCCGATGGTGGACATCTTTATGGAAGTCTTATCAGCTACCTGGCACAGCGCTCCGATGATGCTGTCGGATCCCATCTGTTCGCCGAGCACAAACGGGAACATAACATAGGGTATGATACATTCACAGGCCTCTCCGATGATGGCCGAGTGCCGATTGGACAAAATAAAATGAAATAATAGCTAGCAAGATGTAACAGAAATATGAATACAATATGAAACTGAGTTTTGAACCGTTTAATGAAACACTTACTTGACATCTCTCAGAAATAACAGCCGATGGATGGACGGCCGGCTCCTCAAACAGCTTTGGGGCCTAGTTGGGAGGAGACGGAAGAGAGGATGACATGAGGTTTAAATAATAGAACGATGATTAGCTAACTTTGATGTACACAGCATTCAAACAAGCACGCAATTCTGCATTAGAAGTGGCAAAATAAAAGCAGAATTAAGAGCAATGAAAATAAAAACAACATCCACAAGAATGAGAGGGATAAGAGATGCGGAAGAGACAATACTATTGATCACAGCAGTTATTTCTCCATTAATCCCAGGCTGCAATTAGTTTTTCTGATCAACAAAAACTTCAAGATACTCAATTTACTGTCCAACAACAACAAAAAAGGCTAACTGTAGCACATAAAAGGCTGAAATCAGAGAATGTTGGTTATTTTAGCTTGAAATGATTATCAAAAGTGGCATGCTAATCGACTAATCTTTGCCATATGGAAATTGAAGCGATGTATACATGTACGTATCTAGGCAAACATAACAGAATTTACTTTAACTAACTTAAATGCACATGCAGTTTGAACAAAACACGCACACTTTAAAACTGCGTGCTGAACAACGCCGTCCAACTCACCAGCCGGTTTGCTTCTATGTACGCAGCTAACGTGTTGACGCGGCAGCAAAGGCCCTGGTCGATAATGTGAACGTAGCAGCGGAGCTTTCCTCCGTGGTAAGCCTCGCTCATGTCCCCGCGGTGGTCGTTCCAACAGGAGCGCTCCTGGGCCAGCTGGAGGAGCGGCTCGTCTCGTGATGAGATGAGGAGCTCTGGACAATAAAAAGAGGCAAGTGGAGCAGCAGTTAGGAGTTTAAAGGATCGCACATGCACACTGTTTAAGGGGGGATTTGCATGCCTCTGGATTAAGCAGTTGTCCTATTTTTTACTTTCTATGAGTTCTATGTCTGTGTTCATTTAGAGCAAAAGCCAAACTTAGATGTTCTCCACGGCTCATGAATGAGACCCAGAGCTAATCTTAGTGGGTAACCCTGCCGTGGCTGTTAAATGGTGCTTTCCCTCTGATCTCTGTGATGTGCACGTGCTAACCCTGACCGTGGTTGGTGGAGCCGTCGATGGTTTTCTGGTTCTGATCCTCAGCGTCGTCTTTGATTTTTGGACTGTTGGTTGTTTTTGAAAACTGCTTCCGCACCAAATACGGCACCAGCTCCCCCCGGATCGAAGAGATGGACCTACAATACAAGAAGAGGAAAGATTGAATGAGATTTCAACATCATGTTAAGCATCCTAGAAAGTCATCAGTATCACACATACACACAAGACCATGATCTCAGTTCAACGTGCCATCATTAGATAATCCGAGCAAGTGTTTCCTTCTGGTGCTATGCCTCTAAAACATAGAAAAGACGGCTGAGAAGGTGAACGCGTTTGCCATGACAAATATCTGACTCCAGGATTTTTACGTATTCACATCCTCTTGCTCGGCTGCCATCTGATTGTGTCAGATGAATCTAGAGTGAGAGTGTAATCCTAAAGAACGTTTAGTAATTGCAAACAGGAAGATAAATGATGCCTATATTACTGTAATTAAGTAGATTGCTAGTAAATACAATAGACGCTAATTAACTAATATCGTTATTGTTACTTAACGTACACCTAATAGAAAGCAGGTCATGACAATTAGCGCCTCAGTTTCAAATGATGACTTCAAGTCTCCCTCTGTGTAAACCATGAGGCAACTTCCCCGTCTTAATTTCCTTTTCCTCCTCTGTGCACTGTGCTATGCTCAGTGTTCCTCTCTACCAACCCACACACCCCTCCACTCGCCCGCTCTTACTTTCTTTTAAAAGGGAGATTAGAATTTCCATCTGAATGACAGGAGAAAAACAACAGTTACTCTGTCTATTTCTCTCCTTGAGCGAGAGACCGCATGGAGAAAGGAAGAGAGAGAGAGAGAGAGAGAGAGCGGAGCTGTTTAAAAGAAAGTCCAAGAAAAGAGCTGAAGAAAGAAATGAGTCATCGGACAAGAGAGATGATATATGGCGGCGGCAGAGGGTCCATTAGTGATGTAATGACGTAAGATTTATATCTACATCTCTATGGCAAATTACTATGTTCAAGAGTACCTCTCGCCTTAACCAAAAATATTCAGCAAGGGTGAGGAGATGGGAGTGATTTGTGTTCGTTGGCTTTGGAAGCATTAATGTATCATCCAAAACTAGACACTCCATTTGAAATTGTTCAAATACAAAATCGGGTTAGTGACAGATTTCCACAATCCAACCTTCAGCAAAGCTCCCACTTTTCAATGAAACCATTTCCAAAAGATGTTCATCACACACACATGTTGGCAGGGTCTCATCACCTCCCTGCTTTGAGAAGCTCGGCGCCATGATGTTCATTAGCACGCAACCTGTCTGGGATGCGTCTGGATCCAGTCCCGTCGTTATCAAACTCGCTCGCGGTCTTTTAATGCGCTACGGTAGATCTCCTCTTCAAGTGTGCACAGTTTGCCAAGAATGTTATATTATTAATGCACAATAAGAGGTGAGGTAAGACATCCTCTGACAAAATGTTTTCTTTTTAACAATCCAACATCTAACGGGGTGTGGCGCAATAGTTTGCAATACAAAAATGTATCAATATGCTTTGCAAAATCATTTAAATCTTATCGGTTGGCCTAATGGACAGAGTGAAGTGTAATAAAGAGTCTTTTTTCAAAGTTGCCCCTGCTTAACACCATTATGTGATTACCAACACCTACTTTTAAGTGCAAAACAATTCAATACAAGCTCGTATCATGTAGCTCTTTTGATTTCTCCTACCAATCTAGCCGTGCTCGTATTGCCGGTGGAGCCACAGAGGGCTCCCTGTGACACTGCTGTGCCTCAGAGGCTAAAGGCCTAACAGCCTGCCTCAGTGGCACGTAGTAAAACAAATTAACACCTCGCTAGAATACCCTGCTAACGGGTCCTTTCAAAGCCTGACACACCATGTAACCATGTTTAACACTCACTACAGATTTAAGCAGCGAATGCAAATGTCTGTTTGACTGTGTGGGTTCCTACCAAGTGAAGCCTGGATAATACCAATACGCTCACACTGCAGATATACACTGGTCATTTTGAAACTATGGTTGGAGAGCAAATTATCTGATTATGTTCATTCCTGTATTCATAGTCAGAAACAGGTGAAGAACTCACTTGTTGTCGACGAGAAAGTCCACCACTGCTTTCTTCAGACAGTAGAGGTGAGCGTCCACGAGGCCCGTTTTGATGTGCATCCTGGGATGTCTGGAGGGAAAAGAGAGTCAAGAGAGAACAATTACATCAGATTGACTTTTCATAAATTCATCAGGTTACGTTGCTTTGCAAAACCTCACAGCACTAATTATGGGCCTTGGGCCTCATTCACAAATATGTGCGCACAAAATAAGTAAGAAAGAAGCATGGCCCCAAAAGCAAAAAACAACAACAACTGAACATGGGCTACAAATACACAATTCCACGGCAGTTGGTGGAGTCATCTTCGGCCGAGTCAATAAAAACAATTAAAACCACAACTGTTACATTTCAATATTACAGTTGTTATGAACTTCATTGTAAGCTGGGACTGGGACACAATTAAGGATGAAAGGGTGCTAGTTATTTAATACATATCAACGCATTAGTATATTAATAATGTTTTAATGAATGTGGTGTTAATATGAGATGCATTCAGTTAACAAGTGTGTGTTCACAGTAACAGAGCTGGCCGGGCCTTCATCATTTTTGCGTACGTAAAAACGTTAATACGGAGGGTTTAAGCACAGTTTGTAAATATGCTCCATTTCTTCTGACATTTTAACGAAGGCTGAAAGAAAACACTGAGTTTCCATCAGAATATGCATTTGTGGTGTCCCCCCCGTACTGTATGCACGCACCACTTCCACGACAGCCATTATAACCATGGCTGCTACTTTTGCAAGACAATTTGCTTTGATTCTTTCCGTCACCTGCTGTTTTTATGTTATACGTTTGCTTCTCGTTTACTGAAAGCCCTTTGAATTTACCCCCGCTTTGCACATAGGACAGGAACATTTGATGGAAACCAGACACAGCCATGGCTCGCATAAACGCCAGAGAATAGTGACATCTGTCTATTGTCCTCCGTCAGCTACCGTAGCTGTGGCCCCTCAGAGCTGCTGCCGTGAGACAGGTTTATGTCGACCGGGGGGCCACATGCACACAGACGCAGCGTCACCCAATCATGCATTCACTCATTCACACATGTATTTATTTACACACGGACACACAGTTTGACCATGTGACATTTACGAAGCGAGAGCCAAAGAAAACCATGTCATCCTCCAGGTTTCAATAAACAAATCCATGCTCACCCCTTCATCCCCTTTGAGTACTTATCCTCCTCTTCCTCTGCCCTTTCAATCACTACATAGTAAAAACTGCGGGGTGCATTGTTTCTAAAAAGGATCTTAGCAGTGCTTCTACATGTTTTAGTCCATTTACTGCAACTCACATATATACCTTCCATTACTGTGAAGCAGTTTTCAAAGCATGCTGCACTGATTTAGATTATTAAAGTTGTAAAAGCAGATTGATTTGAAAAGTCTGTGCCTCATTACCACACAACAATAACGTAACGTTGACAAAATTGAAAGCAGACGATGGTTCACTGTTTATTTGTTCAGATCTACGTTTCAATGCTGAAATCAATTAAAACTAAATATGATATTCAATGTTTTTTTAGATCCAGTTTGTCGCCAAAACCAAAAATTCTAAAAACAATATTTTCTTATTTAGGGTTTTGACGATGATGGTGGGGAACATCTCAAGTGTTTGTATTTCTTGCACGTCTCTACTTGTATGTATGGTTTCCCTTTAATTAGTCTACCATATGTATATACATATTGGTTATACTAATGTTCCTCTTATTGCTGCTACCAGCACTAGTCTGCCAAACCGTCATCAATACCAGTAGTGCCAGTATTGACTGAAAACACCTGGGTGGGTGTTCAGAGACTTTAAAACTCATCCTTACATTTGGTGAGATATTTCTAATTATTAATAAATGTAAAATAAAATGTCTGCCATGATCCAGGATAGAATATTGAAAATACCATAAATGAAAAGTGAATGGTGCAACCCCTCTACCTCTCCTCCGCTCATTTCTTTCCTCTCCCTTTCATCCCTTTCTCCTTTTAACTCTCCCTCTCTTAACCAGACTTGCACTAGAGCGACTCAGGAGGATCGCCTCGTCACACATATCTCACAACCAAATGCTGAAAGCCATAAATCCAACAGTGTGTGTGTCCGTCTGTGTTTGGCTATTTTATTAAAAAGCATAAAAGTACATGTGCCTGCACAGACACGCATTGTGGGTGTTTGTCAAATGTATTTATTCATACAACATTTCCCAGGTGTGTGCCTGCGTGTGCGTATAGTGGGCTTAAAGTGGCATTTATAGGAACACCCAGCATGTACTAGTCAAGAGCAAGAACCAGGGAGAGCGAGAGTAGGAACAGGTGCCCTTAAAAGAGGAGGGCGGCATGGTGAACAACAGGTAACAGGGATGTGCAGCACTTCAGGCTTTTCTTTCATCACAAAAACATGTTTAACAGCAGAGTGAAGTCACGTAATCAAGTGTTAGTTCTGCCCACTGCACCCAGTCTGCCCACTGCCATTCATTATATTCATACAGCCACTGTAAGACGTCATTTTGACATCAGCAGATGCACTTTATTTTTTAGTTTTGATGCAGAAAAAAGCCAACAAATAGCAAAAATAGTTTGATTTGACACTATGCCACAGCCTGTTTTTAGGATGTCAAAACACTCCATTTTGTGAAAATGTCTGGGTCACATGAGGACGAAAAGAGAGTATCAAAGTAGAGGTGCTGCTCCATATGTAGGAGATGGTTTCTAACCAGAGGATGAGTAGACATGATCTCAGTCACTCAAATAACCCGGTCAATACCTACACATACCATGTACCAAAAAGAAAAAACACATTTTCTCCACAACACTATGACTGTCACATCCGAGGCATGTCGGGAAAACACCAACACTGGCCCTACATGCAGTGACACAAATATAGGTACAATATAATCTTTGGATAATATTCAATTCTTATTTCACGGAAAAATATATTACTCACCAGGAAGAAGAAAAAAAATCAAAAACAAATCTTTTTTTTCTTGTAAGGCTAACAGAAATTAAACACAAAATGTGTCAGTTGTTATAATAAATTCATATTTAAGGATGATATTACCCAAGTTATAAACTATATTGTTTTTTTTTAAACCCAAAACCAAGACTAAACTCAATTGTCTGTATGAAATCAATGGATTGTTATTAAAGTAGGAAAGCATTCACACTGACTATTTGGAAACTAAAAACATATATTCAATTTTTAAGGGTGGCCAGTCCTTCTGATCAAAACACTGGCCACATACCACTTTATTAGTTTACGTGCTTTGCAGTAACCAACAAGCATCTTGTATTTCCCAAAGAAGGGTAAACATCGTGCTTTTCCAGCAACATCATGTGAATTCTGGTTGCTGCGAGTGCTGTAGACCTCGGTGTCGAGTGGAGCAGGAATTTAGTGTCTCTGCAGGCAAGGATGACTCAACACTTGGATTAATGACGGACTACTAAAGTACCACTAAAGTCCTCAGTGGGAGAGAGGAGTCACATCTCTCTCGCGCTCTAAACACACGCAGCATAACGTCTTATTTAGTTAAACTAAAAGCCCACAGCGGACGATGACTCAGACGCAGCAGAATGACTGTTAATTCTCTCATTAGTCAGGTTTCCACTACAGAGCCAGCGGGGCTGAAGAGCTTACGACTTATTCAAGGCACGGAACGGTTGCCTCCAAAACAAAATGTGTGCGATTCCCTTAATACCGCGCTTGTCTAAAAGATGCTTCCTTTATGGAGCTGGCTGATATATTGGAACTGGTGTTATAAGCCCAAAGCGCACATGGACCTGCAGGTCTGGTGCAGTTGCTCTGGATGACTGACCAGCACATTTGGTGTATGAGGTCCTAGTTAGTGTATCAAGTGCCTCAAAGTCACGGCATGAAATTGCATTTTTATTGCACAAACAATGAGAAACAAAGATATTGCATCCCATTTGAGAAGCGGTTACCAGCATGCGTTGGCCTTTCTTGTTTAATACATTGCATTTCAGGCCTAATGTTAACGTTTTGAGATTTCATAAATGTTGAAGAAAGGCTCAAGAAAAAGGAAAATGAAAACCAGAGTAGCACGTATGCCAGCGTTTGGATTTTAAGTCTGAAGCCTGCCAAATGATTCAGAGGTTCTGACATTTAAAAAAAAAAAAAAAAAACTATAACGAGCCAGCAAGTAAACAAATATCCATAAATCAAATAAAGTCGATGCACAGCAGAACTCATATAGAGTGTATACATACATGATAATAATTACTAACTTTCCCTTCATGGCTTCCAGTCTATATAGACATTAGAAGCATATGTGGATGGCCCTTGTTACGGTTAGTACCAGGTACATTAACATGAAGGGCTGCATAATCATAATGCATAATGCTGTAAAACAGTTTGTTCCTAAAATGTGTTATTGCATTATTGTAATCATGTCCTTTTGTTGAACTGCTATGGAAGTTATTACAGTTTTGGAAGGTACAGCATGTGGTATTTGTGCTGATTGGGTGGGTTTTAGCCCGCCTGTCTAGTGCCATCATTGCAAACAGATGCACACAAACTCCAGGTCCAATAACTTAAAAGGGCAATGTACTTAAAATATGCTTCTCAAAAATGTGATGAAACCTTTTCTAGCTTCCCCCGCTTTGTTGTTTTTAAAATGATTTAAACTAAACATTTTACAAGGACCCACGTTACCGTGTTGGTAAAGATGCACGATGAAGAAGTATTGGTAAAGCATGGAAGTGTTTTATACCGACTGTAATTAAATGAGACTACCCAAACATGAAAGTCAATGTTTGTAGTTTTGCTTGAATCTTTCTCATTTTGATTTGGAATCGGCCAGTTAACGCTCGGACAACGTTCCTCCAGGCTTGCATCCAGGGGGCCTGACAGGTGGAGCTGTAATGTACGAGCGATTTTCAGGTCAAACTATCTCACATGTGCAGAAGGTTTTGAGCTCCTCAACCATGCGGAAACCGTAAAGGAGAGGAGAGACAAAAATGCACAGGACTGAGGACAAACAAGGATGAAAGAATGGATAAATGATTGCATGGAATGATGCACAGAATAAGGGAAGGATGGTGAAAGAGTGAAGTGAATAGGGGAAAAATAATAATGACTTTAATTGAGGAAAAACAAAACAAGAGCTGATATATTTTTCACGTTGGAACATTGGATTGGTGGGCACTGTGAGGAGTGCGTGCTGTGAACGCTGTGTCAGCTTAAAAATCAAAAGTGCTGAGGTAAATAAAATGTATTTAAAACTTAATTTTGAACAAGGATGAATGGCCTTTGACTGGATGGTACTGATGTGCAAAACAGTCAGCTCTTGTAAAACCCCCCAGCGGTGTTATAAAGAATCCAAATATCTGGAAATCTGGTTGCTGCTTTTTATTACCTTCTGCGATAAACACAGAATGTGGAAAGATTTGTCTTGTATGGTTGTGTGACGTGTGTATTTTGATCAGAGGTTATTTAAAAGTTCTCCGTCCATCAATGAAAGCCATAAATGTTTAGCTATGTGCTCGTGTTTCCATAACACAGATGACAGCGCAAGTGTGTTTTCTCTCCATCAATGTCCACCTTGAGGTCGCGCTACGTGTTTCTGTGTGTGTTCATATAAGCATTTTTGTGTGCGTGAAATATATATCGGGGTGTGTGTGTGTGTGTCTATGTGAGGCGGAAGACTTTTCTGTGCAGGGAGGCATGCAAGCAGCTGCTCTGGCCCCCCTTATTGGCCAGAATTTACAGTGGATTTGGCTCCATGAAGTATTTACGAGCTCCCAAAACACCCGCTCTCACACATACATGCATTTTAGGACTCAGAAACGAAAACCTACCTAAAGTACTCTTCCTGTAACAAAAATCCCACACACCCGCCACAGAGCCTACAGCCTAAAACACACTGACTGATTAGAAACCAGGACATCTGCTCTCTCTAAACCTAAATACGGACCATATTTATCCCAAACACTGATCGTTTTAAGGGTCGGCTGGCCTAATAACCAAAACTATTTTCTTGACAGTGATATTTAGCAATGAATATAACACAAAGTAGCAATAGAGGCATCCACAGGCTTTGGTGATAACAGTTTTCACGTCTTTCTACTGGAGAAACTGTTCCTTCAAAAAATAAAATCACACCAAAAGCCATTATTATGGAGTATTTTCTACTAGGGATGCACCGATACCGGTATCGGTATCGTGGGTCGATACTGCGTTAAAATACTCGTACTCGTATCGATTTCAATTGTCGATACCAAGAACCGATACCACTCAACAGTATTTCACTACAACAAACTGGTCGCGCTTTGTGGAGAAAAATATTTGTTGTCCTACCTGACTTCAACGTCTAGGGCAGGGGTCGGCAACCCGTGATCCAGAGCCGCATGCAGCTCTTTCGTCGCTCTCTTGCGGCTCTTGCAGCAAGGTGTGTAGAGTTATGGTGCGTTCACACTCAACGCGACGGAAAATGACCGCCGTCCTGCCGGTTTGAATCAAACTGTTGCTGATCCACCAGAAGTAGCGCTGGCAGCGGCCTCATTCAGACGCTGTTGTGCGGCTACGGATGATATTATTGTAGCCGAGTGTCTGTTGTGTGTCTATATTTGTAATTATAATAAAATGAAAACACGCTCCAGGGTAACTTGAACCACTTTTTTATCTCCTTCACACACGTATATCCCACAATTCCACTCCTCTTTTCCTTTCCGTTTCTCCCTCCACAATAAAAGCACCGGAAACATAACTTGGAACACAGCTTCCTATATAATTGCTCATACCTAATATTATCGCTTACATTATGAACCCGGACACGGGGCGTTTTATGGTCCGACATTAGAGGGACTTCCACAAGAAGTTTAAAGCTTGGGATAGCCTTCTGTTAATTTTGTACTATAGGCTTGACATAATCTGCAGAGGATAAAATAAAATCTGCCTCCAAATTAATTGCACTTTCATGGAGACCAAATCTAAGAAGTATCGGTATCGGTACTCGGTATCGGCAAGTACACAAATAAAAATACTCGTACTCGTATCGGTTTGTAAAAAATGGTATCGTTGCATCCCTATTTTCTACGTGTGATTTTTCATTGCTGTGCTCTGTTCAAGTGGATCATCAGAGATGAAAAAAACAGGACAAATTAAACCAAACCTATCTGCATGGATATATATATATTAAAAATATATATATATATAGTGAAATCACTTACTTCCTCATGATAGACTTCCTAATTGATAGCCCATCCTCCAGATCCGCCTCATTGGCCATGAACAGCAGCCTCTTCCCTGACTGATCCACTCCCACAAAGTCTCTTTGTTCAGCTGGTAAAAAATACACAATATTTCATGTTAACACAACAATGGCGGCTAAGAGTAAGTGACACATTTAGCAATTTCCTAGAACAATTTATGAGGAAGCCTGTTTCCTTTCTTAAATATTTGGTGAGTAGGCAATTGCATATCAATGGAAAGCATTAGGAGTGTCTGAAATTCATTATTTCAAAATTAATATATCCAGGCCAATCATACATCACATCAGAATCATGGCACGCAGGTAATGTCCACAGTAACAGTGTTGTTACCTGTCTTTTTCTTGCCCTTCTGGCCTGGGACTGTCTCTGTGAATTCATGGGCTTTGCTCATCAGCATGGCCAACGTTGCATTGTGGGCCCTGAACAGATCAACCACCTCGTGAAGCGCCACGTCTGTTATCAGGTCACAGCTCACCACCAGGACGTCCGTCTGGAGAGGGAGGATGAAGACAAAGGGAGTGAAGTGAGACTGACATCCAGACTATTTACTTACAAAATGACCGTAAAATACTGGAAGTCTCAAGCTTTCAAACAGAAAGTTCTGGCTCGTCTTCTATTTTGGAACGAAACCTTCCCACCTGTTGTGAATTTGCAGACATTTCCAATGTCTCCCCATAAAAACACAGAAATGTATAAGATATAGTTAGAAGGGCAAGTCATGTTTACAAAGTGAGGTTTCCTCACTCACGAAAGTCGTCCCAGCACGCACGTAGACTACACATAAATATATGTGGCGACAATGCTCCACATAAACACCTCAGGACACGAGAGCCTGAACTGTGTTATTTTCAATATTCCCAACAGAAATTGGCTCACGAGCAGGATTCAGAGACAGACATAGACAGAGGAAAATGAAGAAATAACAGTTTTTGGTTGACAGCGAGCTCCTCCTCGCCAGCACTGCTTGTGTACCAGCCAAACCGCTATCATTGTTTTAAGAATGCGTCCGTTTCTAATCATCAGATTCAATTCTTGTTTTAAAGGGTTGCATGATAAAAAACTAAAAGTTGAAAGTTGCCTATTGTGATATGTACAGTGACATCAAAGTGATGAATGCAAATAAATAACTTAAAATAAAAATGTGTGACATTAAATGATGAATGAAGTTCCCAACAACAGAAAACCGGCTTACATGATAGGAGCAAACAATAGTTTGTCACTATTTAACTATTGTTTTGACCAAACAGGACCAATGTAAAAACAACTTGAGCAGAACAATAAAACACTTGACTTTTGGAAATGTTGCACTATTTGAACTACTTTGATAGTACATAAAGTAAATTAAAGTACATTAAAGTATATTGGTGGTAGAACCAGGCGCTATGACCTGAAACTTTTTTGGACTATTTTCCATTCATTGTTTTAAACACCGCTAAACCGACGACATATCTGACGAGTTTACTTTTCTTCCTGTGAGCGATCATATCTCTGAAAAAATAAGTGTGTAAAATAAGTCAAGGCCCCCTATGAATTTGCAAATATCAAAATATGCTTGAATTCATTTGTTTTCTATTCCCCTGGCAGGGACTGGCACAATATTCCATAAATAACTTCCTACCTCCCTCTTTCACCAAGAACAACAAGCCAGGCTGACTTTAAGCACCTTCCTCCTGAAATGATCCAAAAACAGCACGGCTCCAACATCATGATGCAAAGAAAACAAGGATCCCGGAGCTTGATTTTCCAAACTCAAAAGACAAAATATACTCTTACTTAAATGAAACCCTCCATCATTTGCTGAAGGACAGAGAAAGAATATACTTTAAGATTTTAAACCTCCAGAAAGGATTCCCATCACATCCTAAAACTCAAACTATGTTCAGCATTCCAGCTGAATAATAACATGTAAACCAATCTAGGTCTTAAACTGTATGTCAATACACAGCTTGGTAACTCCATAGGCTTATCACTTATCACATCACATATCACTACCACCAACGACAGGGAGCACAAAACAGACATCAATCCTATTAACTGGCCTCCATGGACGTTACATGTCTGCGTGTGTGTGTGTGTGTGTGTGTGTGTGTGTGTGTGTGTTTACATGTGGGTGCGGCCACATTTGTGTGTCTGTGTGCGGTATCCAACTGTCTGTCCTGTGATGAAGGCTGTCAGCATAAGAACTAATCCCACCATTAGCCCCAGCCGCCGTAATGACAGAGACATCTTTACTATGTCTGTAAAGGAGGGAAGAAGGGAAACAAGTGTGAGAGATGAAGGGGGGTGAAATATGGAAGATGGAAGATAAAAGGCATGAGCAAAAAAGGAAATCCACGACCCCTGTCAAAATTAAGAAAGAGAGGAACACTGGATGTATAATAAGGCAAAGATGGATGGAGGAAAGAGTGAAGAGAAACGGGATGATAAGAGGCAAAAAAATGCTTTCAAAACTTAATGTACTGTATTCAGTGTAATATATAGTGCATGTAACATTCATCTTAAAATATATCAGAAAACACAACCAACATGAAGAACAATTTTCTTAACTGATTTAACTTCTTGAAAATAACTACAAAAGATTAAAGTATTCACTTGATTTTGTAAGTAATGAACACTAAGGTTAAATGTTCCAAGAGCTGAGTTGAGCTGAGTGTGTGTGGAGAGGAGTGGTATCAGCGGGGTCAGGGGTCGTGGAGTTGACCGAGAGGTAACTCCAGCATAACCTGGTCGGGACCTGGCGACAGGAAGCTGCCGCGGCAAGGCTGGAGGTGTCTGCAGGAGATCTACTGACACTGAAACGAAAGGAGACCTTTCAACTCCCCTCTCCCTGTAACACACACACATGCAAGCCTGCACACATGCTCTGAACCAGAGCGCGCGCACACACACACACACACACGCTCTCTCTCCCTCTCAGGCGACAGCAGAGTGGAGTCAGCTGGGGAGGAGACAGAGACACTTTGGCCTTTCAACAGCCAGAATCTCTGGACAGGTCAGGACCACACACACTGATGTGCGGACACACACGCGGACACACACACGGACACACAATTTCGACCCACTTTACTCTGTATGCATGGGGATCGTGTCCATTTTGTCTTACCATCATCAAATAATATCTACACCAAGGAATTTTAAGTGTAGAAAGACTTACTAATAATATATTGGGGAAAAAAGTTAAAATGTTATATTTATTAGGAAATATGTTTAGCCTTAAAAAATAATGAAATAACTGTAAATAAACAGCCAGGTCTGCAGCTTTATGCAGAATTGTCTTGTTTTTGGTTGGCTGATGTGGGCGGGTTCAGTGGACTGTAACCTATCCCCATGTATAAACTGGCAAACTGCTCCCTATTTACACAGTCAAATTACATGTACGGAGAGAAGGAATAAATAAATGAACTGGCCATGTATTTTAAGGGAGTCTGAACATTTTGTCAAACTCTCAGATGGTATGGCGTGCGAGAGTGAAAGAGTCTCTCCTGGACTTACTCGTGGACGCGTCGCGAGAACTGAACACTATGTTCCAAGATGGCTGCCATTAAAGTCATACAATCGTCTCATTTTTCCCGCCCTTAGCATATATTAAAGCAGTGCATTTCCTACACCGTCCGATCCTTTGTGTATGCTTTTAACATTAACGGTGCCCAAACCGTGGCTTATCAAAACATTATGTGGACTAGAATATGTAAACTAGTGTGTGTCACGGGAAGGGAGAAAAGGGTGGATGGTGTTTGGAGGAGAGCTGGGTCCATCTCCAAATGAAAAGCCTAGGCTCCATCTCTCACTCGGATCTCTCTCCTCACCTTTTGTCTTGCATCTTACACGCTGACTAACAAATGTAGACCGAAGGTGAACCTACATGCTGTTCCCCCAGCCTGCATGCACTCACTTCTGCCAGGTGATTAAGCCTGAACGATAATACAAAACGTCAAAGAGGCTTTAAGCAGACAAAGCAAAAAGTGCATGCCAAGTACTTCTTTCAATGGTTGGGCTTATTGTGAAAGACCCAAGTAATAAGCAGGCACATCCCTCAACTTTTGTGTAACTCAGCAGTTTGAAGAGGGAACAAAATAAAATATGCTGCTTGTAATCTCTCTTTTCAATAATCAAGAGGAATGACCTACTCTGCTCACCCGCAGTGCACACTGATTCCTGTAAGTATTTCGTTTGATAGGTTACACCAAATCCCCTCATGGGAGGGTGTTTGTGCAAAGAGATGAGTGAGTGTGTGTGTCAATACTGTACTCATGCATCAGTTTGACAGTTTGAGTAATCTCTGTGCTGGGATTTGGCAAGCCGTGGTTACGGTTCCTCACTCATCACCCTCCAGTGTGCGAGTGTGTGTAACTCAATGCCTCTAATCGAGCCCACTGCTCAAAGGATTAGGGACTCGACTATTCTCAACGGGAGCATGCTGGAGCTGGTCCTGTTAAAGTGTGAGTGCGTGCGTTTATACTATGGATACATCTATCAAAAACCTCTTGAGCAAAGAGAATAAAAAAAAGTATCTGTACAGACGCATTCAAATGCCAGAGGAAAAAAAGATGAACATTAAACTCACTTGTCACAACAAATTCAGCATTTTAAGTGTTTCATGTATCCGTTTACAAAAGCAAAGCCGACTGCTTTTTCAATCGGAATTCGTTGTGAACAAATGTAATGAGCTGCGGTGGCAGAGCTCTTACAGCTTCAAGGGTACGCTTAGCGTGCCACGCTCGAAATAGTGAAGTTTCGGACTGCTTGTGAATTCTGTTAGGTCTTTTTTTGGGGGATGTCACTGCAGAGAAGAGAACTTCACTTTTTCAATAAAAAAAGACCACACATGCTATTCTCTTCTTTCTTTGCCATTGTTTCAGACAGACATGGACCTTGATTTACATCATTTAGCCTTATTTACCTTCCTGCGTGGATATTGATTGAGCCATGTCAAGCAATATCAAATAGAAAAAGCATCCACGGGTTGAGTTTATTGAAGATTGGGCAGGCTGAATTAATTCTTCATTCACAAAGCCCCACAGTTGTGGGTAGTTTGTATGTCTCTCTTTTTACTGTTGCGTTTCACACAAACTATTTTTGGTTGTATTTGTAAACGGTTTCAGAATCGTAGAGGATGGGAAATGATTGGTAGATCAATATTTCCCTCCACCTCTAGAAATTGTAGAGAAACCAAACAGGAAGCAGTAATTACAGTATAAAGTATAAAGTGCAGCCTTCTATATACTCAACGTTACTTAGCCGACCCTAAGCAATCACTGATAGCCCAACATTAAACAAATATGTCTTCATGGTCTCTGGGGGTCAGTCAAAGAGGGACGACATTTACCCGACCATACCCAAACACAAATGTTGCCCAGATGTGCATGACTACAGGATGAGAATAAATGGTCCGCTGGGTAAACTGGCAGCACGGGGAGTTTGGGTCTTAACCATGACCTCATCTGCTTAGAGAGAATTGGATGAAGGGAAGGATGGTGGGATCAGCAGGCAGGATACAGAAGGGGGTCTGTAAATTGGGGTTGGGGGGGGTCATGGATGCCACGTCGGCATGTGTAAATACATGTGGCTGCGCATGTTTATGTGTATTTTAAAAAGGAGAAATGAGGCACTTCAGCAGCCTTGACCATTCGGGGGAGGGAAAGTCACGGATCAGTGGTCACCCAGCAGTACACCGCTCGCCCACCTAAACCTCCCCCCCAATCTTTGTCATTCCCTCCCCCCAACTTCTCTTGCAATTGTTTTTAGAGGGTCGACATTACAGAAGAAAACTGGTTCACAAAACAATGCCATTGTTGAGTGTATAATGAAGTGTTGGCTCTCCCCTTCCACCACATAATAAAGCAGTCTTCACTTGTTCATTAACAACAACTTAACTTATATTTTATTGCTCAAATTCAGGTCGTAATGAGTAAACCATAATAATTAACAACGCTGGAAGACTTTGGAGAGACTGGGCTTATTTTCAGTAATTCACTAAAGTCTATTTTCAGGTCAGAGGGATGAGTGGGGGAAACTCAAAGTGATGGAGGTGCGTGCATGTATGTATGCTTTTGAATTTAAAAACTGTTCACAGATGGTACACAGGCATGCTACACTCCGAAGCGGTGCATGGTCTGTATACACAAAGACACACACACACACACACACACACACACACACACACACACACACACACACACACACACACACACACACACACACACACACACACACACACACACACACACACACACACACACACACACACACACACACACACACACACACACACACACACACACACACACACACACACACACACACACACACACACACACACACCTTGATCTTCGGCTGGATTTGTCTGAGCGCGTCTGCGGTGCCCATGTCTCCGTCTTCTTGGTTGCTAACCACATCCAGTTTCATCTTCACGTCCTTCAACCTCGGGTCTGTGCTCATCATCTTGTTGACCTCTTTGGTGGTGATCACGATCACCTCTGGAAACACAGTTCACAGAAGATAAGTCGTAGACCTCAGTCGATAGCTGCCACAATGTCAAGACAACTCTGCAGTGCTCCATGATGTTCTTTTAAGTTAAGGGCTCCTTTCTGCTCATAAGCTTTGCATCATTTCGTCTAAAATTATCTTTTTTCTCACTGAAATTCATAACATCGTCAGAAAGCAATAAAACACATAATGTTGCACACTAAAGTCTTATATATATAATATATTTGCTCCTAAAACAAAAACACATCTTTGTGATAGTTATGATATTTCTTAAAAACTTCCCTCAACTTCTATTTAAGGGAAAAATGAATGAGAGAGGCCATCTGGACCATCAGTATTAGGTGAACCTGAATGTTAATTTTTGCTCATACCGATCTGACGTTTTCTGCAAAGAACACCACGTATGATGTCTATTTGCATATAATACATCCTAAACTTTAACTCAGGCTAAGACCACTACTCCCTTTTATTTATAAAGTTGGTGATAACATTAACAGACCACTTTATACATTTGGAACATTGCAGAGTCCGTCTGGTGTAATTTGCTTTGTCTGCATAAAATGTTTTCTACCGGGCATTTGTTCCCTCTAGCTGTGTCAGCCTAGTAAAAACAAAATTGCAGGGCTTTGGCTAGCTGGCTGCACACAGTAAACTGCTGGCCACACAGGATGATTATGTATAGAAAGCTAGTTTTATTTAGGGTAGTGAGGACCTACAGGCTTTTATAACAAACAGCTCTGTTTACTGGCAAGAGAAGCACACTGCAACAAATCCCTTTATAAGCCCACAGTTTCTGGACCCACTGCATGCTGCAGCACAAGAGGCAAAAAAGGAGACTGTAAATCGAGACAGGAAATGCACACCTGACACTGGTTGATGATGTGATGACAAGCTGGTGAAATTATGACTGGAAAAAGCAGCACAGTTGTAAACTTCTTTAATGCAGTGGAAGGAGCAAAGTTGCTGGGGGCCAGAGACCAAACAGAAAAGCTACCATTGACCATGAATGGAATGAAGAACTACAATTTGGTATTGCAATTAAAATGTCCCAGTTTCAAAGAAGGTGCATCACGTTCTTTAATTAGCCATTTTCTTTTAATTTCAGCCAATTGTAACTCATTTTGTAATCTCATAATTTACAGTCCAAACGTTGTAGTCTCTTTCATGAGAACATCCGGCACAATAAATTAGTTATAGTCTGTAGCACTGTAGTTAGTAGTTCCTTGGCTTTAATAGCTACAATGAATGCCAAATGCAATTTAAATGTATTTTTCAATCACAGATGATATGAAGTTCTTGGTAATTAAAATAAAATATTAAAGTTTGTATAATCTTCTCAGTCAATCGGTCTGTGTTATATCACAGGGAAATGATTAAGTGGAATAATATCAGGTTTTCACTTCAGCATCTCAGAAAAAATTGCTCTCTAAAAAAAAAATAAGCTTTTAAACCAGTAACTTTACCTACACACTACTAGAGCGTTTTCTTTTAATGCTCAACCCCACTAAAATCAACATGGCAGGATAGTAAGAGGAGCGGCCATTTGTATGAACTGTAGGTTCATAGTGGGTCTATCTCTGCCTTTCTCCCCACCGCTCTGGAGAAGATCAAGCTTTTTTTTTTTTCTTACGACAACATTTTACACTGACTTGTGTTGTCACCATAACAAATAACAACAATCACCATTTTTGTTTTGTTTTTGTACTTGTCAAATGACCAGGAAAAACAGTTCAATGTCTGTTCTACTCCTCTTCTGTTTCTATGGTTTAAAATGAAAAAAGTTATAGTCCTTGTGTGAATAGGAGGTAATCATTTCTCCACAAGTTCCTCTTTCTCCACATTAATGCTGAAATGAAGTTTACACATTTTTTGTTCCAGGTTTTCCAAAACGGCCACATAAACGTACAGTTGAAGTACTGGCTTTATCTTTGCTTCTTTACATTTTATGTGGAAACCCACCAAAAATGCCAATGCTCCCCTGTAACACTTTCCGACCCTGTCACAGAGTCTGGATGGAGGGCTAACAGCTGATGTGAGGCCACAAGCATCCGATCCAAATGTTCCATTATCAGACCTAAAATGTATCTTTTATCTTTTAAAGGATAAAATACAAATTCTGCTCAAATTCCATGATGGTGACAAAAAGTAAGACTGAAAGAGAAACACTTATTATTTGTTGTCTATTTTAATTTCTTTAAATTGATTTAAGGCCCTGCACACTGACAGAGGTGTTTTCAATCACTCTGGCTGATTAGACCTCTGGTCAGGTTGATGGAGGGCAGGTCAATAAAGACATCCGGCTCTAAATGGTGCAACAACAGTAAAAAGGACAGTGAGGTAGATGTCAATCAATCCAGCACTGTGTGTGTACACACACACAGTCCTGAGAAGAAGACTAATTGGGCAACAGCATTTCTAATTGAGTATTTTTTATGGCATAGTGACATTTTTCTTAGATCTGCTGAGAACATGATTCTTCTCATAGTATTTATTAGTAATGGCAGCAGTAATTGAGGCAGGTGTAGCAGTAATAGGGATATCAGATGTAGTGGTTTCAGTAGAAGTACTTTGAGCGCTCACCTTCAAAGCCCACCCTCTCCAGCAGGTTCAGCGGGTACCAAATGAGGGGCTTGTTGCCGACAGGCAGCATTGGTTTGGGGGTGTTGTACGTTAGATCCGGCATGCGAGAACCCCCACCAGCCGCCATCAACACCGCCTGGAGCTCCATGATGTTCGCTGGGGAAAGCTAACAGAGGGACAAACCGAGGTTAACATATACAATCATAATCATATAAACTGACAACTCAGATCAATATGTGTTCATGTGTATTCATATAGAGGCTTGCATGTGCCTAAGTGGCCTTGTGACACTGTTGATGAGGCAGCTCTGAGGTTCAGTAGTTTACCAAAACGTATGACACCTGTTGGTAATGAATAAGTATTGATGGTGACATAGCACTGAAGCTTAATTACTAATGCACACGGAAGAAGTTGCCAACTGTTTTGTTTCTCTACATTTACATAGACAATCAAAAACACAAAAGGGCACACTCTCTAAAAGTATGCAATTGTTTTTATTTCTTCAACACAGCATGTATGCATAACACATTTTAATACAACACTAATCACAAACGGTTTACAGTGCACGCATACTTATTGCATACATGTCACATTAATCATTTATTTCTCCGTTATGTCCAAAGTTAGACCGGGGTCATCATTTATTGTCACTTTATGCTGAATCTACAAAAAGGCGCACGAACACAGCGGTGTGACTCACGCGGACTCGCTCAGTGGTTGAACATCCAAGTCTAAATGTAACGTTACCTGTCAGAGATCCCTGTTGATCTGCAGCCGCTTGAAATGACAGCAGCGGGTCAGACTCGTGTATTGAAGTCGGTCACTGTTGTTAGCACTGAGCTAACGAGGAGCACCGAGCAGCGGACGATGCCAATGCTGCAACGACGGCTCACGAGCAGCTGGTCTCGGGCTCTGAACAGCGAACACCCGCTCGGGTGAGCGTCGGTGGCAGAAGTTAAATTACTCGTTCAAATATTTGACTGAGCTTACGTTAAAAAAAAAACGAGCTAGTAGTTAGCATCGAATGATGACACCTGGTGTGTTTCAGTGAAATGAGTCCGTGTAGGAAACTACTTCCTCCGTCAAGTGGTTCCTACAGAGAAGTGATCTAGTTGCACTTTAGATGCCAATAGGCAACAACTTCATATTCCAAAATAGTGAAAATGTGTCTTTGCTTGCAATCGATGGTGTAATAAATAGCATCACAAAATACAGTGTAAAACTGTAATTACCCAAAGTCAAGAAAATATACTTAAAGTAAAGTAAAAAAGTACTCATTTGGCAAATTGGTGTCATATTATTGGATCATTATGAAGGTAAAGTCTCAATCGGTAAAGTAGTCCTTATTATATATAGTAAAGTATTAACTGAACTATCATCTGTTTACACAACCACACAAGAAATGAACCATAATAACAACAACAAACAATATTACTGCTACTACAACTATTAATAATCATAATACTACAAAAGGTGTTGACTAAACATGGAGTCATTGACAGGGTTCATGCATAAGTTGATGTTATTAATGGTGATAACCTTTTTATAAGTCACGTTTCTGATAATCTGACAGTTGCTGAAACTGAGTGACTACTTTGAAATACACATGCACATTTTTTGTCCACTTGACCATAACTAATTCCTTGCGTACACACACGCACACACACGCACGCACGCATCCAGGCTGGCACACACACACACACACACACACACACACACACACACACACACACACGCGGTGGTGTGAGCCGATTAGCAGCCAGAAGCCACCCAGCTCCTCCAGACTTCAAGCTTGAAAACTCCCAATTCACACAGCTGAGACGTAACAGCAAATTGAGCCCGGGGAATGTGGCTTTGGTTTTGTTTGCTCTGGCCAGGAGATGAGCTTGACTGCTCGTTGCTGCTTGCGCAAAACCAGAAGAGTGAGAGAAAGGAGGGATGAAGGAGACAGAGAAGAAGTGAAGAGACAAACAAGCATGTCAGTCTGTTGTTGCCTGAAGGCCAGAATAATGGAATAAGATAATAGTGGAAGGAGGAAGCCTGGAGGGTTGAAATGTTGGAGAAGAAGAGAAAGGAAGTGAAAAAAGGTTAAATACAGGTTCCTGGGAAAAGGGGGTCCTTATAAGTAATGAGGAGAAAAGAGTCAGAGGTGAGAAGAGCTAAGGAGAAGGGAAACAGCTGGGAGAGGAGTGATCGAAGAAAGAAGGAGAAAGAAACAGACGTGGAGATTAAAAAAAACACTGAGACATAGAGGGTTTTATAGATGTCACAAACGGTGCTCATACTCCTCACATTTTGGTCATTGATGTGTGTCCAGTTGATAATGTTACCCCGAAAGAGTTAAGTCATACATTAGTTAGACACATGCTCAGCTTGAGTTTTTGTTTTTAGCAGTGAAGGCATAGCTCAATATGGGGGTGTAGTAATGTCTGCACCAATAAGATAGTGATGCATCCTCTTTTTAGCAGTAAGTCATAGACTGATGTGTGTGTGTAAACAACACCATGCACTGGAGGAAGAACAGATGTGTTACAGCTAAAAAAAGTTAAAAACTAATGGTAAAAAAAAGCAGCGGAAGCCAAGATGTCCTGGATCAAGCTCATAAAACATCTATTTTCCACATTTTTATTAGACCCTCCTTGCCTGTCTTTCAAAACACACACCTTCAGTTTGTATTGCAGGCTTTCTGCATTACCAACATGTGGTCCTAAAGCCAAAACTCAGATAACTTCTTTATTTTCTCAGACTTGAAGCTCTGTATTGGCAACTGGAGAAATATACAAATGTTTTCATGGCTCCATAGTAAATTGATCGTTACCCGTTAAATCAGTATATTCTTCAGTAAATGTTCTGCTTTTTGTTTGAAACATGAAATAACTCTAAAACATGTTGTTTTTCTGTCACATTGTTTGGATTATCTTAATATATTTTCAAAGCAATTCTTGATTAACTTATTTATTTATGTGTGATGTTTGGACAGTCTTTTGTCACTCACTAGACATAAACGTGATTGAAGGAGGATTAAACACACTAACTTCAAGCCATCTAATGGAAAATGACGATATACTGTTTACCTTATTAGAAGACGGTGACAAAACGTCATCTCCCAATGGAACTTAACAAAATTGACTTTCTTTTTAAGTCCTTTTAGTTAAAATGTGTTATAATCAAATACGAAAGCATGTATCTGACAAATACTGGTATTTTAAAATAACTTTCTATTAAATTTCAATGCAACAGGTATTACTTTCCAATATGTTCAATCAACTAAAGGTCCTCCATGTTTTACTGTGTTTTCCTCTTTACCCGCCCAGTTTACAAGGGTGTTGTCAGTGTGCAGGTGGATCCCTCTCTCTTCATAAAAAGGGGGATCTGGCAAAAAAAAAGAAGCGAAGATCCAATAAAAGTCAACCTAAAAACCACTAACACTCACAGAGATTACGGCTTGTCTGGTTTACCACAGAGCGCTGATGTGTGCAAGACATTCCACATAACTTAACTGGACAACTGGGCCGCGGTTTACCGGTGTCAAAGAAAAAAGAGGCCATGCCAGCAAATGCTGCCACAGTATCATCCTTTTAAGTCTTGTCCTGCACATAGCATGTTCATTATAACAAGAGAATTGATTGTTATCAAGGTTTTTTTCTCCCTTTTCTGTGGGAAATTAGAAAGAAAAAAAAAGAGCTGAGAATGAGGGTGAGAGCCTTCACAGGCAATTGAAAATCCACTGATCCCTTGTGTTTTGCATATCGTCAAAGCCCTGCTAATTTCTCAAATAAAGACATCCGTCTCAGCAGTGAGTGTGTGTGTGGGGGGGATGGGGGGGGGGGGGGGATGAAAAAGACACAAACACAGAATGCCACAGCTCTGAGATGGAAACAGATGGAGATAGGCATGAGAGCAGACTCAGAGACAACTGTGCAGGTCTCGTCACAGAGTGACTTGAAATGGAGCCCTAAGATTTCCCTCTGATTTCCTCCACCCTCCTTGGCCCCGTTGCTGCATCTTGTAAATCATTCTCAATTCACTGAAACAAGCCAGTTGGATTAGCTTGGTTGAGATCATAAACATTTGCAGCGCAGACCACCCAGGGAGAGAGCACTGCCAAGGCAAGAGAGTGTGTGTGTGTGTGTGTGTGTGTGTGTGCGTGTGTGTGTGTGTGTGTGTGTGTGTGTGTGTGTGTGTGTGTGTGTGTGTGTGTGCGTGCAAAGCCTCCCTTCGAGTTTAGAGGTGGGCACTGCAGCACACACACACTCAAATGTGGTCTCACTCATCCGCACTACACATACACACATACACAACACATACACACATACACACATACACACATACTGTGGTTTGTGTTTGCGCCACTTCCAGGACCAGTGAACTGTGGGGCCCTCACCGCTGCTGTGGAAACCAAAACAGGTTCGTTCCACCAATGTCAGAGATTAACACACACAAGATAAAGATGTCTCACTGCACTGCTGCTGAACAATGCTGCAGATATTTCTTTTGTTCTGGTACATGTATATGCTTTTAATTACAGTGAATGTATTTTCCTTCATTGTTTATGGAGATACAGCTTTTTGTTTTATAATTTTATCACAAAATACGGGTCCCAAACACCCAAAAACACAATGGATTGTGTACCGTAACTCCTCGAAACCAGCTGCAAAATGTTAAGTGTCATCGACCCAAACAACTGTGATACAAAGCATGTTTTCCAAGGGCTTTCACAAATAAATGCTTTTTCGTTTTCTTCCAAAAGTTCAATAGTCTGCGTCACCAGACCTTGAAATTCATTATTTTTCACTCGAACACAGAGTAATTCTTCTCTTGTTTCTCTCCACATGCAACAGGGATCGGAGAGCCAAGTTGGTGTCAGAACCAGGAAATATCTGGGTTGGGTTTTGAGGAGTCAGAGAGGGAAAAGCTGGGCAACTCCCTGCCGCAAGGCGCTGGCACTTTTCTCTGTGAAATGCTTGTCTGTTGAGTGACTTTATAACTGCGTGCGTCGTCTTTTCATTTAACTTCCTCTCTGTGTTCTCTCTGTTTCTCTGTCCATTAATTTGTATGTTACCGGCCAGTATTCTCCAGAAAGAGTTGGGGTCATCTTGTGTTCGACGACGGCACATATGACGGCAGAGTCGAACGTGTGGGGTTAAAAAAATGTATAATTGACAACCCATTTCTGGCCAAATGGGTTGTCATCATATAATCAGGCGTGTCCTTCTCTGTAGTAAATGTCTGGTTTTATATGTGTGTGCCTAATGCAGATTTAAGTGCTGTTGCTTTATTGATGTATTTCCCAATGTGAAAGGTTTGTCGAAGGGAAAGAAAAATATATGGAATAAGGAACATAAGGAACAATATACAATATATAATGGAAGTAATAAAGAAAAGAAAAAATATAAGTTAGAGAAAGGAATCCCATCGTGGTTTGACCACACATTTCAACAGCAGCGCCCCTATGTCCCGTGTGTGTGTGTGTGTGTGTGTGTGTGTGTGTGTGTGTGTGTGTGCACTGTGTGGTTGAAGGACCTCCCAGTCAGTGGACAGTCTGTAAGACAGAACGTGACCACAGACAGACACATGCAGACACAGACAAACTAAGAGACGGGCTTTGTACATGGCGATATTAAACATAAAAAATGTTGCATTAAACATGTCTTTGCTTTGGGAAATGACAACTCCAGGCATTGTTCCGAATATTTTTTTTTAAATAAAGCATATCCATGACAGTGCTGAGTTGTTGAGGGCCTTTCAATGAAATTGCGCTACAGGAATGACGTTATCAAGCCTGCTTTGTCACAATCTGATGTGACACATGCAGTTCATATTATTCTGTGGTAATAACAACTTTCCTTCAGTGGATTTATCAGATAAATATCGCACACAGTCAGTGGTAGTAATGTTTTTAGTTTTGATAAAATGATGAACAAAAAAAACAATAATTCACTTGATAACAAGAACATTTTTTGCAAAACCATGATACAAAACCATGATACACTTGAATAAAAAATGAGGGCATCGTCGTAAAGCTTAAGTGTTTAAAAATAAATAACAAATAAAGGGCTGCTAGGATTAACATTTTGACACAAAGTCAACATCTGACTCGTCTAAACACCTAAGAAGACTAAAAGCACAAATTCAGAATGATTTGGAAAATTACTTCTCTCTCCTTTTGAAATGGTTCAAGCGGTAACTCAGCAATGGGTTTCGATCTTATTATGTATAAACCATGTTTGATCTCTTTCTATCTGGTGGCCTAATGTGTAGTTCAACTTTCCTACACACACACACACACACAGAGAGACAGACATGCACACACAGACACGCATACAGACACGCACACATGCACATACACTTGGGATGAAAAAACAAAATCTTCTTTTCAACCAAAATAAATGTTTATGACATTCCAAACATTTTGTGTGTGAGGCAGTATGTGTGGTCCTGTCCGCACCTAGCATGAGGTTTGAGGTTAAGGTGTTTGTCTGCTGGCGTGTGAGCTGTGTGTGTGTGTGTGTGTGTGTGTGTGTGCATATCAGTGATGTCTCTGTGTGTGTGTGTTAGAGAGGGAGAGGAACACCCATGAGAGAAAGAGATAGAGAAAAAATAATAAAACAGGGCAATTAGTTGTTTGGGAACACTGTGACACAGGGCTGAGTTCAGATACAGATGCTGAGGGCAGGTAATGCAGTAGGTCGTTTGCTGGAGCAGCAGAACCATTGGATATGGCACCAAATTATGATAGAAACACAAATGTACAGACACAAAACTGCAACCAAAAAGGCTAAAAAATCATAAAAAGAAGATATTTTGCATTCTGAAGAGCTACTCTTCACTGTATGTGACAGAGATTGCTTTAATACTGCCAAATAATCAAACATTACCAATATTTTAAGTAGTGCCATGTTATAAAAAGTACTAATTGTAGTCATATAGACAAGAATATTAAAGGAACACTGACATTTAATTGACTGATGATGGACAGGTTTTTCCATGAACTGTTCTCACATGTTTTCTCACATGTAGTGACGCATGCCAAAATGACCTAAATGCTTACATGAAAACCTTGTGAATATTTTTAGTAAATATGTGCCTTGTTCCAAAACTGGTTGGCCGACAGCAGCTGTATTATATGCTGATATATTTTAACAATGGGAGTCCAAAGATTACATATAGGATTGGACCAAAGGTCTGCGACTGCTGGCCATTAAAAGGAAAACTCATCTTTACATCTGCCATGAAATTAAAAGTGATGACTTTTGGAACAAACATCGGAGAACTAAAGCTTGGACGGACACACAGCCACTGGCCAGTGTTTGTTTTCTGTGATACTTATTTGGAATTAATGGAGATGTATTTAAAATAGTCTCAGCTTGAGGTCCACTTACAGCTTTTGACCTCTCAAATGTGTTCATCAGCAGGTGAAAGTTGCTTTGCTGTCATGCAACTCTACACGTATAGAGCTGAATATCAGAAAGTGTCACAACTCCAGATAACAAACAACGGCTCGACAATGCACTGCCCATCAACTATCATCCAACATGTGGAAATAAACTGAAGACATAAATGGGTTAAGTACTTCAGTAAATCAAAAATAATTATACACTGGCCATGTGTATCTTCATTTTCTTGTTTTGGCATATTTTTTAACATACTCATGCTATAAAAACAACAATAAGCCAGTCCCAATAACACTCAGTAACAAAAAGCAGACAATGACTTTCCAGTATTTTATTAATCTCTGTGATATTTCCCTGAAGGGCCGTAATACCAGTTACTGTAAAATACATGGAAACAGCATTGAGAGACCAACAAGCAAACAGCACGACACACACACGTACGCGGCATAATCACACGCACATGACCACACACACTTTTGTTGAGGACACTCAAATGATAATACAAATAATATCTCTAGTAATCATTATTTTTGGCATAATTTGTAATTTGCTCAATGTGACCCAGGGTTTGCTGTTTTATGCTATGAATTCAATTTTATTTGTGTTTTAACTGGATTTATTTTGGCTGCTGCAGGAGGATTTGAGTTGTTCTTCAGCACCACCCGCCGTCAAGGCCAATACGTGGAGTAAGTGTCCGCTCTTTCACCTCGTATTTATTTGTGGCTAAAAGATGTGTGTTTCTGAATCCTTCCACTAACTGGATGACAATGTCGGTCAGTCTGTTGTTTGGTCAGTTAACCACTTTGGTTCAGACTGAAATATCTAAACAACCGTTGGGTGGTTTTCAGTGAGATGCTGTGCAGACATTCATGGTGCCCAAACAATAGAACCATATGACTATGGTAATACACTGACTTTTCCTAACATGTCATCGTCAGGTCAGAATTTAGTTATGTGCTAAAGGTTGGAGACCAAGTCTACGTATCTTAAGCCCACAGCTATATCATATATCTATAACACACACGGAGGCATAGCAATATGTGTCAATCTGCGTGCCCTAAAGACAGTGAGAGGCCAAGGGAGGAAAGAATAACATCAAAATGACTTATTGTTTATTGTGAAGTATATTTTGAGTCGGAGGCTGAGTATCATTTCAGGGGTTTATGTATCAAAAAGAAGATGCGTGCATAATTATGCATGCACGCACACACACACTGATGTACGCGTCTGCTCCAGATGTTGAGAGTATTCTGTTTCAGTGAAGGTAGTGCAGCCTCACATCGGAGAGGAGATAAATCACAGCCCCTGGACAGCAGTGAAGACACTTTTAGAGGCATTTGTAAACCCACCGCGTTCACTTTGTTCCCCAATGGCAATATTCACAGATGCTGTTCTGAATGACACTCATGAGCAGGACAGGAGTAGTCATACATAGAGCCAATTGTTTGCAATGCTACCCATCACATTTTATTTCCTTCTCTGGAGGAGATGACATGGAAATGTTGCACCATAAGTTGGGAGTGAGAACTTGTTGCTGAAAAGATGCTCATGATGTGTCTGAAAGTCAAAGCATTAAAAGACATAATATGCAACATTTTCCACCGATGCGAGAGCACAACTGAGCTACTGTTTTAAAATTCCACACGTGTTGTATAGACAGTGGTTACCAACCTTTTTGACTCTGAAAATAAATGTCTCCCTGTGACCCCGAATAACAGGTTTTCGCTTGGGGGGTCCCAATATCCTGTTAAAATTAAAGATATTATGTTTGAGTTTGGTTGTTCAATATTAGGTTTGGCTCCAACTGTATCTATGTGATAATACTTTATATGCCATTTAAGGGTTTTAACCTGGCTCTCAACCATAACATTTCCCAGGTTTCCAAACATGTAGTACTCCAACATAACCAGCTGGAAATGCAGTATTTTTCACAGTACTACTGTAAATGATGAAGTGTATATTACTGTAAGACAATATTGATTGTATGGCGAATGAAGAGATAGATAATTAATTACAACAACTGTGGAGTTGTATTTAACTAATGATACGAGGAAGCTGAGGTCGTACACACCCATCATGGTTATTACACTATAATTAATAAATTAATCTTATCCCTGTAAAACCCCACTGGGTGCTGTCATTCATGGCCACAAAGTTCAATTGTATCAGTGTGACACAAGAAAAAGAAAATGTCACTCTTCTGACTACATGTGTTCTTATTCTTCTCTTCTACCCAACATCCGAGATCTAAAACATGTCTGCCTCCGTTGGATATGATATGAGACACTGGTGGAATAGCCTCAGACCTTCATTCATGTGGGGGATCCAAAATCACCATTGTGGTTATGTGAATAAAAGTAGTTTCCTGGCCTTGACAACTCATATAGTTGTTTCTCCTCTCATCTTGATGTGGAGCCTTTTTGAACAGAGGAGGTGTCATCAATCATATATTGAAATGTGGTCTCTCTCTCTCTCTTTTTCTCTCTCTTTCTCTCTCTCTCTGTCTTCTCTCTCTCTCTCATACACACTGATGCACAAATGTATGTGGTCTCAGAGTAAAATGAAACAAAAAGATTAATAGAAAGAAACTGGACATTTCAGTATGTTGAGTATGCGATACTTTAGAATATCAATGCTAAGCTATATGTTAAGAACTCCAGGGGTAGTATGTCTGATTAAAGTTTATAATAAAGATGAAAGTGGATTGAAGGCTGAGCACTCTTTCTCAATCCACCCACCAGGAGGCCTTTTAATACTTAAATAAGTAATTCCAAAGTCATCAGGAAATACTGTTAAGGATATGGACATAAAACTCTGCAGTTGGCCTCTGAAGGAAAGTGAATGAGCACCATCTGCTGGTCCGATGGATGCATTGTCCTCAGTTTGGTGGAGCGTGACCAAAAACAGATGTTGTCAATAGCCATGTGGATACTGGGGAAAAGTGATGGTAAGCGCTAAAATGGGCTAGAAGAACATAACTCAGGGCATTTTAGCCACCTTGCAAGCACCACTGTGCACATTGTTTTTCATGTTGGATTATACAAATTTTATAGAACCTTTTCAAAGTTGAAGCATTCATTGTGCATCGTGTGAGGAGCTGATAGAATACAGAATCCGGTGCAACTAAATCTTTCTGTAGGCCTTGTAGGAGTCATTATACACAACACCAGATTTTAACATAACTCCTTAGCTCCAATTGGACTGCCCAAAAATGTAATGAATCAGACAAAACCCCCTTTATGTCCCATTTAGTCTTGCTGTGCATGTTTGAGCTGGGCTGCAGCGTGGAAACTTGCGGCTCAATTATTAAAAGTGCGTGCTGTCTGCTCCGAGGGGGAGATATTCTCTGGACATGATGTGACTGACCTTGTTGCTTTCAACCCATTCACACTCCCGCCCTGCTTCACTGGTGGATGTCACAGTGTCACCCACAGGGATGAGGGAGAGGGAGAAAGAGAGAGGTGGACGATAGACATTCCTACACTGGTTGCTACTTACAAGTTCTGCATTTACACACACACACACACACACACACACACACAATGCCCCCCCAAACACACACGCACAGCAAGTCACAGCATCCTCACGTATAGATCTCTGGCAAAGCCAAAGCGATGCAACTGCTACTCCATTGTCGAACCCCTTAACTCCCTCCCTCTCCCACTCTTTCCCCCTCACTCCCCAATATCTAACCCAATCCCTGCTCGCTGGCCCCGCTCTTTTCTCCTGGTTGTCATGGAGACGGCTAACAAAGCCATCACTTTTACCAATTTCCTCAGAGACAGGTGCTGGCACAATGACTGCTTCCTCGCCGACTGAAAGGGGAAGGGGCAAGAGGGGTCCATGGGAACTCCAGGCGGACACTCTGAGGGCTGTCCAAGTGTCCTCCTCCCCAGGCCTTGCCGAGAAAAGAAGGCTAATTTGTTGTCCCTGTTTTCCCAGGGAGGGGGGATGCAGGAGGAAGGAGGAGGGGGGAGAGCAAAAGAGACTGGGGGTGGGAAGGAGGGCGAGCGAGGCAGAGAGAGAGAGAGAGAGAGAGAGAGAGAGTGTGTGTGTGTGTGTGTGTGTATGCAAAGGGGTGTCTACCAGTTTTCAAAACAGACCGCCTAATATCAGTCTCCTCTCGCTTTCTCCTGCCAATGGGTGGCAAGGTCCTCCTTTCTCCCCTTGTTCCTTCATCTCCTCTTGCTTCTCCTATTCTCTTGCTACAACTCTTTGGGCCCGGAAACAATGGCGAGTCATGGCATCATGACTGCAAGATGTTTCAATTTAGCTTTCAGCAAGCATTCACTTCCCTCTTTGTGAGTGCCTTGTGTGTGTGTGTGTGTGTGTCTGTGTGTGTGTGTGTGTGTGTGTGTGTGTGTTTAGTGACAAATAAGATGAGCAGTAAAAAGAATGCTTTTTCCTCCATTTACGTCCAATTACTGCAAGAATGTCGTATCTGTACGACCAAAAACAAAGTTTGATTGTTCAACCTTGGACAGGCTACTTTTGAGTTACTGGAACAAGCACTTCTTGCCTGATTTATGTTGTAGGTGCTGCAATGCTAACATCTAATATCCAGTATTGTAAATGATAATTTTGATAACTTTGTTTTGAAGAATATTTTCATATTGCTAGTTGAAAAGCTGTTTCTTGAAGTCATTGTTTGCTGGTTTCTTTCAGAGCCTGGCTGACACTCTGAAAGAGGGGCTGTCTGTTGGCACAGCTACAAAGTATTAATTGCCCCTCAGAGGAGAGAAGCCATGGCTTTCAGTTTAGGGGTGTGTGTGTGTGTGTGTGTGTGTGTGTGTGTGTCTGTACATGTGTGTCTGCTTATGACGTTGTGCAAATTTGTGCATGCATGTGTGGGAGCTCTTGTTTGAATAGACCAAACTGTTTTGTTGGTGGCACAAAACTCTTTGAGGCAGCATGTAAAGCACTTACCTTCTGTAAAAGACATGCTATTCAGCTGCAAACGATCCTAACGGCTGTCGTACTGGCACTGTGTGTGTGTGTGTGTGTGTGTGTGTGTGTGTGTGTGTGTGTGTGTGTGTGTGTGCAAACGCTAGGGCAAGTGCACAGTCTGAGGCCCTGCGATAGATAGGGGACATTACCAGGATGTCGCTGTGGTACCTGTTTTGCACAAATCTTGATGGCTTAATTCATGATGGGTGCAGCGTGGGTGCATTATTTTCATAAACAAGCAAACAGCAGTCTGAATCATACATAAACACATATCTGTATTTTTTTTATTTGATTTATTTATGAGTGAAGAGACTGTTTGAATGGAATTATTTACTGTCATTTTTGTATTTGTTCATAGTGATACTAAGGTTTTGATAATGTGTTGTAAGCCAATGCGTGATATCTCCTCTTTTAACTCTCCTTGCACTGCAACAGGAAATAAATTGGGAGCATAGACCATAGTGAGACGCCATATCTTCGGCTCGGGTGGCGACCTGTCAATCACAAGGTAGCCACGCCCTAAAGCATATCGCATTATTGTCTGTTACTCTAAATGGGACCATAATTTACTAAATTAACATCATGCTGTAGCGATTGAATCCATAAACTAATGTTCGCAATGTTTACTGAGGGAATAGATCAAGTGAGAAGGAGGGTAATTTTCTCGTAGACCTCCATATAATTAGACTTCTTTTTACAACTGGAGGAGTCGCCCCCTGATGGCCATTAGAGAGAATGCAAGTAAAGGACACTTCCGCATTGGCTTCACTTAGAACTGGAGGTTGCCGTCTGACCGGGACACATTTTGAGTGTTGTCAAGTGTGAAATGGTTTCTCCTGATACACACTCCATACCAGTCGATGGCAGTAATGCATCGTAATGTTGTTTGTCAACAGCCACGAGCAACAAGATGAAGAAAACCAGCGCAGGGCTCTGATACAGTCTTGTGGTCCAGCAGCGAGGTCGAGGCTTCAGAGCTCTGCGAAGAGTCGGGAATGTCGTTGACAGTTGAAAGACTGCGGCTCATTGGCTGCAGTTGCTTTATCTGGCCTGCTAATGCTACGTGGCTGCTGAGTAACTTCACTTCCCTCGAGTCAGCGAGCTGTAGCGAACAAACAGCGCCATTATGCCCCTGCAACTCAAGTTGGGTAAATTTCTGTATACAAAGTTATAACACTAGTAATGTTGCAGCCGGTTAAGTACATCTGGGCTAGCCGTCTGTGCATGTTAGTGCACGTGAGTCCCCCTGTGTGTGTCCCACTAGCTAGCTAATGGCCAGCTAACTGCGCTCACACTGCAGTGCAGCAGCACATCGACCACCTTCTGGTCTGTCATAGAGTACACAGTGTGTAGAATACAGTTGAGTAGCATACTTTTTTAAAGTGCTTTGGGGGCCCTGTGTTATTTCTGGGTGCAATGATTCAATAATTTTCATATCAAAACATCCTAATACATTATAAGTGATTAGTGGATGCGACAGGTGTGTGTGTTTTCTTTTAGCAGGTTTAGTGATTTAAGGGCCAACGTTGTCGAGCTTTACTCTTAAACCTTTCTCTAACCTGGACTGTTGGCATTGGCAGGGGTCAGAGAAGTACTAAAAACTTTCTTTCTTAAGTAAGACTATTAAATATTTATAGTAAAACTATTAATAACGCAATAATGCACTGTGAAAGTCCTGCAATCATTTGTTTTGACCTCAAGTGAATAGTGAAAGAGCATTATCTGCACAAAGTGCTTAGGGGAGAGCGGGGTAATGTGGGACACCGGGTAATGTGAGACACCCCCTGTATCTAGGCAAGGGAACACATTTGTGGTCATGTGACCATTATGTTTTCAAGCCCCTCTCATTCCCCCCTTGCCATGAAGGAGAAGTTGGTGCTGGTGCTGTGGTAAGTATGTTTTTTTCACAAAAATGTGTTTTTTGCATGTAAAAGTAAATTTTCTCGCTGTGAACTTAATCAACTGCTGTGTCAAAGCAAATTGATTCAGGTATAAAAACTTATATCATAGATGTTGATGAACTTCCAACATATGAAACCATGTGATTGATGCTAGCTGAAGATTAGCCTGAATTGCTAAGAGATGTTGTTTTTTCTAAAATGGTAGCTGTGGGTAAAGTGAGACAAATGCTGTGGGGTAAAGTGAGACAAGTTAAGTTTAGTCTTAAACATATTTTAGTGTAATATTACATTACATATGTTTTATTTTTAATGTCATAAACATTGTAGAAAAGCATCATGCCAAGAAACTACACCAGGAAGACAACCTGGGGCCAAACACCCCTCGCAGAGATGGAGAGTGCAGCCACTGAGGTCATGCAAGGAAAGAAGTCCTTAAGAAAAGCTGGAAGGGATAGAAATATTGACAAGACAACCCTCCAAAGATTCATAAAGAAAAAAGAGAAAGGGGAAGTGAAATCAGTAGCCTGGGGTGCAGTAGCTGAGGCAAAGAGAATATTCACTGATGAGATGGAGGAGGAGCTTGCCAAACACTTGAAACAACTAGCTGACCAGCTCCATGGCCTTGCTCCAGTTAAGTGCCGTGAACTGGCATTTGAATACGCAGAGAAAAACAATATCCCTGTCCCTGCCAATTGGACAGAGAAACAATGTGCAGGTAGGCTGGGTGTGCAAGAGATCACATGATTCTGTAGGTTAACTTAGGCCAACTGATCTTGCCACAAAGTTAAATCTTATAATAATGAATTCTCTACTTTAGGAGGAGAGTGGTTTGGCAGCTTCTTAGCACGTCGCCATCTCTCTGTCCGAACTCCGGAGGCAACATCCCCGGGTAAACCGAAAAAGAAAGCGCCCAAAAAGAAAATCATAGATAGCAGCTCTGAGGAGAGTGATGTCCCTGTACCACTTGATGATGAGTTTGACAAAGAGAGCTCTGAGGATGAGAGAAGTGATCCTGGAAACACAGATCTGTCCGTGGGTGACTTTGTCCTAGTTAACTTTGCAACCAAACACAGGAGTCTCCGTTACGTTGGCATGGTTGAGAAAGTTGAGGATGACAAAATACTTACACAATTCCTCAGAAGAATCCAGGGAAACAAGAAAGAGTGGGAGAGACCCACGTAGTTTTAAAGTGGAAAAAGTAAGTGTCTCACTTTACCCCCAGCTGGTTCACTTTACCCCCATGATTTCTCTGGTCTGTCTCACTTTACCCCTAAGCTGGGGTAAAGTGAGACACAAGACCACTTTTTTTAAAACAATCATATTTTCACTGTCCTTTGTCCTGAAAACATTCTGATCATTTCCATTGGGAAATGTGTAAATTTTACTGATATTTTATTTTAGCTCGCCTAGAGGGGAGCAAATGTAAAAAAATGTCTCACATTACCCCGCTCTCCCCTACTTTTACATCGGTTCTTACTTGGTACTAAAGTCGGTTCAAGCTGGAGTTTAGTTCAGTTGGGTGCTGAGTAATTTAATGTATAATAATGCATCAACATTTTAATTGTTCAAATTTGTGAGTAAAAAACAGAATGTTAATAGGTGTTTCCCCCATGCACTGTTGTTTCTGAACGCCAGTAGCTGTACTTAGGTGCGTTTGTTCTTGTGATCCAGATTGTATCACAACGATTTTACAGAGTAAACCACAAGAAAACAGTTTCTTTTAAAAAGGCTATATGTTAATTTGTATGTGAATATGACATATTTCAACTTGTTCTAAACTCTATCACTAACGTCAATCACTCTCAGTGTTCTGGACTTAGATGCAATACAGGGTCTGCATTGCCGTCTGCCACAGTGTCTTATATTCAAACTATCACTTGAGGGCGCCAGAGTCTGGCTTTACCATCTTGATATTAAAAAGTCTCCCACTCCTGAAGTCATTATTTTCTCTTTAAGACATGACGGCTTTTCTCAGTTTGTTTTTCAAATGTAATTCAGTTTTAGATAAGATACAGGTTTCCTTATATGCTACCACCTTTTATAAATAATACAGTAAAAATGATTAACCTCTAGCTGTGACGGGTGCCTGGAGTTGACATCCTGGTTGCCATAACATGCATCAGCTGACCTGCAGGAAGTTTTTCAGCTGTCAGGGAAATCCTCATCTGTCACGTTGAGATCTATGTTTAGCGTCCGTGACTCAACTTCCCTGAGAGGTGAGGGGTGAAGTACCGGATCCCAGGGTGAAGCAGGGCCGGGAAGACCACACGAGCAAATAGTTTTCACGACACACATAACCCAGACCTGTCCTATGAAACAATCAAAATGTCAGATTGATCGAAACAAAATATGAAACTTGTGTCAGAGAAAGGTGATAAAAAAGTCTAATAAAACTGGTACTTGTGGCACAATTATTGAAACCATGAACACATTGTCTTTGTACTTTATAAAACACTATTATATTATACTTTATTGCACATCAGTGTGTAGCATAAAGAGCTATTTATTTGGTGTTTTAGTAGAAAATTGTAATACATATATATAGTTGTGATAAAGTTTTGGATGTGCTTGCTTTTGCAAGAGATGTAGGATGTTTTGTGGATGTGTATCTTTTTGTGTGTGTAGAATTTAGATAAACAGGGCTGTAGTTTCTGAAATTTTGTTTTAGCATTTGCAAAAGAGGCTGGCGGAAGTCGTTGGATTGAAAAGGACCTGTCACCCCTCCAGGATCTCTGTGACTGATTTTGATCCTGTTGCCAGGAGGCTGGTTTGTTTGGCGGGGTTGACTCATGTGTCAAATCTGTTGAGCTGTCGTTTCCCTTCATAAGCTTATCTGTGGGAGGGTTATGCCATTATACCATAATGCCTTATTTCAACTAGTTCAACCACTGGCCCGGGCTCTCAGAGTGCCAACTAGTAGGCCATTGAGGTACTGCCAAATGTTTGGAATAAATATAATGCTGAGTAATTTACAAAGAGAGTTATTTTTTATATGTAAATGTGCTCATGACACATCAAGTATAGAGACAAATGTGTTTTTGGTTTTGTCAGCTACCGTCCTTGTATACAGGGACACAAAATGGATCGTTTTTTAAATGAAAAAGTGACGACGTGACAAATATGTGCCAGTAAAAACTCCAAAGTGTGTGGTGGGGAAGGAGTGGGTCTTAAGTTACAAGCATGCCTCATTCTGACTCTGCATGACAAGAACTGGTCAGTAATACAGAGTCTCATTTGTTCATGAAAAATACATAAAAGTAGTACATTAGTACTGAAACAACAGTAACCATGTTACAGTGAAACAATTCATTATTCAGATTATTCACTTAAATGGGACCTTGGGAAAGTCCTGAGATAAACTTTAAGCCAGAGTCAGTTCAGTGATCTCTTTTCTGTTGTCTGTAGGTCTCAAGAAGAGAGAAGTGTGCAGCGAATGCTAGTTTGTTATGTATTTATCCAACTTTGTTCATGATACGGAGATCCCTTTTATTTCAACATGATTCTCAAGGTGCCACATTTGAGTTCAGGGTTCAACACAGGGTTGTTATCACTAAATGGTGGTATTGTCATGCAGGGAGACTCGTCAGCATCACGTAGACTCTTTGTTCAAGCTTGCTGACGAGAGATTGTCTGTTGTGTGATGTGGTACAATACAATAGCAATATCTCCAACAGCGTCGCTCCACCTGCTTACTAGTTCTCCTCCTGCACACTATGCGCTGAATGTGTGAGGCGACACACCTCTAACTGAGGTGCCTCACCAAATGCACATATATAGTGAAGGTGGTGTGAACCTAAGAGAAATCTGATCCGTCGTCTTTGACAATCAACAGCTCTAGTTCACGATGACTCACTGTGTCGAATTCATGTCAAGCAGCTCTCGTACAAATATTAGTTTAATGACGACGAATGGACCCGTTAATATATGAGCTCTGTATGCTATTTATGTTTTCTGGCCATGACTTTACTATCGGCAAGCTCCAAATGCTGCAGAGCAGGAGACACAGAGGAAACTAACACACACTTTGTTTTTGATTTATTTTCGAAGGAACTCCTTCAGGCTTTGCTTTTCTTCTTCTATTCATCATTTAAGAACATGATCTTGAGAATGACATGTTGTTTTTATCCATGAGGGGGAAGCATTGTGCAAGCTATACCCTGTCTGCCCGAGTCTTTTGTGAGTGCAGCTGTGCTGCCTGTCCCTTGCAATCCATCTCCTCTCTGTCTCCCTCCCGCCTCTATTGAACTGTAAATGGATCTGTTTATCAGGTGGTCTTATGTGAGGACAATTGGTGACCATCAATACTCCTGTGTATAAAACCTGACACGTAGGGCTGGTTTACATCCTCTGCTCCTCTGCTGCTCTTGTTCCAAAAATGTTTTATTCGCTCCAGTGATCCAGAACTTGAGAGGGCCAAACGGAGACAGCTGTGACCATCAACTTTAAGATGTTGTTGATGGGCCTGATTCAGCCAGGGATCAAGCAGCACTGAAACATGTACAGTGTCCATATATCATTACATCACCAGTTACGATCTCCCCATGCCTTCTGTTCTCTTCATGTGCTTTAATGAGAGTCTAATGAATGTTACTGGTGCAACTGGCCTACATACACAGTGTGCCTCGCATGCTTAATCATTCTCAGGATATTAATATTCAACAGTTCCCAGATTTTCAATAGATGACGAGACAAATTAATGAATGCTGATATAAAAAGCCTTTTCATCACACAATATACAAACAATATTAGATGTTTTACATGATATTCTACGATATTCTTTGCGCTGGCTATGGGGTACTTGGCTGGAAAAATATTCCAAAGGGGTACATCACTTAAAAAAGGTTGAGAACCACTGTTCTACATGATAACACTCTATACTCTACCGGTATTGTATGGCATTTAACATTTAATACATCAGTTATGATAAAAAAAAAAAAAAATTGACAGAGTGGGATATACAGTACAAATACAGATGTTCATGGTTGTGAGAAAAGAAAATTGTCACACTAATATCAGGGTTGGGTCTTATGCTCCTCTCATCAACCACATGTTCTCTACCTGTTTCTCTTAGATGAGTTCATACACTGTTGTATTATTTGGACTCCTAAAGTGCAAAAGCAGAGCGAGCTCACCGATATAGTGTCTGCAAGATGTATGGATCCTCTGCCTCACTCTTTACACACATCTATATGTCTCAAGTATTGTCAGAGAAAACTTGATTTTGTTCTATTTGGCAGATTGCAATGGCCTGAAGTTAGGAATGGCAGCAGTTCTATTTATGGTAAATTGGCAGCTTGGTAAATCCAGATGTGTTTACGCCTGCAGCCAAATCTGCAGACTTATTGTGCCTTGTGGTGATACAATCAGTGATGTGTTACTGTTTCCGACCCTTTTAATGTGGACTTTTGTATGTCAAATGTGCCTTATCTTCTTTGTTTTTAATCTATTTATATCCTGCGTCAACGTCCCACTTTTAGTTATGCATTGTTCTATTCTGGTAAGATGCACAGCATCCACACAGAGGCAACACACACTCACAGAGTCTGTCTCAATACTTGCAAAGGTTTCAGTAAAGATAGTGAAAGGAAGGCATTTTATTTATGAGGAGGATTTATATCAGGTGTTCATGGAATTATGTACAGTTTACTTGTACATGATACTTACATTTAAAAAAAGCATATAAGATCCCTAGTGTCTTTTCTGCTGTGTCGTGTGCACATAATGCTGTGTCGTGTGCATGGACTCATGAAGAAAGGATGGAGTGCTACTTGATTTATAAGTGACTGGAGATCCATTTTTCACATTTTCATGTGAGAGGGGAATAAAGAAGAAGACATAGAGTGAAGAACAGATGTGGGTACAGTAGGTGCACAGACGGAGTGAGAAACAGGTGACTGCGAAGTGTCTATAAAAAGACAATAAAGTGAGTCACTCATAACAACTAATGGATCAAATAAATCTTTGAATATCTTCCATCAGCTGCAGAAAAACGATTAGAGATGCACTGATTACAATTCTTTGGCTACAAAGGTTTGACCTGACAATTTGTGTCTCTAATTTAAATGACAGCATTACGGCGGACTAACTTTTTCCAACACCGTCCCCAGAAATAATATCAACTGAGCCCAAGTCAGTGTAAACTGAAAAAAAAACCTTCTAAAGGTCATCCCTACACTTTGTTGTTGTCATCTCTAGAGATTATTTGCATAATCATAGACAATTCAAATGAAAAGAAAAGAAATTATTACATTTTTGTTTGATTTGATTAAAAATGTTTTGAATGACGTTAACTTGCTCTCCTCTTGCCGATTACAATGGCTTTTGCCACAGTGTAGCACTATCATGGATCGGCGACCAGAAAAGCATCAATGCCAGTCTCCCGAATAAAAATCACATTTTATGTTGCATTCTACACAGCTTACATGCACCTGGCTAGCAAGCAAAAGTTTATGTCGAGCCCCGAAGAGCCACGTTCGTTGTTTAAGCTCATGATGATCACTTTGCGGGAGTGGCTTTGATGGAAGGCCTGAAGGGAGGGGCTGCCAGTGTTTTTCGCTGGTTTTATAATTGACCTTCTCTTAGTAGTAATTTCTACTGAGTAGAGCTTGAATGCGTCAATGCAAATCAATGCAACCTCTGTTAGCGTTAGCTGCTAAGCTCCGTGCTGTCTACAGACAGAGAGATACAGATCACAGTGATCACTCTGATCACTCTTAGCAGTATGTATGGGAATGAATTACATGTAATAATTGTTAGTTATTCAAAATGTTTTTTTTAGGGGTTTTTCCTCCATGGCTGAATTTGGACTTGCAGTTGCAGAGTGTGTTTGTTTGGTACTTCTTGAAGGGAGTATTTCCTTTCCCTGTGTATTTGTTTTACCCTTATTTCTTACAGTCCAAGAAACAAGCACTAAATAATAATCAATATTGATACTGCATTAAAGCAATATCAGTTTACTCTGTATCAACAGGATGCAGGAGATGCTGCTCTAGTGAAGGGCACAACAGCAACACAACAGGAAGTCAGTGCTCTACTGTCTGCAAATATCAGAGAATTTCAGTTTAATGGTTTTAACCGCAGTGTCTTCTACTGATATTTGTCAGTTGCGTCCTCATTTACTAATTGAACTTGTCCCTCTTGGGATATAATTTAACTGATTAGTAATTAGTTTCCATGTCTTCATATTTGTAATTGACTATTATTACAGTTTCATAGATATTAGATTGGTTGATTTATCTCTTTTATACAACACAGCACTAAACATTTCAGTATATTATCTTTTGCTCCGCAATAAACATTGTGGTTATTTTCTATGCAAGGTAAGCCTGCCACATTAAATGTCTTCACACGCATACACTCTGTATCTCACTCTCTCAGTAACACACACACAGATTGATCGCTCAGCTGGCTGAGCTCCAACACACTCTCTTTTCTATTATCCACTGACTGCAGCAGTGGGATAGAGCCTGTTTATATGCGTAGATGTGTCGAGAACAGTATTATCTGTTGGAGTGCTTAACAAAAGCCATAGATTTGGTCCAACTACATAATACTTATTTTTTGTTATTCACTTATTGTGAGATTGCAACATCTCGAAATCTGGTGCTAGAATACATTAATCAAATCCTTTGTTGGATAACATTTGTATGTTTCAGGGAAATGTTGAGTATTTATTTTCTCTGAACTGTGATTATATAATGCAGCATGTACTAATTTGGTTTCATGCCTTTATCAGTTGTATAAAGGCCTTTTTACAGTGCTCTGGGGATAGATCAGGCTGCCACAGTGCCAGAATTGTATTGGTCAAAAAATACTGCTTTATAATGCACCATCTGTTTTCTGTTTTTGGTTACATTCACTCTGTTCTTTACATTTACATTTTCATAATTGAGTTCAAGGTCACATGTGTAAAACCATGCATCTTTTATCTCTGTAAGAAAATGATCCCAATTCTAATTTTTTGTATTACCTCAGTAAACATTGTAAACATGAGTTTATAGTTTCAATTGCTATAGTTTCACATCGTCAATCGGAAATTAAGTAAAAATACTATAAAGCGAAGTATGCTTTAGGGTGTCTTGTGATTGACAGATTGCTACCCATAGTTGTCTAGTCTGGGAATTTGACCTTTTCACTGTGTGCTCTCAGTTCATGAAAGTGATCTGTAAAGGGACGGGTTCAGCTCAGGTGCTGTTTGGGAGCTCTGGGCCTGACTATTTTGATATGCTTGAATGGATGGCAGAGGACGTTTTCAAATTGAAAGCATTTGTTGATCATCTTTTATTAAGATATTTCATTAATTGCAGAATTTTAATCCTGGGCCATAAAGCCGGCTAGTGTGAAACTCTCTCTGTGGACGTTCCAGTGAAGCAGATCAATTATCCTCATGTTATATGATCGTGCACAAGCTTGAGAGCCTTTTGGCAAGTGCAGGCCAGATTTTACTGTGTAAGTGTTGTACCCCAATGATATGATGCTGTATGAAGCCATAACATCTCCTCCTTGTGCAGAACTCAAGGCCTCCAAACCACAGTCCACAAACCAAACATGTGACTATGTCCACTTCTTATATTCAGTCTATGGTGACACCCTGAATTCACTTGTTATGAATGACTCATGGCCATGAGAAGCAAAATATTCCAGCTATGTTGGATATAAAAATCTTTACATTGGCTACTGACCTTAGAGTTCATTTTATGCACTAAACATTGACTTCCCGTATAGGGAAAGTAATCCTTAGAGCGATAGCACATTGCTTGAACCAATGAGCTACACAGAAACATTCCCCGTCTTAGTTTATGTTTCACTCTCTACAATCTTCCATCGCTTCCTGAGCTCCATCAGGGGAGGACTGGCCTCCCAGTGGGCCGCCAGTGAGAATCATCAAAAGATGGCTGAAGTGTGATGCCAAAGCTCAGGATGTATTTGTGAAGTTATATTAAATTTGATGATTTTAGAGAAAGACATGCCTTTTGTTTCTATTGTGTAAGCTGCATGGTCAAATATGTGGGGTGGTTAATTAATCCCAAACCTCCATAATAAAGGTCTGAGGATTAGAACATACTGCATTATGACGAAATACAAACACAGTGAATGATGGTCGGACATTTTCATGTGGCTGTTATGTAAGATATGACTGTGCCTGTTGTGCTCTGCTGATAGGTAATTCAAGGTGAAATAAAAGCATCTCCATCAGTTCTGTAATGGAAACAGAGTGTTGTCTCTTCAGTGCACACTCACACAGCAGCTCCAACGCTACAATCTCTCTATCTCAAAAACACATGCACATGCAGACATGCATCTGCTGTGCATAAAACATATAATAAGAATATAATAGCAAAATACAATTGTCCTACACTCTGCAATTTTATAGATTATAGATTCTGCCCTTATGTAATTATGTAGTTCTTCAGTTCATCTGTGAGTGTAATTATAGCAATTGCCTGTAATACACTTGGAGCGGATTTGTAGGCTGTGTAGGACTGTTGTTTTGGATGAAGTCTTTGTGATTACTGCCAGATGAACAACTTGTATCTTCAAGGTTCACTTTTTTAAAGAGTTTATAAAAATATATTGTTTTATTTTTGAGTCAACACACTGAAGACCTTGAAGGAGAGCTTGGGATGGTAATTGTGTTTCCTCTAATCTATTGAAATGAATGCCAAGGGAGAACTACAGATTTAGTATTGCACCTCTCGCACAGTGTTGGACACGCGATGGACAGTTAAAAGAGATTCTATCTTATTTTAATCATGTTTATGTATTTTATTCTGCTGTAAAATATCTCCTTGAAACAACTATTATTCAAGTGTCTTGCCAAAAACACATTCTTTACAAGATTACATTTGAACACACCATCATAATGTTGTAATTTACTTCACCCAATAGTTTATTTTCACTGTTTGGAGCTTGAACACAACCTAATATAACTCAATGCAACCTCTGTTGCCGTTAGCTTCGTTACAAACGGGACTGTGCTAGGAAGAGACTGAGTCCTATCTGCACAGGAGCTGGTCTCTTTGAGCAGCATGCATGAACGCAACACAATATAATACAGTAGGCCTGCGTGTTAGTGGTGCCAAATGTTGCTTAACTGTTAGCTTTGTTATTTAGTCAACCAGTTCTGTGTTGCCAACCAGCTGCTAACAGCTAACTGCTAACATTAACTAGCTCTCCTGCCGATTTCAATGAATTTGTTGATCACATACTTTTGTATGTCCAAGAAACTGTTTGGAATCAATTAAAATGCACTTGTTTATTCAATCTCTATACCTTATCAACCAGACTTATATTTTACAGACTTATATCATTATGGGTGACTGTGGCTCAGTGGTAAGCAAGTCTGTCTTTCAATCAGAGCATCGACAGTTCAATTCCTGGCTCCGCTAGTCCATGTCAATGTGTCTTTGAGCAAGAGACTTAACCCTAATTGCTCACCGTTGCTGTGTCTACAGTCCTCTCTATAGCATGTAAGTCGCTTTGGATAAAAGTGTCAGCTAAATGTAATGTATAGTCAATTTTAATCCCACAAAGACAACACTTTACTTTGTCTTACTATGAAAACCAACTCAACTCAAAGTTTTAAGCCTCTTTAACAAAATGATTGTGTGGGAGCGATCACAGAATCAAGTCAACAACACAAAACCTCTCTGCACGCAACATCTCTTAAAATCTCCTTTTCTAACTAACACACACACGCAAACACACCTCCGAGCTCACAGGGATGTTTACAGCTCAGTTTTGGGCGGTTGCTCTCTCTGTTTCCTTTCTAATCTCATTCTGTCTCTTCTGGCCTCTGATCTTTGGCATTTTCAACATTCCAGCCATCTGCTGGTCTCTCATTTGCCTGGCAACACCCCAGCAGCACTAAACTAAACAGACTGCTTGCAACCTCAGCTTTTATATCTCTGTCTGTGTCTGTCCGAAAGAAAGAAAGAAAGAAAGAAAGAAAGAAAGAAAGAAAGAAAGAAAGAAAGAAAGAAAGTAGGGAAGAACAATATTTTTCAAAGCCTACTCTGAATGCCAGTGCAATAGCTTTAACAAAGTCAGTTGTATCAACACAATTCATTACGTGCTGTGGGAACCACAGATATTGATGAACAATTGTGCGGTGGGCACAATAGCATGTTACACCAGAGATATATTTTGCACAGTGTGTCCCGGCCACAGACAGAATGGTTTTCTCAAACAGCAAATCATAAAGAAAGTGAGAGTCAGTGGGGGATGTTTTGAAGCCACAGGGGGCAACACAATAGTTTAATATCACTTTTTAATGGGTCACCACTAGAACAATTAATGAAAACGAAAAAGGAGTGATGAGCAATGAAACGCTGCTGTAGCGTCAGACATGTTCCATGGAGAAAAGTTGTGTTTGTTTCCTCTATGGTTTGAAATGCAATGCTGTGGTGAGGTGACAGGATGTTAGAAGGTCATCCAGTTCAATCACTTTCGCAATCTCTCCCCTATGTTTTCTCTTTTTATTTTTTGTTTCACTCTTTTTCCAGGTTAAAAGAATTAGAAGAGAGAGAAAAGGTTCTAGGTTGATTGAGAAGAGTTGACTAGATATGAATAAATATCTAACCACAAAGAAGAAAATAGCAACTTCAATGGTCTGGTTCCCTTTTAGCACTTTCACTGACCTTTGTTTTTTTAATTCTAGCCACAGTAGGCAGCTGTTTCCAGAGAAACACCTCTGATACTACTTTCTCAGCACCAAACAGAAGACAGAAAAAAGTTGGCATCAAGCTAGTGAACATAGTGGGGCATTTAGCTCAAGATATTTCCCTCAGAAGTTAGTAGAGACCAAAACTGAGCTAAAAGGACTGCTGAAGGTGAATATAGTTGCAAACATGTTTGCCATAAACCCTTTATGAGGTGATGTGGTTTATGATGTTGTGTTACAGCTTGTTGAACTGCTCCCAAGTATCCAAGAAATCTATAAATGCAGCTTTATGTGAAGTTCTGCATTTGCTGTGAAACACTTTTGTAAAACCTGCACTGTATAATCACATCTAGCTCATATTGCACCCACAGGTTCAGTGTTCAAATAAGTAAAAATGACAAAAACTCAATTTATTAACTTACCAAAGTTTTAGTAAACATCCATTGACAGACAGAAGTAAAGAGCAACTCATCTGATGGACCTGTATAAGTAGGCGTGACTGATATGGTAATAATTGTTAGAAAGGGTGTCAAAGATCAGTCTTCAAGGGAGTTTTTACAGGGCAATATTTGAATGACATGTTGTATAGTGACAGATTCCAGACAATAAACACATTGACATATTAACACACACCTTGAACCGTTGTTAAATCCGACCACAGGAGCGTCACACAGTACATAGTGACTTCCTGTTGTTTACAACAGGTTGCACCCAGCAGATCAATGTGCTCATGTTTTTTTGCATATTTTGCATATTAGACAGAGTACCCTGTATTTTATGAAAGAGAGAAGAATAGAAAATTAATGACAGAAAAAGAGTGCGGAAAAGCAACACAAAAAAAGATACTCTGGGCAAAACAACGCACCTATTACAAGAATCCCTTAGTGTGATGTGAAATAGGGGAGCATGCGAGACTCAGACTGAGCGAGACAGAGATAAAGACAGACAGATAGATAAAGTGGAGGAGGGAGAGGAAGAGAGGGAGGGGAAAGAAAGGGCAGGGGTTTCCTTGCATCTCCCTTCTGCAGTTCAATCAAGGTAATGATGCAGGCACCGGAGATGATGCCGACACATATGACTAGAACCACTCTCCCTGTCTCTCTCTTACACACACACACACACACACACACACACACACACACACACACACACACACACACACACACACACACACACATTTAGTACAAACAGTACAATTTCTCAAACTGCCCATTGCTAATCGATTGCATCACTCTCTCCTCTGCCTCTTCTTCCCTTCCGGCAAGTTCCCGCACATCTGTGTCTCATTCTGTCTCTTTTCTGTTTCTTCTCTCTCCCTCTTTCTCCCAATCCACTGTCTCTTTTATTCCTCCCTTCTCTTTCCCTCCATCACCACATTCATTTATTTTTTATCAGCTCAGCCCCCTGAATCCCTTCCGGTAAAACGTGTGTGTGTGTGTGTGTGTGTGTGTGTGTGTGTGTGTGTGCATGTGCGTGTGTGTGTGTAGCCCCCTTTTGTTCTGAGATAAAAGATATTCATTACAGATGAATCATCTGTGATTGTGCGTAGCAATGTGTGTGCCAACTTGTCGTATTTGCAGACTCGTACACCTCAAACATCCTTTCCTCTACACCTTGACCTCAAGGCACGAGGAATATTATTTCCTCCGTTGCAAATTTGCTCACAATTGACTGATCGCCAAACCCTTCACGTACACAGCGATTGTCCAATCATAGCTTAGTCACCGCAACATGCCACATCAGGCCTGTTATGCTTTGGATTTGGCAACACATTGGCACAGTGTGCATGGAGCTCTAGCAGGATGGATACTCCGCAGTCAGAGAGTTCCGAAAGTTGTGTTGTTGTAAAAGGTAAAAGGTGTCTGGGATACATTAATCTTCTCTTGTGTAAGATGCACACATTATTAAGTAGTATTCAATTAGGTGGATATTTAAGGCCAGTCAGGTGGAAACATTAAAAGGTGTGCAGGACCATTTCACTAAGAAGCGGCAGCCTTTCATTTCAAATCTTCAGACTGTGTCAGTGTTGTCTCACTGAATGAGACAGGCCTGGTCCTCTGTCCTTCCCTTATCTGATTAACTGTAACCAAACCTGTAACGTGTAGCCTGTAACCAAACTTAACTTTAGTTTTACAATACTGTATTACACAAATATGTGAATGAATCTAAATGCCTGATGTGGGTGTCTTTTGATTCATTATTTTGATTTATATTTTTTACTTTTATTATTATTTGTATTTCTTCTTATTTTTTTACTTTATTTTGTGTTTGTTTGATTTACTTTACTGTTATTTTCTTCCTTTTTATTGTAAACTGATTAACACATACACACAAAATGAAAACACCTGTTCTCTGATCCTTGTATGTCATATTGTGCATATTCATCAATAAAGTATATATAATAAAAATAAAATAAAAAGGTGTGCAGGAGACATACTTTCAAGCAAATCACAGTCTCATTGATTATTTTGTATTTGTTTGACATCCCGGATGATTATTCTTATTGTCATTATTTTAATTGAGCATATAATTAGAATAATTATATATATATAATAATTGGTCCACTGTTCATGTGGACATGTCATTCTTTATTTAGCTGATCAGCCCTTTGTTGTGTGAGTTACTATGCTGTTACTGAGATTGTTTGTAACACATGGAACAAACAAAATATGTATCTTAGGGGACACAAGTGGTGACAGAAAAGATGTAGGCTACATCTCTTCTCCATACAATATAAATCTGTGGTTCTGTGGGTGTGTAATGGCAAAGCTGCTTTTTCTTTGGTGTTTATCAGTGTGTGTAGTCAGTGTAATGTTGCAACATGTGTAACCACGCACAGTGTGTCCTGCTGCTGTTTTGGGTGTGTCAGTGTTGAAGGCTTTTTACGGCGTGCCTCATAGTCTTGCTTAGAACATTTACTGTTTAGACAGACAGACAGACAGACAGACAGACAGACAGACAGACAGACAGACAGACAGACAGACAGACAGACAGACAGACAGACAGACAGACAGACAGACAGACAGACAGACACTGTATTAATCCTGGGGTGGTTAGGTTTTTTGGAACTGATTGCTGCATAAAACACAATTCAAAATAATCTGTCTTGTGTGTAATGACACGATCAACGACAGAGTTAAAACTATGTTGAGAGATAAAGTCTTGACATTCTTAGACTCTCCAGGGAGGTTTGTAATCGAGGGGCGTCTGCCATGAGCGGCAGCAAGCTAAATCCCCCTGTGGAGTCCAGACCCTGGAGGTGGCTGATGAGGCTGACAGAATGATGAAATTGATGAAGCTGATGAATTTGCAAAGACCAGACGGGGATGTGGAGGTGCATGTTACGGCAATATAAATATACTAAAAGTAGAGCGCAATCGTATTTAGAAAAACATGGCAGCGAGGTGACAGGCAAAAGATATTTGTGTTGCTGTGCTATTGGATAGGAGGGACCAGCTGATCAGCACAGATGATCTCATGATTGACAGCCCCGACCATTGACAGCAAGGAAGTTATGAGTGAGCATGTGTGAGGAGTGAACGGCAGAGACATAAACTACAGGCCGAGGCATGACAAAGTGCTATAGAGCTTTGTACAAGGGTGACTGTGGATCAGTGGTTAGCAGGTCTGTCTTACAACCAGAAGATCAGTGGTTCGATCCCCGGCTCCGCTAGTCCATGTCGAAATGTCCTTGAGCAACACATAACCCTAATTGCTCACCGTTGCTGTGTCTACTGTATAGCATTTAAGTCACTTTGGATAAAAGCGTCAGCTAAATGTAATGTTTAGCTTCATTTGAGTAAGATTCTTAACGCCTGCTTGATAATGAATGACAATCAGTTGTCATGGGCACAGCTCAGAACTTCAGGTTGTATATTGTACAAACTATATTTTCTAGGATATCCTTTCATATCCTTTTATTGTAATCAACATTACACATGACAACTGGACAAAGCAGCACTGTTTCAGCTTTCGTTGATTTAAACAGGGTTGAACTTGAAGTAAAAGATGTGAACTGAAATGACAAAATGAGAACTTTACATGCACCTTGGCCGAAATTTGGCCACATTTACGGTAAGATTATTATAACTGGTGTACGCTGCTGACGTAGTGACCTACTGCTCACCTGTTGCCTCATGCCCCTAATCTCTTGTCTTCATTTCCAACAGGGTATTCTAACAGGCCTAGAAACACCAGCTCATGTATTCACATATGACTCTTGGTGAGCACCCAGAGAATGGCTTTGTTTTCTCGCTAAATGTCTTTATGTAACATTAATGCATTGGTCTAAATCACTCTCACTTATTCTTTCTCTCTGACACTCAAACTAGTTTCTACCTGTCAGAAGGTTTCATTGGCCTGCTGACTGCTCTTCTCTGCACTACTTGGACTGCATTCAAAGTGTAATCTGAGGCCATGACAAGATCTGAAGCCTACAAATCAGCCGCAGTAACATTATATTGTTGCACACATTGTAATTCCAGAAGAATGTTTGGCTATTTGAGTTGTAAAATAGTATGAACGAGAGGGGGATTTCCAATTATCTCTTAAAGGAAACAGAGATTAGGATAGAAACATGGAATTTATGACTTGGAAGAAATTGAACTTTGCCAGAGATTTTGTTTTTCTAAAGACCAATGATGCCCATAAAACCTGGAAGAGCCCGTGAGATGGGCTTCGGACAAACAACTTGTTAATTATATATATTTATTCGCAAATGAATTAACCAAAGTGTGCTTCTTCTTCATCTCATTATTCTCCTAACATAACTGTGAAACTATCTACTTTTGTTCATTCAATATTTTGCACAGTAAAATCCACTCAGCCTGGCTGACTGAGAGCATCAACAGTTTATTGTAATATTTGGTTCAATGTGGGCCAACAGGGGGAGTTCAGTGTTAAGAGTCAGGTCTGTGGTGGTACTCTGGCAAACTGGAGAAGAGCTTTTGATAAAACAAAGTATATAACATTGCAGCCTGAAAAATAAAATGTTCTGTGTTTTGGTATATATATATGCACATTTGACATTGTTTACATACAAGGTTAACCTAGTATTGACCTGAATGATATGCATCCTACAAGTTCTATATAGATCCGCTCATAATATATTCAGACTTCTTATCATAATTAATTATTGATTATTCAATTTTAAAAAAAGACGAGCGTCACAGAACAAATAATTAGGTAGACGTTAGTAATCAGTGTATGCAGGCAGCCCTGTGTGAGAGACACAAGAAGCCAACTGAGTGACGAATAGGCCAAGTGCTGAATATGCACCAGCACTGTTCTTAACAAATCAATGAACCGTATGTGTGATACGTGACGCACACAAACACAAGGGAACTTTCACCTTCAAACAAGAGAGGCCATACATGCACACGCTACACACACCAGACACGGACACGAGGGGCGTCTGCAGCTGTATTCCTCAGAAGTGTGCCAGAGAGTGCGCGAGAGAACAACAGGAGAGATTAACAGTGTGAAAGAAAGCTTCCCTTCCTCCCTCTCACACACACACACACACACACACACACACACACACACACACACACACACACACACACACACACACACAATACACAGCCCTGGGCCCTGACCTTTGAAGGAAGGCGACAGATGGGTCTTTCTCTTTGGCCAGGTTCCCGCTGACAGCTGTCCAGGATATAGGTTGTTTAGTTGGTGGGGTGTGTGTGTGTGTGTGTGTGTGTGTGTGTGTGTGTGTGTGTGTGTGTGTGTGTGTGTGTATGTTTGTGTGTTGGGGTGCAGGGAGACGGTCAAAGGTCAAACATTCCCTAGAAGAAAGAATTGAAGCATATTTATATGGACGTGCACAAAGCACACACGTGCAAGCAGGCGACAGCTCGCGCCTATTCTCACATTCATGCAGACACATCCATATTCATTAATGCTTCTGTCTGCCGCTCTCTGTTTGTCGGCCCATCTGCCTGCCTCTGACCCGTCATCGTTTCTCTCTCTCCCTCTAATCAGGCTATTGTTTTGACCCGATTAGTCTGGACCCTCCCCCCATCAGCATCACTTGTAACTCCAATAACCCCAAATCCGAAGGGCTGCGTGTCTTGTCCATGCAGGTCAGCCCTGTAATTCAGGATGCACAGCCATGTGCCGGGGTTTCCCTCCTCGCCGGTCTGGACATGTCTGTGCATGTTTGAAAGAGAGAGGGAGGGAGGGAGAGATCAAAGAGGGAGGAATGTAAGCCTTTTTTGGCATCAGACCACAGCCAAACTTTAGTTATGATAGTTAAGTTGCTTTCAGATCCGTCTGTGCTTTGCTACCAGCACCAGTTTTCACACTTTTTTCTGTGGATTAGCAAGTTTTATGAATGAGTAATCATCATGTGGTCAGGTTTGACCCAGGCATTGACTAAAAGAAAATGGAAGAAATGTCATAGCATGTATACTACCAAACTTTATGTTGCATTTTTGGCGTAATGTAAAGGATTGAGTCCTACTTCTAACTGTGAACAAAAGTAAGTTGGAGTCTGTGTTTGTTGGAGTGGAGTTTAATAAAAGGAGTTGATGGGAAATCTGTCCTGGACTGATACAAAGACTTTTTTCTTTCACTGAAAAGATCAGATTATGCACCAATTTACAGCTCAAAATTGGTAGCTCCAGCTGTCGCCATCTTGGTCGCGATGAGTTCCTAGTGCCTGATTAATACTCCTGCGGCTGAGCGCCAATCTGCACTTCTCGCGCTTGCCAGGCATACACATAGTACTGCTGCGAGGTCGCGTAGCATGTATATTCTTTTGGATTTGGAGCTGTGGTTTTCAAATATTTTGTCTTTGTGTTCATCAGACAAAACTTTTTTTAACCAGACTGCAAACATGTTACTTTTCTGTATAATCTTTACATGGGGATTATTACTCACTTTTGAAACCAACCTCAAGTGGCCGTTTGATGAACTGCAGTTTTTGGTACGTTCATCTTTCAGCACTGGATGTTGCTGCTTGATATAAAACATAGGTCACGTCATAAAGAAACTGACTGTTGAGTAGATAAAACAATCATGGTGCAAGCAAAGAAATGTGAAACTTTTAATATTACCTTAGTTTAAGTGTTGCTTTTCCCAACTGTTGGAAAGTTCTTGAAAAATAACACAATTTATTCAATTAAATGTTGAACCTGTTTACAACTGAACATGATCTTACACCCTCTTCACATTTTCTGTGTACTTTTTTTTTCAAGTTATTTTGAAGACGTTATTTGTGTAGTCCACAGCGTCTGCCACACAAACCACACAAACACAATTTGCAGAGCTGCAGAGTGCTTCTGGTGTCCCAGATGCTCAATATACAGCCGTGTGCTTTCAACACTGCTTCTTAGGTATTAATATAAAACACACCTAAATCAAACGTGTGTTTTGTAAAGCCTGTACCATCTTTTTTGGTTTTGTCTTTTCTAAACACAGCTTAGCATACACCCCCAACAGTTTCTGTCTAATTCGGATAAACAAAACAACAAAACGTGTTTATGTTAACTTTCCATCTCATGTTGCTCTGCAAGCTACTTTCAAACAGGAAAAAGCACATACGTGCGCTATGACTCGCCCTTTGTTTATTTTTTTGTAATTGCCAAAACACATAAACTACTGGTTCTTGTGGCCCAATTATTTAAACCATGAACACATTGTCTACTCTATACATAGTTTAAAATTATAATACACACTTTTTGCAAATAACTACAAACAATTATTTACATTAGACACATAAGAAACTAAAAGCCTGAGTGTTGTTTGCTATACACTGCCAATTAAATACCACAGTCTAATACACAGTCATTACCTGCACCCAGAATACAAAAGACAACTTTTGAACACTATAAATAGGATTCGGGTTTGCTCTTTAGTGTTCACAATAATGGGGGATAATGTCAACTTTAGCTAAAGTCGTCTGATACTATTATGAATATTGAGACTTTGCAGTCTCACATGCAGTTCCTTAAAGCATTTGTGTTCACAGACTATATTTACAGCATGCTAATTCATATTTGTACACAAACCATTGATTGTATGACGTTAAAGCTATTGCTTACAGTGTTGTGAATGTGGGAAGAATGGCCTGGGCGGACGTTTTGAATTATTATCCCAGAGCATGTATCATGTAAGTCGCTTTGGATAAAAGCGTCAGCTAAATGTAATGTAATTATCCCAGAGCGGCCCTGGCGGAGACCAGAATATCATTATTATCATATCATTGCCAGAAACACTTGAAGGCGTGTGCTGCTCTGTGTCTGCTGGGTTCACCAGATCGTCTTCAGACCAACATTACAGCACCGTGTGACAAACACAGCCCCCACATTAATTTCAATAAAACCATTGTGTTGATGAACTAGGAGTCTCAGGGGGCTCCAAAGAGAAAAATGCACAGGTGCAGTAAAAACGGTCCACCTGGTTTAACCATAGCTGCAATGCAAGACGTCGTCCTCCCCCAACAAACTGCAATGGCCAATGAAATACATGTAAGCGCACATTCCAGGTATAGAGTGAGATACAGCAGCACTGCTCCACAATGAGCACCCGGAGTTTCACTAGAGAACGCAGGAGATGGTTTCAGAGGTGTTTCATGTTAGTTTAGCACTCTGTGATAATGCGTGACTGTATTATGCACATGCCATTACAGTATGTGTGTTTTGTGGGTGTGAATGATCTGTGAAGTGTCTGTTTGCACACAGAACTGGATTTTAAGGGCGCGTACTTACACATGGTGTAAGTCAGAGACAGAACTAACAGAGAAGGTCAAACAATTTTAGAGCTAAAATTATTTCAACACAAGAGGTTAATGCAGGAACGCTGACAAATGTCAACTTGATAAAACCTCTGAGAGCAGAAGGGAGACAACGACAAGAGCAATACATCAACGTTCCTGAAAATCTTTTCTACACCACTTCAGACACAAGTTCACTATCGGAAACAGGAACACAAAGAACACGAGAAAGGTTTCTGCTCAATTTGCACATTTGTTTGCACCTTTTCCCGTTGTCTGTTTGTTTTGACCCAGTCTCTCAAGCAACATGGCTTTAAGTCTAGTTCTGGTCGTCATAATCAAAGAATGACTAGAATAACACAACTAAACTTCTAAACGTCTGCTCCAATTGAAAGAAGCTCAGTGAAGTGAATGTTAATAATTTCACCCTGGACCGTCTTGTTTTTAAACTTCTTATTTTGTCTTATTTCTGATGTCTGGAGCATTTCAGATTCACATTTAATAATTGAGTACAAAATATCAACTGCAGCCCCTTTACTATATAAATATATACAGAGAGAGATGTATAGAGATATAAGTATATACATGTATACATATTCAGTGATGTTACTCACGTTGTAAAGGTAACATGCCACTTGCTAACATGTGGGAAGCCGGCTTGTTTTTCTCAATTCCTTTGCCTGATGGGTTTTACCGATGTCTATCAGACAAGCACTACATATTGATTGGCCTTGATCCTGAGTGAACCCCTTGAGGCTGCTCCCAACCTGGAAATCAATATCAGTCCCAGTGTACCATCAGTGGAGCACACAGAGATAAATGGGATGTGTGTCATGATTAATGTGCCCTTTGAAGATTCTGTTAATGTTGGAAACAGAAAGGAAAAGTTTCCCTCTGGAATGCTTTTTTATTTAAACAGGTGGTTTCTTATCCACAGTGTTGAGCAAAATTCTCTCTTTGAAGTTTGGTCGGATGGACGGGGAATTCACATAAGCACACAACATAGAGAGACAATAATCACACATACATCATGGCCATTGAAGAACGAGGCAACAGATGGGAAACAAAAGAAAGTGACAATTGATATATCCCCCACCCTCTCCCTCTCCCACACACACACGCACACGCACACACACACACACACACACACACCACAACACTGCTTTAGTCTGCACAAGCCACAATAGTGTATTGCCTAGAGCTGAGATCCTGCAAAATGCTAGGTACATTCATATAAATACAAACATGTTCGCATCCTGTACACACATGCTCAAACTATTTATTGGACAATAGCACAAGACGGTTTTCCACATTCTTCAGCCACTCAAAGGCAGCATTCCAGCCGAGGAACAGGTGGCCTGTTAGTCGGCCTGCCGTTAAAACATTGACCCATCTCTCCCCTTCAAACCTTAAAGGCAGAATAAAAACGTAGCTTTTATATTTCCAATTTGCAGGCCTGACCAATATAGCCTGTTTTATTGGTCCCTTTTAACTCAATTGCTTCTTGGTAGGTTGAGACATTTTTGTCAAAGTCTGCCCAAGCTGTTCAAGTTCAGAGCAAGAATACTGAGATTGACTGCACTTTTATTTAAAATGTAGAATTTAGATTAATATCCATTTTGACTAAACCTATCGTAGAACAATAGATAATTTGGTGGATGTGATTATCCTAACATAAAAAATAGCAATGCAAACTGCTCAGTAAAAACAGCTGGTTCGGTTGTGCATCAACACATTCCTCTGCGCCCCCCCCCCACACACACCCCTCCCTATCTTGTCTTTTCGGGGAGGCATGCTAAGAGGACAGGTGAGGGCCCTATTGCCTGCACACATGCACACAGTCAGGATTGGGATTTCAATAACGTCATTCACCGGAGCTGAATAGGAGTCGGTAGGGGCCCCGCTCTGTCCTGCGCCTCTGGTTGACAGACGAGCAGCCGTGTCTTTGTGCTGAGCCGAGGGGCCCCGGATCACTCAACAGAAAGGAGGAGGAGGAGCTCAGGGGGGTTTCAGCAGTGGCAATCACCGGAGTCTGTAGTCGCTTAGCGAAGACAGGAGGAGTGGGAGGAGGAGCAGCAGCGGTTAGGCCTGAAATAGTGGCAGACGTAGAGGCTTAAGGTCACGTGTCAAGTCAGCGTTCACTGCTTTAGTCAAAGCAAATTGAGTATGTGTGTGCCTCTGTTTTCTTTCAACTTATTGTTTGTTTCTGCTGGGTATCCACTTTACTATTTTGACCTGTTCACTCTTCCCAAGTACATCTTGTGAGCATGTTTAAAGTGAGCTTGTCTGCTGCCATCCATGCAAATATACATGTATCTGTCTGTGCAGAATGGGAGTGGAGGTGCGGGTGTGGGGGGCAGCTCTGCTTGATCCCACCTGCTGAGGTCCATACAAAGCTTTGCAGTGTCGACTTTCCACAATGGCCCAAAGCTGCTGCTCCTGCTGCTTCCTTGCCGTCTGCTCTTCAAGGATCTTTTTTTTTCTTCTTTCTTTCAGCCTATCCGCTGCGACCATAATAAACACTTCTCTAAAAGGATTTCTTCACCCAGTCTGCGAGGGGTCATATGAATATTAATGTATGGCACACGCAACTGCTGCTGCTTGAGCTGCTCCAATGCATCCCCCTTTACAAAGCTTAGTCTGGCTTTCTAAATCCTTTACAGCTTGAAGCACAGCCATCTAACTAGTCAAAGGGTCAGTCTATAGAAATCACGACGGCTCCAGTTGTCGCCCCGCTTTCTGGTAAATGAGCTAATGTTGCCACGCTTGTCTACAATACTGAGACATTTTAAGCATATATTGCCAACTCAGACAGCGAAACTATGCATGCTTCTTAAGGAGGCCTAATCTTACATGTCCTCTCTAATCGAAAATCGTCCATGGGACACTGTGACACACATTGATATCAATATTCTCTTTTATTTCTTCCCCCTTTTTCTTTACTCAGTTGCTCTTTCTGTGCGTATCTACCTCATATTAAATATGCGACCGATTTCAGTGGGAGAGCCTTTGTTCCTGCTTTGTTAGTTTAACTTCTAGTTTAGCCTATAACTAGCTTAGCCTCTTGTCGCTCCTCCCGACTGCACACCGTTTTTTTTATTTCGAAGCTTGGTTTTCTGTTACTCCATATTGGAATTAGTTATGCCCGTCTACTTTGTAAACATGTCATCTTTTGCAGGCCAGTTCATCCAGAAAGAGGGATCCCTCACCGCTTGCTCTTTCAAAGGTTTATTCATTTAAGTGTTTTGGGAGTTTTTCATGAACTGAACTGAGGGTTGTAGAGGATGTCAAACTTGTGCTTTGAGATTTTGGGCTATATGAATAAAACTGACTTCACATAACTTGAACATAATTGCAATACCAGAGAGATGAAATGTGAGAGAAAGGCCGAATCTGAGTTTGAGACTTTGGGGAATGTTTGCTGATAGCTGAAGTTATGACATATCATAGACACATTCACACATACACAAGGCCATCTCATTACCAGTTATGCTGCAGGCCAACCCTCTAAAACTCTCTCTTCAACATAATTCAAGCACAATAATTCACAGCATCTCACACAGACTTGGATTAATCACTGTTCTTGCAGCGAGTGACTAAAAGCAATGAAACAGGCCATCTGCAGAGGTCGCACATAGCAGATTTTGTTTTATTAAAGATCAATGAATTCAAAATTTTGACTGTGATTGTGTCAGAGCTCGGTTAACTCAGAGAGCTTCAAGATGAAGATAAGATGAAGACTCTGGGTAATCCTGATAACAGGGATAGGTACTTTACTGACAGTCAGTCATTCTCATCTGTGTGTATGCAAAATGATCCAGACAGCTATACTAACATAATTATCATATTCCCATTCTGTTTTGTTTTTTGCAGAGTGGTATTTCTTTAGGAATCTAAGGAATGACCAAATCAAATGCATAAAAAATGCATTGATCCATTAACCAGGGGATGATGATAGAGAGAATGACAGGTGTGGTGGTAACGCTGTTATGCAGGCAGATCACGTCTGAGCCTTGACATCATTGCACTGCTCTCTCTCCCTCTCTTTCTCTCTCTCTCTCTCTCTCTTGCTCTCTCTATTTCTCTCTCTCACTGTCTCTCTCTCTCTTCCACTGTCTCTGTGTCTTGTCCTCTATTTGGTATTCTGCTACAGCTTCTACTCCAAGAGAGAACACTCTATCCTCAGCTTGGTTTAAAGTAGGGGCAAGGGAGGGGATGGAGAAAGAGAGAAAGATAGAGAGAGAAACTGCATGAATGAAAAAAGAAGTCGGTGTGTAAATAAAGGTCAAAGCAGGAAAGGAAAGAGCGAAAGATTTCGTAGATAAATGAGGAAGATGGGGGAAGGAGAGTGGTGGACAAGAGACAGAAAGAAAGTAAGAGATGCATTGCGAGACACAGGGATGGCTGAGGATGAGAGACAGAGCGGAAATGGTGCAACTTGGCCTTCCATTTTTATTCACTCAAGGAGTACCTCTGGGAACTACCTGTCTGGGCCTGAGTGCATGGATGGTCAGCTGGCTGCGTGTAAAGAAAGCTATTATACTGGTGCCTCCTCTCTTGCTCTCACTGGGTGGCATGATGCACATTGTCATATTGTCCTACTCCATCATTTATGCACTCCGTCTTGCTCTTCCGAGACTGGGCTGTTTTCACAAGTGCACTGGAGCCCAAATGTAGGCTCACAAAAGGACCTCCACTTATATTCAATTAGTTTTAATCAACCTCACTGTGAGACACAAAAATGCAAAGCATATTTCATTTATTGCACCCCCAGGGCAGGACAACATGCACACATTTACAAAAACAAGGAGGGTCTGTGGCAACATCTATTCATTCAGCAATGAGAGGTCACTGCATAAATATCTTTTTTTTTCAGAAATGCAAGGACACTACCAATACCTCATTCATTTTAGACTGGGGAGAAATACTGCTGCGCTGTCGCCAGTGAAGGAATCCATATTGGCAATCATGATTCATTCTAGACTAATTTCATCCTGCGAACATCAACTCTGATAACAGAGGCAGGTTGACTCCATCTGGAGCTTGTATTGATTACATGCTAAACTAACATGTGTAGCAAGCTTGTTTTCTCAATGGGTTCTCCAGCACTAAGACCACTGTGAAAGTAAGCAGGGCTTCACACCTTGTATTTAGCAGATTACACTTCATCAAAACTCTTCTCCGCCGTCGGACGGGCCACAGCGGCCGCGTGTCCTCGCCTGTGTCAGGCCACCTGAGGTCCAGCACGCCACTGCAGAAAAAGGAGAGATCGGTTAGAAAACTATGCACCAGCCGTGTCAATCAACGCAACCAGCCCTGCTCTCATGAGCATCCCCCTAGCAGCTGAATGCCAACAATGCTCACCTCCATCACATATATGGAATTATGTGAACTCAAAATTGTTATTCGGTTAGCATTTGGAATGCAAGTTACTATTATTATGTAAAGTAGTTCAAAGTTATGAACCAACAGAGAATTATCATACGACTCTGCCTTTTCCTCTCAGCTTTACGGAGCGTTCTAGCTTCTTTTCAGGACATTGTTTTGGTTTTCCAGCCCACAGCTTTATTGTGTTCTTTCACTCCCACTGTTCTCGTTGCTTAAGATGGCAGCTGTTTTCATGCTCTGACAACCCAGTGTAGGCTAACTGCTCAGCACCAAAAGGCCGACTCAAGTTAGTGACTAGCTTGTTAAGCTAGTAGCATCAAACAGCTAAAGAGCAGATACTTATTTCAAGAGCTTACTAAGACCAAAAACAGAGCTGACAATAATCACTTATTGTAGGTTGAATTCAACAATAAAGAGGTCAATGACAAAGAGGTGATTGTTTCAAAAATACAGCAAAGCAAATTAAAAGACTTGTCAAATGCAGGACACAAAGTAAAAGGTGAAAGTCTGGAATTCTTCTGAACTTTCTGAGTTCATGCCAAAATTAATTTCTAAAAACACGATGTCTGAAGTAAGATTATGGATTAAAAGTCTAGCTCTGTGCTTCATTGGGGTCATAATGTGAGGAATCAGGCATAGCTCACAACGTTATAGAATAATAATAAAAAACAATTGGCGATTCATAATGAAGTAACTTTAATGCCACGCCAGGATTGAGATTAATTAAACATTCCTCAAATGCAATGACATTAGCTGAACTTCATTGTACATTGGCTGCCCCTTTTGTTCTCTAAATCTAAAATATATGCATGCTGACAGGTGTGCTCTAATATGTTCTGTTAGGTTTTAAAGTCAGAGGAACACGAGGATAGTTAACAACCACAACTGATAATAAGTCACGGTGGGTTCAGGATGAACATGCAAATAGGACCTCTCTGCAACCAATATGTTAACCATTGTATCCTATACCTCTGGTGCATAACGTGGCTCATGCTAAATGTGTTCACAATGTGTTTTCCCTCCCTATTCATTGGATGCTAAAATCACAAATAAAACGTATCAGTCGTGTTTTGATCTACAACTCAAGGCACACATGTAATGCACTGGAGTCAATGGTCTCTACTGGTGTTCAAGAAGCGGGTGATGGTTAATCATCCACTGCATGGCAACATTAACGTGCAATGCCCACGTCAGTTGGGTCTGGATGCACTATGTTGAGTCATGCTGAACACGCTAACATCTTCCTGACCAAGTTACAGCTGCTATGGCAACTGGATCAGAATCCTTCCTTTCCTTTAGTCTTGAACGCGTGTGTGGGGAGCACTAACGCAGCAGACGTTCACATGAATAACCTCACTTTCACATCGCTTTTACTTCGAGTTTCAAGTCAATATTTTATCTGTCATACTTTCTGTGCCAGGGATTCTGCCTTTTACCTGATTCAGTTTCGTCACTTCTGTCGTTCAGCATCGTGTCCTCATTCCTGTTCATGTTATAATACCAAATCTCTTCGGAGATACACAAGCGGTGTCATTTACACAGACATGCAGCGTGTGATATTGTTGACTGGATGATTCTATTTGTCAAAGAAATGTCATAACATCCATTTGATCACGTATGTCACATGATAAGCACATATCTTGAGATTCAAAATGCAGATACAAATGCCCTATTACCATACCACTGAAGTAACAAGTAACAAGTAACAACATGAGCAGTTTTGTATGACTCATAATCATCTTCCTGATTTGTACCCCGTCTTACATAACTTGTAAATATTCTTCCACAGGCGTCTTATTCAAGCTGGTGAGAGAACTCGATCATAAAAAGATGTCCGTTGGATTAACATCTCCGTCTTTAAATCAGGCTCAGTTACTCTCAGTGGTAAACTGTGTTGTTGTGCAATATTATCATGTAATCTTTCAATGAAAACAAGTTATTACCATCTCTGGAATTAAATCTGTCTCTGCTACCCCGAAGCATCTGTATATAATTGACGGATAATGAGGATATGCTTTATCAGTAAGTGAAACTGATTTCACTACCTGGACAAAGATTCCTGCATGTACATAGCATACTTTGTGTTGGAATGTTTGCATTTTGCTTGACCTCTTATAGACTGGCAACCTGTCCAGGCCAGGCTGTGCAGATGGACTCCAGCATGCGTTTGGCAGGAAAAGCAGGGAAAGAAAATAGATGGATTGTTTGTCTTCTGGTAGTGGTAGCCAAACCTATAAATAATTCCAACAATTCATGCTTGCGTTAATCCATCCATCCATCCATTATCTGAACCGCTATTATTTATTTGCACAATTCATATATGCTTTGCAATTACCTTGAACTATTCAGCTTATTATGAGACTTGGATGCGGCCCATCTCCCATTTTCTGAAAGGAGTTATTCTGAATGAAATTAAAGTGAAAACCCAACTGCACCATATTCCAAAGCTGCATAAATAAATAATTTTGAGACAAAGGCTTTGTATTGTGTGCATCAATGTTATGCAGCCCAGTATCACGACAGGTCCTGAAATAGTCAGAAAAACTGATTGTTGTATGTATGTACATGGACAAGAATGGTCTGTTTTTTTGTATGTTGCTCATGACAAAAACACTGCTATTTGAAAGTCAATTAGGATCCGTTTCATGGTGGACACATCAATAAAACACATCCACGTGACTAGGCAACAGTAAGAGCTAGTGACATAGTATTGAATATTGAAAAAGACCACAAGTGGTTGGCAGACACAACAACTGTGTCCCAAAGTTGATTGTGACGGTTTGCCCAAACCAAACTACGTGGTCTTTCCTAAACCTAACTTTCTTTTTGTAACGTAATGTCAGTCTGGAAAATGAGACAACATTACCCATCAAGAACAGCGTCTGGAAAAAGAAGCTAAAAAAAAACACACAATTTGTGTCCGTTAGTAGATGGCATTTTGTGACCATTTCATGAACGTGAGACTGTGTTGCATAATATCCACTCTTACACCGTGACAAATATATCATCGAAGACTTCAGGAAGGAGAAAAGAAGCAAGCATGCGCCCATCCACATCAATGGGATGGATGTTGAGCGTGTCTCCAGCTTCAAGTTCCTGGGGACCCACATCTCGGAAGACCTGTCTTGGACCACCAACACCTCCAGCCTGGTCAAGAAAGCTCACCAGCGCCTCTTCTTCTTGAGGACACTGAAGAAAAACCATCTGTCTTCAGCCATCCTGGTGAACTTTTACCGCTGTGTGATCGAGAGCATCCTAACCAACTGTGTCACAGTCTGGTATGGGAGCTGCTCTGTTGCGGAGCGCAAGGGACTGCAGCGGGTGGTGAAAACTGCCCAACATCACAGGAACTCCACTTCCGGCCATTGAGGAAATCCAGAGGAAACGCTGTCTGCGTCGAGCTCGCAGCATTCTCAAGGACGCCTCCCACCCTGCACACAGACTGTTTTCCCTCCTGCCCTCAGGCAGACGGTTCAGATGCTTCCGGACAAGGACCAGCAGACTGAGGAACAGTTTCTTCCCCAGAGCTGTTTCCTTATTGAACTCTGCCCCATGCTGACACCCCCCCTACTCCCCAACCACCTCCACCCACAAACCCATCTCCCCCCACTGACCAAAGACTTTACACCTGCACTCAAACACTTTTGAACTGTCTGCACTAAAAACTGAGCATTGCACTAGTCTAGTAACGTTAGGCAGCTACTGTTTATTATTATTATTATGCACTATTTAACGTTCACTCAATCTGTATTACTTAACTTATCATATGCCCATTTGCCTTTTGTAAATTATGTTTATAGTTCCTGCTTATAGTCTACCTACATTTAATGCACAAATCAACCTGTATAACATGTACATATTACCGCAATCAATCTGTATATCACGTACCTATATCACTAACTTATTATCTGTAAAATACTTATTATTATCTGTATATTGGTATTTACTGCTATTGCACTTCTGGTTGGATGCTAAACTGCATTTCGTTGCTCTGTACTTGTACATGTGTAATGACAATAAAGTTGAATCTAATCTAATCTAATATATCTGATCTGTATTTAGCTTACTGTAAAAAAATATTTCAAAACAAAATGATGCGTTGTCAGACTTTGTTCCCTCAGAGAAAAACAGGCACTTCAGTGGCTTTTTCCAGAGCCATTCATTCACAAGACAACTGCTGCAGCTGGAGTCTAAGATCCCCACTCTCAAACCATGCAGAAGAGTTTCATGTAATCCATTTACTTTCCCCACTGTGTTGGATTTTCCTCTGAAAAGTGGACACGAGCCAGAAATGCCATTTATAGACATAACTTCAAGGTGTAATCTCCACCTCAGACCCCCCGCAATAAATGTTTAGAGCAGCCTGAGAGAGTCGACGTGAAGAGTTCACACCAGCCCGTCATAGATCACCAGCTCTGCATGAGGCCCATGATTCACCCAGGAAGTGTTAAACACAAACGTACATAACACAAACCCCAGCATCCCCCCTCCTTTAATAATAAAACGGTATGGGGTACGGTGAACTGTGAAGACTGTATGGGTCTTGTCCTCAGGGGGGGAAATACACTTTAAATATTACAGCTATTATTCTTTTAAAAAACAGTCCAAATATGTATTTACAGACGTTAAAAGTGGACTAAATAAGACGCAGAACACACATCAGATAAATAAATATACTGACTTCATGAGGAATGAAAAGTTGTTTTTGTGCCCATCACTGTACGACTCACAAAATAAATGGATGATAATGGTCAGCATCTCAAAACAGAAAATGCAGAATTTACTGTTACAGCTTTGGTGATCAGTTTGACAAACGTTAAGAGTTTCAGTCTTGGGCTTGTAGACAGCTGAGACTGATGGGTTTGGATGGACAATTCATCATGTTGTTGCGCTTATACATTTGCACGAATGAAACCCATTTTGTTATATATCTATGAATATATTATTCAGAATGAGGGAGGTTCCGTGCTCTTACCTTCTGCAGCAGACAAACAGCAGCATATGCTAACGTTACTATTGTTTATGCTAACGCTAGTTACGTGAGCAGGGGGTTCTGTGCCTTTAACCCATGCTGCCTGCTGATAGTTTGGGATGCCCACAGTTCATTTCTCACTACCTGTAGACCAAACTTTAAGTCTTGGTCGGCGTCATGCTACTGGCGGCCGTTTCTGTGTCGTGTGTGTCAGCTAGTCGGAGCCGACGTGCTAAAACAGATGTGTGGTTTTCTAAATGCAAGAAGGGCCACACACAAATTTACTTCTAAATCTTATTTTGACTGGTTTGCAGAAAGTTGCTTAACTTCTAATTACCAATATAATTATCCGTACAAACGCTGTCATATTAAATTGTAGCAATGTGTTTGCTATTACTCTTAGAAGGTGGAACAAATCACACGCTCGCGATCTCTTTGTTTATACAAGCTAAGAGTAGCCGGACATTAATTAGACAGCATTCTCTTCCGTTGAGTTGAGTTTGTGAAAAGGGTTCCAATAATATGTTTGAGGTCTGACAATTTGTACTGTTTGAACGTGAAACCGACATATAACATTGACAACAAATATCTGAGGTGCATGTATGCAAGACTGGCTTTTAGGCTGCACTGTAGAACCAAAAGCAGGATTTTCCAAACGACTGTTTTTAGCTTTGCACCTGGGATGATACAAGACTCAGCAAGGGGGAGGATCCTCAGGATGAAAGAGCGGGGACCTAGTTTCTGGAAAATACATCAGAGAGAGAAAAATAAATTGTGAGAGAGAGAGAAAACAAGTCCGAGGCAGAGCAAGAGAGGAGCAGGTGGTCACTGGAGAAGACATTAGGGACACAAAGTAACTATCCCATCTTCTCTCTCTCACACACACACACACACACAGAGACACACAGAGACACACACACACACACTAATCCATGAGGTGAATGGAAGAAATGTGGTCATCTGGTATCCAAGTACTGACCAATAAACTTCAGTGATTACATTCAGCCAATGCTTCTAATGTAAATATGATTGTTTACTAATTGATGTTCACACAAAGCCACAGGACTGCACGCATAAAGTAATACAAATAAGCCCTCAGAGGACATGAATATAGATTAACGCCGAGTGACTCACCAAGACACACACTCACAGTGATTATGGGTTGTCTCATTACCATGGCAACACATCATGTAATGTGCTAATGTCTCATTGCTGTGTGCGTGGCTGTTTGTGTGTTTGTGGGTGGAAGGCGACAGTAATGCCACGCTTGCCTCTGATTGCAGACACAGATATTTTCAGTGTGACTGCGGGGGCTGCATTGTGTGAGGTTCATTGGAAAGTAGCTGCAGTAAAATGACATTTACAGTGTGGTACTAATTTTACAGATGACACTCGCTGTCAAAGGTGTCTGGCAAAAAGGTGTAGTTGAATATGGCCTAAAATATGTTGTTATTAAAACATGCAGATGCAGGGATACAATCGGAATTACAAATGTTGTAGCGTTGTGTTCATGTTCATAGTGAATGTGCAACAGTGGATGACTTGACCACTAATGCTGTTAAATCTGTCTAAATCTGTCAGTTTAAGGGTTGGTATATCTAATTGAGAAAATATTGGGTTTATATAGTCCATGCATGTCACTATTTTTCTGTTGCTTTATGTCAATAATGTACCTCGATGCTAGCTGGCTGTGCACAAAGATGACGACCCCGTTGTTAAACCAGCATACTAAGCTCTCATTGGTCGGTGGTTTCTCGAACAGGGCACAACAACAGATCAACTGCTGATGTTGACGATGATTCAGAGGTCTGCAGCCAGAAATAACTTTAAATTATGACTTTCAGTCGGAGGCCACAATAGTACTTCCTCGCCTGTTGTTCTTTGAATGGCTCAACTTCAAAACAGTGACACAGTGTGCTGCATAATGGAACTCAGGATGTAATATTAAGCTGACGGTAGATACAGGTACGTCACATGTAGTGTGTGTGCACAATACTCAATGTGATAGCATCGGTTTTTGCATGTGTAAGTGCGTGCATGCAAAGATTGTACTGACAAGAACAATATGGGTATTTGTCAATGTCTGTATCTGTCGGTTATCTCAGTTTCGTTCTCAGACTCAGCTGTTGTAAATTCAGACAGCCTGTGTATTTGTGTGTGTATTTGTGTGTGTGTGTGTGTGTGTGTGTGTGTGTGTGTGTGTGTGTGTGTGTGTGTGTGTGTGTGTATGTGTGTATGTAATCATACTGTATCAGTAAAGACGTGTGATTTATACACGTGTGACATGTGATAAAGAGAGGCTGTGGAACAATAAATTCCCCAAGAGTCACTTTAAACCACCGCGCTGCTGAGAACAAATTGATTAATGTCCTGAAAGCAGACACAAACACACACACACACACACACGACAGCCTTTTATGAATATTCCAGACGGATAGGAATATTCATACCATAAAAACATATTCACAACAGATCAGAACACAGTCTTTCATGCAGGACTGAGTTTCGTCCCAGCAGAGATTGGATTGGAATTTCTACAGCCTCTCAGAGTGGGAGTGCTGACTGCTTACGGGAAAAAAGTGCAAGAGAACATTTTACAGCTTGACACAACCTGATACAGATTCCCTGAACTGAACTCCATCCAAACCTAAACTCAGACTGAGAACTCCAGGGTTAATGTATAACACTTGTATAGAGAGCAAATACAGCTTTAGTCCAAACAACTTGCTGGCTGTTTGTGGCCCACTGATTGACTCACTGTGTAAAACATCTTTAATTTTACTTAATTGCACTTATATTTCTATATTATTGTTTTACGTGTGTCTTATGAGGAGGATGCTCTGGCAGACCACTGTTTGTGTCCTGTGTGCAACCAGAAGTCACAGCGTTGATTTGTTTATCACATGACTTCCATACTTACTTCACGTCACATCCGTAGGTATTTCAATTCAAACCACGATCTCTGTCTAAACCTAGCCCGGTAGTTTTGTTGCTTAAAACGAACTCAGTTGTTTCCTGTGAAGTGAGCAGAAATTGACACGTGTTGTGTTTACATTAAGGTGAGTGTTCACGCCACAATTCCTATGAAAAGGACAACAAAAAACAAGGACTATATTTTCGTAAATGATCCTACAAACCGTTGTATGACAATTTGTTGCTAAGGGAGCTCTAACTCTCTTAAATATATAAAGCTAATACAAAATGAACTTATGGTTAGGGTTAGTGCAAATGAGGTTCTTCTTATTCCTTATAAACATTATTATTAAAGGTGGTGTGGAATGTTTTGGGTGGTGTTTATTTAGAATAGTGTGATATATTTTGAGCTGGGGAATTAATTTGGATCTGGTGACACTCAGACTTCCCTTATACTTTTTGTATACCTTTTCTCACCCTTTCATTTCCCTATTTACTTTCCCTGGAATCGCTGTAATCTGTAAAAGGTCCCCATCACAAGTGAAGAGTGGAGAATGACACGTAAGCTAAAACCCCAAGAAACCAATATTAAAGGCTTAATCAAAGATGGCTTAATCAAACACCTAACACTTACAAGGAACACGATATATAATGAGAAGCCATGTGAGAATATGTTGAAGAAGATAAACACAGACCATAAAGTTTCACGATCAAACAACATCAGCGGACATTTATGGAATAAAATACCAGCCTTGTTGCTCAGCTATCTTAAAATCCACTCCTGCCAAAAGCTATTTATTGTCGGCTGTATTTCACTCTGACGTTCAGATAAGGCATGTGTTATGAGCTGTTTCGATTGCCTTTCCCCATGTTTTTCGTCTGGTGGCGCTAATTGTCCTTTAAATGCTATTTCCTACCACGCTACTGCAGTATTTATTCGTCAGGCCTCTTTGTTTTGTTTTAACAGGGAAATGCATGCTAGTGAACCTTGACTAGATTACAGGAAAAGAGGTAAACCCCACAACGTCAAGCAGAGAAACATTCAGATCTCAACTTCTCTCATCGGTTTTACCGACACGCCAACACACACACCTCCACAAACACGTACACACAGCTCAGATGAGAAACAGGGTCTTCTAGGATCTTCTTTATTGAAAGATTAATTACGCACAGTGGGTTGTTCTGATGAAGGTGGCACTCGTGGGACAGCCCCGCAGTTTATTGAAAGACATCAAAGCAGTGGAGGCTGTGGTTGGGAGATCCAGAGCTGGGTAGCTGGATGTTTTGCTGACTAAAAGAACTATTGTTTGCCCTCCTCCACACTCACTGTTTTCATGTGACAACTGTTAACCATATTATTAAATGACTGAGTCACTTATATCGTTCCTCTCGCAGAATTTCCCTGTTTCAATGGAGTTGGTGCTGCTAGGAAATTCAAACAACTTACAGAAACTAAAATGTGCAAATGTCTTCATGTCGGACAATACATTTTAAAGATTTAACGTTCGAAAGCATGCAGGTGAGGTCGCTCATGTTAAGGTCAGTATTGATCCTATTCAAGGGGATAATTTTTGTTTTCCTCTCAATTGGGTCTTGTTTCAGACTCATGCAGAGCAAACTCTGCCTCTTGAAACAACAGCACCCAGACGGTGAGTTAGAAAGAAGATGATGTGAAATGCAAACTCGCTGGTTGATGCTACAGTCCTACTTGGCCTGGTAACCGAGAGCTTATGGCTAAGGTTAGAAGATGTTTGATGATAATAATAAGTCACTTCCCTGAGCTCATGACTGTTCTACAAGAGTCTTGAAGTCCCATGATCCATGATCCCATCACGTATTACTTTACTCTAGACAGCTGAGACTGATGGGTTTGGATGGACAATTCATCATGTTGTTGCGCTTATACATTTGCACAAATGAAACCCATTTTTTATATATCTATGAATATATTATCCCATCACGTATTATTTTACTCTATATGTTCTATATTTATTTTAACAGCAGAAGCAATACATTACTTGTTGCTTTAAATTCTGTCAAATATGCCTTTAAACAACTCCAGACCCGCCACACAAGTCACTTCTTCTGTATTTAACCTCTTTTGACATAACAAGGGCCACAAATCTGACCTACTTTTATTTTATTTATCAATCATTTATTTCCTGATGACAGATATTTAAGACAACCAACTATTTTACATGATATAAGTAAACTGTTAATTATATGTTAATTATACATCAATTGCGTTCCCCCTGTCTAATAGATTGGCAAATGAACTTAGCCGCTTTAGCATGGCTCCTTGGGGATAGCTGCTACCATCAGCATCCTATAAACTTGGAATGGGATCCAAACTGGGTAGTAGACAGAAGAATAACATGGTTTCAGCTCAAGGGCTCATGATTAGTAAACACAGTCATACAACTGTTCTTGCTGTCTGCATGAGACAGCTTGAAATAAAGCACACTATTTCCATTATCACAGCTCGCTGAGTTTGCTTCCAGCCAGTCAGTTATATTGTGTGGTTTCCCTTCATTCTTCCTAAATTAGATTTTTTTTTTACATAAATTATCATCTCTTTATGTGTATTGTTGTCAACTTACCACTGGGTTTTATTCCTAGACGATAGGGAATGTTTGTCCCGCCAAATGTTATTTTTGGCTTTAAACATTCTGTCAGTCCAACAGCTATCTAACTATCTTACCGCGTCTACCATGAAAACATAAAGGAAGTGTCAAGTAAAGTCCGCCTCTTGCTCTTTTTGATTGGTTTCCAGTGCCAAGTGGGACATTTACCAGTGGTGTAACTCCACACATTGTGCTAAAGAGTTGAGAATTTTAGAACTTTTATCTGCCTCTAAAACAACTATAAAAAACTTGGCATGCGGCGCAAGAGAGGAGAGCACGGTACATAGGAAACAATTGTTTTGCTCAGTGTGATCAGTAAATTCTGATCGATTCACAAATCACAAATTTGCCTGAGAGGGCTTTACAATCTGTACACATACGACATCCTCTGTCCCAGGACCCTCGCATTGGAACTGGAAAAACTTCCACCCCCCCCAAAAAATACCTTGAACGTGTAGAAATAAACCTATCATGACAACAATTGCTTAATTTAGTTGGCTCATCTTGAAAGAGAGTCTGTGCCCTGTTTATTGTTCTATGTAAATTCATATAAAATGGGGATTTTATGGGCAGAAGTTTAACTCATAAACAGGTCTTCTTTCTTTTCTCCAACTACCTGTATATGTAGGGGAATCACACTGCAGGTACTTACCGTGTTGTAAATCAAACTTTTTCCCTTCATGTTTCTAAAAATGAAAGCTAATAAAGAACTAAATCTTTGCTGAACTTAAAGTCTTAACATGTGCTTTTCATCTGAGCTGAACTTTGTGTCATGGTAAAACGTGTGTGTGTGTGTGTGTGTGTGTGTGTGTGTGTGTGTGTGTGTGTGTGCATACATCTGTGTGTCGGTAAAATGATCCACAGCGTGGGAATTCCCCTCTTATCAGTCTGGTCTGGTCTGGAATCTCTCTTTACTGCCAATGTTTGTTTGGGTTTGTGGAGAGCAGAAAGGGAAGCGGCGAAAGACAAGAGAGAGAGAAAGAGAGACGGGGACAGGAACCAAAAAAGTTAAATTAAATTAATCATATCTATGTCTCGGTAAATCGTCTTTTCTGTGATCTTCGTGTTAATCGCTGCATGCATTTTAATTAGCAGTATTATTCTATAACTTTGAGATTTTTTTTTTTGCGACCCACGCTTGACTAATAAAGCCTCCTGGGGGTGTGTTCAAACAACCCCCACATCTCAATGGACACAGCACAAAGTGTCCCATTGAGATGTGGAAGCGGGCCCAGGGTGCCTCGTCCTACAACAAGCTCTTATTCTACAACAGACGGAGTTGTAGCTCAAACATACTTGTAGTAGGAGGCTTTTCAGAGCCTTGATTGTCAAACAGAGAGCGTAGCCTTCAGGGGGAAAGAAAAAAAGGCTTGTGTTGCTTAAAAAACGCTTCTCAGTGAAAAGGATAATCGTTTAGTTGAAACAGATTGGGCCTATAATTCTGATTTCATGATCTTATGAGCTGCTACATCAAACGAGTAATTACGCCCATACAGACATGGAAATTGGGAATTTATTTTGGTAATTCCTGGCAAAAAAAGGCCAATGTATGTATGTGTGTGTGTGTGTGTTTCACACTTTTACCACATTTTGCTGATATTACCAAATTAAAATGTTCATAAACCACATTTATCAAGCTAATACTTGTCTTGTATGTTAGCCATGTGATGGCACCACATGATCGTCACATGCAGAGATTTTCACCCAGGAATCACATGTGACGCTCCATACTGAGAGAAGCTAACGGAAACTAAATGAGGAAGTACATTTTTGACCTTTAAAAAAAAACATAAAGCAATATGAGAGCTGGTAGACTTCAGCTAATGAGTGGACCTTGTGCTGGGATCTCCAAGACAGACATAAAAAATACTTTCTGCTTTTAAACCAACATGGACAATAAATCCATGTCTATGACAACTTCTGATGAAGAAAAGAAGCTAAAATAAAATTGGAGCTGGGCTTTCTCTGTGGATTTAAACTGAACAAAGCCAAACTAATAACAGTCTGATTTAAAGACACAGTATTTGTTTTCTCCTTTTCTGAGGTCATGTGTCATCACAGTAACTCACAGTAACTCATTAAATTTGGATCTGGGACACAAAACGTCTGATTACGGCTTCCTGATGACCTTAATATTTCCATTGTCAGACCTTGAGGCTTATGATGACTTTGCTCATACAATTTTTGGGGGGTTTCAGTGTCTGTCATGTGAGCGCCGGACCGCCAGGGCATGACCTTCATCAGCTGTCCTATGAGAGGAGGAGCGGCTGATCTGTCCATTCTCAATGATCTCATTCAGCCCGGCATGAGCTGTCCATCCCATCATGCTTCCTATCACATGAGTGTTGTTGACCACAGTGTGGTCCAAACTAGGGATGCAACGATACCATTTTTTACAAACCGATACGATACCGATATTTTTATTTGTATACTTGCCGATACCGAGTACCGATACCGATACTTCTTAGATTTGGTCTCCATGAAAGTGCAATTAATTTGGAGGCAGATTTTATTTTATCCTCTGCAGATTATGTCAAGCCTATAGTACAAAATTAACAGAAGGCTATCCCAAGCTTTAAACGTCTTGTGGAAGTCCCTCTAATGTCGGACCATAAAACGCCCCGTGTCCGGGTTCATAATGTAAGCGATAATATTAGGGATCGAGCAATTATATAGGAAGCTGTGTTCCAAGTTATGTTTCCGGTGCTTTTATTGTGGAGGGAGAAACGGAAAGGAAAAGAGTGGAATTGTGGGATATACGTGTGTGAAGGAGATAAAAAAGTGGTTCAAGTTACCCTGCAGCGTGTTTTCATTTTATTAGAATTACAAATATAGACACACAACAGACACTCGGCTACAATAATATCATCCGTAGCCGCACAACAGCGTCTGAATGAGGCCGCTGCCAGCGCTGCTTCTGGTGGACCAGCAACAGTTTGATTCAAACCGGCAGGACGGCGGTGATGACGCGCAGAGCTTCTCAATTATAGATGTATTAAATATGGAAAATTTCAACTCTCGCGTCTAACGTGCCGCCGGCGTAAATTTGCGTCTGTCGCAACCACACGCGTCTGTGCATAGACTTTACATGTAATCTGGTCGCGCGAAACATTTGCGTCGCGTTGGGACGGACTGATTACAAGTAACTCCGGGGCTGTCAGCCACTAACAAGAGCACTAATATGAGCACTAATATGTCATACACACGTATGCAACACCGGTTAATAAGCACAATATCGATAAAGTCTTGTATTGTACTCGCGTCTCACTTTTCTCCTGTCTATTGAAAGAAGTGAGCGCTGCGTAGCGAGGATCCAAGATGGCGGCTCCAGATTCTGCTGTTGAGACAAACTGGCCATCTGATTGGACGGCAAAACAACTTGGATAGCGTGATTGGCTGCTCAGAAGTTGAGACTGTTGAGACAGTTGAGACAGAGAAGAGTGTCTCCGGCTCCGCCACGGGGTTGCTTCTCCACAAAGCGCGACCAGTTTGTTGTAGTGAAATACTGTTGAGTGAGTATCGGTTATTGGTATCGGCCATTGAAACCGATGCGAGTACGAGTATGTAACGCAGTATCGACCACCGATTCGGTATCGGTGCATCCCTAGTCCAAACGCTTGATTGAGCTTCTCATATGCTCAACTTCACTTTCAGTACATTCATTTAGTGGTGATGGTGGCGGTGACGATTGCTGACAGCCTGGAAAACAATGAAGTAGTTATTATGGCGATGAGGTCACATGCTGGTTTTGAAAAATAAACATCATTCTGATTTGAGCTCATACCGCGATGATCAATTTAAATTGTCAGTGTACAGTGCAACCTCTATGAAAACCCAGTAGAAATCCGCTTTAAACCTAATCTGGAGACTCTGGGCATCCTCTGCGTCCCTGTCTTCAGGCCATCTGTTTACATGCTCTGTGAGTTTCTGTCTTGTCAGCAGAGTCTTTTCCTCACAAAGACATTAGTGGATTAACAGTCTCTCACACAAGGTGTCTCCACATTATTCAAGGGTGTGGACACGCTGTTTCCAAAAAGAGAAAAAAAGTGCTGTCTCATGGCACACTGAGAAAGAGTAATAAATAGCACAGAAATAATAGTCCAGTGGCAATACAACCAGTGTATGTAAGAATGCTCAGAAGTTAAGTCTTGAGTTTTCCCATCCTTGAGCTTGCCGATAAATAATGTAAAATTAAAAAGAGGGGAGTAATAAAGTTGCAATTAGTGTTTTATAAAACCCTCTAACAGCTCTATTCCCGGCAGACATTTGCATGTAGAGCCAACATACAGTATCCACATCTTGCAAAGTCATGTTTCATGTGGTGAATACACCAGAAAGTAAAATGTCTGACTCACCTTACTTAACACAGGATGGAGATTTTAAATGAGAATACATCTATATACAATATATAATACTTTATTTTTTACTTATTACTATTTGTAGCCAAATTTCCCCTTCTCAAAGTGAATTCACAAGAAGTGTTAACACTGGAGTAAACTGGAGTCATACCTGTGTGACACTAATATTTCAACAGAAGTAAACTTTTCATCTTTAATGTTCATAACCGATGGAAAAATCACCCTGGAAGTTTTTATTTAGCTTTGTCTCACAGTTTGTTTTTGCGTGGGCACTGTATCTGGCTTCCTCTGCACCTGACAAACAGGAAGATGTGTGTGTTGTTTGTGTGTGTGTGTGTGTGTGTGTGTGTGTGTGTGTGTGATTACCACAGGATGTAAGATAATCATAGTTGATCTTTCCACGAAGTACAACACACTGTAGCCCCCCGCCCCCTCACTCCCCTGTGACTTTCAACTCTATAAATAGTTATATCTCTCTGTTTCCACGTGCACACACACACACACACACACACACACACACACGTTTTACAGACAGTGACAGACAAGTGAAGGACAGTCACAGTTTTGACTTGGCTCTGATCTCCGAGGACTGAAAGCCACCTGAACAGTTAGGTTGTCATTAGCAGCTCACTTATCAGATATCAAAGAAGTGAAGCTCTGCTCTGATGTAGGCTTATGTTTACCATCTGTTACTACTAGACCGATTCATGCATGTTCCCGTGTTACTGTGAGCACTAAAAGGTATTTAGCGTTTATAGAAATCTGAGTGTTTCAGTGACTTTTACAAAAAAGTTTAAGTTTTATCCAAACAACTTTTAGATGTTTGCTGTGAATTATTTTTATTATTATGGTTTTCACACTTTTCGGCTAAGACTTTTTAATACCCAGATCCTCTAAAAGTGCAAATACTACATTGTGAAAATACCTTTTATATATCAGTAAAATGTAGTGTGAAAAGTAAAAGTAGTCTTAAGGTTGTGCTCATTTTTACACCTTTACATACCGTTGGGTAGTTTAATGTACAGCAATGCGTCATATTCTATAATCATATGTTTGTGGGGTCATTGTCCTGTGAGAGTCACACATCTCTAAAAAGTATTTGTGGCGATGCATTCTCCAGCTGATCCAAGGGGTGTGTTTTAATATGTGTCTTTCTCTTAAGAAGATAGGATAATTCTCTCAACCATTAAAGGAACACCTCATAATTCATCTTATCAGAAACATTCAAAATTCCCACATCTGGATTTTCACTGGACATGAAAAACTGTAAAAGATACTGTCAGACAAATGTAGTAAAGAAAAAACTACAATTCTGTCTCTGGGATGTAGAGTATAAGGTTGTATTAAATGGCAATACTCAAGAAGAGTAACAAAGTACTTACTTACATTTCCACACTGGAGCCATGCTAGCAGGAGGCAGGAGCAAGTCAGCACGTGTCTGAAAAGTACGGCTAAGAAAAGGTGCTAAGAAAGGACAAGATCTGCATTAAAGTTTTTATATTGACTAAAACTTTCGTATACAATTCATACAACCCCTGATCTGTAGCACTAGTCCAAACATTTCCACGGTACCTGTGAAAACATAATTTAAGGGGATGAGGATACTTGAATAGAGAGTTTCTGAATAGAAAGAATAGAAGAAGAAAATAGAAAGATCCAAAATGGGACAAGCAGAAGGAAACAGTTTATGGGGGACACCTGAGATGCTGTGAGAGAACTGGGATTATATTTTTGTGTGAATAGATGATTCCTCCTGAGGGAGACATAATTTTGTTAAGGATGTAGATGGGAAAGCCATAAACATAATACATCTATGTGGGAAACGAATGTGCAGATCTGAACAATGCAATAGGATGTACCAGGTCTGAACGCGGAGTCGTGGGAAGGGAAAGGGTCAGATGCAACTGATGCACATGACTCAAGAACGCTTGTTCCTGCCTGGAAACGAGTGTGAGCCGAAAAAAAACCTTCAAAAGCAAAAACCAACCCACACACATTCGCACTAGGCCTTGGCTTGCGGCCTTGGCTGGACTCCATATGAGGAAAGAGCATTACAATGGCCACACACACACACACACACACACACACACACACACACACACACACACACACACACACACACACACACACACAGCACACACACACACACAGCACACACAGCACACACACACACACACACACACGCTGAAAGGGGCTGGGGGCCAGAGAAAGCTCTTGAGAAAACACAAGTTACTAATTAGTTGAAATTGTCCCACATCAGTAAGATGTCTGGCAGAATTCCTCCTCTCCCTGTCCCCATCATCTGTCGCCCTCCAGATGTTTGACTTCCTGATGCATTGACTTTGGTTTTGGTGCTGTTTCATGTTCTGTTGCCGCAGCAGGATATATTGTGGTTAATCATTAGAGAGGATGAATAATGAGCCCAGCTGAAACACCAAAGAGTGTAAGAAGAAAGACGCTGCAGAAAAACAGGACAAATATGTTAAACATGAGGTACAGAATATGTGTTTTAGTAGATTTCAAAGGGCTCCATCTGTGTAGAGAATGTCTCTGAATATGACTTGGAAGTCTGGAGGAGATCAAAATGGCAATAAATTGTAATTATATTTCCCTGTATGCTCTTTAAATCAAGACTTCCTGAGTAGGCAAACTAGTGACTACGTCTGTCTTGAAGCATTATATCATGTATATCATCAAGTGTATGTTTAGGAATCTTTTTCAGGATCTTGTTTTACAATGAATAAGCAGGAAACAGGGGCTGCACGGTGGCGTAGTGGCTAGCACTGTCAGGCCCAGGTTCGGATCCCAGTCTGGGCAGTCCTTCTGTGTGGAGTTTGCATGCGTGTCAGTGTGGGTTCCCTCTGGGTTCTCCGGCTTCCTCCCACAGTCCAAAGACATGCATCTTTGGTTAATTGGACTCTGAATTGCCTGTTGGTGTGAATGTGAGCGTGAATGGTTGTCTGTCTATATATCTGTTCCCTGCCTTCGCCCAATGTCCGCTGGGATTGGCTCTACAGCGCCCCGCGACCCTAAAGAGGATAAGCGGTTCGGATAATGGAATGGAATGGAAGCAGGAAATGTCAAAAAGCCATCCTGAGGCAGAGTTTTCTGCCAAGTCACAGAGTAGCATGGCATTAGCTTATGGCGTTGTCATTTCAGCCCACAGCATGCACCGCTAGAAATGTGAATGCTGCTTTTTGGGGGTAAAAAATACCCCTTGTGTCAGATATTTCTGTTGATATTGAGTGGTCGAGTCTGCCACCGTTATCATTGTAAGCTGCACATGTGTCATGCTGGAATGAGTGAATAAGAAGGGGGCTCAAAAGACCATTGTAAAAGAGAGAGACGAAGTGTGAGAAAGGCTGGAAACTGTTTTCAAACTCTTACAAACTGTTGGCTGGATTGTTTTTTCTTAAAAAGGCCAAGGATTGACAACTTAACCTTCTTTTCATCGTGTCACTGGTTTGGTAACTGATTCACTGGAACGTGGACAGAAGATTTCAGTCTGGCAGCACGAGACTGGACGGCATTCTCCTTTGTGCTTCTAATGGGAAACAGAGGGAAAATCGTAAAAAGGAAACACACATTTCCTGTCGGGCTGGTGTGTGACGTATTCAAGTGTGTGATGCACTCCTTAACAGGCAGGAATGTGACATCAGCAGCAGGATCCCGCATGAAGGAAACACCACAGCCAACACAAACAGAGCCAGAAAAAGATGTGGCCAAGGGTCAGTGCAAGAGTGCCGGAGGAAGGGAAAGATGTCCCCTCTTTTGACTCCTCCTTTTCCATGCCACCCACTTGGCTTTGCCTCACACTCAAATATGTTACAGACCACAGCAGTAATGGTGATTTATTTTTCTCCCCGTAAATGTGAGTAAAATTCCACAAAGTAAGCATTCCTCACAGGGAACATGATAACTTCAAATCACTTTTTAAGGAACTTTAACAAACAAAAAAGATGAAAAGCAGTGTTGAAATGTGAGCCTGACGCACACTTACGCATACTTACTCACACATAGAAGACGCACAAACTCAACATCATTTCATTTTTGGCAGATTATTTTCCATAAGGGAGTCATCAATAAAGCAGACTTATGAAAACCAACCCGTGAAAGTAAAAAGTGTCAAAGGATAGTGGGGGTCTGGATACAAACACGTACAGATCGTAATCCAATCAAGAGAGGCAGACATGGGAGCGGATTTGTAAGACTGATCAGTGTTATGGCTTTTAAATGTATTTTTATTATTTTGTTTACAGGGATGATGCAATTTAACATGAGAATGAAACTGAGCTAATAGCTATGACTAATGTTCAACTCATCTCCCTAATTGGGCTTTTACATACAGTGTAATTAAAATATACAGCTTTCATTATCATAAAAAAACAATACACTACATATTTAAATACAATGAAATTAACATTAGATAATTGCAGAGACTATACCATTACTTTATTCTTTTCAGCATAAGGGACTTTGCATTTTTCTTGACTGTGAAGTACTTCTGGCCTCGACTTTACAGATGTCCCACGTGTATCCTTCCACAGGAAATAATTTCCGACTTGGGAGTGGGTGGGTGACCTCACCATGTGAACATGAAGTCATAAAACATGCAAGGGGGAATTATCATTTAGTAAATGCGTGAAAAGCATGATAACACTACTTAGTTAGCACTACAGTTTATGTAGGAGGTTAATTACTGTGTGAATACTTCTCTGTCTCTCTCTCTCTCTCTCACACACACACACACACACACACACACACACACACACACACACACACAACATCACTAAAGAAGGAATGAGGGACTGCAGCAGCATTTATGGTTAGGGTAACCATTGCATTCAACTTCTGCTCAAACAGAGCCGTTGAGTGTCACCAGTCCCGTCATCTCACAGTCTCACTCCATTCATTAATTTCCAATGACAAAGTGACCTCATTTAGATAAACAGATTTTGAAAGCTGAATTTGACTTGCTCATTGATGACCCATTCAACTCTGTTAATTGTGATTTAGCAAACTATTTTCAGAAATGGTAATTTGATCAGACTAAGAGAGAAAGAAAGAAGGAGCTGAGAAAGCATATTGCTAAGGTGAGTTGGCATTGAGGCACAGTCGGTATGAAGCAAATTATTTAATGCTGAAATTTCTGGACAGTATCTAAAGAGCGTATTGATACCGTGTACTACGGAGATAGTGTATTTCCAGGATGTTTCACAGATCCTATTTCAATAGCAAATGTCCAATTTTATATTTTTAGAAAAGCACAATTCATATAAACAATGTGATCAACTTTAATGATAATATATGCTCATGATATATCCTCCCCATGCTGAGATCTTCTCTTTATATACAACACATTAATTCCAGCAAATCTGTGTTTCTTTCCTGGAAAAGGCAGCGAAGGCCGAGCTTTCAAAAACTGAATAAAGGATGGATTGCAAATGCATTACATTGTTTTGTAAAATAAATTATATTCATGTCAAGTATTATGTACCAGGTTAATAATCCATTAAATCTATTTTCACATGTAGGCCTAACAATAGTTATTCTGGAGACGTGAGCGGAAGTCTAAACATGCACACGTTCAGAATAGAGCCAGCGTCCCTCCATTTGTGTCTGTCAGTGTGAGCAGATAGCGTCAGTGGAAGAGATAACGGTTAATTTACATCTTTACACTGAAACTTTCCTCTCGATGTCTCTCTCTAACATGGGCACAAATCAGCACAACACACATCTCTTTCTGCATCTGTGACGTCGACATTGGCTTGAATTGAAACAGACTTTTGACAGAGATTCTAATAAACACCTCTGAGGCAAGAGGAGTGAGTGGAGCGAAGTGAACGTCTCACGTGGCAATTAAAGATGTGAAATTGGCAGATTTCTGGCCTCAGAGTCACAGTGAGGGGGCCTTGTGATCGCTTGCTGCGACTCCAGTTTCCAGCGTGCAATCAGAAGGGAGGTTTGACGCCATTTCACTCACTCTCAGTTTCATAGAGGAGCTTCCAAGTGAGTCCTGTCTATATACAGGAGGTAGTTTTCTTTTGTATACACACTAACACACTCACAAGACACAAAACAACACAGAAGCTGCATTGCCTCTCTGACTGTGGCTAGACTGAGCACTGTTGCATCAGCAGTAAGTTTGCATGTGCCTGTGCATGTGAATGATTTTTGTGCATTTGTGCCATATGAGTCAATTTTGTTCATGTGTATGTGCATTCATGTCCAAATGAGTGTTAATGTGCACATATGTGAAATCACAAGTCTATGTCCATATGTGTATATAATATACAAAATATAAAATGTATTTATATATATATATAAAGCAACTGCACTTGCCTTTTCAAGGTATATCTTAGAACAATATTACAGCAGGACAGCAGGACCTTTCTTGCAGCGATAATAAACCAGTTCAACAAGTTTGGGACAGTGATGCGTTATTCTTATTAACATCATACCTTTAAACTATTTGCTCCGTATCTGAAGGTAAAATCTCAGTTGATACTCGATACAGATTTTTATTGGCTAATTCATTAAATATGATAAGGATGTGACCTTGTTTGCCAAGGTTATACCTAACTTAATGCATATATCTAATTTCCATATAAAGAATGCATACAACCAAACATTACTAAATAATGTTGCGTACTGACTGCCGTACACACTATTTAGACGTCTTAATTGTGCATGTCTTTCACGCCGTGAGGAGGAATTCATCTGCTAGGCTTAAGATCCTTTGAGGAGGAGCTCACATGTCAGTGGTGTTACTGCTCAGTGATGCAGGGAAACATGAAAAGATCATATTTATAAGCTCCTCTTCGTAAAGGACTGTGCAGTCACATGAAACATGACGTTTTTCACATTTTTTCTGACAAGGAAATGGTTAAATCTTTTAGAACAGATGCAGATATGTGGTGACATGTTAAGCTTGTCATGTGACACTAGTAGCACACACCAGATGTTGACAGCCGTTTGGCAATACATCAGGTGAAACGTGTGCGACTTCCCAATGCAAACTTCATCCATCATGTTCTGACAAAGGTGTCTTGCCTAACGTAGGTATTCATTCTGTGTGGTTGGCAGAAGGAATAGTTTGCTACATTGGTGTGGCGATAAATAATAGAAACGGTTCTGGCGTTGTCAATGATGTGGCGCTTACATCTAGTCAAGCTTCACAGAGGATAAACAGGTGCTGGAGTCCACACTAAAACCTTAGTCATGGTATGCCAGTCAGCCCCAGACTGAACACTGGAGGCAAGCCCAATTACAAGACTTTATCAGGCATTCCTAAGGCTGCCCTTGTGAGTTGGCACGGTCACTTCTCAAATTAATTTCCTGTGCTTCCTGCTATGTCGAGTTGTTCTCTTTTATGCTTTCACTTCAGTTAAGGGTCAAGCTACTTGCCAAGACATCCATAGAATAGATACACAAGCAATGAAGTACATTCTAACAGGGAGTTTGAGTTTAGCAATGAAAAGCAAGGTGAGATCATGCCTGCAGTCTGAAAACAAAAGAATGTCATGTGCATAGTGTCCATGTCCAACATTGGCAGTGACTGTAAAGCTCTTCAGCCACCTTTAAAGGATCAAACACAGTAATGGGCAGAGAGAACAGCCCTGTGTAGTACATCATGGATACCATGTTGGGACGAAATAAGAAAAGTACATTTAAATAATTTTATTTGTATATAGATAGATACTTTATTCACCCACTGCTTTTTTTAGATTATGCACCAAATTGTAGCATGATGCTATCGAGCAAGTGTAATCATAATTACAAATATGTTGAAAGGAAAGATGCCAATTGTGTCTCGGGAAATGAACTAGGGCAGGAACGTGTCACTGAACAACAACAAGTGCAAAATACGTTCATTTTCAATAAACTTTATTTTTATCCCATTTCCCCCCCAAATATGTTGCATACAAAAGGTGATCGGCATTGAATATTTCCTTGTCAAGACCGTAACATTTACACAATAAATAAAAAACACGTATAAATAAAATAAATAAAGAGGACATTATGTGCCAAAAAATAAAGACTTTTCTGAATTGGCAGATGGCTTTCACAATGTTGAGTTTTTTGAAAAAACACATGTACGTAATACTTTCATTCCAGATCACAGTTTTTAGGATACAACTCTGGGTCGAGAAAGCAATGTAAACCGATAGGGATTACAGTACAATGTTTTCTTTTTTCCTTAGTAGATATTACTGGGATATATACTTATGATGCCAGTTGTTCTAAAAGCTTATACCAGGTAGTGAGAGTGTAGTGCTATTGGACTTACTTTGAAACTTTGCTCAAAGTACAAAAGTAAATCCCACCTGTAAAACCCATCCATCGCATCTTGTTTGTATCCAGCTTGACATTCACAAAGGGTTGTTATTGCACTATACAGACATCCCTCAGAAAGGCACTTTTATCCCCCCCTCCCCACCCTCATTTTCCAACCAACAGTTTTGTTTACCAGCACATGTGGCACACACATTCAACTGTATCGTGAATTAAAAACCGAATCCTTTAAAAGAAAAATGCCTTTTGGTATCTAGTTAAAAAAAAAATGAATAAAATATAACATGTGGTAGTAAAAGGTTTCACTTTCCAGATGAATTTACCAAAAAAAAGAAAAAAGTGCAAAATTGTGTTGCTCCCATAGATAGCCCCTTTAGTATGCCGTGTACCACAGTGAAATTTGTTTCTACCAACTATGACAAAAAAGACAAAGTGATGTTGGATCAGAAGAGGCGATAACTTTTTCCGAACCTTGGCATCACCATCATCAAATAAGGCCAGGAATGTCATTTGTGCATGCAAGGTCAAGATCGTAGTGTGATCCTATAGTTGGCTCAAATTTGTATATAAAAAGATGAATGTGTGCACCATAGTCCAAACAGGCCAGAAACCAACCGAGGGTAGGAGGGGTCTCTCTCCAATCAAACCACAGCTCTTCCCAAAGCACCTCTATAAGATCACAGTTCCAATGAAAGTAAACAGCGTAAATTACCTTGCTGCTAAAACCCTTTTGGAAAATGGAGCCTAAAAAGAATTCCAGCTGCAAGATTATCCTTGTTCTGTGGCAAGCAAATAAGACAATTTTAGTGTTTAGATACCTTTGAGGGTTTCTCATGCCTGGATTATTGTCTATCAGGGGAAGCTGAAATGAAGCAGTGGTTTTCGAGTGAGTGAGGGAAGGTAATTGGGGTGTTCATTTAGGCATCTGCCTGGGAGAGATCCATCATTTCAGGCCAGATAGGAGTCTCTTATATTAGGTATCAATACCTTCTGGGTGATACCTTTGAGGCATAAGCTGGACAGGCACAAAACCTCGAGGCAGAACTTCCTGACTGCTTGATGTTCATCAAGGTCAATCAATCTGAAAAATCAACGGCCTAAGCACCAGTTCAGAAAAGAATATTTGCGCAACTCCTTTGCGCAGCCTTCCATCTGTCAACTAAATAGGCGTCAGCTCGTCACTGCCTTGAGAAATTGTATCAACCAGTCAGGCCGCCTCGGAAGAGGTGTGAACCAGTCAGAGCGCCTCAAAGGCATCTGCTGATCAGGCAGCCTGGGAGGCACTGCGCTGTGTCTCAGGCATCAGCATGGTGTTGGAGAAGCTGGACCACGTATCGCAGTCGGTGTCTCAGCTCGGAGGTGCAGCCCATCTCATTCAGCATGCTGAGGAGGTACGTGCACGAGACGCGCTCCCGACTGATGTAGGTGAGCAGATAGGAGTCATCAGTCGACTTGCACAGGATGATCTTGGTGTGGTCTGCGTAGAAGTTAACCTGGAGGGAAATAAAAACACGGCATGCATGTAAGACGAGGAGGTCCGCAATACAAAGTGGGTAAACTGCTTTTCCCGTGCTGCATTACTTGATTAAAATCATCTAGGCCTAGAATTAATGTGCTTTTTCGAACCTGTAATGTGCCATTGTTGAAGAGCATGACAAGAGCATGGTCCGTCTTCACCCACTGGAGCAGCAGGGGAGGACAACCCGATACTTGATCCTCAAAGTGAAGATCTCCACCCTGAAGAGGACAGAAAATTTGAAAATTTGGTTTAGCTCTCAGGATGTCACATTTCATCTTAGACTGCTTAAAGTTAAATACAAATTATGAAATTCAAAGCATGTAGTCATTTAGTATCCGATTAATAAAGAAAAATGTCTGCAGTCTTTAAGCTAAAAACCAACTTGCTCATACCTCCATAAGGTTTTGCTCCATGTAGTTGGCCATGAGATCCACAATTTGTTTCTGGCTGCGCAGCTGCTCAGGTAGACAGTTGGCAGGGAAGGTGAAGTGTTTGTTGTTGGGAAAGCAGTAGTGAACTGTTCTGGTGAGAGGGAAAGTTAAAGTGTTATAGTTTGATTGGAGATGAGACAAAACGGTTTTAATTTAAATTCAGGATCGCCAGCAAAGACTTAACAGTCTTTTGGCCAAGTCTAGTCATAAAGTAGTCAAGTGGCTTCAAGCACAAGTGTTTACCAGTGCTTATGGTACTTACTTGCGTTGGTCACAAAGACTGAGACGCGTTCCCTCATTGAAGAGCACGCCGATGCTTTGGTTTGAGAGCTGGTAGCCAAAACCATATTTGTTTGAGTAGTCGACCCATTTAGTCACCCACAGGAAGGACTGGGGCCTGGACAAACAGGGCGGGTTTCTAGTGGCTGGAGAGAGGACAGAAAAATGTTAGGGACTATGGAACTATTTCACCGCATACCAATATCCATCCAAAGTAAATGGATGACACAAAACGTTGTAGACTTTTAAAAAAAATAAACCCAAGTCAGCATTTTACAATGCTAGACATGTTAAGAAAGCTATAAGCCTAAAGGTGCTCTCAGCCACATGAGTCAGACATTCAGAGGATGTGAGGAAATGGCTGAGGCTCAGAAAAGATCTGGTGGATTAAACTGGAATGATCTGCATCATGTGTAATTTAGGGCAACAGAAAGTTCACATTGGAGTAAGCAGCATTTTTTAAATTTTTTTTTTTTTTTTAGGCGTACCGTTAGGCTCTGTAGCGCAATCTCAGAGGCAAGGATTTGAAGCTGCAACTCAGCATTTCCATTTATTGTTGAGCCGATTTGCCAAACACAAGTCAAACGATTATTATGCTTTGATGGCAAAAGACCTACCTGCAGGCATGGTGGCCAGGCAGCTGTTGAGAACTTTCAAGGCCGATTCAGACACAGCTGCAGGGGTCAGGACGTCCTCACATGCTGGAGAGAAAGAAGAAAAATAACTTTTAAAATGTAGACTAGTAAAAGACAAAGGAATTAATATGCAGTGAAATGTATACAGTAAATGCATTTAAAGAAAAGTATTGGGGGCCTACGTTCTGTGCTGCTGGCTGTGGTCCCCTTGAAGGAACGAGAGATAGACTTCCTAGATTCCTCCTCAGCAGGAGTCGCTTCCAGCGGCACGGAGCCGACCACCTGACCGATGGGACAGGGCACCTGAGCAGCAAAAAATAAATACAGAATTAATTTCAAAGACAGGAATAAAAAATAAAAAAAGAAAAGAAGGTAACAGCACAGTTAAGAAAAGCCGCATGAGACAAGTCTGAACACATTCCAATTAGCATGCACACTTAAACTAGGTTCTTTTGATGACGACTTTAAATCAGCATGTGCTCCTTGACTGGAACCTGGTTTCTCATTAATGCATTTCCTATTAATGTAATAAAAGCAACTAGACCGGTCTGATTAGGGATTGTCCAACAAAGCTACCTGCTGTTGTGGCATTTAGACCCAGCTCTGGTGAGTCATTTTAAAATACAAAAGGGTTTGTAGTAAGATTCATTATATATAGTAGAGAAGAAAAGGACGGATTTAGCCGAGAATGCAGTTTTCCAAGATACCGGAGGAAAACATGAAAAACGAAAACATTCTAAATAATTTTAAGGGCCATATACATTTATAATGAAAAACACAATTCAAACAATGTCAGTCTAAACTGGTCTATTCTGAGGGGAAAACTCATTCATAATTTATAAAGACAGTTCATACTCAATTTCTATAGGACTGACTTAAAAAGATAGCTTTGTCTGAAGGAATATACTGCACATATATTCAGTTTACTTCAAACACAGAAGGCAAGGCCATTATCTGTACTTCAGCATTACTTTTGGGACTTGATTAGAACCTGAACCTACCCTACTTGTGTTAAGTACACGAGGCAGACGCAGGACAGAAATATAAAAAGATGAACTATGTACCTCATTGGGTCCCACTGTCTTGTAGCTGATCTGCCTGTTGATGGAACATTTAACGATGCCAGACACCAGCTTGGAAATGTCTTTGTCATCCTTTTCCTCACATGGGATCTTCTCCACTGTAAACGCAAGAATGTTGCATTGTAGTCACATCAAATATGTCGTTTAAAAACCCCGACGGCACTTCTTTGACCCGCTTGAAGCAAAGCCGAAACTGAGTGCGATCCGGTTCTTCAGTTTCAACATCAGTTCTCGTCACACAGCGACCAGACTGCCGAGGTGACATTCGTTGCATAGTTACATTTGGGAAGGGACAAATATGTAACCAACAGATGACTTTCAAAGCGATGAGATAGTGTCAGTCACTTGACTGCTGTGCTACAATACCTTTTGCCTTCTTCTTGCCAAAGAAGCTCTTGGCCATTTTAGTGAAGAATTTCTTGGCAGGGCTGGGGGGGTGGAGCTCTGGCACCGTCACACAGCTGCTGGGGGGAAGCTTATCAGGGGTGAAACCCTGGAGGAGGAAGAAGAAGAAAAGGCAGCGGGGATGAGGACTATTTAAAAAAAGACCACATGATGATACTTCAAGCAGTGACAGGAGATTTTAGTTTCAAGCACCATGGTTCCCACTCCCAAAAAAGAAAAGGGCATTATAATCTTCAGCGAATGGCAAACATGTCCATAAATGGATAAAAGGGTCAAATCCCATAGTTTCTTTAAATTGACTAAATAAGCACGACTTTTTGCATACTTTGGTGAAGAATTCGTGGTTGAGGATTTGATCCAGGGCGAGTCTGTCGCTGGGGTTTTTCTGCAAGATGCCTGAGATGAGTTTCTGTGCGGCGGGGGAGAGCGAGGATGGCAAGTTGTACCGAACATCCTTTATGCACTTGTAGGTCTCCTTCAGGTCAAGAGTCTCAAAAGGAGGGTTGCCGCACATCAGTGTGTACCTGGACGGGATACAGCAAGGCAGCCATTGGTCAGCTCAAGATAGAAAATGGTGGTTAAGACATACAAATAAAACAATAAATATAAATGGTAGTGGCTGTGTACCATGTCCTCATTCCCACAAGAAAACGTCATTAAATAAAGCAAAAACACTCACATGACACATCCGAGGGACCAAACGTCGGACTCTGTGCCGTGGCCCTGTCTGTTGAGCACCTCGGGGGCCAAATAGTTAGGAGTCCCACAGATTGTTCTGAGAAAAAAAAAACAAGTACAGGATATAATTAATGCTTCAAAGTGCCTTCTGCACTGTAGATGCATCATGCAAACAAGGAAGTGGTGGTTGAGGTGTGTTTGGTTTTCTCTCTGCAGCATTCCTTCCACAGGAAGGTGTCAAACTGGTATTGAAACTCTGCTCTAAGCGCTACATTCAACTGCCACTTGGAAACCAGTTTTTCTGGGTACTTGCTGAAGGGAAAGTTGTGGTAACTGACGTAATGGTTTCAGGTCAATGTGCAAGCCTAGAAAATGGCTTAGGCTGTAATGGTTTTTTGGTGTCATGTTTATGTTCAGTAGCTGCCCATGGAGCAGCAAAGCTTTACCCAAACTCAAATTTGGGCATAAATGATTCTGAAAATATCACTCTTCAACCCCCGGCTAGAAAAATACTAAAGTATTTAAAACAGTGAGAGTTTGGCCATTAAAAATGCATACTTCTTCCTCTGCTCGACTGTTTCCAGCTTGGCGGCGAGGCCAAAGTCTCCCAGCCGCAGCTCCATGTTCTCGTTGACAAAGAAGTTGCCTGAAAAAGAGACAACATTTGGCCAGTCAGCATTCCGCAGATAACATGTGCCCGCCCACCAAAGTCACGGCAGATTCCTGGGATGCTTGCCGTTTCGGTCACGTGCCTACATACCCAGTTTGAGGTCTCGGTGCAGGATTCCTCTGCTGTGGATGTACTTGAGGCCGGATATGATCTGTCGCAGGTAATATCGCACTTCCGGCTCCGTGAGCGTGTGTCTCGCCTTCCAAATGTGTGCCAGTGACTGCAGGGACAGAGCAATGAGAGAACTGTCAACCCCGGCATCCATCAGTGGGACTGTACAACACTGCCGCACACACACACACACACAGTAGAAGAGATGGTAGATACTTCTGTAATCCAGGTGGGTGCCTGGGACTAATCAATAATGATTAGGCTTCTAGTTTATCTTGGGTAATGTAAAAACTAAAAAACTGCATTCATAAGTCTCATGCCATGTGTTACAAGGAAAGCTGCACACGAGCAACACACACGCTGTGCAGACCTGAAGTCTCACCTTGCGACTGCAGAGCTCGAGGAAGATGTAGATGTTTTCTTGGTCTTCAAAATGATGGGAGAATTTCACCACATGCTTGTGCGACAGGGTTTTGTGGAGCTCGATCTCATTCGTGATCTGTTCAGATTTGACAAGCAGTCAGTTTTGTGCGCATCCTTCAATAGCAAACACAATTGAGATGTTGAAAACCAGTTGTGCAGGGGCCTCTCTGCCAGACGTAAACAAGCTCGGTCACGTACCTTGTCCCTCTGGTGTGGTTTGGACACTCTGCTCTGTGGAATCACCTTCACGGCATACATTTTGTTGCTGGAGACGTCCGTCATCTCGTAGCATCGAGCGAAGCCACCCTAAGGGGAGACAAAACGGGAAGATTGGTTAAGAAAAGCAGCAGGTTGAAAACCTGCATTGGCCATAAATAATGTGCCTTAATGACGAGTCTTCCGTGGATCAATAGCTGTACCGCAATCAAAATTATTTAGCCACTGAAAGGTTGGTGTGGAGGCAAAGGTAAATCAGAGGGGGGACAACAGATCCGGGATTAAAATGTATTCAGGTGCATCGATTCATAATCAAGGAAATATATTGACAAGCACCTTTTGTTGCCTGTGTGCGCTTCTAAACATGTTTCCAAAAACAGATCAACCACTGTTGTCGTGTTTACTGCCGTTTATTCACACACACACACACGCCTAGATGGTATCAAGCCCTCGTATGCTTGAGGACATGAGGGTTGAGGCAGACAGAGCTGCTGCTGCATTCATTCATTAACCGTGAAACTGGCGAAGACGTTTCCAGCTCTGCGGCAGGCAGAAGAAAAAAAAAAATGCAAAAAAAACTTGGCTGCCAGACCGCCGCAGCGTATGACCTGCAACATGTTGATACAGCCGCTCCATTCATACATCGCACATACATGCGGTGGGGAAAAAAACCCATTAGAGCGGCTCCTGTGAGTAGAGGAGCAGAGGCATGCAGTGGCAGATGGATCATTGGTTTAACAGTCGTCTGAGACGGCATTCGCATGAGAGGACTCTCGTGAAAAAACATTTCTTAATCGACTTTCATCAAAAAGGTGTTGCCAATCATGTGTGCGCTCGGGAGCCGGGCACACCTTGCCCCTGATTCATTCAGTAATGACGAGATCATCAAGGGGTGGGGGGGATTGGTCATATCCACCACGAGGTAATATTCCCGCATTAGTGTCACGCCTGAAATATGGCTAATAATTAATTATTTTTAATCACAGACAGCTTCCGTGTGGACCTCAAGCAGCGGCTCATTAATATAGATTGTCGCCCAGCCGGTCGCCTCGGATGACAGCACTCCCGTGGTGACGCGAGACAAGCACATGTAACATGTAAACCTCCGTACCTTTCCCAGAAGCTTCCCTTTGCTGTAGGATCTTCCCGTTTTGGAGTCAGTCACCACCTGAGCCAGCTCCGGTTTGGTTTGTTCGGGTTTATTCCTGCTGGTTTTCACCGGGGCAGATGGCTGTTGGGGTCCACGCTCCGGAGCAGGCTTAAATAAATCCGCATTCATGGCGTGGCACGAAAGGCGCTGCGCCGCGGTGAAACAGCCGGTATCCATCAGACACAGTGGAGTGAAGCGTCAGCTCGCGTCTATAAATATATCTCTATGTATATGGATATATTCCTTTCGCGTTTTTTCTCAGTGGTTGGTCTCGTGCGTAATGGTGCGTCCGCGTCGGCCAACTCTATCCATCTGACGTGTCTGGGCTTTGCGAAGCTATATAGGCGAGCAGCGACGTCACAGGGGCAGGGGGCGTGGCGAAGTGGTGCACTGGTGGAGAAAGTCCAGACGATTTGCTCTGATAAAAACTCAAAAAAAAAAAAAAATTTTAAAAGAAATCTGAAAAAAAATGAATGAAACTCGTGAAAAAAATATAATCGATTCAACTCGAAGTCAATGAACCGAGGGGGGTTTCCAACGTTCGTCATGTGTCGATCAGTGTGACCGAAGCAAAGAGCGATCACTTCAGGAATAGTTTATTCTAACGCCACATGTTTTTGTAGTTGTACTCTGCTGTAACTGTTTAATTATATGAAGGAGCTTGTGTCCACGTGAATAACTTACCAAGCGTCAAAGTGTTCTACCTTTAATACTGAGCAATGAGACAACTTAATGCAATTTATCTTACTGAGACATCTGCTCAATACAAAAAATAATTGTGAATGATGATTCCCAGTTTACCACGTTGCAAATTAATTACCAATGTTGCGATGAGTCTTATGATTTCGAAAAACAGTCAGAGCAATTAGTTTGTGTTTCTCCCCAAATCCTCAGCTCACATTTTCAATCAATTTTGGGTTAGATTTATCCCGCTTGTGGTGTGTGAAACCCCCGAAAGTAACTAATGTGATCCACTCATCGCTGCTGTCACCTGGTGGACAAAACGTGAATAGAACTGATTGAGTAAATGATTAAAACTCCATTTATTGAAGTCTACATTTGTACTTTGACTGTTTTAAAGCAAGTCAGGCCGGGACGGAAAGCTGTGCTGCACAAACAATAAGGGGACCGTTTGTGTCAAGCATTGCTCATCCTACTATATCAAAATAGAAAAAAAAGGTTATGTTCAGGTTGTCAGTCTTGAAATAAAGTATTGTTTTTCTGTGAGCAGGCAGGCATGAGAGGGCATATCTAAATTGTGACTATGCAAATTGCACCATGATGACAACATGAATACTGGGCCAGACAAGTCTAATAAGGTTGGTAAACTCCTCGGACATCAACACCTGAAAATAAAGAGAGGCAAAGACTCAGTTCAAGAAATATATTGGTGAGAATGTCATGAACAACCTGAGGGCGGGCAACAATACATGTACGACTATAACAAAAGCCCAGGCAAAATAACCAACATAATTAAAACATACATTTGAGATATTCACCAATGCTGGAGGGAAATAGACAGCTTCAACAATGCTACTGTAAATATAGTGGTAAACTTGTCAATACAATGACAATGCAGCAGTCACATGAAGGAATTACAAAGTGTTTGAGAGCATTAGACTATGCAACAGGAATGGGTCAAACACATTAAACATCAAACACAGACCTATGTAGTAATGTTTGTTATTACACTGGACTGATACACAAGCAGAATTCTCTCTGCAGCTATCATTTGAGCTTTTTATGGAATGACAAAAAAAAAAGGCTGACATGACTGAAGATCCCTCTGGTTGTCTTCATTAAAAGGAATATGAGCATGACTTTGACAAATGATAACTTGCTCCGGTTAGCTGCTCAGGAACAATATTAAGATGATACTTTGCAGAACACATCTCACGTATATGAGCTGTGACTTACTAAGACATTCTCATGAATTTGTCAAATTTTTGGGGTTACGGTAGCCATTTGGTTGCCACCGCCCTTATATTTGTAGGCGGTTTCCATGCAAGTTAAAGGAAGGTTTCTGCATTATGTTCCATGACATTTCATAGCGAGGCCAAAATTAGGTCATCCTGGGTTTTGATGTTAATCCCAAAAACTGTATTCATGAGCAGTACGCACTTACTAGATTTTGTGAAAACGTGATTTATATATTGTACTCATAACATTTAATATTCAAGTCATGTCAAATGCATCTCTGACAGCTGTCACTTGTGCTACGGAGGACAAGCAAACGAGTGGAGCTCAGAGGTCCATCATGTCTTCTCCTCCTCCTCGAACTTTCTTCTCTTGGGACTCTGACCAGGCTTTGTTGATGGTTCTCTTCATGTCGTCATCTCCCTCGGAGTAAATCTTCTTTAGCATGTTCATCAGACCATCGCTGGGGTCTGCATTCTCATCCACATTGGGTTTACTGTTGAGGGACAAGAGGATAACAGTTTGTATGTATTTATCCAAATAGCTGGGACTCTCGTCCTCATCCTACATACAGTACAGTGCCATCTGGCTCACAGACATGGTACTGCACTGCACTGCATCAGAGTGCTGTTTGAAGTAATTGGCCAGATGTGAATACTGGTAAGTGTACAAATAGTTAGAAAATAATGTTCATTATGGTGTATTTTTTTCTGCTCACGCCATTGTGTCCTTAGCTACATTGGCAAGTAGTAATAGTAGTACTTATCACCTTGTACAAATTAATTCAGTGGAAGCAAGCAGTGGCTATAATGTCACCCGCAAGCCCAGTTTTGTACAAGTTACTTGAACTAAACTTAATCAATGCTCCTTATTTATTTCAACTTACTCTTTCTCTTTAGCCTGTTTTTCCACCGTTGTTAGACAGTCCCACTTCTTTGTCGTCTGCTTCTTGCACATGACCAGGACCATGTCTGTTTTTATCTGATGATGGGAGGGAAGATGGTCAAAATACTTTTACAAAAGCCAACAGGACTCCGCTGCTCTGTTTTCCCCCAAAGGTAAAACCAGGGGTAAAATGTAAGTCAGCACTGAGCATCCAGCAGTTGGCAAGACAAGGGACTGCCAAATACCCATGTTTCTTTGTTGTACAGATGCTGTCAGAAACATTTAGCTACAGTACTTACCATAATCAGTGCAGTAAATCAAAGATGTTTACTACCCGTTTGTCTACTTTAGTGGTGACAAACCATTTAATGGAGTTCAACTCAACACAAAAGAATCATCCGTTGCATATTTCTGCTCCAAACAAAAACAGTACCAGAACAGATGTGTAGCTGATAGCAATCTTAAAAATAAAAAAAAGGCTCCAAAGATGTAAAGAGGAACACTCCAGCTTTAGTAATTGATTTAAGATTTAAGAAGTTATGGCTTAAATATTTGTATTGGTCTGACCCATTCCCGGCATCATCTTTTTGATTGATAAAGTCCAAAACTCGTGCCACTTTCTATCAAAAATACACAGTCTATTCCTTTAAATGATGAAAAAGCTTTGTTCACCTTTTTATAGCTGTCCTTTTCATCGATTGGACACAACAGGTTGAGGATTGTCATCTGATGGTTTTTCCCATCAAGATCCTTCACCAACACAGAAAAAGATCTGCAAAAGAGAGGATTAGCAAACACAATTACATTAATTGTATGGTTGGTGGCACACGATTGGGGGCGACTGTGGCTCAGTGGTTAGCAAGTCAGTATTTCAACCAGAGGACCGGGGTTCAAACCCCGCCTCAGCCAGTCCACGTCGTTGTGTCCCTGAGCAAGACACTTAACCCCCAGTTGCTCCCCGGGCGCTTCACGAGGCTGCCCACTGCTCCTTAAAGGATGGGTCAAATGCAGATGATAAATTTCCCCAGTGTGGGACTAATAAAGGGGTTTCTTCTTCTTCTTCTTCTTCATGTGTATGTGTTAATTATCACAGTACCTTTCTGTAAAGTTGACCTCCACATTTTCTGATGGAATTTTATGCACATCCTTCAATGTAAGGTAAATTTTGACGAATTTCTCCGACTGGTCCCATGCTGCATAGAAGAGGCAAACGTGTGAACATTGTTTTCAAATGCTTCTCAGCTCTTGCACACATCTAAACAGTTGTACTTTCTCAGAAATGACAAGTAGTCTTTTTAAACAATGGAACTATACCATAGTTGTTGATCTTGACTGTGTATGCTGCTTTAGAGGCGGCAGATGGGTCGGCCTCTTTCCTGGCTTGTTTCTCCTTTAGTTGTCGTTTGACTGCAAGCTCCTTCTCCACATTCTTCTGCTCCTGCTTTAGCACCTCCTGCACTCTTTTTCTCTCCGACTTCTCCAAGAGTGACCCCAGCTCCACAAAATCTGCCTCCAACTGGTTGATCTGTATTGGAGAAATAATTAGACCACTGAGAAATGCACCATTTAAAAATAAGTTAACATAACATGTTTGTAAAATGTGCTCATTTCTCAATTAGTTGATCAAGACATCAGGACATAGCTCAAGTTAAAAATACAAAATATTTGCTTCATAAAGTTATTAAGTATAATAAATAAGTATTGCGTGAATGTCACTTATTTAATATTTAGGGTATATTTGTTGTTACTGGTGAAGGAAAAATATATAATATATATGACCGGATTTGGGTAGCCCGGAGAGAGTATTAATACATTATGTTTGACACAATCAGTTTTAACGTAAAATATGTGTATTCCAAACAAATAATTATTAGTTCGTTTTTTTCCTCTTATCGCCCAGTCCTATATAATGCAAATCCACATATAGCTGGGAATGTAAAACTGTACACTCAAGCGACATTAAGAATCACCTCTCAGAGACAATACGAGTTATTTAAGTTGCCTTGTGAAATCAGTGTACTGGAAGAAGACCGATTACTCCATCCATGCACGTGAGTGGATGCTGAAGCAACTTAGATAGATGGTATCAAAAGTCAAGAAGTGCAAGCTAACCAGGCACGTGCACAGATAGACCCCTAGTGGTGCTCAAGCACCTGCCCTTTTGCCTTGAATGAGAAAAGTTCCCCTTCTACTGGTGCCCAATTTTTTCTTCATTCATCAGTATTTAAGAATCAAAATGACTCTCTCTGTCATCAATTCCCCCCAAATGTGTTTTGATATCTGACGGGGCATTTATTTGAGTTCATGTGAGAATTTCGCCCTGACATGCTCCGCGGCGCTCATAATGGCGCAGCATAATGCCAAGAAAAGACACTCCAAAAGCAGAAGGACAGGGAACTGCAGCAAGCAGCTAAGGGTAGCAGCTCTCTTTGATCTTGGATCAGGCCATCAACTAGTAAAACAAATGAGGGAGAATTTATTTATTCAATTTGATAATTTGAGTTAGTTTGTTAACAATAAATATATAAGTTGAAAATATCCTACTGTGTTTTTTATTTATTTCTTTATTATTATTTTTAATTTCATAAATAATTTTGGCGATGGGTGCCCTTTTTTTGGTTTGAGCACCTGCCCCCCAAAATGTCTGTGCACGTTAGGGCTGTCAACGAATATTCTATATTCGAATATATATTCGAATAGTTGTTAAAAACCGAATTTCGAATGTGAAATGAATATTCGAATGTAAAAAAAAAAGAAAAAAGAAAACAGCAGCGGCAGCAGCGGCGCGACTGTCTGCTTTGCGGGTGTTTCAATCACTGAATGAAGCCATATTTGGGACAAGAATCGCGACCTTAAATTGCTTACACAAAACTCTTGATCAGCACTCAGCATTTGTTTATTGTTGTCGTTCATTTAAACCGCTATGCGCAGAGAGCGCGACGGTGCGGGAGAGAGAGAGAGAGAGAGAAAGAGTGCTTGTGCGAGCGAGAGGTCCGCGGTCTTGGCCATTAGTTCATTTACTTATTTTCGTGTAGGTAATATGTTGTTACCTATACAAGTAGTTATGTCTCGTTGTATTAATTTGTCCTGTTATTGACGTGCCTAATCCGCAACTTCGAATATTCGAATATGTTCGAATATATGTGTTTTTTTTAAAGGGAATATTCGAACGTCATTTTTGAGCAATTTTGACAGCCCTAGTGCACGTGCCTGAAGCTAACTGAAACTAACTAATAGAGATGCATTGGGACATAGCTTGTTACCACGGCGCACTCTTGGCTCTCACAATGTAGACTTTCAGACAAATACGCCTCTCAGTAATGCCTCCAATGTCTCATTGATACCGGAGGCAAATAACGAGCTTCGCATTAGCTCACTAGCGTAGCATTGCTAGTACTAGACTCATGTCACAAAACGTTAGTTCGCCTTACAGCTTAGCTAAATACAATACGTTCATACAAATCATAGTTTGGTCCTGGGGGCATACTCTAAACCGAATAAAACATTCCGTTTACCTGTTCGGTTATATCCATTTAGTCTTTGTCAGTTATATTCGCTAGGTTCAGAAATGTGTTTGTGTAGCTTTACTCCACTGGTCTGCTGCAGTACTTTCACCGGATACGGTTCTTCTTCTTCCTCTCGATTAATGGCAGTTGTCAAACCAGCCTACGGACGGATTTACCGCCACCCACTGGACTAAAGTGTGGACATCCATAAAATATATAAATTAAAATAAATGATCTCACTAATTGTTTTTTTTCAGTAGTTAATTGCATAACTACGTATTATTATTATACCGTTCAGACTAAACATCGTAACAATACTTGAATGGATGCAACCTTTCTGCCACTCTCAATTTAATTGTGTACTATATTAATTTTATTATTTTTACACTAACGTGTATGACTAAATAATTTGTATTATTTGTTAAAATATACATTTCTTCAAGTGCATACAAAATAAAAACAAGACAAGTGAAAACGGTTAGTTATGTACAATATTTATTCATCCATTGCGTTACATGAACATGCACTCTTCTCAGAAGTCACGTTGGAATTATTCTCTTTAAATAGTATGTATTTAGTTGTTTTTCATATTTAGAAGAGCCACAAGAAAACGAAGCAAATAATCTACAGAAATTATCATTTATTATCTCATTAGCATGTACAAAGTAAAAAATGCTGCCGTAATCTCAGTGGATTAAATTGGAATATAAACACATTTTTTGGCATGTATGAGTAGTGGTTGAACTGTTTTGTCCCAGTCCGTACCTTTAAAGATCCCAGACACTAAAAGGCCAAAACAAGTTTGTATTGAAAGCTGATGTCCTGCTTCTGACAATAACCACCGACGGCTTTTTAAAATTTGTTTTATATAATCCAATCCGACTGTAGTGTCTCATGGATCCCCAGTCACCACCTTGCCCTCAGAATCCCGGACATCTGGTTGTGGTCAGCCAAGTGACGGAAGACAATTCGGCTCAGTCGCCACCTCCGCTTAACCCCCCGAGGTCTGGACGTCATCACACACCTGTTGCGTATTCTCACAGGACAGCTGTCCCTTGGTAATGCTGCTATTTCTTTATCCGCCACCTCCTGCAAAAAATTTTAAACTGTTAAGAAATTATACAGAAATATTTTTAAATAAGTTGTAATCGCCTTTGGATGTTGGTTTTCATTAATCATCTCCCACGATGATCACTAAATATTTGATTGTGGTTAAAGTCAATCAATGACTACATTGAATTATCGCTCAGTATGAAATACTGACAAAAAGTGTCAGTGTTTGAGTAGAAACATTACATTGTACCTGAAGCTCTTTGGGCAGGATGGTGTTCTTCCTCAGTGCATTGATCCGTAACCTCTCATCAGCATAATCAAAAGCCATCTGTCTTCTCTTTACGTCCCGAAGCATCCTCCAGTCGACATAGTATCCCCTCACCTGCTCCACCGCCCCCCAGCAGCTCCTCAGGGCCTGCACACAGCGTTATGGAAGTTGTTATGCACAGATACTATTATGGGATATTATGAGTGGGGCCCTAACGACTTGCAGGAAAACCAAAGGACCCCGACCAAAAATGTGCATGTGATCACGAGGCTGAGGATTTGGATTCATCCACACTGTGTGCTACATTCAGGTAGCAGGTATGGGACGAAACTTTTATAAATAGTAAAATAAACTTTATTTCCTTCTAAAATCCTATAGCCAATAGTTTATGTATTTTAGTACTTTGGGAACACTGTTAAGTCGCAGTAGGTTTATATAAGATATCTATAGATGATCATACTAGAACAGCAGATACACGGGATAGTCCACTTCGTTTAGCTTTCCTATATATCGATCTGTGTTTCATTGGAAACGAGGCTTTCGTTTGTATATTCTTCTATACAAACTAAACACTTGATAACAGTTAGCAAATAAGTAGGTAGTTAGTTAATACAATAAAAAAAAGTCGTTCGTCACTAATCATAACTAATGTTAGCTTTAGCTACGAAGCTAATGTCAGAGAGCTAGAAGGTTAGATCACTAGTTCATTCTGAAACCGTTGCTTTCTCCATCCTCAAAATGCTTTCCTATTAAAAACATTTAAACCCCCAGATATAGCGTTACAAAAAGTAAGTTACCTGCTTCGGGGCGCATACAGTAGAATAAAGGGCATTTAACCCTAAACATGTTATCCTGTGGGCCGCCATATTGAATGGTTTTGCTCTGCAGAGCCACGGGAAGAAGGATGACGGCGCACGGGAGACATCGCCACCTATCGACCAGGAGTGTGAAATGATACATGGAAACAAATATGCAGTTTTTTGTAGATCAATCCTGTAAACATATTTTCCGACCAATGTTGCTGTCAGTTTATGTGATTATTTTAGTTTTATTATAGTTTGACATTTTAAATAATGGATAATCAAGAAGGTGGCTATCCCCATTGAATAAATCATAGACCTACTGCAGGAAAAGGCGGGTCACTCGTGACTATTGTAAATGTATTCTGAGACACTTGATTGCAATATCAGATTTGGTTGCAACAGTGATGGCATACCAGCTGTACCCTTTTGCAGATTTGACCATAGCAGGAGGAGCCAAGTCATGTTTGGGACTTGCAATTTTATCCCCATGTAGTACTACATAAGAACCAACAGGTGGCAGTGTCGCTCTATGAGTTTGTAGGTCAGACTGTCTCTTTCGCATCACCCATCAAAGGAGTGTGATTCTTCATGCTGAATCTAAACCTTATGTCTGACTGAAATCCCATTCTTCAATCTTCTGAAACACCAGACACATCTCTACTCACCTGACACCACTAACAATGAAACTCTTTACTCTCAAATACTCTCTGTATTAAGGGACATTTTTATAGAAAATAAATTTAACAATTGCAGCAGATTCCGTTTAAGTTGTCCTAAACAATCCCCATTATTTTGTAGCCTTAAGCGGATGCATTGTTGGATAAATATTAACACATGACAAACTGCAGGCTGTGCTTCCGCTATAAAGAGCAGCATCATGAAGCCGGCTGTAAAATCTGGAAAGGCTTGAATTAAATTAAAAATGACTAATAGCATCAATGTAGCTTGTATAACAGACAGTGGTATTTGTAAACCTTTGTAAACCTGTCTTTTATTTGCTGGGTTAGTAGGCAACAAAGTCAAGCAAGTTTCTGTTCAGTTTTTGAGATTAGGAAAGCACAGCATTGCCATTTGACAACAGCAGTGAATCATAGTTCAACAGTTTTGTGTCCCTCAGTGGGTTTTGACTTTAAACACCTGAAGTGGCTATTCCAAGATCACCAGGAGGGCCAAAGCATTCCCTCTGTAATGTCTTTTACCCCCATAGCAGAGAGATGTCAAAAGAGAGGTTCTGAAAAGTGACCTTCTACGTTTCCATGTATTGTAAAATGTACGATAAAGGCCAGGTTCTGCCAGCAAGTGTAAATCTTTGTGTTGGTTGGCAAAAATACCTTTCTGCTGGAGGAGTTCAATGACATTGGCTACCAGAAACATGTGCGCTGTTGTCTGTGGCTCTGAGTGCTCTGTGTTAAGGAACCAATGGAGAGGAAGCATTGAAAGACATTCTTGGCCCTTTAGACATTAGAAGTGGATAATACAAATGGCAGGCGAATAACAGGTCTCTTGTCAGTTGGCATCAAAGGAGCAATTGAATATAAAGGTGTCGTGTAGTCAGGTGTCTTAACAGCAGTGCAGTTTCATTCCTCACAGAGGATCAAGACCTCAGGCTGGATCAAAAGCAAAGACTTGGGAGATTTGGGGGCAAAGCCATGCAATATAGAACTGATCTGTTTCTGAGATAAGTTAAGATTACTCAGCGGCACTGCTGACAAGGGGTCTCATCCATGAAAATGACAGCAGTGCAGATTGAACATGCAGGGTCAAAATGATGTAACTGAGGCTGAGACTATTGGACTTTAGTATTAGCACTCTAGTGACCTTACTGTCCTCCAGTAATGCACTAGGTACATGGATGGATCATCTGCATTCCAAATAGCACGTGTTTCGTTTTTTTTTTTTCACACAAAAGGCATCAAGGTACAGTATGTATAATGCAAACATGAAAATGTGACAGGATGTTGTTTTTTTATATCTACGTGGTTATTTGTTGCAATTTAATACGATTGGGATTTCTGAGGGAGGTCAAAAATAGCGTTGTTTTTTTTCTCAAAAAAACATGTTGTGACCATGTGGCAAATAATAATGAGAGAGATGCAGGCAAAGACACATACTGTGTAGAAACAAGTCTAAACTCCAGGGTAAACATGGCCGTGTCTGCCACCTGTGATCAGGATGGCATCTTTATAGATACAATTCAACCTGGAAGCAGTGTGTTTCTAAGTGGGTGGGCTTTCCTGCTTTCACCTAACTGGTCCAACATGACCATCCAGTGAACATAAATCATGGCCACATAATTAGACTGTGCCAGTAAGGAGCAAAATATATATGACATACATATTAATAAAACTTAACAAAGCTTAACTTTGGCATCTAGAGAAGGTGATCTCAATGTAGACTGTTCAAGGCCACGGAGACCACATCTGAACATATATTCCTCTGGTAGTTCAAATATTTGAAACCAGCTTTGAGTGCAGTCATCTCCAGCTGCCATAACAAAATGTGTCTTATATTTCAATACCATAATATTATATCTTATGGGGTCATAAAGTAATGGATGTTGCCAGAAAAAACAGAGGTGTAATGCCTCTTTAAAAAACTTTGGCTTAATCTTTGCTGTATAGCTTAGCAATGATTTGCATATTCTACAATTTATATAGTTATAGCTAAAGACTGAAACAAAATGTTTGCATATTTTTATGAATTGTTGAGATTTCATAACATACATTTTTCCTACCTTTTTAATCTGCTGGTCATATTGACAGATACACTATGTAAGCCAATTATATTCTGTTAAAACCAATCTAAAAACATGGCTTTACTCTTTATTTTTCTTTTTTTACAATATTTGTTTAACTTCGCTCAGTGAATACCTATTTCAAACATATTAGTCACTTGATGTCCAGAAAGTGTTATGTCTTGACAGACCAGTCTATACAAATGTGGTGAAGTGATTACAGTCCATTTTAAATATTCCACTCTTTCTATGAAACGATAACCAAATCCATACAGTACCTGGTTCACAGAGGAAAAAACGTAACCGTGAGACATTTCCTGTATTTCCGTTGCTGGGTAAAATATATAACTCTCCCTCTCTCCTGGAGAAGTCGTAAACTTCTCAAGTGGAGCCACAGTTTGCAAGAATTCAACTGGATCATTGTCTTATTCCGGACGTCTCTGACAAACTTGTTTGCCAAATGAAAAGAAGCAAGCACATGTTATAGTATTTAAAGGTGCTTTAATAAAATCATTGACAAAGTGAGCCATTCAGACTGGATTTTTGAGCATGGAAAATGAATGCAATCATGCAACTTTATTTAAATAATTGGGAGAAACTGAGACGGCAGAATATTGGGAGAAAAATATTCTTCTTGCTTTCCTGCACTTTATAAATAAACACACTATTGAAACAAATACTGTAAAAAGTTCATTTACATTTAAACCATTTCATGTATTTATTACATTTAACATTCCATTTTACATGGAACGGAGGCTCCGACCGTTTGTCGAACCTCGGATTCAAGAAGAACAGTGCGGGTTTCGTCCTGGTCGTGGAACAGTGGACCAGCTCTTTACCCTTGCAAGGATACTGGAGGGGTCCTGGGAGTTTGCCCAACCAGTCTACATGTGCTTTGTGCACTTGGAGAAGGCCTTCGACCGGGTCCCTCGGGGCTTTTTGTGGGGGGTGCTGCGGGAGTATGGTGTGCCGGACCCGTTGCAACGGGCCATCCGGTCTCTGTACGCCTGCAGTAGGAGCTGTGTTCGTATCCTCGGCAGTAAGTCAGATACGTTCCCGGTGGGTGTTGGCCTCCGCCAGGGCTGCCCTTTATCACCGGTCCTGTTCGTGACTTTCATGGACAGGATATCTAGGCGCAGCCGTGGGGCGGAGAATGTCAGGTTCGGGGATCTCAGGATAGCCTCTCTGCTGTTTGCAGATGATGTGGTCCTGTTTGCCTCCTCGGACCATGACCTCCAGCATTCACTGGGGCGTTTTGCGGCCGAGTGTGAAGCGGCGGGGATGAGAGTCAGCACCACGAAATCTGAGGCCATGGTGCTCTGCTGGAAACCGGTGGATTGCTCCCTCCGGGTGGGGACAGAGTGCCTACCACAAGCGAAGGAGTTCAAGTATCTCGGGGTCTTGTTCACGAGTGAGGGTAAAATGGAGCGGGAGATCGACAGGCGTATCGGTGCGGCTGCAGCAGTAAAACAGGCGTTGCACCGGGCCGTCTTGGTGAAGAAGGAGCTGAGCCGAAAGGCAAAGCTCTCAATTTACTGGTCGGTCTACGTCCCAACCCTCACCTATGGTCACGAGCTTTGGATCGTGTCCGAAAGAACGAGGTCGCGGATACAAGCGGCCGAAATGAGTTTCCTCCGTAGAGTGGCCGGGCTCAGCCTTAGAGATAGGGTGAGGAGCTCGGACATCAGGAGGGAGCTTGAAGTCGAGCCGCTACTCCTTCGTGTCGAAAGGAGTCAGCTGAGGTGGTTCAGCATCTAATTAGGATGCCTCCAGGACGCCTCCCTTTAGAGGTTTTCCAGGCACGTCCATCTGGTAGGAGGCCCCGGGGAAGACCCAGGACACGCTGGAGGGATTATATCTCCCAGCTGGCCTGGGAACGCCTCGGGATCCCCCAGAATGAGCTGGTAGATGTTGCGGGTGAGAGGGAAGTCTTGGTCAGCCTGCTTGACCTGCTGCCTCCGCGACCCGACCCCGGATAAGCGGTGGAAAATGGATGGAAGAATGGATGGATTACATTTAACATAAGATTGAATGTCAGATTGATTTGTACAACTGCATATTACTGTGACAACATGATTTGGTTATCTGGTGAATATATATTTACAAACAAATGTACATGAGGTATCAGATCCTGAATCAGTCTCTCGTTACGACACCTTCACTGAGACGTCTGCATGAGAACTCCTTCTCATCTTAGTAAGCAGTGTCCATTTGAAGCAGATACAGCTCATTTAGTGGGAGGCCATGACCCGGTCTCTGCTTTCCAGACCTCAGGAATGTCCAGGATTCCCGAGAGAGAGAGAGAGAGAGAGAGAGTGTGGTCAAAGTTATGGCAATGTATGCAAGCAGGTAAATGTACTCGCGTCCTTAATGATTGAGTTCATACACTTTATGACAACTAATCACACACAAAAACCGACCGATCACAGTTTTCAAAGAAAGAAAACCCTCCTCTTCAAAGCACGTGTATGTGAAGACAAAAAGGACACGGTCTGTCCGGGCAGAGAGATTATTACATGATGTCAAAGCAGACAAAATGTTGGGTTTATATACCAATTCAATCAATGGATACTGTACTGGGGATATGTATAATATCACAGGGTCTAGTTAGATTTTGTATTGTGATACAAGTTATATTTTTACTATTAATATTATATAAAATTATAAAGTAGATTTAGAAATAGTATATGTATAATTTCATGTCTTGTGTCTTAAAAAGTTAAATATGTTAAATTCATTGCATAAATATAAAAATAAAAATACGTTGACCAATGTCAGGTAAAACTTTTGAGCAGATGAGAAAACAAAGGCAGCACATGTTTATGATCTCATCCTGATCAACATGCAAACTGTCAAAACCAACAATTAAAAGTTTCTGTTGAGGTAATAAAGGTTGTCGTATGGATACGAGAACATAGTATATGCATATGCACACAAAACAACAGATTTTCTCTCGTCCCAGACCGCAATAATGAAACCACTTGATAAATCTGTCTGACTTTTAAAGCTTTCATTTATAATTTATGAAGCTTCCAAAAATGCACAAATAGAACGTCTCTTCATTTTTGACATTTGGAAAATCGTGCCCATCAAACACATTAAAATTCTTAAAGCGGGGTGGGCATCAGGCGTATGCGTGATTGTCTCACAGCATCTGTTTTATCATTTCCTTGTCCTGGCAGATATATTACAGACTCAATATTATCAATCACAATATTGTAAGACTTGGAACTGAGTCTTTTGGGTCAAGTAAAAATGATGAGTCCCATCTGCAGATATGTGGCATGCACTCATGCTCTGCTGAGGGGAGTGTTTTATAAAATCAACAACCCTTCCTCTCAGATTCAAGAGCTGCTCCACTATTCGTTTGATGCATAACCTCATAAAGCAAAACATTAGCATCGTCGGTTTGTGTTTTGCCCACTTCAGAGGATATAAAGACATATTTGTAAAACTATAGGATTTTATGGATAGGCGTTGATGTCATTGTCAAGGAAAAGAACAGAAGTACTTAAAGAAGATAAGACCTGAATTCCAACAAGTCCAGTTACTTTGGAGGGTCGAGAAAAAAAACTGAGAGAAAGAGGGAGAGGATACAGGCACATCTGGGATTATACTTAGTTGCAGGACCACCAATGCTTTAGGAAATGTAGGCTGTAAGCTTTGAAAACAAATATTTCTTGACCAAAGAGAATCAGGTGAAGAGTAACTCCTAGTGCCGTTTCACAAAGCTGAAATACATCCTCCTTGTCAGAGTTTGAGGGAGTGTTGATTCATATGACCATGCTTTTTCCATGTTTGTGCTCGAATTGTATTAATACAGGAAGGAAATGAGTTGTTTAAAACTCCCCATGAAAGAACAAGATGACATGAATGATGTGTTGTTTGTCACTGTCACTCTGAATCTGGGTGCCTCCAGTTTCCAGTGGAGACCCTCAAGGTCTTGGCCATCAGTCAAAGGCTACCTTAACTTTGTTTGAATTAGATATAAACAGATACGTTTTTTTATAAATGCAGCAGTAATGCGTAATACAGGATTTAGTTTCTTATTTTTTTAAATTATTGCAGGAATCTAAAGTCCATGGATAGTTACTTTTACAGGAGGAATCTATTTGTTCCATTAACAGCCATAAAGGTCGCACATCTTTTCCTGCTTAAGCTTGTGCCTTTTCAGAGTCTTACCTCGTCTCTCTTCCCTGAGGCAAAAATAAACCACCGGTGAGTCCCTGAGATTAAAAAGCATGAGCAGTGTCGGGTCGTGTCAGTCGGTGGACCGAGGGGTCAAATCTCCACACGGCGTCTCATGACAGGACGAGCCCGACATGAAAACTGGTATCCACATCAGCCCATGCAGGAACAGCTGCCGACGCCAGCTCATCTGTCACACAGCGGCTTGACTTGCCTTGTCTGTTCCAATTAACTCATTTACTAATGGACTCGCACTGACTCTGTGCAAATGATTAAGGACTCATTCATCATTCTTGACAGCAGGTTGATTTTCTTTTGGTGAAACATTTAGACAACAAAGACAACAGTTACCGGTTTTTAAAGTTGTGAAACTGAGGCAGATGTGCACTGCCAAGTCAAGAACACTGCCTTTGTTTCTGATATTATTGTCAGATCATTTATGTTGGTCTTTACCACATGCAAAATAGAAGCCAGATTAAAAATAACCTTTGAAAATTTGTAAGCTAAATGTGTGGACTGCTCACAGTTGAACAACATTAGCAAATAATCACGACGTAGATGAATAGTTACTGCACATTTGTTGCCTTCACTGTGTGGTTAGTGGATAGTTTATGAACATGTATACAATATGTGTGTGTGTGTGTGTGTGTGTGTGTGTGTGTGTGTGTGTGTGTGTGTGTGTGTGTGTGTGTGTGTGTGTGTGTGTGTGTGTGTGTGTGTGTGTGTGTGTGTGTGTGTGTGTGTGTGTGTGTGTGTGTGTGTGTGTGTGTGTGTGTGTGTGTGCCCACAAGTTTGTTTGTATGTGCACAATGTGGTCGGCATCAAAGGTAGCTGAACACACACACACACACACACACACACACACACACAGCAAGGGCTTTGAAAGGAACACGTCCATATGGCATTAGTTTGTTTTCCCTTAAATGACTTTGGCTTTATCTACACTGCGTCTTCTAATCTAAATCTGCTTTCCACCAAATTCGCACACGTTCGGTTTACACTGGTACAAAATAGAAACAGCCTCCGAGACATCTCACAAATGTAAACATGAAGCAGACGTTGACATTGATGCCAGCTTTGGTCATTTTTACGTAAACAATGCGAAAACATGTTTTTAAATGTTTAGACCGGAATGGAAAATCAACTAGATTGGATGGAAAATTGCCATCTTTGAGATGTGCTGTGTTAATCCAGCCTAATAACCCCCAGACAAGCCAGACATTTAGCCAGTCTTTAAACATATTTCATGTGTTAGATATCTGCGGTTGCTATTTGTATCCATCTGTCAGTTCCCATTTTCGCACAAAGCCCCCGATAGTGTAGCTCGCCTTCAGAACAAATCAGCCCTCTCAATCAACAGTTTCCAGATCTACAAGGAAATACACAATCAGTGAAGGTTCCGTTCCCCTCACCACAGTTAGCCTGTGGGTGATCAAATACACCCTGTGGTTCAAAGAGTCGAGTTAATGTGCTTTTTGTGTATTTACTTGAAACGATCCAATGGAGGTTCACGTTTAAGATGCTGAAAGTGGTTGTTTGAGCACAGGTAGACATGCAGTAATTATAAATGCTGATGTCAGTAGCCTAAGGCTAAATGTTTCCATGATGGACGTCAAAACATTACAATGCAACGTCTTAAACTTTAAGGTAGAACTTTACAGGACAAATTTGACATTTTAGTGTCAAATTATTAAGTGCTTAGTCGCTTTCTTTGCCGACGGTAAGATGAGAGGATCATCACCACTCTGGTATCTGCTTGTTTAATGTGAAGCTACAGCCGGGAGACGCTTAGCTTAGCTTAGCATAGCTTAGCTTAGCATAGCTTAGCTTAGCATAGACTGGTGGCAGTGGCCTAGAAACCTAGAAACAAAGTTTGTGCTCCTATTCAGCAGGAAAGAGTCCAGCACACAACCCCTTGGTAACTTATCATTTTTATTTTTCAAGTTTTGTAGGAATTAAACAAGGTATAACATGTTAATTAGTGCGCTTCACTGGTGTGTGCATTGTGTGAGAGTACCTTTGGACAGAGCTAGGCTAGCCGTTCCCCACTGTTTCCAGTCTCTATGCTAGGCTAAATGGCTGCTGGCTGAAGCTTCATATTTACCTTACAGACATGAAACGCACACAAAACACTTTCACTCTTTAAGGTAAGGATCAAACGATAACACATTTGTTATAAAAGGCACACAGTAACACATAATGCATTAGTTAGCTATGTTAGTGATGTTAGTGACCATTTATCAAGGTGATTATGACAGGACATTTCTTTCCGGAACAATGTTGGCAGGTTCTCACATATTGTTGTTCAAACTAAAAGTATATGAGCATCAGGACGGCTGCTAATTGTCCTCGCTGGCAGGAAGAACAAAATGATAGCTGCAGTCAGCGTAGAGGAGTGGACTGTAAATTACTTCCTATATTTAGCAAGCAGTCAAACTCAAATCCAAAACCTGCGGAAGAGAACATGCCGGGATGGATGATCGAGGTATGTCAGCAATGATCATTAGCTCATTAGTTCTGTCAAAATCCCTGCACAATTTGAGAATATTAGAGTCTGATGTAAGCATGTTGTGTTTGATTTATTAGTTATTAGTGATTTATAATGACTCTTTGATAAAATGCATGTGGGTAAGAGACAGCGCTGTAAAATGTTATACTTCTTCACAACGAAATTAACAAGACTCATGTGGAAGAGGGCTAACTCAAAAATAGCATTGCTCTTTAGTAATGAGGTTGTACAATAAAGGTGAAGCTTTTAATTTTATTGTAACTAATAACTTTTCTCTCCTCTCGTATACTCATCGGAAAGAATGTGGCATGTTGAGGCTTTTAACGACGCTTCTCAGCTTAAATGAGCAGTATTTTGTAACTATTGTTGCCCTCCCAAAATGTCTTAACCCAAAGACATAATCTGAGTGTTGAATCATAATATATGATTAGCTATCTGCAGTTTACGGGCTAAAATACTGAAGGGCTTTGGTTTACAGCACGGTAAATCTCAGTATTTACTGAGATCACGAACCACCCAATAAATGAAAAACTGTAGTGAGGGACATCCTTATACTTACTATAAAACATTCCTATCCTGATAATGATATGATGCTCAGTGTTTAATGAACATGAGAAAAATAAAAACCACGTGCTATGCCCAATCTCACTAACCAGATCCCAACCTACGGGAAAAGTAGGGCCAATATTTTCCACTGTCATCAAGAGAACAGAAGAAACACTGGGATCGTTGTAAGTGTGCAGCCCACCATTAATTCCCAGACATTTTCAGTCTCTATTACCACAATGTTCTGTTCTGGAAGTGTTCATTTATTTATTTAATTTTTTCCAGCAAGTTCGTGATAATAAAATAAGGCAGCCTCATCCATCGCATAGAGTAAGAGGCTGCTGATGCATAGTCAAGGTGCTTAAAATTTAGCGGAAAGCATCACAGGGGAGAGGAAGCAGATCCACCTCAGTCCCACATAATGATGGCCATAACTTTGCTTTAATGAGCACTCCAAGGCAGCAAAAGACAGTAAAATAAACTGACAGATGAACATTGTTGAAATCCGTAGCTTGCTTTTTACAGTAAGTGCAGGCCAAATCAATGGGAGTAGACTATATTTACGTAAAGAAGGTGGAACCTTTAGCTTCTCATGGTTTGCATTTTGATATTGTCAACTCCTGGTCTGGCAGAAAAAAGAACAGGGATAAGGAGAGGAAACGCAGCACAGACATGCATCGCATTAAAGAAAACGTAATATAAAATTCACCCTGCTGTTACATCTGCTGCTCATGTGGGTACGTTTCCTGACATTGGCTGAAACCACCAAGTTTCCCTGAAAGTGTAGTGCATGAGATATTTTCTCATTGTCCCTTGAAGTGCTGTAAATGTCATCGCCTCTCACCCTGCATGTCAGAGCAACAGACGAGTGCATGAACGAGGTTCAATGTGCCGGTTTGACATTCTGTGTATCTTTTGTATTCACTGACGCTGAGGATATTATTTGTTAAGTTTGAATGAGGAAGCAGAGATGAATGGATAATGGTATGGAGAGGTTGTCGACCGACTTCACTTATTTTTTACAATTTCATTCAGAGTAACCATACAGCTGCTGACTGTAGTTGTAACTACACAGAAGGGATGTTTTTAATGGTTGTGATCGTTCGATATTTCCAACCAAACAACAAAGGGCCAACGTAAATGTGCCGAATGCTCCCAAAATTAACAAATGCACTTGTGGACGAGTTGTCAGCTGAAATACGAACTTAAAGCTTGTTGACATTTGTGACAAACATGTTGACAGCTTTGCTTTTTGAGTGATTGGTCAGAATGTGTGTGTGTGTGTGTGTGTGTGTGTGTGTGTGTGTGTGTTACTGCATTCTTCCGTGCTTGTTTGGAATTGGTTTACGTATGTCCAAATCAAGGAGTCGGTAATTGGGTCCAAACATTTGAAGCTGATCTCAGATAAGCAAGTAACTGTCTGTTCATGCCGATCATGATATCACCATACACGCATACCAGACATGCAAACCCCTGCTGCCTTCCTTTGAACCTCCTGCTGTTGCATATAGTAGTATTTCTGTATACTATACTGTAGTATTTTGCAATCCCATATGATAGCACTCAGTCAGATTTCAGAAGTATAACCAATACGGTGAGGGGAAATGTTTTTTGAGGCTCATGAGCTGTGGTGATATCAGATCATTCTTCATCATTCTTCATCTTCAAAGACTGCAGAGCTTTGTACTTCTTATAGAGGGGATTTCAACATGATTAAAATGTCCTCCTCTCTGATTATGGACATGAGATGGTGAGAAAGCTGTGCTGCAGGACGACATTTGAGGCTGAACATTACATACACTGATTTTCCAAGGACACATCTTAACTTAAACCCTCTGTAATGACTGTGTCATTATGGAGCATCCGGTGATTTATTCATCGCTGTCCTCGGCCCAAAAAGCAGAATGACAGATACTATCTTTGTTGGGTTTCCCCTCCGTACTAACAACATAGTCAAGTTATTTTTGCTTTCATTCTTAAACTGGCAAATATGATAATATTTCATTCATGGCTTTCCCATCCTCCCCACTACGTCCTCAATAAACACAAAATGTACTCAGTGCTGTTCTAGTAAATATTTTCAGTTCAACAGTTATTTCTTGATGAAGCTGTTTTCAGCAAAACACTCTGATAAACTCACTACACACTACCTGCCCAGCACCAAATTGCAAACATTAGAAACTATCCTGACAACATGGTGGAGCATTTAGAGGCAAATCTCTCCCTCAGGAGTCAGTGGAGACCAAAACGGAGCTGATGGGAACCTGAATGTCGGACAAAAAAACAACTTAAATGAATGATAATGTTGCTTAGTGCTTGCCTGGTGTTAAATAGGCAACAGTTGCCAGCAAGTTAGCCATATCATCTTGGTGAAACTAGGTAAAGATTGTGATTACAGCTTGTAAAACTGCCAACAAATGACCAACACGTAGAGCAATGGCAGGTTTAAATAATTGTCACTGGGAATTGCCATTAAATATCTTTAAAGCCAGGTAAGCAATTTTTTCCAAAAAAGTAAACCTTTGTATTTGTAACAATGTACAATATGCTGCCTTTCAGCCGCTATCTCAGTATTGGTTTTTATGATTGGTATTTGCCTTCATGTGCACTTAATGCTATGTTATTGGTTCAAAAGAATACCAAAAAAACATAGTTTTCCAAAGAGTAGAATAAAAGCTCAAGCCGCATTTGTTCTGTACAAACAGCTACACCTGGCTCCTCGGCTTCAGCTCCAGTTTCACTTCAACAATCCCACAGTCCTCTGTGTTCCCGCAGAAATTCGAAACCGTACTTATATATTTAGAGACAAACAGCCGCTGTCAGCGTAAAGTATCGCCAACCTTGACACCTCGGTCTGTGGTGATGGCCATGGCGGCACGTAGAAGCTGATGTGTGTGTTCTGTTTGTGCGCACTTAGCTGCTTGCGTTTTAGGGCCTAGATCAGGGGTCCCCAAACTTTTTCCTGTGAGGGCCACATAACTTTTCCCTTCTCTGATGGGGGCCGGGGTCAGTTTGTAACAGAACCCCCCCCCCCCGCCATAGAAAGAAATGTGTTGCTATTATGTTGAACAGGCAAGCTTTATTACAATATATTAACATTTGTGTCACTTGGAACTGATTAAAACACATAATAACAGTAATACAACCTTAGTTACAATACCTAAAAAATATTCTGCACCAAATAAATAATAAAATAAATGAATGAAAAACGTTTTGCAAAAATGCCAATATACAGTCACAGTCTATTCTTGTGCTGAAGTTGCTGTATTTCAATGAATTTCGGATCAGGCTGGTATGCTTCACTCCCCATATCCAGGACACCGCTACACTGCCTTCGTCGTAGGTCACCGTCACTTAAACTGACTGTTCCCTAAAGTGCAAAGAAAACTTAGCCGGCTCTCATTCTGCATGTTACGTTCACGTAACTTCGGTGTTTCTGACTCCCCACTTTCTGACTCGCAGGCTCGAGGGCGCATTGGAAAACATGGACTTTTTTTTTTACTCTTCTGGGCGATGAACATAGTATTATACTAGAAGAGTGAAAAATCCACTTCCAAGTTTTTATACTATTACAGATGAGTTTGTGCAAACTTTGGACGGTGGGGACAATTGTGTCTTTTCCCAAACTTTGGTCGTGACTAGTCCCTATGGACCCTATGCAAACCTACGCCCTTGGTTCAGGGGGCCGGGCCAAATGTGGAGGCGGGCCGTATCCGGCCCGCGGGCCTTAGTTTGGGGACCACTGGCCTAGATACTTAACATGAAACCAAACTGAAACAGAATGTTTTGCTTGTTTTGCTTGATCAAGACGCTCATGGTTTTCCTGTCGGATTGAAGGACTTAGCCTGCCATGCGTCCTCACAGCACGTTTAGTGGTGTAACCCGAGGAATATTTCGGAGAGAATAGTACATACATGTCAACTCAAATCAAGACTGCCTGGTGTCTCATTGCCAATCATCCAACCAACCATTCCCCACCCCCCCCGCCCCCAAAAAAGGTGTACCCATGAAATAGAGTAGCATTTTGTCTCCATCTTTAATGGGATCTGGATGCCACTGCTGTAGCGATGTCCTTTGAATCCAATCCTAAAATGTATTTTGTCAAATATAACCTCTCCAAAGTGGTTCCCTCTATCCTAAGCCGACTTTACGTTTTTCTTGGCTTCGATCTTTCCCCTTTGAATCCAACCATTATCCAGTAACTGTGCTTGAGACCCTATACTGCTTCTGCTAAAGAAATTAATATCAACCTCTTCTGCTACAGCAAACAAACAAATACTGGAAAGTCTGAAACTCTTATTCATATCATTATTAAAAGCTATTTAATAAGTGACAAACGTGTTGAGACGACGAAGAAGCAAAGTAGGAGACATGAAAAGAGTAGTACATGCTGCACATTATCGCTCTCCTCCTCCGCTCCCTCTCCCTTTTCATTCAATCACTTCAGGAGGAGAGGAGACACTCCCAAACCAACTGCCCATTGGCCTACAGGCATTTGAGAGAGATTTTAGCAATTGAAGAGAGGGAGCGAGCAAAAGTTACAGGCAGTGTGGAGGTCTTTGAATCATTGGCTCAGTCAACAGGTGGCAGAGGGAGAGGCTCGGTAACGTTGAGTCCTTCAGAGAAACGAGAGAAAGAAAGACAGTGGAGGAGGGTAAGGCAACGTTTTAATTTCATCAGTCAGGGACTTAATTTGTCCTGTCTTCAACATGTCTTTTTTTATTATAGCAGTAGTTAACATATCCGTCCAATTAACCCAAATGTCACGTTGTTTTTGTATTTTATTGGTTTTGTTCAGTTCAATGTACTATTAAGATTCATTTATTTTAAGACACTTCTAAACATGGTTATCAAGAGAAAAAATACCTCTGCTGACAGTTATTATTGCAAAGTTGTTAATTCTGTTGTGCTCTTGTTTCTTTCTATCCCAATGGGACCAATTATGTGTTTTCTGCCCTTTGAGTTCTCTTTCTCTGATTCACACTACAAATTTCAGCTATTTCTTTCCCTCCCATCTCTCTTTCTTTCTCTTTCTATCTGAACTCCCATGGTATTTCCTTCACTCTCTCCTTTTCTCTTTATCCAGGTCTCACCTCTTCTTTTATATCAAGCAGGCTTTGATCAAGTAAGACTTGGATCTAACAGTGCACACCTGCAGCCTTTCACCTCCACTTTGTTGTCCGTTACATGACAGTCTAAAGTTGAACTTGGCACCAGTAATGTATGAAGTGTCCCTGGACTGATGCTCCTCTTGTGTTAGTTTGGGATTACATGGCTGCCCTTAATCAATAAGAACATTGTGGAAATCTTCATCAGTGATGGATATGTATATGGGATGGGGCTTTGAGACATCAAATGCATATTATTGCATTCACAAAAAAACTTTGAGTACGGTATATTGTTCAGTGGTGGAAAGTGCATTTAGTACTGTACTAGAATATACATTTGAGGTATACTTTTAATAAATATTTTTTTAGATTATGCTACTTCCACAACCTCCCATAGGCAAATATTGTAATCTGTACTCCAGTACATTTATTTAACAGCTTTTGTTATTTTACAAGTTAAGACTAATGTTTTAACTGATAATAACTATTTTAATAACTGCGTTTTTATATCTTATTTTATAAGATGCTTTACTATAGATTAAACTACCCAACAGTTGATGACCACTACCTGTTGATTGATCATTAATCCATAAATTGTATAATAATATTGCACTGACAGGGCTGATTCGCAAAGTGAGCACTTTTCCTTTCTTGAAATTGTTTATGCAGGACTTTAACATAAAGTTGAATATTTTCATAGTGTTGTATCTATACTTTCACTGAGTAAGTTATGTGAATACTTCCTCCACCACTTAAGTTGTTTTCATAGTCTGTTGATGAATGATTCCTGTATTTTTTAAAAGTTATTATTTTAGTTTGGAACTCATAAATGTGAAGACAATAAAGTATAAATTAAAACATTTATTTTCCCTTCGGATTGTCTGTGACAGCCTTTAATTTCAGCAACAGTGTGTCTGTGAGTTATTATTTATGATTTGTATATCCAGTTCCACATTGTATTGTAGATAATGTCATATTGTCTGTCAACAAAGCTGCCTCCACACATTTCTCACTATGATAATAACATAAATATTCATAATAACTATGTGCCAGGGTGATAGATATTCTCACAGGGCTGTCGATCCAGTAGATTTACCTTTAATGCTACTGTGCTGGCTCAGGGAATACACAGAAGCACTCGCAAAATGAGCTACAGATGTGGGGCCTCAGCCATGTAAAATGATAGAGAGAGAAAGAGAGAGAGAGAGAGAGAAAGAGAGAGAAAGAGAGAAAGAGAGAGAGAGAGAGAGAGAGAGAGAAAGAGAGAGAGAGACAACCCTGAGTGGGTGGCTTGTAAAAAAAAAAAATTGTTCAGATTGCATAACGTTACTGCTTTCACAGAAACCTCACAACTCCAGTTTATTTCATTTACTCTCACTGATTGAAAATGTCCCCGGGGCACACATTTTGTATTATTTCAAAAACCTATCTCTGTCTAGAACTTATGGCTTAGGCTTTTTTATTAATGCTCAGGTTGTGTTTCTTTCTTTTCAGTTCTAGTTAGGTTTTCATCTGACAGACCCACTAAGGGGAATGGAGCCTCTATGGTTCTGATGAAGCGAGGGCCTTATCGAGGGCTACTTGTGGTCTGCAAGGCAGCGGGAGGCAGACAAAATTGTGAAGATATGAGCTCAGCTCTCAGACGATAATTGCTTTCAGCTTCGTTTTATTCATTTTAGTTTCCCGGTTCTGTCTGCAAGCTGCTGTGTTGGAAGGAAAGGAAGAAGGGAAGGGAATGTCCACAAATTTGCAACCGCACATAAAGGCTTGACCTAGCTGCTCCTTTTTTTTTTAAACCCTCCCTTCTTCTCACTCTCAGGCTTGGTATGGTCCAATGCGGTTTGTCTTGAGTTGAAAGCTGGCGAAACAGTTGGCCTGAGGCTTAATAGCTAGAGAGGATAGGCCAAATGTCCAAGGACTGACCAATTCTTCTTCTAATGCCTGTCTGTATTCCCATTACATGTTTGTTTTTTTCTTGGCAGCTTTTTGTCTCTGTTTCACTTGTGGTCTTCTATTCCTATTCCCTGTTTATCTCAACCCAATGTTAAGCACATTCACTGTTCACAGCGCAAAGAGAACATCGATATTTTTAGAAAGACGAACACAGACACAAATACAGCTTGTCAAGAGGCCTTCAGTGAAAGGTGTCTGGATCTAGACAGTATTGTCTCTGGGGGAATACATTGCTGTTGGTACATGCATCTCTGGCAGCTATAAAGGCACATATTGTACACATACTGTACACACGTGGGCCCCACACACTTCTTTCTCCTGTATAAGAGTGAGCACACATCACAGGTAGTCAACAAACATTTTACAGGCTCATTCACATAGCTCCGCTTTGACACAGAGAAGTTATTGTCAGGAAGGAAGTTTTAACTGTGTTCATGGACATGTTGAATTTTACTTGAGACGGTTTGAAAGCCAGGTTGAAATGCAATCTGAATTGGCCAATGTGCAGAGTGAGTGCATTGGACTGAAGTTATTCTGTTTTCCTGCTTTAGTATTCAGCATGTTGACTTGGAGTGACAGATGACAGTCAACTGCTTTGTGATCATGAGTGTGCTGGACACTGATGCCAAACCGAAGTTCAACATTTATGTTACTGGTTCGTTGGAGAATAACTAGGAAATGCCTTCTGTCTTTTACAATTATTGAGCAAAAACCTTCTGTCCTGCTTTGTGTCACGACAGCCGGTTAATGCTGCATACGTCTAGGATTTCATTCAGTTGTAGCTAATCTTTCCTATTATTTCACTGTCCAATGACCTGCTCCCTCCATTATTAAATATACCTTCAAGTAGGGTCAGATTTCAAAACTATCTGATTATGTATATATAAAAAAATGTCTCTCTGTATAGACAGGAACTCCATCATCCATCCATCCATCAATCCTTTACTCTGGCAGTAACTCTCATATGTGACTGCCCCACTTCCCTCTCTAGTCCCCATTTCCTCTCTCCATTAATCCCTCCATCTGTCTCTCTTTCCCACACCGGGACATTCCTAGCCCTCAGTAACGGCCCTCTGTTATGCTTGGAAGGTCACGGTGCTATCTCCTCCTAGAGAAATACGGAAAGGGCCTGAAAATGGCAATCATCAAATAAAAACCTTGACAGGGAGCTATAAACATGCTTGTTAAGCATCTCTATGTGCCAGTGTTCAGTGCCATTCCACATGACTATAGTTTACTATCCATAATGTGGCTAACTGCTAGACTGTCACTGACTCAAACGCACTGTCTCTATCATTCTCTCTCTCACCTATTCACTCTCTCTCACTCACTTAATCTCTCTCTCAATCCAGTCTTTTCATCTCTATTTCCCTTACTTCCCATTTGTCTCCCTCCTTCTCTTAATGTCTTTTATACCTCATCTTTAGTTTGCCCTCCAAAGTCTTGGACATTGATAAAAGACCCATTAACGTTTTGGCCCCCACATCGGGTGAAAAAAGCAAGTGATGTCATAGCTCGGATTTCTTGCTCAGTCATCGGTCTCCAACCTTAAGCATTTGACCAGCAGCAATCAAATAGCTAAAATAACCAAACAAGGTCAGCTGTATTGAGTGTGTGCAATTTAAAAACAGATCATGATAATTACACATGTATCCAACGGACTGGAGACTTTTGAATCACAGAACTACTTGAGTTACAACCTGTGTAAATCATTAGAGGGAGGACAGGCCAACGTTTATTTAACTGAATACAAATATCCAATAGAGTATCTTTCCACTTTAGCTATTGAAAAATAAGCTTAACATCCCTCAAAAAATAATTTCTTAGGATATCTGTTAATCTGATAATGGTATCAATGGAGGATTGGCAGGTTTTAGGTCAACCTGCTGATATGTTAATGTTCTGGCGAATGCTCACGACCTGTCCAGTGGGATTTTTAGGATCTGTTTTTCTCTCTGCAGATCTTCTACTTTTCCATCTGTTTTAGTTTTTGATGCCCCACGAGCAAACGTTTTGGTTCCCAATTGGTTGGTTTCTCCTCTTCAAAGTTTCTACATTAAGCAGACATCACAACCTTTTTACTATTTAAAAAAATGCAAATATTCTATTAAACGTTTATAGTTTCAGCACTGAAATATTCTTTGCTCAAAATAATTCTGGGATAAAACTTTCCGGTTTCTCTTTCCGGTTTCTGTCTTTGGTTACATACATTGTATCCAGTATTGTAACAGCTTTTGGGGTTTTGCAGTGTATGCATGTTCCATTTAATTGTCCTGTATGATTTCAAACAAATCCAACATATTTATTTTAGTGCTTCTGTATATTGATATATAGTTTCCCAGCTGTCAAGCATCACACAGCAGGGCCCGCAACATTTTATTACTCAGCTTTCTTTTCAGTCTCTCTATTAGAGGGTTTGTGTTTCCATGGACCACACAGCATCAGCACAGTTTGATCAACTTTTACACGAGAATGTTAAATTCAGACCAAAGTCCAAAAAAGACCTATTAAAGGTTAAAACAGGCCTACTATTTTGAAAGCATGTAATTTGGCTTCCCGGAGAAGCCACTTTCTGCTGCTAAAGTTTGAAGTTCACATGACATCACTGTCATTAGACACAATGACATCATCACTGTGGATACGTGAGGCTCTGAAACGCCCGACTGAACACAATTTATGGTTTAGACGATAGCAAAATGCTCTCTGGCAAAGTGATGACGGCTCACTTTCTGCTGCCTTATTGTGGGATGAGAGCACCACACACACACACACACACACACACACACACACCACATTGACACAAGGGTTCAGGTTTCTTGAGATTAAATATACAGTAGTGTGCCCCACTGAATTTAATGTAACTTGTACAATATTTCAGTCTTCAGCTCTCTACGCTGACTGGAAAGTACAAACGTGACCCTCTTTCAACCCGGAGACTCACGTCCAGTCAGCCATGACGACAAACATCTACAGTTTCGGTGGTCTACATCCAATCCAATCTCTACAAAATGTATATGCTCGCACTAAAAAACAGATGGACTAGCTATGTATTTCATCTCCATATGAAGATTTGTCTCATGCCACTCTGTGTGAGAATCTTAGATTGGCTTCAGTCAGCAGTGAGGAGTTTAGTTTTGTTCCTATTGATGTTTCTATTGTGCAAGGTAAAAAACTACTTTAGAAAAATTAATAATCCTACCTTTTGGGAAATGTGTTCATGAGGTGAGCATTATTTTCCCCAAGTTTAACGTGTCTTATACCCAATATTTGTTAGAAAAGTAACTTGTTTTGTGTTTTTTGCTTTCCAATCTGTCAACAATGCTCAAACGACAATCTACCCCTTTTCTTTTTGTATTATTTCATGGAACCAATGCATTTATGATGTTTTTAGTTTGGTAGATCCAATCCCTACTTTCAGTGAGATAACACAGTTTAAAATTGATTACCTTCCAGTCAGTGCTCGATATGCTCACAGATGCTGTCCAATTAAAAAGAAAATGGTATTACAAAGAGGTTCGCTAGGTTCTTTTAAGAAAATGTAACACTTATCTGACTTATCTTGTCCTTTAGCCATGACCAGGAGACTTCTGTGGAGGGCTCTGTGCCTACTGGTACTACTCTGCACTGCATCACCGCTCATCTCCGCCACCAACCACCCAGCCCCCTCCGCCCCAGAGCAGGGAGTCACCTTCAGCCACATCTATAAAATCGACATCCCGGGGAGCTCTAGTTGTAAACTTGAGCTCCTGCCAACCCAGGACGAAACAGGTCATAAACAAAAATAAGAGTTAGAGCAAGAGAGAATGCAACTAAGAGTTGTGTATGTGTGTATAGAAAGCTCAGAGCATTTGATTAAAATGTGTTATCAACTAGAGTGGAAGAAATTAACTGTTTTGGGCCTTTTTCAGTAGTATGTAATGCATGTAATGTATGTGTTTTAACCTGGAAATATATATTGTATTTAATATACTGTCTCATGTGTGAGCATTGTGACCCATGGCAGTACATATACAAATAAAAAAAGTTTGATTTATGTTCTATTCTGTAGGTCTGCAGACAGAGACCACTACGAATGGAGAGAACGACATCGTCTTCAGACACAACATCAAGCTGCAGGCACCAAAATGTGACTGTGCGGAGTCTGAAAGCTTCAAGTCACTGATGTACAGAGTCAACGGGCTGGAGGAGGAAGTCAACTACCTGAAGACCCAGTGTACTCAGGGATGTTGTGGAAGCGGTGGGGCTGCAGGTAAACTGTGGCACAATCTAGATGACCCACAATTCATAGGCAGTGCAGGAGAAGAAGTACTCAGATAATTTGCTTTAGTAAAAGTAACAATACCAGAGTGAAATGTTTTGAAGTAAAAGTCCTGCATTCAAGATTTTACTTGAGTGAAAGTACAAAAGTATCAACAACAAAATATATATTACCAAAAGTGAAAGTACTTATGGAGAATATCCCATTTCATATGTATTATATTGCTGGATTATATTTATTGATACATTAATGTGTGCATCACTTTAATGCAGTACTTTAGGTAATGTATTTAGATACGTTCATAAGGTAAACAATTGGAAAGAGGAGTTTGCAGTAGCCTAAGGAGGAGGCTGCAAAAAATCTTATTTTACACCCTGAAATAAGTATTCTTTACATGAGTTATTCTATATATTCTACAGTAGGCCTAAAAAATAATTTACCTGCCAACTAAACAACAACACTTTCCCCCCTGCACTTTCTCAAGGCGTGGACACAAGCTGTAGCGGCCATGGTGCCTACCAACCGGACACCTGCAGCTGCCTCTGTAACCCAGGATGGGAAGGCCCAGATTGCTCAGTCTCGTCCTGCCCTGATGAGTGCAATGACAATGGCCGATGTGTGAATGGGAAGTGTGTGTGCCACCAGGGCTTCATGGGTGAGGACTGCAGCCAGCTGATGTGTCCAGACAACTGCAATGACAAGGGAGAATGTGTGGATGGAAAATGCGTGTGTTTCCCGCACTTCACCGGCGAGGATTGCGGTGTCCAGAAGTGTCCCAATGACTGCATTGGTAACGGCCAGTGTGTGGATGGCCAGTGCATCTGTGAGGAGGGCTTTTATGGCGAAGACTGTTCATTAGGTAAGTTGTAAAAATGCGTGACACACAAATGTTTCTGTGTATGTTATGTACAATAACTCATGAAGTAACATGAGGTGGTTATTGAAGTTTGGTGATGTAGGGAGTACTGCATGGCAAACTGAGTTGGCGAACTTTTACTAACGCTCAGCTAGCTAACGTTAACTGAAATGCTAATGTGGAATACACTAGCAAGTAACGTCATTCTCAACATAGAACTTGTATCGTGCTTTTCTAGTTTTCTGGGTACTCAAAGCACTTTGACACATCATGCCATCACCCATTCCCACCCTGAATACACTGATGGCATGCAAGGTGCCACCTGCCCATCAGGACTAACTTAACAGTCATACAACATCCACATGCTAGTTGGGGTTAAAGACAAGCAACCGACCCGGGGATCAAACTACCAATCCTCTGATGGAAGGACAACGCTGTTCTACCAGTCGCCCATCTTTAACTTTTTAACATTAACTTATATTTTCTCACCGTATTGTACCTTTTTCTTCCCTTTTGTTATTGTTGGCACGTCATTTCAGCTAAGCTAGCAAGCTTGCTAGCTCGTTTGCGAATAGGACAGTAAGTTAACTCTTCAAAAGACGTACGCTATGTATATCATCAACTCCTGTCTCATAACGGTCAGGAAGCCTTTATAGCAGAACAGTATGGACTCAGGCAAATCCTGGTTAAATTAAAAAAGGAATGCTGCAACACAGCGAATAATCCATGATGGCTTCCTCGGTTGTAGGCTCTACTTTCCCTCAAAGGGCATTACAGATTCCTGCAGTTGAACTTGAAACACTCATGCAGATTCACTTCGCCCCTTGCGTGTGAATCTACGTATTGCAATGTAATTTAAATAAAATGGATTTCACCATGGAATTTTACCGTTTTATTTAATGTGTAACCAGGCCTTAAAGTGGACTAAATCTGAACTGTTGTTGTTATGATCAGTCTGAAACGAAAATATATTCACCACCATATGTTCCTGTCTATTTGATCCTCTCAGAGTGAGACACAGATTTTTCATACAGGTTTTGTGAATACAGTTTTTTTTTTATTATACCAGCTACCTGTGACATTTCCAATGTGTCCCTAAGGGATGAATGATGTCGTAGAAAGCATATTCCATCATGATCTACTTATGGGTGAATTATATATCTGGGGTTCAGCATAATAACTCTTTATGAGTCAAGCTGGCATTTAGTTTGATCTGTGTTTCTCGTGAGAATTAAGATTCACATTTCACCCTTTTTCTTAAGTCACCTCTATGCTGTTATTAAGCTGTGAATGTTAACTGCCATCTCATGGAAAACACAGATGCTAAAGGAGCTTTGGAACCATTAAAACTATAACTGTTGAAGCCCAGTTCAACTTAATATAAATCTTCTGCCTATGTCATTTAGTAAAAACTTTTAGGATCTACCTGAATTAATTCTTAAAACTTGCAGCAATAATTCACGCTTGTGTTCCAGCTGTGACAGTGAGTCAGCGTGCACAATACCAGGACCCCGAAACAAAAGCAGCTAAGGAAAAATTCAGCCATCATTAATTCTATTAATTTAGTAGTATTAAATAGGAATAATTTGTAATCAATTATTAAATCCAATGAGATTTACCTTTTTAGGTTTGCAATTAACTACAATAAATTTCTACAACTTTACAAATGTAGAAACACTTCATTTTGGGTGGTCAAATGAATGTTTACAACCTGCATGCAACGTGAAAAGGAGATGACCAGTATACATTGTAAAAGGGTTTAGTCAAATGTTCCTTATATTAATGACCTATTTGCTCCAAAAACTAGAGCTGCAGCACAATAAAAAAAAAATACACAAATTTAAAATGTTCATATGATTTAAATTTCTCTCTTCGAGCAGCTATTTTCCAGCTATTGACACCTATTTCTCCACCACCCCTACTCTTTCTTATGTTGTGTGGTTTTTGATACTGTTGACTTTTTAAAGATATAATGATTTTAACCAGCTGACTCTGCGAGCTCCCTCAACAAGCAGTATTTTCTGAAAAATGTCATTTGTGATAAAAGCTGATTTTGGATATTATGTAAATGTTGCATAGTTCATTGATGCACGTGTCTTTGACTAAACCTAAAGTTAAAGCAGTTATCATGATAGCTACAGTGACCTAGTTCTTGGGAATTCAAAGCATCTCTCCAACAGTTATTTCAGATTGAGCAGCTGATGGGGCCTTTTCAGTGGACTGGCCCCATGACCTCTGACAGTTATGTCCTCTACACAACATATGACATCAGGTAATAGCACAGGAATATAAGAACTCCCGTCAGTCTTTTGACCCTCGAAGAAGAATCATTGCCTTTTCTGCTAAATGCACTTCTCACCAAACTGCTATTACTGTACTGCCTCAGGACCAGAGTGGAAAATTGCATTTTATGGCAATTTAAGGCCAGGCAAGCAGAAAGGTGAGCAGCAGTGGTGAGGCATGGACAGTTTAATTCACAGAGTTCATACTGTGACAGTTATTTCAAAGGATATCTTGAAGATTTAGCTGCAGGTGAACGGCACAAAATTTAGCTTTTTCATACTGCTTGTGTCTTGGACGGCAGAATAATACATTTTTAAATAAATAAAAGTAAAATGATCAGCTTCCTCTCCATGTAATCCAGAGCACAAGCCAGGGATTTTTAACGTTTTGCTTCACATGCCCACCAAAAGAAGTTCCACAACCAATTTGAGGTCCTGAACCAGTCTTCACAGTAGGTCAACTATATGTCAAACCCTTGATGGTGATTTTGGTTTCTTCAAGCTGAGTTTTGCTCCGCGCAGGCAGAGCACAGCTAGAAACAGACCTGCAGCTTCGTGTGGAGCTGCCGTTAAAGGGAGTCCAACATCAACAGTGGCACCATGTCAGAGGATAAGTCAGGGAGGAAGGGAAAGTGTGAGGTAAGAAGAACAAAATACATAGTGTTGTTTTTAGGTGTTAGTAAAAGAAGTGGTAATAAGCACTGGGAGGAGAAGAGACATTCTTTGTTTTATGTGGCTTTTTGCCAGTTCAGCACCTGGTTGATGGATGTCAATCACCTCCCGGTGAGTGCATGACTCAAGTATGGTTTTAGATATGGCCTACTATACATCCAGTATCCTGCTGATTCATTCCTTGATGTTAATATAGCTTCAATATTGATATTTTGTATCTCCACTATCAAAGGCAGATGCCATGTGGTTTAGAGAACCAGTGGAGCTTTAACAGTAAAAAATACTTTTGAATCCTGAACTCTTGTCTATCCAAGTAAAAAAGAGGAAAGTTTAGCAACCGCATCTAATGAGATAATCTCAATATAAAGCAGGGGAGATTATTAAAAGTGAACATAGTAATTATTTAGCACTGTACCAACACATTGCAGATGCTATGGATTTAACATTCTTATTGTAGCTCCTTTGACTCTCCCACAAATGAGACATTCGGTTCAACAAAGTGCACCCTTTCATTTTTGTCCTCAACTCAAAACCATTTTTGGCCGCTTTTTCAAGTTCTGTGTGTCAGTGAATTGTCTCAGAGACTTGATTGACGTGTTTAATATTTACAAGTGAATGGGAACGGTAAGAGGACACAGAGGAGCAAATATGAAGAAACTGACATTTGTTTCCTATTTAATTTGTCCTGAGCCTTAACTTGTACTTCCTTAGTGCTCACTTGGTGCAGATTTATAGCCTTTTGAAGAAGTCCAAACATGTTGTTTCAGTTATATTTCCATCAGATAAGACACAAATCACTGTTACTTTCCACTTTTTCCAAACTTAATATGTTAATTTATTCACTCCAGTTGTGCTGAGATATTATTTGAGGGTAAAGATTGTTGATAGTTCTGCTTCGAGTAGCAACAGGGGGATATTAACTGCTACTGGATGGAAAAGGATTGCCACATTTGAAAAAAATATTAAGCTTCCTGACTGTGCCTTGTGGAACGGCATCTGAACCTGATGTGAATTCCTTCCCTGCCAAAAGAAAGTGTTCACCACCCATCTCTCATTTTCCCCCTCGAAAAATATACATACTTTTATATGTAGCGTCTCTGAATGTAGCGTCTCTGAATGTACATACCATATATTTCCCTATATCATATTTTCTTTTTTTTTGGAAAGCCCCCTCCCCAGCACTGCTGACTTGCTGTGTTCTGTCCTTTGGCTGTTTTTATGTTATTGTACTCCACCAGTTATACACCTTCTAAATCGCCCCCTGCCTTATTTTTTCCACATCATCTTCATTGAGCTCTTTTGACCTTGTATAACCACTGAAAAGCAATATTGTTTTCCCAACTTCCATCTCAGATTTAGGAAGAAAACACATTGCTTTTGTTCATGATGTTCTGGTTTAATCAGTTTGAGTTTATTTAGGGGTTTGAAAAACCTGAAACAGGAGCCTTATAATATTGTTATGAAGTCTTTCTGAGGCTGTCGCAAAATACTGCTCCAATGGTCCAGAAAATTGCAACCTTGCATACATGGTGATTTGTTCACGCAGACTAAGCGGATTAATTGAATGCACATGAGTTATTTTTTACACAGTATTATTAATAGGCTGATAATCTTACCTGAATAGGCTATACATCACAAATAATTGGAAGAAATCAAATGTAAAATGAAACATTCAGCACCCCCATATAGCCTGAATGGAATGATCCGTTGTTTCTTAACCACACTTTTCCGCCACATGATTCTGGTGAGATGAGAGTGGCAGTTGAATCGGGCTCCTTAGATTGAATCATGGAATAGTCGACTATTTGGTGTTATCCCTAAAAGTGATAAAACATTTTATTAAAATGTGCGACAACCTCTGTTAATTGTGTTTGTCTCTGTGTTTGTCTCCCTCTCTTTCTCTGTCAGTCTACAGTCCTCAGGGTCTGCACTTGGTCCAGGTGACTGACGTCTCCCTCCTGATTAAGTGGGAATCAGTTCCTGGGGCAGAGTATTATATTCTGACATACCATCCCAAAAATGATGAGAGTACCCAGAAGCATGTACGTTTTATTTGTGTTGGTCATATCTATAGATATGTCAAATAAATGAAGTAGCATCGAGCCATACTTTTTTCTCAAACCCCTGTCTTCTAGGTTCGGGTTTCCAACACAGATGACTCCTACCTCATCACAGGACTGGCTCCTGGAGTTACTTACATTGTCCAGGTGTATGCTGTTGTCAAAGAAATCCAAAGTGAAGCAGACAAGATCGAAGCTACGACAGGTGAGAACAGAGCGCTGTATGCAGGACTGAAAAACACCAACGTGGTCTTAAAATGTGTGTGTGACTCTTTTGACTAACTAAGCATATGTAGCTTAGGGTCCATTACTGGGGAAGTGTAAGGGGGCTGTGTGCAGCATGTGTTCTTGAAATGGGTTGGCGGTGTTGGTTTTAAAAGCAGAAGTGACCCATTAAAGACTGATGTGGCAGGATCAGGTATGGGTATCAGGTATGGGTATTAGATTTTCTGTGCATTAGGCGCTCACATTTGAGCCCAAATATAAGTGAGGGCATGATGAGGCATGAAAACATTTACAAGGCAGGCTCTTGAATGTTTAGAGGAAGGAGATGCTGCAGGTTTAGGGTCTAGATTTAAGGTAAGAGGCAAGTACACAGCAAGAATTACTTAGTGAATTAGTGAGTTGAGGAGGGTTTGTTCCTGTTTTTATATCTACCGGAAATGTCTTTTACGGAAATGCTCTGCTAAAAAGCAATGAACAAGCTGAGGCCTGTCATTACTTAGTGTTCCATTAAGTGATGGTTTTTTAATCATTACATTTAAAGGTAATTACAAGGAAGCGGCTACACAGATGTGTTTAGTGGAAAGCGGACTTGCTCACAGATGTGGTAGAGACAGATGTGAAGAGACAGAGATTACGAGACAGGTTTTGTAGGCATGAGCGAGAAGGACAAAAAGAGGACGAGGTTGAGTTTGACTCTAATGTGTGGTTAGCCTGGTTACCCATGGAAAACCTCACGGAGCATGGCATTCCCATACGGGCATGGCATCATCTGGCTGTGTGAGAAGCACACAGCACGAGGCACACTGGTCACATGGTTTTCAACTTCAAATGATGATCTACTTCAAAAAAGGTGAACGTTTTTGTTTTTCCATTGGAAAAATACAATAGCTGGCATACAAATATGCTGACTTTTCATTTGGTACCCTTTGTTTGTTTTATGGTTTGGGCATTTTTTCACCAAATGCTGCAAATTCTGACTTCCCTCTTTGGTAATATTCTAAAGGTTCCTATAATTTATCAAATGGCATATGTGTGAAAAAGCCTTTAGTGCTTTGAAACTTTGGAAAATATGTCTGGGTATGTTAGAATGGGTCTAATATGGTGGTATAGTCCTCTGAATCACAGGGTAAGCCAGTGATGTGTTTCAGCACTTCAAGGTGCAGTCAGGTATTCTAATCCAATACCCTTTTTGACAAATAATGTCAAATATCTTCTCATGGTCTGCCAGCTGTCCGCTGTGTGTGAGTGCTAAAAAAAAAAGAAGTGGTGTTTAAACGCAGACCTGGCTCTGAAAATGGGAAACAAACTGACTCTGACTGACTCGCACAATTCCAGCCAATCAACATCATGGGTGATCATGCGGCTGAGAGTGTGGCTCAGAGGGTAGAGCGGGTCGTCCCGTGCGACCCCCGGCTCCTCCAGTCCATGTCGACCTGTCCTTGGGCAAGACAATTAACCCCAGATCACTCCCGCAGGCTGCGCCATCGGTGTGTGATGGGGTGTGAATGAGGTGTGAATGATTAGTTAGTTTTGATGGGCAGGTGGCACCTTGCATGGCAGACCCTGTCATCACTGAACGGGTGTTAATGGGGTAATGACATGTGGACTAAAGGTGCTTTGAGTGGTCGGAAAGCCTAGAAAGGCACAAGTCCATTTAGCATTTACCAGCATGCTGGTGCACCGGACAGGGAGGTCATGATGTAAGAGAAAGGCAGTGGGAGGAAACGGGGCTATACATCTTAAGGAGGGTTATTTGTTTCTCCAGACTTGCTGGCTCAACCTTTTAACTTTTGTTAAAATATGTGCACAGTGACATGGGCCAAAACATGGCTGAAGAACAATAATACAAATGCTTTAATATGCAGTTACATTGCATTTCTTTTTTAAATAATTGTATTGAATCATGTAATATGAGCAATGCAATGTATACATAGATAATTATGTTATATCATTCCTAGTCTACCCTATGATAAAAATTAAGAGTGGTTCTGTTCTGGTATTTAAATACATGTATAACCTTGTGAAGATGTTATCCACACTATATGGTATTATCTAAATGTAATACTGTATAATAATATTATGTTTGGTAATGATATTGTCTTGCAAAAAGATAAATTCCTGTGTACCCCCCTTCCCATTGCACGGTGAAAGAGATTCATAATCTAGTTCAAAGACATGGGAGTAGAGTAGATGCTGTGATTGCATGAGCTGTAATTAAGGCTTCCACATTTTAGGGTCAAGTCTATACTCCCACTTCCACCTTGCTTGTATTCTTCCCAGATGTCTCCGCTATTGATGGTATCAGAGTCCTTGGCCAGACAGAAGTCTCTATCCAGGTGGACTGGAAGAACCCGTCAGCTGAAGTGGATCACTTCAGGCTCACTCACACGGACCCCTCAGGGCAGGAGGAGGAGCACAACGTGCAGAGGAACCAAGAGGCGCGCACCAAACACACTATTGTTGGTAAGTGTTGCAACTAGCAATTATTTTCATATCAAATTAATTGGCCCATAATTTGTTCCATTAATCATTTGTTCTATAAGTTAAATAAAATACAAATAATCATCCCAAGGTTATGTATTTTAAATGTCTAAAACTCGGATATGTTGTAAAACAGGGGAAAGCAGGAGTCTCCATATTTGAAAGGCTGAAACAGCATCTCGTGAATTTTTGCATGAAACATTACTGAACATTTGATACGGCCTCATTGTGGATTCAAATTATGATCAGGTTAACCAAATAGTGAATTTCCCCCTTAGACTGTAGTTTGATAGTTTGATGGATTTCTAGGCCTGTCAAGATGAAAGCATCTAGTATTTCGTAAAACAATTAAAGTCAGACAAATAGATGTGGAATGGTGGAACATAATCAAGTTTTTTAAAATGCGTGTTCGTGCAGGTCTTTTCCCAGGAACAGAGTACCAGATCTCAGTGAAGGCCATCAAAGGACTCACTGAGGGAAAACCGTCCTCTGTCACTGGGGCTACAGGTCAGTGTCAACACATAAGCGTCCATGATCCATCTATCCTCATGTGTTACTCAGTGCATATTCTGTATCGTATCATTAAGCACAAAATGGGAACCAATTTTCTGCACATTTTCTCACAGACTATGTCTGAATTGAATGACACTCAAAATAAAAGATCAGCCGCTTGTGGGAGTGAAACACATTAATGAAACAGCGAGGACATCCATATTCCACTTAGTTGTGAATGGGATGCAGCGTCAACAGCAGTTCTCTGCTCTTGTCGAGCCACCAGTAATTCACCGATGGGCAGAACCTAATAGGAAAAACACATCATCTGTTGTGCATAATTGTGACTTGCGGAACGATGCAACCTGGTATTACCTTCCGCACGCAGCCAATGATAATAGCAAGAGGAATACAGCCAGCAAGGAGCACGACTGTGGGTTAATGAAGTAAGGCTAGAATTTACAGCCTATTAATCTGGACAGGTCGTGCATGGCTGTGGTGAGCCTGTTCACCAAGAAGAAACATGATATGAATGGAGTAACGACTACAACATGCTGCCTGATGGTCGAGGTGAGAAGGGCCATGATTTACAGAGTCCATCTGGTAATGTGGATTTCACCAGTGTGGCATTAAGTTTGACGCACTTGGTCTAGCATTTGGTTTTTGGACATGAGGAGGAATTCATTTAACAGTTTCACTTTAACAGCTGGTGATGTTCTTCAGACACTTTATTATTTAAGTTACTGAGGAAGGGCCCACAATGGCATGACAGGTCACCAGTTTCTCCCATTATTTTGCTCATTTGTTATATTTTACTTTTCTATCTTTCATTTCGCTTCCTTTTTTGCCTCATCCACCATCGCTCTCATCCACCCTGGGAGCTCACTCAGTTCAAAAGTATTCTCCAGGTTGATGGCTCTTCATTTTTTGGCAGCCAATTTAATGGTTTTTAGTCATCTGTGTTAGCTAGGTATTTTCAAGACTCACCTCTCTTCTTCTGCAGCCAGCCAGGTACTCAAGGGCCTCTGTCACCGCTAATCTTTCTGTGTGTGAGTGTGCCACCTACCCGTGTAGTTGCATGTGTGTGTGGGAATGTGCTAATCTACACCAGACAGACAGTGGCTTGTCTCCACTCCAGTAGCTACAATCCTTCATTTTAGGTGTTACATGAAAAGGCTTAGAGGTGATTGAGGAGGATAGGCCTCAGCTTTTGCACGCCAGTGAGGATGTGTTGGTTTCCTGATGTCTGGCATGGCGCAACGGAGACCACACACTTATTATCTCACCGAACCTGCCGTTTTCATCGGCCGTAGTAATACGCAAAAGTGTGTGTGTGTGTAATTTTGTTGGTGGCTGTATGGTGTCTTTTAACTGCCATAAGTTCTAGAAGAAAATGATTCAATGACAGCTAACATTTAGAAACTCACCAGATTCAAATGGATCAGACGTTTCACATTCCCTAACCTGCCAACAGATTATAAGGCGTATAAACACAACTCACCGCGGCTGCACCACCGAATCAGATTCAATAAAGTCACCACCAAGGCCTGTATAAGCAGAAGCAGATGGACTTGGCATTGGTTGAGGAGAGGAATGTTGAGTCTTTATGTTATCTGGTCACACGATAGCACCTCATGTGGCTCAGTGCGAGTTCCCTGTCAGACTCGTCCATCAGCTCTGTACAGTCGATGCCAGAAATATGAAAAATGCTAGTGTATCTCTCTTTCTCTCTCTCTCTCTCTCTCTCTCTCTCTCTCTCTCTCTCTCTCTCTCTCTCTCTCTGTCTCTGTCTGTCTCTCAAACACACACTCAGTGTGCGCCACAGTGCTATACTAATGTCTGGCATATGGAGAAATATCTGTCAGCCGTGCCCTTATTTATGGATACATACTTGTAACGGAGATCTATATCTTCAAAGCATTTTTTTTTGCGGAAATTATTTTGAGAGGTAATAATACGCTAATGATTTCTGATGATTTGACAGCATTAGTACAGCTTAATTAAAAAAATACAAAATTAACTGTTGGTCTAATGATGTGTTTATTAAATCTGTGAAATGTGCATGCCTGCTAGTACAGTGGATGGATAATGATGATCATATCATCCATATGGTATGTTACTTCCACTTCTAGATTTGGCAAAATAGACAAGTCAACTCTGTCATAAAGAATTACGAGCTGCTTACGGTACAAATAAATGGATGGGTAAACACATAAAAAAGACTTTGATAGCCAGAGGACTCTACAACAATCCATATGTCGCACCTAAAAGAACGGCGCGTATCGACACACATTTCCCCTCGGCTCCACCCACAGACGTACTGGATGGCTCCACCGTACAGTGCGGCTGTAAATGATGAAAGACGGCCGTCTACCGTGCGCCTTGTGTTCGATGCTGAACACGCCAGCCTTAATGGATAAGCTGTTTTCCAAACGACCGAAGCCACAGCCCGGTAGCCACTGTCGCTCTGCAGCTAGTGGGATAGAACGTCTGGAGAAACTCCATCCATCACACTCTGAAACTCACTGAAAGGAGTCATGCTCAGAAAAAAGATGTAATATCATATAGAACATATCAGACAGCAGCTATACTACATATAAGAGCCAAAGGAACTACAGAGGGGAACACAATAACAGCAACAAGAGGGTAATAGGGAATAGCAGATTGTACTTCCAAACCGTCAGATGCTTTAACTTTCATTGTTCATTTGGGCTGTCTGACTGAAACCTATAAGAAGACTTTGGTAGCCAGCATGGCTTTGGGGTGCAGACAAAGCAGGGGTCATTCTCTTCTGACTGCAGGAAAGCAGTGTTTGTCGTAAATTGTTCAGCTTTATCAATAGCCGTTGAAATGGCATTCTGTTTTCACGCCTGTTTCAGTCCAGTGTAACAGTGAATAGTAGGGGCGGGGGAGGGCATCTATTCAAGACTTCACATTCTTCTGAGGTTCTGAATTGATTCATAACTTCCAAAAATCTATTTTTTTTTCTACAAAAGAAACTACACATGCTGTCTGTTTGTGTGTCAAGTCGTACTCGCACAGTCCTGGAGTGTGTGGTATTTGTTATAAATGTATGTCGCTACATTGATGTTCACGTATGTTTAATGGATGTTCATAACAAATAGTACATGTAGGGACTTAGGACCCAGGGGGGATTCAGGTGGGAAGCACAACCTGTGACGGGGGGGGGGGGGGGGCTGCATCGGCAGTTCAGAGCATGGCGGCCCGAGGAATAAAGGAGTTACAATTAAGAGCAGTTTGTTCCCACGTCTCATGTGTATTTAAAAACATGACAGTGTGAAACCGTGAAATTATTAACTGTAATAATAAAAAGTACACAATCTGTACTTCATAGTCTTTAGTGTAGTATTCAGAGAAACCCACATTTAGATGGATACTTGTTGTGTCATTAGTATGTGTAGTGATAGATGCCTGCTGACTCACTTAGTAGCGCTCACTTAGGGTACTTAGACTACTTGTTGACCTCTCGTTTTTAGGCCTTGGGAGGAAACACTCAACCCTATTCTAATGGAGCTGTAATAAATTCCTTCTGTGGTTTAGTTCATGACAGACTGTCAAGCAGTGAAGCCACAAGGACAGAAAAGTGACAACGGGAGAAGAGGAGAAAGACAAAGCGGGGGTATAGAGTTAGACAGCTGCGTGGCTCCTTTCTTCTCCTGGATGAATCATCAATCAGTTTTCATCATGCAGACTGCGCGCTGACACAAGACTGACCTCCACTGAGCCGCTGCCACAGAGGAATAGCGCTAAATGATGATTGCTTTTACATTTCCCTCCACTTCCTCTGTCTCTCTTACGATGCCTCTGTGGCTCTTTATGTTCTGCCTCCCTCCCTCTCTTCGCTTTCATCGAGATTCCCTCGACAGAAACTAACACCCTTCCACACACATGCACCGCCAACTGCTCCGCCTGCATCTTCCTGTGGCTCCTCGAGCCCTTTGCCTTTACAAACAGAGGCTCTGTGTTCTGCTCCGCTGCTGTGTCCCCGTCCCACTGGCGCTCATCCTGTGGAGCTCAGCGATGACCATGGGTCGGGTTGTGTGCTTCGTGATGGCGTTTCGAGGTGCTCCACAGAGCTCTTCCTTTGAGGCTTTTGTTCATTCATAATCTTCGGGTGACCACGCGAATATGGATAACACGCTTGCCGCGTACACTCTCTGACAGCAGAAAGAAGACAAGCAACAGCGACATTGCTCTATAGTAGCTCCCTGACTACTGCAGACTAGGGGCGGCTGTAGCTCATGGGTAAACCACAAGGTAGCTGGTTCAGTCCCTGGTCTCCCCATATTCCCCATGTCGAAGTGTCCTTGAGCAAGACACTGAACCCCCAGTTGCTCCCCGGGCGCCTAACGGCACACACTGCTCCTTTATTACTAAGGATGGTTAAATGCAGAGACCAATTTCCCCAAGGGGATTAATAAAGGATACTTTCTTCTTCTTACTCTCAACTGCTGTTGCTGGTTCTAGTTTTTACTCAGCTCACCTGCTTCTTCCAAACACACCAATTCAATGATGTTTTTTATAAGTGAGAGTCCAAACTCAGACTCACTATTCATACTGTACAATAAACTATTGTCATACTATGCTCATCCCATCCTGTGCAATTTAAGTAAAAACACATTCCGGTTTTGCTGAGACTGTTATCCCAAGGAGAACAACAGGCATCGGTCTGTTCATCAAACAACAATATGTTGGTGAGGTGACAAAGCCTCTAGGAGCTGTTGTGGCCGTAGTGGTTATGAGAGCAGAAAAAGATAAAATCAAGTGATGTTGTAGATCCAGGGAGGATGGATGGGTCAACAAAACGTCAGACTTCAACTTGGGAGACAGATGTTCATCTCCAATTTCCAAATGACAGTCAATATTGTTTTGTTTTTGTTTGAGCATAATCACGATTGTCCCGAACTCTTTACACATGCTTATTATTGTTACCATGAGGATTAAGGTCCCCTTTCCTTGACTAAGTAATCATTGTAACCCCTAATCTTAAATAAGTACTTCTTTAACCCAACCTAGGATCTTTCCTTCATCCTCATCATGTCGTTTTCACGCCTAAGCATCACTACCTCTTTACCATCTATGTGTTGTTCTTAATTTGGAGGACTTTCTGTTTTGTTATGGGGGGTTTGAGTGAAACTCCTCTATATCAATATTCAAACAATATACACTGTATTCCATATTTCAGGGAGATGTCTCTTGGTTTCTGTTTTCTATACCCTTATTTTTTATTTGTCGACTTGTCTCTTTTTCCTTCTTCAGACCTCGATGCTCCTACCAAGCTGATCACCACTGAAGTAACAGAGGACACTGCAACAGTTTCATGGGATCTTGTCCAGGCAGAAATAGATGGCTACATGTTGAGCTACACCTCTGCTGAGGGCTCCAGCTCCGAGATCCCCGTAGGACGTGACAGCACCTCTTACAGGCTGGTTGGCTTGAAGCCTGGCGTTCTCCACACTGTCTACATCTGGGCCTTCAAGGGCAGCAAAGTCAGCAGGAAGAGTTCAACAGTAGCTGAAACAGGTAAACTTTGTTCCTTACAGGAGTGATCGATGGATTTGGTCACAATAAAAAAGCTTCAAAAATTACCTTTTAAGTTTAAAGGGTCTGGAGTTTGATATAAAGGCAACAAAGAAGACTAACAAAGGTTAGACATAAGAAATATCTTACTCACATTTTTGTTTGAGCACAGATATATAGAAATTTTCAGATATAATTTCTTCCAACCTGAACTTGACATAAACACTGCTTTCTTAACTTTGTAAATCAAAATGTAGCAAATAAATGCTATTAATTCGGTTAAAATAGATATTTTCATATTAAAATAATAAATTGTACAACAGAAACCTGTTCAATAATTTTGAAAATTAACAAGTTCAAGTGTAAATTATTTGAATGCAGCAACAAATCTGGGCAAAACAGGAATTATATATATATACATATATATACTTTAATATTGAATAGTGAGTGACACATGTTGGTGTTGTTGTTGTGTAGCTAAATGAGCTGATGAGTTATATGATTATGTGATATTGGATGCATAGACCCGCCGACTCGCCGATACCTGATCAAACATCGTTGGATGTATCCGAGGCATTTCTGATACTGGTATCAATATCGGAAAAACCTTGACCTGGGACTCTTCGATTTCTCAGGTTTTCCAGCCAGTGTGTTTCATTTCTTTAATTCTTTCCAGCCTGTGAGCAGAGAGAAGGATATGTTAAGTGCCTCTTTTTATTAAGCTTTGTATAAGACACTTTTAAGGCAAATAGTCCTTTTGTACAAGCATCACAGAAAACATTTTACACTTATCTCACAAAACCCTCTTTTTCTGTCTGCCAAGACAGAACCTCTCTATTTGACCTAATTAGGCTGGACACCTTTTGGCCGTTTAGCTTAGCCTGGGGCTGAATGCTTTAAGGATGCTTGAGAGGAGACAATTTTGCTTCTTTACTAAAGCCAGCAATTTGGGTTCTCCTGTGTTCTCCTGTCTCTTCATCTTTGCTGTTGTGAAGGTGAGCAGCTGTTGCTGTCTGCTTGCCTTTTTGTCTCTAAAGAAAAAAGCTAAAAAAGAAAGCTGTTGAGTACTGACTGGCTTTCGTCCAAATTGCTTTCGAAGCCAAAAACTTTTAGCAGACACGTTAGCTCCAATAACGCCACTCATACATCAACCAGCGGGATAGCTCTTGGATGCAAATATCTGACGTGGCTTGAAACTCACTTTGATAGCTGGTAGTCTGAGCAATTGTGATCTCAATTAACTACAACATAAGCAATATGGGAAAGAGCAATTCATATTATTACTATTATTATGTAATGATGAGGGACAGATGTGTGAAATAATTTGCTTTGTACATGTTGAAGGTTTTCATCCTCAGTGTTTAAGTGGGCATTTTCTTTCAGTTTTTTGGAGAATACAAACAATCAGAGTGATATAGAGCAGCAAAGACACAATATAAGTTAATCTGGAAGCCAAAGCAGTGACATTGTATCACGCAACATCATGGGTTCAGATGTTTCTTAACTGCATCAATGTTCTGTCACCATCTTTTGTTTGCTACAGTAGTTTGCATGTTCTTTAATTAACATAGCTCATAGTGTACTCATAGTGGCCCTGCTTACATAATGTGATATGATGTCAAACTTGGATTCAAACCCTCAAGAGAAGAAATGTCACATGGAGTTCTTTGGTTATTTATTAAAAAAAATAAATGTTCTTCTCGATAACAAAAAAAAAACAGGTTTAATTAAAGGACCAACACACATTGATCCAGGTTTGACGTTTCAACCCTCTTACACAGAGACCGAAGATAATGTGTAACAGGGAACCGCATTATACTGATTTGTTTTTGTTGTTATGTTTGCACTGGATGTAGTGATGTCCTCAACTAGTCTATACTAACCATAACTCCCCACACAGAGCTGGACGCTCCTACTAACGTCTTGGCACAAGATGAAACAGAGTCCAGCTTCAGGGTATCCTGGGATCACACCCAGGCAGAAATCGATGGCTACGTCCTAGCCTACAGCTCTTCCGAGGGCTCAAGTGAGAAAATCCCAGTTGGGTCCGACAGTACTTCATACATGCTGACTGGCCTGAGGCCTGGTGTCCTCTACACCGTCTACATTTGGGCCATCAAGGGGAGCAAAGCCAGCAGGAAGAGCTCAACACAAGCTGAGACAGGTCTCAAATCTAACACTTTCTGCTCAAATACAAAGTCTTAACTATCGGACCAGCTAATGCCAAAATGTTGGGTTAAATGCTGGATGAAAAATACATTTATAATGTTTGATTTTTCTCAATGAGTCCTGACACCATAGCTTCAACCATTGTGTCTATTACAAAATCCACAACTCAAAATTAGAACTAGATGCACCTAGAAAGCTCTTTCAAACGTGAGACATCGTCAAGCTTCAGTCTGTCAGACCAGGTCTCGGGATTAGTTGATGCACTGGTCTGTCGTCTGTAGTGTATTAATATCCTCTACTAACATCTTCCTCTAGAACTGGATGCTCCCTCTAACCTCTTAGCCCGAGATGAAACAGAGTCCAGCTTCAGCGTGTCATGGGATCCAGCCCAGGCTGAAATAGATGGCTACATCCTCACCTTCAACTCCTCTGATGGCGCTAGTGGGGAGATCCCAGTGGGACCAGACAGCACCTCTTACATGCTGACTAGTTTGAGGCCTGGGGCCTTCTACACCGTCTACATCTGGGCCATTAAAGGAAACAAAGCCAGCAAGAAAATCTCAGCACAAGCTCAGACAGGTCTTGACCATTTTCTGTTAAACCGACAAATTTAAGCCATTTCTCATTTGAAATACTCTCATATTCTTTTGTGGGGCCATGTTTAAGTTTAATACAGTATACCTTCTACAGTTATTTTGACAAGACAAGACTCTTGTAAACACCAAAAGGGAAATGTCTTTCTCACATGTTAGACTAATCAGCTTATTTGTTTAAAGAAGTTTTCCAATCCATCACTTCCTCCATCCTCTTGCCAACTTCTTATGCGGGTCACAGCGAGCAAAGCAGCCCAGGCATCCATTTTCCCCAATAACTTACAGCTCAGAGGTGTAATCCCTCGAGCATGTCCTGCAACTACCTTGCAGTCTCCCCTTTCATTCATGCATTGAGCATAAGAAGGCGATCATGGCCATTCTTTCCAAGTGACCACAGCACCTACCTGCTACTCTGGAAGACACTCTTCACTCTGTTATTCAGGCTGAGGTCAGCCAACATGCTCAGGAACCTCATCTCAGCCTCTTTTTACCACCACCAGGCTTCCTCCACCAGGCTTCCTCCACCAGGGAAAAGACGGATAGATATGATTATATTTAGCATCCGATCATGCGGTTTCTCTCTCTGAGTCAAGTAGTCACAATGTCAGTCCAGAACATCTACCAAAACAGGTATTGCCCCCAACATTGAGCATGTCTGGCTGAGCTACGAGGTTCATCCAATAACAGGGCCTCTCATGTCCTTAGTCCAGGCAAAGTTTTCTTAGCTCTTAGCTTCTTAGCGCTATAACTGTGACTCCATATGCTGGGTGCTTTAACTAAACTCTTCATCAGTGAGACAAAGTGCAGTCAAAAATTCAATGGAATCAGCTTAGCTACTATTCTGATGAAAGCTCAAGCTAAGACATTTCTGGGATCTTATGATATCGACTTCAAGTGTACTGCCTGAGTCCTTGTGTCCTTTACATTGTCTACATTTTGGCAGTGATTTGGGACAAAGCTTGTGGGAAGATTTAAACATGTATTGCATCTAATATGGATATAGAGGGTATCCTATATCCTATGCAATATATGAAGACAAACATCATTTTTCTTGTAATGACCGTCATATTACTAATGATTTGTTTGCCTTTGTTTGAGAAATCAAACACTACATTTGTCTTGTAGTTTGCATCTCTGTATAATAACCAGCTCAACTAACATCTTCCTCTAGAAATGGATGCTCCTGCTAACCTCTTAGCCCAAGATGAAACAGAGTCCAGCTTCAGCGTGTCATGGGATCCAGTCCAGGCAGAAATTGATGGCTACATCCTCACCTACAGCCCCTCTGAGGGCTCTAGTGGGGAAATCCCAGTCGGGTCTGACAGCACCTCTTACAAGCTGGCTGGCCTGAGGCCTGGTGTCCTCTACACTGTCTACATCTGGGCCATCAAGGGAAGCAAAGTCAGCAGGAAGATCTCAACAAATGCTGAGACAGGTTAATACACTATGAATAGGCAGGCTTTTCTTATAGTTATGATAAAGCTCTCCTCTCTTAAAAAGGCAATTCACCATTTAACATCTTTAAAAGATGTAATTCTTTTGACTAGATTGCTGTTTTCAAAGACATACACAGAAAAACTGCATATGGAGACATTTACTAATGGTAGTGGTAGTTTTAAATATCCTTCCAGGCTGTACGGCACCCATAAGCACCACCATAAATTCCAGGTTTCTTTGTATAAACAAAGAGTTCATTGTTTTTTTTACTTTTAAAATCAAAGGCGTCTGGGAATGCAGGTAGAAATTTCCTGTCAGTGAGGATCTGCTAGATGTGGTCCTTTGGGGGAATACTAGTTACTCCAGAAGCAGTAACAGGAGTTGTGTAAAGGTAAGAGAACGTTGTAGCCTTTTAGATGAAGAGGACACGAACTACTGATATTTCAACCCCGTATAGTTGATAAGAAATCACATGCTTTTAATTAATGCTGAAAGTTTGATGGGACAATACTGGATACACTGGAATTCACAGGAGTACAGGGTCAAGTATCAGAGGTCAGGGAATACATCTGGATTGTATCGCCAAAACTGGGAGAACCAGGGGTGCTTGCATCATGTGTGGGACACGTTTTGAAAAAACATGCAGTAACTTATGCCTTTTAATACAGTGCATCAATGTAAGCTCCAAAGTCTCAACTTTTTTTTTATTTAAACCATAATGTGTTTTTATAATGATGATACATTTGATTGATATGCACACAAAACAGCAATCCAGCCATTCGTAATCCCTATGACCTCAGATTTAATCAACTGTAAAATTCTTAGAAGGTCAAAATGTGTTTGATCCGAACTACCAGGGAGCCCCAAAACTCCTGCCCTGGCAGGAAATGCATCCCACAGGCCAGGCCAGGTCAATGTGTGTGTCTGGTAACTTAGTGTGGGCTATAAATAGCAGCGGCAGCACCTGGGTTACAACAGGGGTATCTTTGTGTGAGCCAGATGATCTGTAAAATCGCCTGGGAGCTCTGAGTGAAAGCTGAATCTTTTTCAATTAGGCAGCAAATGGCAGAGTTTTGGATTATAAACTTGTCTCGTCGTAACTCATTACAAACTGTCAGTAAGTACCGAGCAACGCGGTGCTGGGTTCAGATAGGGAAGCCATTGTCAGACAATATCATCTGGGACACATAAAATCATGTGTTATTACATTTGGGATTTTATTGGACCTAGTAACAAGCACCATTAATATGTCCGTTGAAGCGGTCTCAAATCGACACCAGTGTGTTTCACAGACTTTTTCAGCGTTATTGTTTCCACTGTTGTCGCTAGTAAATGTATGAGTGTTCACACGATTTTCTCCCATTACAATTTAATTACCAAAAAAGGGATTATATTAGTTTGTAAAAATGAGAATAGGATGAATCCTGCATAACAACAGAAGGCTTTTTTATACAAGAAGAGGACTGAAAGTATGAGTCTTGACTTGAATAAATAATAGATAGCGTGAGCGGATTTTGTAAGTCATGGTGGCATGCGCTTCCTCTGATTTCTTGAGCCGTGGGAGGTTAAAGCTCCCACGGTTACAGCAGCCATCTTTGTGTCAGACAAATTATTTCAGTGTGTGTTTCAGGTCAAACCTCCAAAGCAAGGCAGAGGAATAACCGGCAGTTTATCTGCACAGGCAAATTGTAACTTTGCAGGTGTCTGGTAGTCATCTCTGTGCTTCAGGTGGAGAGAGCCTGGAAAGCTCTAGTGTTAGATACATTGCTGTTGCACTTGTCATTGAGGTAGAGAAAGGGAATACTAATTGAATGCATAATACTGCACTGCAAAGTTTATTTTTAATCTGTTTTAGGAAACGCTTTTTTTTGAGTGTGAGAAACATTTTTATTTTTTGAAGCACCAATGAAATGCATGAGTAAAATGATGATTTAACAAAAAAATACTCTTTTCATGAAAAATGTATTATTGTCTCCAGTTTTATTGAAGAAACTCATAGACAATACAATCCATGTTCCTGTGCTGTAATTCTGATTTGCACTCCAATCCACAGACATTGATGCCCCGAGGGAGCTGAAGGCCACAGATGTGACTCTGGAGTCTGCTTTGTTGACCTGGGTTCATCCTCTTGCTGACATTGAGGGTTACATTCTCACCTACAGAGACGAGGACGGCAAAATGGAGGTACTTACCCATATGTTCTAACCCCAAAAAGATATGCTCCACACCGAAACATATTCACATGTGCGACAACTAAGGTGTTACACTTTTTGTCTCACAATTTGTAAATACAGATTATGTGTTATGTGCACACATTTGTTTTCTCCCTTTTACATTTAATTACAACGAATTCACCCTCATGATGGAAAACTGAATTTGACTGTGTAAGAGGATGATTACATTACATTTCATTTAGCTGACGCTTTTATCCAAAGCGACTTACATGATATATAGAGCATACATTAGACCGTAGACACAGCAACGGTGAGCAATGAGGGTTAAGTGTCTTGCTCAAGGACACAACGACATGGACTGGCTGAGCCGGGGTTTGAACCACCGACCCTCTGATTGAAAGACTGACTTGCTAACCACTGAGCCACAGTCGCCCCCATCGTCACGGATGATAAAATAGGTAAAAACAGAGCTGAAGTTCCTTTGAGTATCCTGTGGCCATATGGGAATATTGAACTAAGTCCTTTCTTTGTCTCTTCAAGCATACAAATACCATTTGGAGGGTTATTCACTGCTTGAAATAGGCTGAGGCAACAGCAACGCTGTATGTTCAACTGAAGCTCTGTTAAATGCTGACCCCTTGTGGTCAAAAATAAAATGAATCTACTTTTGAGTTTATGGATGACGCGATTGATCTTTTACTTGACACTCTCTAGATTGTATATGAAGATTTAGGAGCCCACTGGAGACAGGAGCCTGCCTCTAATTGAAGCTCAGTACCATGTCATCACGGTGTTCAGTAAGGTTAACTGCAATTATTGTTGTTTCTTGTCCAGACGGTTGAAAAGCAGCTTGATGCCCGCCAGAGTCGTTTTGCTGTGTCCAGTTTGGAGACGGGGAAGAGCTACATCGTCACCATCACTGCCTACAGGGCAAACAAGAGGAGCAAGGTGGTGGAGACCATCTTCAGAACAGGTCTGTGTACTGCTGCTGTTTTCTGCGTATGGCGCTCTTTGCTCGGATTCATTCATGTCGGTTTGTGTGACGTGTTATTCTGCGCTGTAACATCCCATCATGAGTGTTACATAAACATTAATAATGCAATCACACCTCTTCCCTAGTTGGCCTCCTGTACCCCTTCCCCATGGACTGCATTCAGATCATGAAGAATGGCAATAAGAAGAGTGGAGTCTACACCGTCTACATTAACAACGACCGCTCCAAACCAATTGAGGCTTTCTGTGACATGGAGACTGATGGAGGCGGCTGGCTGGTATGAATCCCTGATGAAACTGCACATATCAAAATAAGGAAATACTATCCTTTGAAGAAGGCTTTGGATTTATTGTACTGTTTATTTTGTATTATACATTTATTTAGAGTGCATTTTATTATGTGGGCAGAATTTATATCAGTAAATATTAAAGGAGACTTCCACCGACTCACCCAGATTCTGAAAAAAGTTGTATGTCGGTTTTGGCTCTAAAGAATTATCCTGATTTCCACATGCTGTTGATTTGCCTTATGGGTAATGTAGGGCCCAGTGATTTTAGAGCTAAGGGTTAAAACGATATCTGGACCTCTGTTGCTTCGATTTTTTATTTTTTTTATTTTAGAATCCGAGTCCCCCAACAATTAGCTGGAATATCCAGTGAATGATATAAGTTGACAGTTGTTGCTACTGGGGGTGTAGAAGGTAACCACTCCCCAAAGCAGATAGTTGTAAACATTTGTGTAACAGCTGTTGGTGAACATCCCATGCTCGCTGCTTTCAGGTGCTCCAACGACGTACCTCTGGCAAACTGGACTTTATGAAGCGCTGGAGACAGTACATAGCAGGGTTTGGCAACATGACAGAGGAGTTCTGGATTGGTGAGCAGCGATTCTCTGAGGCCATCGAAACATGCGCATATGAACAGTAATGGACTATTTCTTCTCACATTCTCTATCTGGCTGTTCCCTCAGGTATGGATACGATATATGAGCTCACCAACACTCCTACTCAGTATGAGCTGAGGTTTGACCTGGGCCTGGGTGCTGAGAGAGCCTACGCTGTGTACGACAACTTTAAGATTGCACCGGTCAAGCAGAAATTCAAAATCACGATCGGCAAATACAGTGGAACAGCAGGTGAGGCTTTTGCTCCTGGAATCTTTTTTTTTTGTGCAACTGCCAGCAATACAATAGACAGCATGCTCTACAAACATACATATCCTTTGACACTTAACTCAAATAGAAAGAGTTATAGAGAAGATGAGAGGGCAAGGATGGCAATGAGACAGACCAGTGGGGATGCAGGGGTTTCAAGAAGTAGCCCCCCCATCAGTGTGGGGTTCTGAGGAAGCCAATACACACCGACAGTAGGGGGAGTATTTGTTTGAGAAACTTGTATCCAGTAAGTTTTAAAGGGAAGAAGAAGGCAGGGTTTCAGTGGGCTTTGAAGACAGAAAGATACAGTCACACAGCAAGTGGGATGTTGGTCTAAACATTACACAGTGTTCTGAAACAGCACACACTGGATCTGTCACGACCGGGTGTGAAGGGGCCGAGACTCAGGAGCAGAGGAAACGACAGGGTAGTATAATGAAGGGACTAAAGAAACACTTTAGTGATACATGTTGGGGAAGTCTTCTGGAATATTTAGAGTTGTCAAGGTTAATGAATAGAATTTGATAGAATAGAATATTTAATTTTTTTAATTTTATGTTTGTTTGGTTTGTTTGTCTGGTTTTCGTTTGGGGTTGTATTAGAGTTACTTTCCTTAATCCACACTCCAGATTAGTGGGTGGCGGAAATGCACCCAAAAGCTGTTTGCCAGCCGCCAAAAAAAGCAATAGAAGAAGAAGAAACAATCAGGAAACACTGGGGAGACACACAGAATACATAGGGCGTTACAGGATATCTCTATGTTTTCATAAAATGAATTTTCAGACTGTTCTGTAGAGTTTCTAACATGTAAAGTCTACATATAAATATTGTTGATGATCGTTGATGATCCCAGGTGATGCTATGACCTACCACCAAGGCCGGCCCTGGACTACCATTGATAATGATAACGACATCGCCCTGGGTAACTGTGCTCTGGTCCACCGTGGCGCCTGGTGGTACAAAAACTGTCATCTTGCCAACATCAATGGAAAGTGGGGAGACAACAGGCACAGTTTGGTGAGTGAGAGGGATTCAGTGCGGCATTGGATCATGCGTAATGGTCATCGAGTGCTTTCCTGTTGTATTGTTGTGGATCTTCCAATGTGGGTTTAAATAGAGTATTAAAAGAACAAAAGGGTAAAAACACACAAAAGGATAGAGTGGTTCACCCAGTACTCGCAGGTATTTGTATTGACATGCACACAATTAATCACAAGTGAGTTAAATCATAATACTCCAAACGTAAAAGGTCTTAGTGGTTTAACATTAATGGCAAAGTTCAAGGTTTCGTTATTCATAACGAAGAGTAAATGTGTTGTGACACACACTCACTCCAGGGCTTAAAGAGGCCCAGACTTATAACTTCTACAGACAAGGCTGTAGACTGTCAGACTTCATGCCTTCACTCCATCCATGCCAGCGAATGATTCCATTATCCAACTTGCAAAGTTTGAATCCGCTTCATTAAGTCAAGCTATACTGGCAACTTTAGTCTGAGATCTCAAACTGTTATATTCTTCAGCTCAAAATGGCTATGTGGAAAGTCCCATTTGAATTGAGTGTTCTTTATTAATTCAGCCGTCATTGGAGGGTTTAAAGAGGAGCGTTGCACTTTTCTTCTCTTTGTTTTTCATTCTGCGAAAGGAAATGCAGTTAGTAGTTGTACGAGTGCCACTCACAACTAACTGCTTCTCCTATTTCGATTTTCTAACGCATAAGTGATGCACAACAGAAACAACTAACCATCCTGTTATTTAGAGCTCTTTCAAAACATGCTGCAAAAAGACCTCCCTGAAAAAAGACTTGGAGGCTGTTCCCTGGTCAGCAATCAAAGACAACTCCGCCCCAACCCACTCTTAGTTGTTTTGTTTTGGATCGTCGAGATGAAGCAGAAATGGCCTCAATCCATCAGCAGTGATAAGAAAACACATTTCTCACACCAGCTATAAAGCATAAGTGTTTTTGCTAGGCTGATAGGGTAACAACAACAGTTATTATGTCTAAAGGAGTCTGATACTGAAGAAAATGCCAGGGGATTTCTGTGCTCTCGTCGAGATTTCATCCATAATATTGCCGCTGCAGATGTCTCCCGCAATGTTTGTCGGCAAAATGCAATAACAGTCAAAACAAGTTTGTACTCACATGAAATGAAGCCAGAGGCTGGTGTTTATTAGTGTTTGTCATCCTGCCTGTCTGTCACTGCCGCCTGCCTCTTCTGTGCCTCTGTCTCCCATCCTTTTCTTGTCTCCCTCATTTCCCCTCTCCCGTCCCTCGCATTACTCCAACATCACCCTCTAACCATACTTTGCGTTTCCCTCTTCGGCCTCTTTCTCGCTCAATCTGCTGTGCTGCTGTCAGGGAGTGAACTGGGAGCCGTGGAAGGGCCACCTGGTGTCCCTCGACTTCACCGAGATGAAGATCCGACCCGTGGGAGCCTTGTCCAGCAGGAAGAGGCGATCGTTGATGGCCCGAGAGAAGAGCACAACCACAAACCTCCAGATGAAGTAATGCAGCACCTCCCACTGAAACCACAGCAGTCGTCACCAGCCCCATTAACCGGCCACCACGCTAGATCTGGGTGTTTCCGCACATATGTCCCCACTGGTCTTCATGACTGAATGTGTCTCAACTGTTGGACAATATGTACACAGAGAAATGCCCATATGAAGTAACTTATTATCTGTTTGCAAACAATGAGATCAATCAGAAACTCCTTGTGGTTGTGGTAAAGCGACAAGTAGAAAAATGCCTTTGAGTAGTTTTGTGAAGTGAACTGAAGTTGAACATTAACGAGTTTAGTCTTATCAGTTATAATGCAATAGTTATTCTTAAAAACTGTTTCACTGATTCAGGTAGTAACCGTCATTATAAATCAGGAAACAGTAGATTTAGTTGAATTGGATGCAAGAAATCCAATTTTTCTTTCTTTTCAAACCCCAGGGCATCAGCCCGGGCTTTTGTATTATATTTGTTTATTTTTTGTCGTATGAATAATTTGAGTAGCAACTTTTCTTGTGTATAGTAGTACTGTCATAACAACTTAAATGTAAAAAAAAGTGTTTTGTTTTAAGGTCATGTGTGAACGATTAGCGAGTTATTGCCCTGAGTTTATTGACTATGACGTCCGCTGGCTGTGTCACTTTCTGTTGTCGCTGCTGCAAACACTGTCGCATCACATTAGTGTGTGTGGGATAACAATGGATGGCTGTCTTGAATGACCATATTGCTGCTGCTTTACATTCATAAGATACCGACAGCGCATATCAATCAATGTGATGTGCCGACATCAAACGTCAATAAGGATGAAGTGTGTTTGCCCGATCCTCAGGGTCTTAATGAACAAACCCTTGTTTTCAATCCGGAAAGCCGACAAAGGTTATTAATACTGCTTTGACTTTGACTTTATTACATTATTACATTTTTACACATTTATTACAAACTGTTGTTTTATGAGACAAGGATGGAGCACATCAATCAACATTTCCGCTGACCTGCCAGAATTTATCTAAAGTCTCTGCTCCACATAAATTTAGCATTCACTAAAATGTCTTTTTACACCTTCATGGCTCATAACTTTTTATTCCAACCAATCCTCAATCAGTATTTTCAAGGTCAGTGAGCAATTTATTAACCTGCATATGAATTGATTTTCTTTTATTAATTGGAGTGTCAGAGTTACTTTGTAGCTGCCCATTCATATATTTGTACCACACATTCACACAATAAGTAAATTAATAAAGGTTTTGTTACATTGATGTATTGTCGTTTTCTATAGGCTTAAGGGATAGAGGTTGAACAAATAATTATTAAGCAAGAAGCCAATCTTTTTGCAGAAGTGGAAGTTGAATGCTTACCATGTAAGGGGGGTTATACATTTAAACTACGACTGTATTGCTAAATTACCATAAGCTGCTAATGATCCATATTGAGATAACACAATACATATAGTCTACAGCTAGCAGCTCTACGAGGCTGTTAATTTGACCTGATAGTGGCAATAGATAAAGAGATAAGGGGTACTCAGAGTTATTTCAATTAGTGTGGGGGAAAATCCATCCCAAATTTCATGGTAATCCGTCCAATAGTTGTCGAGACATTTCACTCTGAAATACAGTCAACCTCCTGGTGGTGCTAGAGGAAAAGTCGGGATCGCCAAATTCATTTGGGATTCATTCCCTGGGGACTATGAGTGTTGACAAAATTGCAATGGCAATCACTTCAATATTCCTATTAAAGGGCAGGCTGTTAGCTCTTAGTTTAATGACAAACAGCTCCGTCTCCTCAAAAAGCTAAGTTGCATTACTAATTTGACAAAATCAGCTTATTAGCTATTTGCCTGAGTTTTCAACAACATTTAAGTGTCCATCAGCACAAGGAGTTTGCTCAGTTTGAATTTACATGAATCACTTATGAAACATGGACGACACCTTACATTAAACCTGCTCAGTGAGTGCTGACACACTGATCTCGTCTAGAACTGCAGTGTCGCCACAATACAACACTTTCATCATAATGAATTGAGCAACTGTATACTTGCAGGGGCTAATGGCTGTTTTCCGTCTGGTTTCCCAACAGCTTCCCAATTCTGCATCTCATAATCTGCAGACAGTAACAGCTCACTGGCTGTCTGAAGGGGAGCCAGTTTACACAGCGTCTAAAAGGTGTCATATTCACAACACATTCCACTGTTTAAACAGAAAAAAAGATACAGTTATACGATTTGATCTATTCAAACAAACACTGCACTCATTTGAGAACGCCGTTTCTTCACCAAAGGCCCAGTGAAGAAGAAAAAAGAAAACCATTTTTTGAGTGTTTGCTCGTCTCAATGAAATGCGAGTGTGAGAGGGCTCAGTGGAAAATTTGGCAGCAAATATTTTTAGCATAGCATTTCATTTCAACGTCGAAATGAAATGTCTCACAAAAGCTCATCGAAGCGAAAGGCCTTTTCAGCCACCATGATTGCAAATTACTTTAAGGATTGGTTCCTGCCATTGCTCTGCGAGGCAAGTTGTTTGCTTAGTGGCGGCATAAACAGAGAAGGGAGAACGAGCCTCTCTCGTTCTCTCCGTGTGAGTCCTCTGTGGTCGCGTACGGTACAGTGTATGCTCGCAGACATACCCATTAGTCTGCCCATGTGACTTCGGTAAAACTTGCACCTTGGGTGATGTGTTTTTTCCAGAAGAGAACTTGGTAATGGCGTAACAAGGGAGTGTTTGTTCTGAAGGGTGGACTGTGAGCTGTTCATGGAAAGAGAGAAGTGTGGACCAGAGAGACGAGGCAGGGAGCGGAAGAGAAGAGACTTTGAAGAGAACGTCTGTTCCTCAAAAAGCAAACGAGAACACGAAAAGTACCACCGACTCATCCCAAGATAATGCTGCAAAGTCTCGCGTAGAAGGGCACTTTATAGAGTGGTGCAGGGATGACGTATTTTTGTAGGCTGAACCTCGGAGGTTAGCGTCACGCTTGATCTATTGACAACAAAAAATAAATTGGATTTTGGATTATTGCAGAAGATAAATTCAGATTAGTTTTGTTTCATTTTGTTCAGCAAGATAATCTTGAAAATTAACACCACCTTTATGACTTTTGAAGCGTGAATGCAGTAAGCAGCTAACATGGGTCGCATGAGTAAACACAGCGCTGTTTAAAGGCTGACGAGACATTTTGTAGTTTAATTTAGCTCCTCGTTAGCAACCACCAAGAGCGGTTTACTGACGTATCGTGGAACCAAACTTTAAGAGATCTTCAGCTTGTGTTCCTCAAAGACCTCCAGCAGAGAGGTGACAGCAGAGAGGTGACAGCATGTTGCATATGTTTACAGGGGGGTGTGGTTGCAACTGAGCTCCCGATTATGGGTTCCCAATATTAGGCATAGTTTATAATACAAGTTGCATCCACCTTAAGTAATCACTGGTTTAATGCATCCCAGGTGAGCATGATAAAGTAACTAATTACACACATACACACACACACACACACACACACACACACACACTACAGGTGCATCTTGCAGAGTGGACTGGTTATACTGGGACAGAGAGGCAGAGTGGACTGGTTATACTGGGACAGAGAGGCAGAGTGGACTGGTTATACTGGGACATTGAGGCAGAGTGGACTGGTTATACTGGGACAGAGAGGCAGAGTGGACTGGTTATACTGGGACAGAGAGGCAGAGTGGACTGGTTATATTATGCTTTGAGAATGAATGAGCTGAGAAGGCGAACCTGGAGCAGACTTTGGAGGACGTTGCGGTGCTCAAGACTGGCAGACGGTCATTCAGACGTGGTGAGGTGAGTAGCCTACAGCAACAAACTAATTGTCTGTGTTGCCTAGCAACATAGCAGTGTGTGTGTGTGTGTGTGGGGGGGGGCTGTATTGTCTGTATTGTATTATTATACGTCTTTGTGTTGGCTGCGTTGATTCTATAAGACGTGTCAGGTTATTCAACGTATGTGTTGCTTGTTACACCCGCCGCAGTGACTTCTAATGTATTGTCAGCCATGTTTGTTAAATTGTCTGCAGAGTCCTCTGTTCTGGTGACTTCTAGTTAATCAGTTGCATGCACGGACTGCAAAGTGCCATCTGTGGAAACAGAATTTACTTTTGGTTTTGACATCAGGACCCAGTGGTGTGACGCTCTTCCACTGGTGTACATTGACAATAAATGCAATTTATTTTTCTTCTTTACTTTAACAATACACGCACACTTTTATTTGAGTATAATATTTGAGTAGCCGACTCCTTCCATCCCTGCATAGCACATCTTCAAGCATGCCCAAGAAGACACATCTAAATTGTTGGATGTTGCCTAGCCTGCTTAGTTCACGCTCCATTCGACTGGCTGGGGGACTTAAATGTGAATATTTACATGTACTTCTCATGCTCACACATGGTTCAAAGGGGATACTAGTAGATGTCAGCTGAACCATGAGGATTCTCAACAATGTTTAGGAACCACTCAAGTGAAAGTGTTCAATATGCTGTCAACACATTACTTGTTGTGTACAGCTTACCACATCTAATTGGCTCAGCACATCAGCGATGAAAACGATTTGTCAGGGAGTTTTATACTCCTCCTGATCCAACGCGAGATGCAAAAGATGACAAGTTGTGAAATATAATTTCCCCACCTCAGGCATTAAAGAATGTAACAAACTTGTTGTTAAGTTATGCTAATACCTTGACAAATATTTCACGCAGGTTAAGAGTGAGGAACCATGAGATGTAACACATTTCCAAAGTACATGTCTGAGCCTTAATTGCTCCTCAAGCCAAACTGATTACTTGCATCAAAGATTGCTCCGCTACGGCCATCAAAGCGATGATGAAAATTATATGTTCACGAAGATCACTCGAGGCAGAAGAGCTTATTAATTGCATTGCATCTGCCGCTTTCGGTTTTGTTTATTTACACAGTCTAGAACATAAGGAACCTTCCTCCACCGCTTTTATCTCCTCATTTTGCATAATTCACTGCAGCAAAAGTGGATGTTTGTGCAATAGGAACGTTTTAAGGGAGATGTCATGCTGTCTGTCTCGTTGTTGTGAGTTGTTGGGAGCCGCCCCCCCTCCTCCACCCACACACACACACACATTTAGATCGTCAGCCACATTTCACTGTAACAGTCTGCAAAAATGACCAAGAGCTTTATTCCCAAATGCTCAAAATAAATGTGTTGGCTGTTCAAAATATTATATGTTTGTGTCTTAGCAGCCACATTGAATGAAGAAGTGCAATTCAGTATATGACATGTTCACACACACAGATAATGACTTAATGTCAAAATGCAAAGGTTCTGTTGACTTCAGTTTACATCAGAAACAGAAAGATGAGATTCCACAAAGCTAAAAAATAAAAAGCTTGATTTCTCTCCCTGCCATCTTCCAAGTTGTGCTGTGCTTTATCCTTGTACCTCTTTATGTCAGGATACATTATGCATGCAGAGCTGCAAAAAAAGCCCAGCAAGGATCATCATTTAAAAGCAAAACAAACATGTCCTAAATATACACGCATAATTGGATGGGATAATAAAGGGGGCTATTGTATAGAAAACTACAGAGGACGGCATATTATCTGTTCAAACAGATGACAGATGTGTGTTTAACATAACAGATACGGCCTGTTTATTTTTTTATAATCTAGTCGATGTAGTTTTGTATACTTAATGTGTATTATATGTAAAATGTAATATATATATATATATATATATATATATATATATATATATATATACACATATACTATTTATGTATATAATTTTCTATTGGTTAAACAAACAAGATATAACATGTTCATTATTAATTATCATTATAATTAAAACAGCCGACCACCATCTGTAGTAATAAATAAAACTCTGTGAACTGAACGTAAATCTTTCTCTGACACATACAAACCATAGCGACATCATCAGCCACCCTCTGAACACGTCTATGATGTCATTTCCTGGCAAAGCTTTCAGCGTGAGCGACAGCAGCGTACCGAGGCTTTTATTTTGCAGGCTAAGCTTTAAAATTTAGCTCAACACATATTGTTTCACTCTCTGAACATCAAGCAGAAGAGACAAACCCCATCTCCCACTTGGGAACGCATGTGTCTGAGCTCTAATCAAATGAGTTGGGGCGGTTTTCCCAGCAGCACTTGAACAAGAAGATCAACTGGTGTCAGTGTGAGCTAATGCTTGAACATGATGATACTACTGAGACGCGTCTGCTTAATTAGGCTTTGAGATGATACACTCTTAAAACATAAAAGAGCACAATCCACTTGAAGCCGAAATAATTTGATTATTTTAGGGTTACTCTGAATATTTTAATTGACTAATTTCAGAAATAGCTTTTGAATACTGTTTAAACTAATTTTCTTTGACAATATTTTTTATGTATATTCACATGCATAGTTTAATAGTTTAACTCTGAGATTTAGAGATTGCTTGATTGTCAAATTAATGTAATTAAATGCAGTTGAATATACAAACATGATTGATCTAAACACACCTGGGCCGGTGTCAAATATAAAATAATTACACCTAAAATCACTCTATGTACAATTTAAGATAAATCAAAAATAAATAAATACAAGCATCTGGTGTGTTGCTCATTCTTTGTTGAAAAAAATCTACATTTTACTCTACAGCGAAATGGATCTTCAAGTCTTTTCCAAATAATGGCTAAACTATAGTATCACACTATTCAGGGGAAAGTGATCCGTTTCATTCAAACCAACATGGCTCAGTTCAAAATCTTTTCAAAACAAAACTCATTTTAATCCTAAATAGTAAATTAACATGTGAAATTAACAACTCAACAATCATATTTTTTATATTCAGTGATGAAATAATAGGAAATGTGCACCAGAACATTTAGGACCACTCTGACAAGCATTCAGTGAAGATAAAGATATCTTAGAGCATTTTTATAAATTTTTAGCTTCCCCTCTTGTTTGCTAGTTGGCTTAAAAGTAAAGAATTTTCAATTTTTGTATTTTACTTAAATCCCAAACTTACAGGCAGAAAAAGAAAATGACTGACTAAGGTTGTTGTCTCGTGTGAATCAGTACAATAAAATATCTGCCAATCAGATTGGGAAGGAGAACAGATTTCAATATCAATGTAATAATATGTTTTCCTTACATATTGAATTGTGCTTTTAATTCTCACTTGACCTGAATGCTGTGACATTCAAACATAAAAACAAGTAGAACTGTCTCTCATGTGGCCTACACTCTATCAAATTAAGTATCATATCAAACGAAGTAATAGTTTTCTTCAAAACTTTTTTTCGCATCAGTAGCTTTTCTTTTAGAAGAGAGACTCAATCATGAGTCTAGATTGCTGCCTGGGTGGAAAAGTAGGCAGTAACACAGCCGTCTGAACGCCGGGCAGACCTTAAATTGGCTCCCTCCTAAATTCAGTTGCTCTGAATTTCACATGGGAGCTCTAAGAACAAAGTGCTCTCAATAACACTGTACTTCTCTCTCACACACACATTATCTCCCTCTAACCCACTCACACACACACACACAGACACACACACATGCACGTTTGCAGGTATGTTTATGCCTCTGCATATTTCTTCCTTTATGTACCACACACATAAAAGCTTATAGAAAATGTTGTAAACATTCTCCACGGACAGCATTATGCATAATAACAAGAAACTGTACACGGTTCCCATTATTTCAGTTTAAATCTGTGCCCATTACAAGGTGAGGTCCTTCCCGTTAGTTTGGACAAAGTCTTTTGAGTCCAAGCCAGTTTGAGGTCTACACTTTCGAGATGCTCCATCACTGCACCAACTGACCCAGGATCAGAGATCTCAAAGTAAAAAAAGGAAGGATTCCTAGTCCATGGCCAGGGCGACCCTGTCGGGCGTCATCAGCCCCGTCTTGACAGAGATCCACAAGTCTTCAGAGGAATTCTTCCTCTTCTTCGTTTCTGACCTTGCGGTTGCCATGCCGTCTTTGCAGCAACAGCAGCTGTTGGCATGGCGACAGCAGCAGCAGTGGCAGCACACCACCAAAGTAGTGAGGAGGATGAGCAGGGGAAGAGTCAAGAGGACCACCAGGCAGACGGTGTTGTACACCCCCTGGTTGTGTTTGTCCGTCGCAAAGCTCCAAAGTTGGCTGAAAAACTCCTTGATGCTCTCTGTTCTCCCGTCCATGGCTCCAGATACAGAGCTGCGGCTCCTTTGATTGAAGATGTGGTGGTTGTAAAGTTGAATTAAATCCTTGAGGGGGTTGTGAAGTTTCTAAGTCAGTAAATGTGCATATTAGGCAGCAGGATATACATCTGGTAATTAAAATGTGGTGCTAATTTAAGTTCAAAGTTATCTGGTTCCAGCTTTAAAGTCTTAAGTTATGAAGTTTTATTCTCAACAAAACCTCAAACATCCAGCGAGGTCATATATTTTTAGTGACTCGACGTTGAACTTTCATGTGCTTCTGTTTTCTTCCTCTACAGATCAGAGCTTACAGCTCTGAGGAGGCTTGTGTATGCACTCAGGCTTGTGTTGTTTATGTTACATGGAAACAGTGCAAGCATGGAGGGTGACTTCATGTATGCCTCCTTCCTCGAAGTGCCCTCTGAGGTGGTTACAGAGCCAACGCATCCTTTAAACAAATCCAAAAAAGACCAAAAGCTAATTTGTTTATAACAAGACTTTCTTTGAAATCGCCCGCTTGTGACAATCTTGATGCAGGATTCAGCCGAGTCTGTTAATGCTGCTCGGCTTTACTCAAACAGTTTCCTCCCTCTTTGTCTTCCAGTCTTCTCTTGTCCTCTTGCCCTTTTGCTTTCAGTTTAATTTTGTCGAGATGTGGTTCAATCTGTGGAACAGAAGAAAGAGAAAAGTGAACATGGACAGAAATTTAGTTTCCAGAAGACAGCTCTTCCACCCTCTCCGCCTCTCCCAGCCTCCAATCCATCGCTCTGTCTCCGCCTTAAACGTCTCTACTGCTGCTCTCCCCCTCATGTCAGTGTCAGCTTCAGATGTTCAGCTTTCCCTTCATTAATACTGCAGAGGAGTAATTCAGGATTCAGGGCAGATCCCTCTAAAAGTCCTACTGAGAAAGACAGGGGCAAAGAGAAGAGGAGGAGGAGGTGGAGAGCTAGATTGTGTCTGTGGGAAGGACAGGCCGAGATAGAGGTAACCAATCTTTCTAAGAGTCCCGCTGAGACGGAGAGTGTCAGAAAAAAAGGAGAAAAGGGAGAGAGGTGTGCTAGAGAGAGACCTGCTGCAGGAGATTCATCTGAATATACCGGCTAATGGCTCCCATTGGAGGAGATAGATGGGGACTGGCTTACGTTTTCATAAATGTCTGAATGTAACATTTTCTTCTGGCCTCAGATTAAGTCTCCTCCTAATAGCTCTCCTGGAGAATAAAACGCAGGGCTGTGCTTCAAGTGGAGAATAGGTCTGCAAAAGAAAAGCCAGTCTTAGAAACACAAGCAACATTGTTTCCTTTTTCTCTGAGACTGTTTGATTAAGTCTGAGGCCTTGAGGCCACGTCTTTCTTTAAACAGTGTTAAACAACTTCTTTAGTTTTTCAAATGATTTCAAACACCACTTGACTCAAGGATGTCCCCGAGATTCTCTTTCGCTATCGGCTACAGAGCTTCTTTGTATTCTAGATGCGAGAGGGAGAAAAGATTTTCATCTCACATTTGGCTGCTTCTTAGGCAGAGAGAGAGAGAGAGAGAGAGAGAGAGAGAGAGAGAGAGAAAGAGAAAGAGAAAGAGAGAAGAAGATGCACCTGCAAGTGGAGAGCAAATAGATTTGGCGTGACTGTCGCCCTGCATTGCGTCTCATGTGTGAAATTGGTTTACCCGTAGACAGCCTGCTAACTTCCCTCCTGTTCATTTGCTCAACAGGAAGCTGAGCTCTTAAAACTAATAGCAAGAGAACTAAAACGTCACATTGAGAGTTCAGAGACGTCTCCGAGCTGGAAATAAATCACCACATTTGAAACTGCCCTTGCTGCTTTGTGTATATTTGGCTCAGTTTGTTCAACTTATATTTGTTTACTTATTTTTACATTTAAGTAAAACAAATGATTGCACATGCACAGCTGTGCATTTCATACCAAGCTCAGCTTCATGAAGCTCAAAGTGCAAGTTTCTTTTTTAATTTCAGGGACAAGCTAGCCATAAAACATGTTTTTAATCCTTACATCATGTGGTTCCCAACCATGGGGGGAGGGGTCACAGGCGGTCGCAAAACAAACCTGTGAAAATGTATATCAATGCTTAAAAAAATGATATTCATGTCTTACAGATTTTCCTTTACAGGTTTATTTTTTGTGGATTACTTGATAATTTTCAAATAAAACATTAGCTGTGTCCCAGTTACATACTAAATACTAACTGTATATCCTCATATTCATAGTGTATTGTTTTGCAGTTAGTACGCAAGAAACAAACATACTTATTGTTTCGTACAAACAGGAATCGGAACCTGCGACTTCAAAGATGCAAAGTTGTCGAATGTTTTTCTGGAGCTTTGCAGCTGTGAGAATCTCCTCCATATCCTGTGAGAATAGTCTTCATCAACTTACTCGATACTCTTTGATTGAACTGCTACAGCAGACACACGTGATGAGTAACGAAGGTTTGCAAGTAACCATATTTTTGTCTGCACATTTGAAATCTGCTCGTAAAAAGAAATCTATATTAAAATAGGTAAATAAAAGAACTCAAAATATAGACATGTCAGATGTGCGTGGACCATCATCTTCTTCAACTTGACCATAAACTCTACTGAAGGCTATGATCAGATTGTTGTGAGCCACGATGTCCCTGCCACATTATTCTTGGTCATTTCCTCTGCTGTCAGTACATCTTGTTGTGATGAGCTTGGCTGAGCGGAGGAAACTTTGTGTACAAGAGACACTGTCAACATGACAACAATACATCCGTGGGAGAGAGACAATGGCCAGGAACAACACAGAGGTGTGATCCAGCTTTATAAAAGATGACTAACGGTGCATCAGTGGTGAACTCATTCAATGGAATGGATTAGTCACCAAGTATAGTATAGGCCAAAAATAATGATCAGTGTGAGTTTAGTCTGAAACGTTCACACTAACCAGCAGAGACAAAAAAAATACAATATTATTTTGTTCTTTTGTCTTTTCTATGAGCTCACATACAAAGGCAAGAAAATAAAGTACTGTATTAAAATGAATGTTTTCCAGCGCGGGTAGTTTAATACATTTTTAAACACTTTGATTGCCAGTATAATTATATCTCTCTCAGCAAGCCATTTTCAGTAGTGTGAAAGTAACACAGGGTGTTCACGATGTAAAAGTTGATGGTGCTTATCTGAGCTGAGGTTAGTTTGTGCTTTTGTGGTTTAAGGTACAGAACAGAAAAGGCACGTAGCCATGTTTGTACAAAAGACATTTTTAAATGAGTCCACTGGATTTAGATATATTCCCCATGTTCATATTATCTCAATGAGATGCCCTTCTAAGATTCTGCGCGGGTACTTCACTTTCTCATGACATTGTGCTCTCCTGGAGCCATTCATATACAGGAAAAGGCCACTTCTGAGGCACACAAAGCCAGGAAGGGGCTGAGGAAAATGTTATGGTTGCATTCAGTTAGACCCCGCTGCTTTTTAAGGAACATGTGCGACCCAAAAGACAAAGTTGTGACAGAAGGCAAGGCAGGAATCTTTAATGACTTGCCCCGGGCACACGGTCAGAGCAGATCCCTCACCAGTCAGTGTTAATACAGCACTTTTAGTTTGACTTGAGTCAGCCACCAGCAAACTGTTAAGGACAGATGTGTTTGGTTGGTTTTTGCAGAAAACACGAGTTATCTTGATCACTAAGTGCAGCTGTTACGCTCGAGTAGCTACAGGCCCGCTGATAGTTAGTTCTCCACAGTGAGCAAGTGTGCAAGTCCATAACAGTTCAGACTTGTGTCAACTCAATCCTGACTGAGTGAAAGGAGCAAAGTTGAGGACATTCTTACAATAATAGCAGGGGGAGGAAACTAAAACCAGCAACAGTAAATGTTTGAGCCAAAAAAGACTCGTTGAAGTGAGTGATTGGTGGAGCAAATGTAGAGATTGTAACAAAGGACAAAGTAGTAATTTTATAAACTGAAATTTGAATCAAATGGTTTATTTTAAAAAACAAATCAAGAAAATAAGTAGAGGATCTTATAGTGACACACTCAAAGACAGGAAGACATACATCAGCTTATCTTTGGAACCTGTCAAATCTAACCACTGGCAAAACAACTCTTTTTCAACAGTAGCAGCATGTTACCTCTGTTTTTCCATTATAGTCAAGCAACAAAAAAGCATCAGCAGCCTATATAAACCACTCATAACAGTCTCAAATTATGTCAAGTTGCTGGCACTCAAGATCTCTTTAAAAGCGACAACTTACCCCACAGGCACGCGTGAAGTAGCAGGTCAGCTTGCCCCCTCCTGTCTAATCCTGTCAGCTGCTCAAACTTCGGTTGTTTCTGTTTTGGTATCTGGCTTCTGTACTTTTCTGGTCCACCTCACCCAGACATCTTGACAAGTCTTCACTTTCTGTTCCTGTTTCCCTCTCTGCCCTTGTTTCCCCTCCTCTTCCTCCTCCTCCTCCTCTCTCAGTGAGTGAGTGTGTTTTGGTCACAACGTCACTGCACCCTGCCCACTTTTTGTAAGAATGGGCCCTCTGTCTTTGCTTATGTGTTTCCTGCATGGGAAACTTGGGGTTCTTGTGGTTGCTTCACTTTACTCACACAAGCTCTGAATGATGTCATACCGCGAGGGATATTTGGGTAAACTGAATAGGAAAATAAATCATAAGAAGCCTTTATTAAATGTGTCTCCAAACCAACTCCCCATGTTAGGATATTAAAAGAAAGGCTCCTCTACGTGCACTGACCTAAAAGCCCTGCAACACATAACACAAAATTACAGCAACAACCACTCCACCCATCTCAGAGTCCCCGAACAGGGATAAAAAGCAGAAACGAAAGCTGTTACAGAGTGTGTGTGTGTGTTTTGTGAGTATACCAGGTGTAAGGGGCAGATGCAATTGAGATATGAAAGAGTGAGGTCATGTGGACTGCACACGCTCACACAGACACATACAGTTACTATGCCTTGTGGTCATTCATTGCCCTTTCAGTTCATTCAAGCAAAAGAGGATTCAAGTAAGAAAAAATAAAAAAAAGTATTCTATTGACATTAAATAGCAGTCTATTTTTCTCCTCTCCTGAAAAGGGGAAGTTAAAGTGCACTTATTCGAAACTGTACTCACAAACACTAGAATGTGTGCTTGTTACATACAGTAACTCAAAGTGGTTCATGTGGGCCTGAATATAATCAGGTCACATAATTCCCTTTCATGTTTAATGTTGAATGTTTCTTTTCAGTTCCAGTCTCCAATTCAACTATTTATGAATTTAGAAAATAGAAAATAATGCTTTTTTTTTCAAAAACAATGAACGAGGGATTTCACCATTGATGCCTTTTTAAAGAAGCTGTGAAAATAGAAATATTGATGCAACAATGAATGTGTGCTTCATCTAAAATATGATCAGATCCCCACTTCTATTTCATGCTCATCTACTGCAGTTACATTTTGTCGGATACACTTGAAAACACACCTGACCATCTGACTGGCTGAACATGCAGTGTGTCTTTTCAATGCTACGGGGCATGCTTACAGGAAAATTGATGAGACAAGCCTCGCCATGTCTGCAGGTGTGTCTGAGCCATCTTAGACAAATAGCAACCACCCGCCCACACACACACACACACACACACACACACACACACACACACACACACACACACACGTGTGTGGAGCACAGAGGGTGCTGTCTGACTGGCAGGGCGTGTAGTGCCACGCCATGAAGCTTTATCACAGCTGCTGTTGAGGCACTACAGTGTCCAGTCACCTCAAGCAAGTGTTGATTAATGACCTCAGTGTAGCAGCACTTTCCTTGATGGAAATCCTGCTTTCCAGTAGTTTATATGAAAATGGTTTCACTATATGTTCTATTTTCTGCTTTTCATAGGTACTGCTGACATAACTGCATGTAGATACTTATAGAGAGGCAGACTCCCGCTCCTTCAGATGTACCACCATGGGACTCTATTTTCCGAGAAAGAAATATGACCGGTAGTCAATGACTTCTTGATCCTGTGTGAATTGTGACATGAATAACACATATATAAAAGATAATTTTGCACGTCAAGCAAGTCGCATTTTATCGTAAAACTGTTGATATATAAGGCTGTGAAAATATGTAATACTTCAAAATTTGAATATGTGATGTCTCTCGTTGAAGCTACTATGCCTGTGTGTTTTGTGCCTGGATTTACTCACACACATTAGAACTTGCCCGTTCTTTCGTTTCCTGGATGATAAAAATAATCGCTTGATAAAACACATACACGGTAAATTCCCCTGTGTTAAATATGCATTGTTAAAGTATATGAACTCTTCCAGAGTTATTACAACAGAACGAGTAATTACTACCAATTTATTGCCCAGTGTCGGTGTAAAAAATCTGAGTTAAACTTTTCAGTGTAAAAAAGCTGTGTAGTGTACTCTGAAAAGTACTTGGTACTCTGTGAGGCTCCGCCCACCTCCTTCTCCTCTCTAACGGATGGTGAGTTTCCTCACAGCGCCATCTTGCATCTCTCGAAAGACCGTGGTAAGTTTCTCTAAATCACTTATGAAACCAAATGTGGTCATTTAAGCAGAAGAGAATAATTAGAACACCTTTATATTGTTGTTAAACATACACTGCAGTTGTTTTCTTGTCTTGACATACTGAATAGCAGAGAGCTAACGTGACCGAGTTTAAGGTTAGCTTAGCCAACATTACGCTAGCTAGCTAACATCAAACTGGACAATGTGGGCACGAGAGCTCAATGTGGAGGATTGACAGTGTTGCATTGTTTTAATGTACATGGAGGAAATAAAATAAATACTGCAAATATTCCTTTGACTGCATGCCTTCATGGGATTAACTTTAAAACTAGTTAGTCAGTCAGGAATCAGTTACTGCAGACAATCGTTTCTTTCTGTCCAGTTCAACTGAATTATCAAAGTAACGTGAGCGTCATATTGCTGTCTACTGACATTCAGTCCTCTAATGTGTGTTTACAGCTGCAGGCTGCAGCTCTCAGGCTGAGGAAACCTCAACCCTCCAGAAGGAGAGCAGCATCAAGAGGCCCAACAGGTGAGTTGATGTGTAACATGTTTAATGTGAGCTTCCTTTGGGGATTGCCTCATTTAACAAAACTATCGTCTGGACTTCAACTGGATGAAAGGTCTGACGGACAGGATTACACTTAAAGATAATGAACATTGTATGCAAACTGAACTAAAATGTTTTTATTTTTAATAAATTGTTATTATGACATGGATATACTGCTGTTTGTTGGTTTTTCCCTGCAGACATTTTTTTTTTTTATTGTTTTAAGTGTTAGATTCAAAGTTATTCTGTTGAAGAGTTAAAATTTTAAATAAGTAAGTGTTGGATAAAAAGTACACCAATAGGGAGTAAATACAAGAGTAAATATGTTTTAACAATGGCAAGAGTCAATTAAAACTGCACTTAGTGTCAAGTAGGTTTAACACTCATGAAGAGTATATTTGAGTCTTAGTGTGAAATGTAAATAACACTACAAGTGTTATCGACTCTGAAATTTTAACACTATCTTCAGTGTAACTTTAACTCTCTGTAGATAGGGACCATATGTTCACTGACTCAGTGTTAAAATTTACTCTTTAAGTGTTGCAATAGCACTGTCAATTTTACTGTAGGGTAATATAACGTTGCATTTGAGCATGTAACATAGCTACATAGCCAGCTCAAGCCACAGTAACGGCCGTGTGAAGGCCTAGAGAAGCCAAGTCCCGCCACTTATGTCCTGCATGCGACTATATTTTGGGAGAAATATGTACAGTAGTCAATGGCAAGTGAATGATTTTTTTTAAGTATTTGTCAATTCAAAAGATACTTTTGCAAGTCAAGAAAGTTTTGTCGTAGTCAGTGAACTACTTCTCTCGTCTTGCATAATGTACGTCACCAACACCAACATGGGCGTTACCTTTGCTTGCTAGCTAGCTAGGTACCCTGGCTATGCACATATGTATTGTTATCTTACATGATGTGTTGTATTTAGCAACTCAAATTATCAGCCGGGAGGAGAAAGAATGATAAAAACATAGTAGCTTCAGCTTTTGACAACTGGAAGGGGAGGGCAACTCTATACCTGCAGGGGTCATTCAAAAATATATTAGATCTGCTTTTCAGCTATGAAAAGATGTGAGGAGTAATTTAACTAAAGCTGTTGGATCTTATTCAGCAATGTGTCTTATTAGGTCTCTCTTTCTTTTCTTTTTACATTGTACCCTATTATACATCCCCTTCCCTGTACATATACCTCATGTTCAAATTACACTGCAGTGACCCTCATATGCGTCCCATTTCCTCCATGGAAACCTTACTCTCAATGCATACTTCACGATGCTATAATGGGACTCCCATCTGGTGCATGGAAAGCTTATTCTTAGTCGCTCTCACCTATGAGGGAAAGCTTAAACAATACACTCCTTTATCTAACTTGGGTCTGTAGCCGAACTAATTGCAGGAAAGACCAGTGAGCTCACACTGGATCAGTGATCATACAATTATGATAGCAAAAAAGTGACTGTGACATTACCAGTAGAATTAAAGAAAGCCTTGTGGAATTACTGGACTGTGCGAAAGGCCATTACAAATCACTTCGACCTACTGGTTCTGCCAACACACACTGAAATATGAGTGTGTGTGAACCTAACACGGTGCCCTCTGTGACTTCTTGAATGTGAGCGCTAATGAAAAGTGACTAAAGGGTTGCTGTAGTGCAATCTGACGTGTGTCCAGAAATAGTCTGCTAATAAAACCAGTTCCCCCTGCGGGCCAGCCTGAGCTGTGATTCAGGCCTGTACAATGTTTGGGCCCAGTGCTGTCAAAACAAGCAGAGAGCAAGAACATGGCAAATACATGATTAGTCTATATAAGGATTTGCCTTTTGCTCTCAAGAAAAGCCATCATTGAAGAGCTGTTGGTTGGTGTACAAACCTTTTACAAAAGGCTTTTACAAGGGCACCTAATTGCACATTCCAGCTATATGAGATCACTCTGAGCTATTTCAACATCTAACTATGTAATATTCTCTGCACAGTTATCACGTGAAACAGGCTGTATTCTGGGAACAGACGTTACATTAAACATTCTTTCTTGGTTTGTGTAGAACAGAACTTTGGTCTATTCTGCTAAATAAATAAATAAAGGCGAGGCTGCATGCTTGCAGTAAAGAAGGTATTTTCCATAGTGCTTAAATTTAATCAATGGGGAATTTCTTAATTCCTCTTTTCTCCAGAGTATTTCTAAATACAGAAGAAGCTAAATGAGACGTGGGGGGAAGTATCAAAAAAGAGGACAAAACATTGAGAAACATTAAAAAAACAGCTGTTTTCTGGACATTTGATTGTGAACGTGATAGTTTGACATTTTGGGAATTAAACTTACTCGGATGGATGGATAGATGGATAGATGGATAGATAGATAGATATAGTATCTCAGTTAAAACAGACAGTTGAGTGTTAAGGCAGATTACTGCTTCATAATAAGTGTGGTCTCCTTATCGCTCACAGACAGACTCGACAGACTCACTGTTTCCTACAACCAGAAGCTGCTACTCTTATGAGACCTTGTGTGGTCATGGCCCAAAACAAACGGGCACTTCCCTGTTTAGTTTATTTATTTTTTTGCAAGTGTTTAAGTAAAATGACATCAGAAATGATTCAAACTTAAGCAGATTCTTAATTTAAATGTGTAGCTACAGGAACATTTTGACACAACAAGCAAGTTCTCAATACTTAAATGGTGTCCTAAGCCTTGAGGAAAACATTTCTCAACCATATGAGACTTTAATATGCAAAGAACGGCCGTGATTACACACATGTTTACGACCACAGCTTATTTTACGAAATGCAGTTGGTGTGTCACAGTTTCATCAGTCTGCTCCACTCAGCCTGTCAGTCACACCCAGCTCATCTGCTCACTCCGTTCACCTGCGCACCCAGCTGCTTCACATCACCTGCAATCAGGCCAGTATTTAAGCACCAGGTTCACACTCACTCTTTGCCAGATTGTTCGTTGCTATGCCTCGTCTCTCCAGCACTCTCCTGCTTGTCTTCCCGGATCTGACCTTGCCTGTTCCTGACTCTCCGTCTCGCCTGCCGCCCAAGTCTCCGACCTGCCTGCTTGTCTTCCCGGATCCGACCTTGCCTGTTCCTGACTCTCCGTCTCGCCTGCCGCCCAAGTCTCCGACCTGCCTGCTTGTCTTCCCGGATCCGACCTCGCCTGTTCCTGACTCTCCACGCCGTCTGAGTTACAGTTCCTGATTGACAGCTCCTGTGTAATTCACCTGCTTACCAGTGCATGATTAAAGACTGTTGAACTTCAGATCTCTGTCTCCTGAGCCTTCAGTTCTGCAATTGGGTCCCTACACCAACCCGTTACAGAACAATCTGGCCAGCATGGACCCAGCAGGACCACCCGCACCTCGGTTCGAAAGGATTGAGGCCGCACTAGTTCAGCAGGAACAGGCGCTCGGGGAGGTTAACACATACGCCCGACAATCGGCGGAGGCCACCACCGAAGCCTTGGCCACCCTCTCCGCCCAGATGCGGCAGCTGATGACAGCCATCGCGCCTGCGGCTCCAGTACCTCCTCCAGAACCTCCAGCTCCGGCTCCACCAACCCCTCGGATGATTTCTGAACCCCGGGTGGGGCACCCCGAGCGATATGCGGGAGATCCGGACCTCTGCAGTCCGTTCCTGACCTCCTGCTCCCTGCTTTTCAGCCTGCAGCCACAGACATTCGTCACTGAGGAGGCCAGGGTGGCATATGTGATCAGTCACCTGACGGGAAGAGCCCTCCTCTGGGGAACAGCGGAGTGGGAGAGACAGACGCCTGCCTGCGCGTCATTCCGAGCCTTCTCAGAGGAGCTACGCAGGGTGTTCGGATGGGGTGCCGCGGGACCCGAGGCCGCGCAGGACCTGCTCTCCTTGCGCCAGGCGAACCAGTCCGTGTCCGATTTCGCCATCGACTTCCGGATCCGGGCCCGTCGGAGCGACTGGAACACTGCAGCACTACGCGATGCCTACCTACATGGTCTGGCGGACTATGTCAAGGACGAGCTGGTCTCATATCCTCCACCCGCCACGCTGGAGGAATTGATTGAATTGACGGTTCGGCTGGACCTCCGGATCCAGGCCCGGAGAAGGGAGAGAAGGCAGAACACTCCGAGCCGTGGTTTCTCAGCTCGCGCAGGAGCCGCCGCCCCGGACTTCGCTCCATCTACAACCGGGGAGGTTAGTAGGGCCGGACCGGAACCCATGGAGGTGGGTCACACCAGGCTCACTCCTGAAGAACGGGAGCGTCGCCGGAAGGGGAACCTATGTATGTACTGCGGGCAGGCGGGACATTTTGTTTCCCGCTGTCCGGGAAAAGATTCGGCTCATCAGGGGGGGAGGAAGTCCTGGTGAGCCACATGACAACAAAACCATCCTCCGCCTGTTCTCGGCCCCGGTTCCAGGTGAAACTCCTGCTCGCGGGAGGGGTATATACAGTGGCGACTCTCATAGACTCGGGGGCGGACGGCAACCTCATGTCCCAGGCCCTAGCCACTAAACTGGGCCTAGAGGGAGTTCCGCTGGACACCCCAGTTCCCGCTCGAGCTCTGGATGGACATCTGCTGGAAATGATCACGCATCAGACGACCCCGGTTCATATGCTAATCTCCGGTAACCATCAGGAGACTGTTCAGTTCCACATTCTGTCATCTTCCAGCCATCCGCTGATCTTGGGATACCCGTGGCTACGTCGACACAGCCCCCACCTCGACTGGGCCACGGGAGCAATCCTTGGATGGAGGGAGTCCTGTCACCAGGTCTGTCTCAAGAGGGCCTTCGTGCCGCAGCAACCCATGGCACCCAGTTCCAGTTCCGAGTTATCCCGGGTTCCGGCCGATTACCACGACTTCCGGGGGGTTTTCTGTAAAGCAAGGGCGACCTCTCTACCCCCGCACCGGCCTTATGATTGTGCCATCGATTTGCTGCCCGGCACCTCGCCGCCCAAGGGCCGACTATACTCCCTGTCGGCTCCCGAACGGGAGGCCATGGAGACATACATTAATGACGCCCTGGCGGCAGGAATTATCCGACCTTCGTCCTCTCCGGCAGGGGCAGGCTTCTTCTTCGTGGAGAAGAAGGACAAGACACTGCGGCCTTGTATCGATTATCGAGGACTAAACGACATCACCATAAAGAACCGGCACCCCCTTCCCCTCATCTCCTCAGCCTTCGAGTTACTGCAAGGGGCCACCATCTTTTCCAAACTCGACCTTCGTAATGCCTATCACCTTGTCCGCATCAGAGAGGGGGACGAGTGGAAGACGGCGTTCAACACATCCTCGGGCCATTACGAATATTTGGTGATGCCTTTTGGTCTCACCAATGCCCCGGCGGTATTCCAGGCCTTGGTCAACGACGTCCTCAGGGACATGATCAACCATTTTGTCTTTGTCTACCTGGACGATATCCTTATTTTTTCCAAGTCCCGCGAGGAGCATGTCCACCACGTCCAGACGGTCCTCCAACGTCTGCTTGAGAACTCTCTGTTTGTGAAGGCCGAGAAGTGCGAGTTTCACGCCCAATCCGTGTCGTTCCTGGGATACATCGTGACCCCGGGGCACCTGGAGATGAACCCGGACAAGGTGGACGCCGTCCGGGAATGGCCAGTGCCGGAGAACCGCAAGAAGCTGCAACAATTCCTGGGGTTTGCCAACTTCTACAGGCGGTTCATCCGCGGTTATAGTTCCATCGCCGCCCCGCTCACCGCGCTGACATCCTCCAAGATCCCCTTCCAGTGGTCCACGGCGGCAGAAGCGGCATTTCGGACCCTGAGGGACCTCTTCAGTTCGGCACCCATCCTCCAAGTCCCCGACGCAGAGAGACAATTTGTGGTGGAGGTGGACGCCTCTGACGTGGGGGTGGGGGCGGTACTGTCCCAACGTGCGGCCAGTGATCAGAAGCTCCACCCATGTGCCTTTTTCTCCCGTCGCCTCTCCTCAGCGGAGAGGAACTACGACATCGGTAACCGGGAGCTTCTAGCAGTTAAACTGGCTCTGGAAGAGTGGCGGCACTGGCTGGAGGGAACCAAGCTACCCTTCTTGGTCTGGACGGACCACAAGAACCTGGAGTACATTCGAACCACAAAGAGGCTCAACTCTCGACAGGCCCGATGGGCCCTCTTCTTCACCAGGTTCAACTTCACCCTCTCCTACAGACCCGGCTCCCGCAACATTAAGCCCGATGCTCTGTCCCGTCAGTTCCAGAGAGAGGGGGATGGCACCAGTGCTCCCGACACCATCCTTCCGTCCCCGTGTGTTGTGGCCTCCCTGACTTGGGAGATTGAGGAGAGGGTGGCGGCGGCCACAGAGGGACAGCCTGGGCCGAGTGCATGCCCTACTGGTTGCTTGTTCGTGCCTGCAGCTCTGAGGTCGGAGGTACTCCAGTGGGCCCATGGTTCAAAGCTGACCTGCCATCCTGGGATCCAGAGGACCCGGGACGTGCTCCTACAACGGTTCTGGTGGCCCACATTACAGGAGGATACCCGGGAGTATGTCGGAGCCTGCCGGACCTGCAGCCAGAACAAGTCATCGCGCCGAGCCCCGTCCGGCCTCCTGCAGCCCCTTCCGGTGCCACATCGCCCCTGGTCCCACATTTCGGTGGACTTTGTCACCGGCCTGCCGCCGTCGGAGGGGAAGACGGCCATTCTTACCATCGTGGATCGATTCTCTAAGATGGCCCATTTTGTGGCCTTGCCTAAGCTCCCGTCAGCTAAAGAGACTGCACAGCTGCTCCTCAATCATGCCTTCCGTCTTCATGGGATTCCGGTTGACGTGGTCTCGGACAGAGGGCCCCAATTTTCCTCAGTGTTCTGGCGGGAGTTTTGCAGTCTCTTGGGAGCCACCGCCAGCTTGTCATCGGGGTACCATCCTCAGTCTAACGGGCAGACAGAGAGGATGAACCAAGAGCTGGAAACGGGCCTCCGGTGCATGGTTTCACAGAACCCATCCTCTTGGTCCCAGCATCTGTTGTGGGTGGAGTACGCCCATAACACACTGACCAGCTCCACCACTGGGTTGTCTCCATTCCAGTGTGCCTACGGGTACCAGCCTCCTCTTTTTCCAGCGCAAGAAGGGGAGGCCTCATGCCCTTCAGTGCAGGCCTTCCTCCGTCGCTGTCGTCGGACTTGGGCCCGTGCTAGGGCCTCCCTCCTGAAGGCGGCAGACCGGTACTCCTCAACAGCCAACCGTCGCCGCTCTCCAGCTCCTGTCTACCAGGTGGGACAGAAGGTTTGGCTCTCCACCCGGGACCTTCCGCTGCGTGTGGAGTCTAACAAGCTGGCACCCAAGTTCGTGGGGCCTTTCGCCATCGGGAAGGTCATCAACCCTGTGGCAGTCCGCCTCAAGCTTCCTCGGGCTATGCGGGCACACCCGACATTCCATGTGTCCAGGATCAAGCCATTCAGGGTGAGCCCGCTGGTGCCAGCTGCTCCTCCGCCGCCCCCACCGTGCCTCATGAAAGGGGGACTCACCTACACCGTGCACCGTATAATCCGCTCTCGCAGACGGGGAAGGGGCTGCCAGTATCTCGTGGACTGGGAGGGTTACGGTCCGGAGGAGAGATCCTGGGTCCCTGCACGGCACATAGAGGACCGAAGCCTCGTCCGAGACTTCCACCGGCAACATCCGGACCAGCCCGCTCCAAGCAACATCGCCAGGGGCCGTGGGAGACCGGTTGTTGGGCCCTCCACTGTCCCGGACCAGGACGAGGACTCCCTGTCGGAGGAAGGAGCAGGGGTTCCCCTGCCGAACTCATCTCCTCCACAGCCTGAGGAGGGCAGGGTCTCGGGTTCCCCCGAATTCTAGCCCGCCTTCCGGTTCCCCCTCCGCCCACCCGGGCTATTCGGGGGGGCTGGTTCTGGGACGTCAGGAGCCGTCCTTTGAAGGGGGGGTTCTGTCACAGTTTCATCAGTCTGCTCCACTCAGCCTGTCAGTCACACCCAGCTCATCTGCTCACTCCGTTCACCTGCGCACCCAGCTGCTTCACATCACCTGCAATCAGGCCAGTATTTAAGCACCAGGTTCACACTCACTCTTTGCCAGATTGTTCGTTGCTATGCCTCGTCTCTCCAGCACTCTCCTGCTTGTCTTCCCGGATCTGACCTTGCCTGTTCCTGACTCTCCGTCTCGCCTGCCGCCCAAGTCTCCGACCTGCCTGCTTGTCTTCCCGGATCCGACCTTGCCTGTTCCTGACTCTCCGTCTCGCCTGCCGCCCAAGTCTCCGACCTGCCTGCTTGTCTTCCCGGATCCGACCTCGCCTGTTCCTGACTCTCCACGCCGTCTGAGTTACAGTTCCTGATTGACAGCTCCTGTGTAATTCACCTGCTTACCAGTGCATGATTAAAGACTGTTGAACTTCAGATCTCTGTCTCCTGAGCCTTCAGTTCTGCAATTGGGTCCCTACACCAACCCGTTACATGGTGTAACGAGTTCATGTGAAGAGATACACCTTTTCTGTTTTTGTGAAGGTTGTTCCCTTCAAGATTTTAAGACACTTTTTGGCTGGTTTATTACACAATAACATGATTTCCATTCAGTTACATTCCATTCAAACTGCAAAAATGTGCGGGCGTGCATGCATATGTGTGTGTGGATGCACTCTCAAATAGCAAAATGTGCTCTTACTCTCTGACAGGAGCACACACATACAGTATAATCCCACTCCTGCACTGTGACTTCTGCAAAACATCGCTATCCAAAGTCTTGAGCATGTAACATGTGATGTGATAAAGAACTGGCACCCCTGAGGTCACTGCAGCCCTGAGAGGCCCTTTCATCTATGTGTGTCATCTCTCATATCTGAATGGCTCCTGAGGACTTTTGTGTAGTTCAGCTGATGCAGACGGGGGTTATTAAGCTGGCACACTGGAAAAACAAAACTCCATTTCCTATTTGGCCTCAAATCACGAATAGAAAATGTCAGAACATTTGTTTGGAGCAGGAAAAATAAATTGGAGGAAACTCTAACAAAACGTCCAGAGAATAAACACAGATAAGCCATAGATAGATACACATGGTGGCTATAAATAGTTTGAAATTATGTAATGTTAATCACTGAAGTCCGAGTGTACTGCAGTAACCAAGGAGTAAATGGAAAGAATTAAGGAATTCTAATATATAATCACATGTCTATGTTTTGGAGCAAAGTGTGCACATACATAGGATAACAAATGTGTTATTATAACTCACCAGCTATGGTAGTCTGACTGCACAAGACACACACTTGTTTTCCACTAACATGAGTCAGCTGGAAGCTGAATAAAACAGCGTGAAGACTAGTTAGAGAAAAGACAAAGCTAAAAGTAATAGATACTGTAAACTGTGGAAACATCCCGTTCCTGCCATAGATGGCAGTACTACAAATGCAAACTTCACCAAAGGAAAAAGAGATCAAGCCTCATCAGCAATACCAGGATTGCTATATTTTAGAGTAGGGCACAATTCAGGGCTCAGTCAGTAATAGTCGATAAAAACAAAGAACAGACTCATTAAGCAGTATTAAGGCTTTAGAGGCCATCCATGCATTCATAAATTAATTACAAGTGTTCAAGAGCGCTTTAATGAGTGGTTAGATTGTTACAGTAATAGGAGTTTTTTGTATCCACCACTTGTGATCCTTTGATTTGGACAAGCAAAACAAAACAGATTAAGTTGTAGAACGTGATGCTCAACCAGCACATCAAGTTGCAACTCACATTTGACTCAGCTGAGGTTGTGAATGGTTAAATATAAATGCCTCTGTGATCTATGAGGCCTGCAGGCTGCCCCACTCCAGCTCATGGGGCCTTGAGCATCAATAATTGGCTGATGAAAATCAAGCTGCTCACCGGCCAGTTCCCCAATTAAGCCGCGGTGTTTACAACCCTATCACAGAGAGACTCTAACTGGGAGATTTGGGTTCCACCTCCCTGGTATTCAGATGCCTGCCAGGGCCTGTTAACTGTCTGGGGTTCAGTGAGATGTAAAGAGACTGTAGGAGCGCATGGAAGGCTGGGGATGGCTCACAATGCCGCTTTTCATCAGCTTCACCCTGTCACCAGCTCTATGCTCCATCCTGTGGAGAGATGTGGAGGCATTACTGGATAGTTAGGGTGAGGAGAAGGGGAGAACGAGTCTTTAACTGTTTAGCAACACACACAAAACACTTGTTCTGTCATCTGCACAGCATTTTCCTTCTTTTCATTACTACGTAGGCAGAGGGTAAACATGAATATTGTAAATGTCATGAAAAAGTAATAGTATATCATGAAAATAAGTCATAGTATAGTATGTTACAAAGATTAAACAAAATCATAGAATTGTATGTATCAAAATTTCATGAAAAAGATAGTATGTTGCAAACCCCCAAAAACTCATACTATAGTATGTAAAAAAATTTAAATGAAGTCATACAATAGTATTTGTGTATTCACGGATTCAAGGCTCATTTATTGTCATTATGTGTCACAGTTCAGCTCCACACCCTCCTCACTCTAGTTTTCAGTCACTCCCTCCTTGTTAGTCTAACTCCCTTCACCTGTTCACTCACCTGCCTCTGATCACTAATCAATCCCCTATTTAGACTCCTGCTTTCCAGATACACCTTCCAGATTGTTCTTTGGTTCTCAGTGACAGGCTCGCCAGCATTTGTTTGCAGACTGCTCTCCTGTTGCCGTCCCTGTTTAACCTGCAAGCTTGACTCCCGGTAAACGTAACAGCCTTTTTGATCACTACTCTGCCTGCTGTTTCTGGAGCTGTAAACAAAAGGTTAAAGATCCCTGAAGTCATGTGAGCATTTGGGTCCAGATACGATCGTTACAATTATGCATCATAGGGATGCACAACTAAATGCAGTTGTACCCCATTTGCAATGCAAGAAACGACACACAAAACCAAAACAGTGGTTTATTTTTTTTAATTTTGCATCAGAAGTACTATAAACGGCAACAAAATAAACTGTCATCTGGGCCGACAATATGGCTGACTTCTTAACGTTCAAAATTATTAACCACAGTGCCCCTCTTCTTGCTCTGTCTTGCAATCTGCCCATCAAGTGTAGCTTGATGAACGCCGGCGCAGAGTAAATATGTAGGCATAAATATGTAAATATGTGGGCATAACCGTCACCGACCTCTCGTTGCTTTGCATAAAGTCTTATTTCCTCCCTCTTATTTTTCTGTGCTTGCACAGCTGGCAGTTGGTTGGGTTGTGGCCTTACGTCCTAGCTTGGTTAGCTTAGCTTCCCTCCTACCTCTCCTCCATGGGGGTGTTCGGTTCAGCAGGTCTGACAATGACCATACGACAATGTATACTGTCATATGCCATTAGTGCTGGAGTAATAAACACAAAGAAAACAGTCAAAAACATGTAGCAAAATTCCTGGGAGCTACCGGCCCCGGCATGATCATGTACTGCCGTTGCCAGAGCAAGTAGGAGATACATATCAGTTCTTCATGCCCCAGCTCACCGTCAGTACTTTTCCATCTCTTCTCCACTCCACCTCATCAGTCAACTCTTACACCTGCTCACACAGCTGCTTCCCATCTCCCGTCTCCCACCTTGAGATCTGCTTCTGCGCCTCTAGTTCCAGTCTGCCTGTGGCTGCTAGGTGTTTACATCCGAGGACGACGCCACTGTGTTAAAGTGCCTTCCTACTTACCTGTGATGGACCAGAGACTCAATCACCATTGTGTGTACCTGACTGCTGGCTTCCCCATCATCCGCCTGGCCTATAGCCTTACCATCTACCTGTCCCCTACTAGTTGGTCTGTTGGTATGTTGTGCCAGGTTGTGGTTATCTTTTTGTTTTGTATCAGGAAATGCAACTGTTAATAAACTACCTGGACGTTTACACCTGGACATTGGTTCACTAGTGACCTTAGTTTTTGGATAGGCAACAGGGCCACTACAACCTGCAATGTACATACTGAGTTAAGAAATTAATACATTTTTCATACAGCTTAATTTTATCTTCAAATGATGCCTGCAGAGTGAAAATTTTGGAATTGGTGGCAAAATACAAATATTTTTTCCCAATGTTCTGAAGCTCCTCCCCACTTGGCGATGACCTCACGCGCTCTGAGCTGTGTAATACACATCCATTATAAAGGTATAAAGGTCTAATTAAAGCATGTCATATAAATTAAAAAATATATGAAGAATAGTAACATGAAACAATCTTTGTATAATATGAGACAGTATTATAGGTTGTATTATAGTAATCCAAAAATGGTAGAAAAAGTGAACCTACTGTAAAAGAAAGTTCATAGTATGTCTAAAAAAAACTAAGACATTGTACAGTCTGTTGCTATAAGTAAGAAAAAGGCAGAGTACATCGATAACAACTTTATTGTGCAGTAGGTTGCGAAAGGCCACAGCGTAGTATATTGAAAAGAAAAAGTACACTATGTTGAAAAAGTCCCTAGTTTGCTCAGAAGTCATAATTTACTGTCAGGAAAATGTCATAGATAAATGTCGGGGGGGAAAAATTAATGGAATGGTTTGTCACGAAAATGACATATTATAGTGTGTCAAACAGTCATGCTGTAGGACGTCATAAAATATATAAAAAAATGTTTTGTTTGGTATGCCATACAAATATCATAAAAAGTAATGTTATAGTTTGCCATAAAAATGTCATAGTGTGCCATAAAAGGTCATAAATAGAGACGATGGGATCACACCCTGTGATGCCAAATCGGTCTGTTGGCAGCCAGTGGACCCTTCCCCACTTCCTCCTCTTCCAGCGCCTCCGTTCCTCACCCATCTTCCAACATCCCATAACCACTAGGCAGCCGGTTCGATCCCCAGTCTTCCCATTGGTTGCATGTCGAAGTGTCCTTGAGCAAGACACTGAACCCCCAGTCGCTCCCCGGGCGCTTCACAGCAGCCCACTGCTCCTTAGGATGAGTTAATGCAGAGAACATATTTCATGTACGTATGTAAATATGTAATATGACTGAATATAAATAACTGGATGACTTCAACTACACACCTAAAGTTTGTGACTTCATCTTGCGAGAGGAGTGAGGATGTGTGAGGATTTTGTTAGGCTATTAGGCACAATGTGTCCACAGACAAACAAATACAGTATAACACCTTGGCGAAGAACTCAAACACACTTGAACCCATTTATTAATTGTCAATGTGTAAGATGTACATCATGTTATTTTCGGAGTATGCAGGATAAAATGTGTTCTGTTCACATCGTATCCTCACTTGTTTTGAGGTGAGTTTAGATCTAATGTAGCCTGGAAGGCTCAATATATTTTTGCCACAGGTTCGGCTGATTTTATGGTCTGGTTTTGTTGCAAAATGATGCTCTTCCAGCTGTTTGAGATCTAATTACTGCAGCCATAATGTGGAGTATCACAGAAACACTTACAAATGTATACGTGGTTTGAACTGAAATAATCTAAAGAATTGTAATTTTTGCAGCGACTGTTTGATCTACGTCATGTAGGAACTACAAGCACAGCCTTCACTGCAGCAGACTGTTATAGCAAGAACACAGCAGGATGTCAAGTATCTTAAATGGATCATAAAGTATAATCCTGTTGTGTCTTTTCAACGGAGCGTCCTGATAAATTTGATCAGTTTTGAATTCATGCGCTAGCTGTCATTGGTTAAAGGACGAGGTCGGCACAGTGTGCAGTAAACTATAAAAACGTTAAAATAACAGGAAGATACTCACTGTAGTTTCTGATACTCCCACATGTCTGGCAGAGGACCCAATCAAACTGAGCATTGTTTTCATGATGCAGCTTTTCATGGAAAGTGTTTTGTTTTGATAAAGGCTGAACATGAGTTTATCTCTCTGACCTTTACTCCACTACTAGTGCTGTGTTGCTCATTTATTTGTGTCTGACTCTAATATATTCACCAACCTCATGCATGCTCATTATTTACCAAGTGGTTTTTGCTGACCAGACGTTTGAATGGATAATTAATGGATAATTAGAAAATGCAGTAATTAAACAATGAATCTCAAAACTGCTGAATCGAGGTTTAGTGAGTATCTGTTTTTGCAATCAGTTGAGAGGCTGCTGTGTGTGTGTGTGTGTGTGTGTGTGTGTGTGTGTGTGTGTGTGTGTGTGTGTGTGTGTGTGTGTGTGTGTGTGTGTGTGTGTGTGTGTGTGTGTGTGTGTGTGTGTGTGTGTGTGTGTGTGTGTGTGTGTGTGTGTGTGTGTGTGTGTGTGTGTGTGTGTGTGTGTGTGTGTGTGTGTGTGTGTGTGTGTGTGTGTGTGTGGTTGTGTGTGTGTGTGGGTGTGGGGGTGTGGTTGTGTGGTTGTGTGGGGGTGTGTGGGTGTGGGTGTGGGTGTGGGGGTGTGGTTGTGTGGGGGTGTGTATAGTTTTCATGCATGAGTAAAGATGCTCAAATCAATGATATTTTTACTAATACAATACTGCCATATTTTTAGAATTATAGTTATTCAAGCCTGACTTTAAACTGATGCACTCTTCTAAATTCAATACACTTTCATAATATATTTGACAACTTGAGCTTCTCGCTGTTGGTTTCAATTGAACATGACTTTGCTCACCTGTGCCAACCTCCTGAGCTAGTTTATTTGTAATTATAAGTAAAATCTTTAAGTGAAGCATTACAGAGCTGTCTGCCATTGTCAGTTATGAACATTGTCACTACCACATTGCATTGTGGGATATCTATTCCAGCTTCATGTCAAGTGTTTGCATACGGTGATATTATGCAATTTGCATGCTATTGTTTTCATACTAAGGTTTCGGACATAAAAAGAAAACCCCTGCACTGTTTTTACATTACATTACATTTCATTTAGCTGACGCTTTTATCCAAAGCGACTTACATGCTATACAGTAGACCGTAGACACAGCAACGGTGAGCAATGAGGTTTAAGTGTCTTGCTCAAGGACACAACGACGCAGACTGCCGGAGCCGGGGATCGAACCACCGACCTTCTGATTGAAAGACCGACTTGCTAACCACTGAGCCACAGTCGCCCCCAAACAGCATGGCGTCCTAAACAGCATGTTCGCGTGGATTTTCATCCTTACTTCCATCATTTTGTCAGATCCATGACCAGGAAATATTGATAGGCCTCTTTTATAAATGTTATTTTGTGATTGATTCAGTTTGCTTTCCTGTGACCAGTTAAGGTTAACAAAGCTGGCCATTATTCCTGCAGTCTGTCATTATCACACGTTTTTGTTATAATTCTAATTCAACTCAGTTGTCTATTTCTGTTCATTTTATGCAAATAAAAAGAAAACAAAGCCAGTTAACTTTATATTTGCTGCCACATTTATAACTTTGCCATCAAATCATTTTAGATTGTGAAATCTAATGCAAATCTAAAATGATCTGGGTCAGCACAAATCCTTTTCCACAGACGGATTATTGAACTATTCCTTCAAACTAAACACACTTCCTTACTTGCTGTTCAGCCAATAGATGTTATTAATTTATGTAATTGAAAATATCTTCTTTTTGTTGTCATTCTTAAATTGAGCTCTCTCTGTGCTGGAAAACCATTCTTTACATACAATCACCTCTTTGCAGATGAAAACATAAATGTTTGTAGAATGAATATTTAACCAGTATGTTCACTGTGTTTCCGTGTGCATGCCGGTCTGCACTGCCTCTGTGTGAAAGCATACATTAGAGGTGCTGGATCCACCCTTTATGACTGCACTTTCACTCTTCACTTGGAACTGCTGGCGGCCTTACTTCAGTTTTTAATGGTCTCCAATTAGAGGTGAAGAAACTTTTCAGAGTTTACAACATGGAGTCAGTTGGCTCGAGGTACTTCATTATTTCAAAAGAGTAAAAGCAGTAACCACAGCTGGACTTCTTTTATATAAAACGTATACAAAAAATGAACTCTTCGTGGTAAGATGTTGATGTTAAAGGCCTCATTAACAGTTCCCAAAATGTGCACACACAGTGACATCATTTTTTACAGAGAAGCAGTACAAAGCATCCTGACAACAATACAAACGGGCATGGGATGCACAGGACAAGAGGTCTCTGGGGATCAGTGGTTAGCAAGTCTGTCTTTCAGTCAGAGGATTGGTGGTTCGATCCCCGGCTCCGTGTCCTTGAGCAAGACACTTAACCCGAATTGCTCACAGGTGCTGTGTCTATGATGTATAGAATGTTAGTCGCTTTGGATAAAAGCGTCAGCTAAATTAAATGTAATTAAAACCACCCAGAACATCATTGGTGTCCATCTACTGAACCTCAGTGATATTGGTGAAGAGAGGCGTCTGCAAAGAGCCCAAAGGACATCATGAGACCCTGCTGCCGTCTGACAAGATATACAGAATTATCAGCTGTTGTACAGCTGTCTTTCCTAAAATCCTGTCGTGTTTCTCTTATGGTGAAAAATTGTACTATAAACTGTATTCTGTTGCAAAATCCTGTTGTACAATTACAATAAATATTATTGTATGTAATTAACACTCAAATACAAAAAGAGACAAAAAACACCAGATCAGACGATTTGAATATTTTATTAATATGTAGAAAATGTATTAAAAAAGGAACTATATCGTACATGTTTAAGTCAAACTAGAGCTAAATTTGACAGTAATATCCAAGGTTATCCAACAATATATCCTTAGTTTTAGCATAATGAGCTTCTCAAACAGTCAAGATTTTGTCAACATTTATATTTCATGGCAAGATTTCAAATCAATGCAGTTTTAGTGTCTTACTTATATAACAGATATCACCATACAAGCTGGTGATATCTGTTAATTCACATGTAAAAGTAAAACTATGAAATAAAGCATTTTCAGTTTGATATAATAAAGGACCTTGTGTCATTGATTACTGTATTTTCTCCCAATGATGCATCAGTCAGAGAAATTGGAAAATAAATATAAGTTGAAATATAAATAAGATGCACAGGTTTCCTGTTCGAAGCTCAGTAGAAACTAATAGTAATACAGTGTGAGTGTATTCCAGTGATGGGCTGAGTTTTAATTTAAAAAGATGGAGATTCTCTTTTCAAACCATCCCTTTCACAAATATTTAAAATTAAGAATTAGTTTGCTTGCAATGAGGAAAACAAATTACTTGATTTATGTTAGTGGGACTGCCATCGTCATACCAAGAAGAATTCAGACTCTTTTGACGATGTAATTCCAGGCATCTTGTTGACAAGATGGGCATTATTTTTGTCCTGAAATAATTTATTTTTAAAAATGGAAAAATAATTAAAAAGACGATAGTAAGGCAAACCGACCTAAATAATTTCCCTTTGTTTTTTTCTCATTAAGTGACAGAAAAAGACGTAAGTTGACGAATGATTAAATAAAAAAGTAAAATAAATTATAAGAGCATCTCATAGTTTGCCATCAGAGAAATCCTTTACAATACAAATAGCATTCTGTTCCTTTTCTGCAAAGCTTCGTGACCTTTGTCCATCGTACAAAAATGCACGGCGGCAAACTTCATCTAAATAGTTAATGAAATAAGTACTTGGAGAATTCCCTACTCTACTATAAATCACTGTGGGAGATGGATTGCATGAGAGGCTCTGAAACAGTCACTTTGACGGTGAACCATAAATCAGACCTGGGAAAAGTCACCTGTTGAAACCGTTTTCTTATAGATTATATGTTCGGTTATGTTGGTTTTAGTTTGCCCTTGTGGGACATTTTACTGTTTGCACAACAGCTTAGAGGCCGGATGAATCTATATTATCTACATCTTCTACCGTACAAACAATTTCAAGAGAACCTTTTACCAAGATCAGCGAAGAAATATGTCACTACCAAACATATTCATATGTTATTTACTTTCAGGCTCTTGATTGCAATTTAGTCAACATGCAGTGGGCTCCATCTCCTTTAACATAACAATGGTTAAAAGTACAACAGTTAAAAGGGAAATGTTTCAGAAGGCAATCTGAATTAGTTTGCATCTAAAGGGGGAACACATTGGAAGTCGCATTATCTTCAACTCTATATCTACGTGAGTATATTAGTAGTTTATAGAGAGGAAAGTCACCAGAAAACAAATGAAAAATGTACATAGGACGCAAAACAGATTTTCTGGTTCGCTTCAATAACATAACTGAAAAGAAGAAACAGGCTGACGAAGGCTACTTTAGGATGAGATTTCCAGCTGGTAATATTTGGAATATTTAACATTGAGACCAAATGTTGCTTGCAGCGATGGTGACATTGATTATTGATAGTATGAGACTTTACCAGTTATATGTGGTGTGCCAGAGGGAGAAGGGACTAAAACAAGCCAGAGAACTGCATTCAACTCAATGCACTGAACGCTTTGTGTGACAATGTGAACACTGAATGAAACTAAATGCTCGGTGGGCATGCTGCAGATTACACCCACCCGACTAAAAGAATACAGTCTCTGCCAGATTTGCTGATTTTGTTGTTTCACTGGGGAGCTTAAAGAGCGACGCGAGTGAAAGGACACAGAAGAAAAACTTGGCTCCAGTCCACGCACTGTTCTGCTTTCTTTGTTAACTTAATTTCAGCTAGCAGTGCTGGAGAGGCCGGGCTAAAATATATGCACTATGCCCACCCTGACTTTCTTTTGCATAGAAGGCAGTGTTCACATTGCATAAAACAAAGCCAAGGGACATGAATACCATAAAAGTCCCTGAAAAGTGAGAATCTATTAATACAGTGACTTTGGTGACACAACAAACTGGCATCCTTCCAAACAGCAGGCAGAGTCTTTATTATGCAGATCTTTGGTTAAAGTCGGGGTATGCAATATTTTTTGGCATCATTGGGAAAGAATTCTAAAATAACCTTTCAACATATTTTAGTTTTAGTCGCCTGAGAGAAAACTAAACTTCTGCACCTCCTCCCAACTCTGTTGTCAGGCTTTAGAAAATGGGACACTTTGGCCAATCACAGATCTCAGGTTTCAGAGAGGGTGTGTCCTATTGGCTGTTCAGCAGATGCAGATGTGCGTGCACATCGCTTTTGGTGAAAGCCTGATTGAAAGGTGGAATAACCTGCAGCAAAAGATGCTCTACAAACATTGGCAACAACCTACACTACAAAGCAACGCCCAAAAAAGGAAGACAGACTTTTCAAAAAGAGAGACAATATCGGAGAAGCGTTTCAGAAATAGAGAGAAAACATTGGTAATAGTTGCTTTAGCTTAGTTAGCAGAACTAATAGCAACATTGTCTCTCCCATCTCTGAACCGTGTCGCTGATATTTCTTTTTTTTCATCTTTTTCAGAAAACTCCCTACCTCAGGGTATTAAAATATGCTTAAGGGTAATCATATCAATTTATCCCAGTAATGACACAATTAAACTCTCCCTCAGCTTCAAATAATCTACAGTATCCGCACCATCTCTGCAAGCAATCACAGCATCTACAACAGGGGTGACACAGATATTATTAAAGTTGAGGAAATAATATCTAAATGCTTATGAACGACTAAATAAATAATTGAATTGAGTGAACAAGAATATCTTTGCTGTGTTCCCACTTGTAGTGCAAATTCTCTGTGTGGCAACCAATAATTATAAAGTTTAATAATGGGTATTCATTCTGCATTAAAAATGAACACAAATGATTCTGTATTCAACAGTAACACAGACCGAGAGAAATACAATAAATAAAATAGATGGTAATACAACTGTTGCTGGTGCACTGCTTGGTGAATGATAATTCAGGACGTTCAGTTTAGTTTTTTGATATTATTTTTTTCTCTAATGTCCAGTATTTGTCATGTTTTACCATTACATTAACTCAATATAGGCTCAAACATCAATGCATCAAATCATATTAAATAGATGATTTTTCTGTCACAATATCAGCTATAAAAATATATATATATCTTACAGTTAAGGGTTTTAAGGGCATTTACAGCATATTTTTTTGTTAAAAGTGGGTTTGTTTTCAAAATGGTTAAAATAATGTTAGCTCTCGCAGTCTTGGGGCATTTCTAAACAACATTTCCTTGCATTCTAGTGAAAGGCAAATCACAGACTTAAAGAAAAGAAAAAGCTTCTTGGTTTGCCTTTCCTTTTTCTTTTTTTTTTTTTTTACAGCAAATAGAACCATTGTCATTCAAAGTATTTCATAAATTACATACAGTGTCCTCTATCATCTGGGTAGAAGTACAGCAGGAAAAGACAGCTAAAGCTCGGCTGGAGCCGCGATAAACAGAGTTCGGACATTGTTTCGCCCTCTCTCATATTTCATGATCACATCAATGGTTTTACCAGTTTCTGTGTGATGGTAGTATATTAATAATAATGATATTTGCGTTTTTTTGTTTACAAATGAATATTAATAAAATATTAGTAGTTTTTTGTCATAACCCCACTTTGTCTTTGCAGCCACACTAGAAGGCATTGAAGAGCACATCAGTGGCGCACACAGAAACATCAGTAAACATGGTCCGAACTCCATTTATCCAGGACGCTGGGCTGCGTGGGGGCGGTTTGTTTATACTGGGGCAGACCGCCTCCTCTTGCTGCTGATGCTACGGAAGTTGAACGGCCTCATCTTCATCTCCACAAACGGAATAGAGAATTCGTGGCCTTTCCAGTGGTACCAGTTGATACCCTGTAAGAGTAAAAAGAGTGATTTCAGAAGCTGCTTGAACCAACGGGTCTACAAAAGGCAAGGTAAGGGCAGAAAAGACTGACCAGTTATAAGAAATAGAGAGTCTGAAGGCAGGAATGTTATGTATTCAGTGAAGCATATTTTAATTTCAACCGAGGGACGCCGTTAAAAGCAGGAGGGCAACAATCCTGACTTAAGAGCTAGCACAATCATGAATTTAGTGTAATTATAGTCTCACTCCATCCCTGCTAATCCCCGTCACTGCCAAAATCTTCCCATTTGCAGCTTTACACTGAGAGGCAATTCCTCTCCGCGTGTCATTACGCCTGTCCATCTCTGCTCCCACCTGGTCTCATTTCATGTGATCAAACAACAAAGAAGACGGTGCAGAGCGCAGACAGCGAAGCAGTGAAGCTCCAAAGCCTGTGCAGTTCAGCCTAATCACAGCTCCACACAACACCTCGCTTTCTTTGTCCGGCCTTTACGGCACGGGAGAGGCCGGGAGAGAGCGACATCACACACTCGTCCAAAGGACCGGCCAAGCCATCATCACTCACACGTAGTGAGCAAAACTAACACCTGTCAGCGTGAGAATGGGATACCAGTATTATTTTTAATCAAAAGCATGTTGTTTTGTGTTTTGGATCTGGCCTTTTCTTTCCATGCATTCATGGAATTGGTAAATTAACTCATTCCCAACAGATAATACAGGCAATTTTTATCAGTCAAGACTAAGATGCATCCAAATGATGCATCCAAATTTGATTAAAATTGATAAAGTGGTGTTGTATTACCAGCTTTTTTTGACCTTTCAAGTATGGAGATGGATGTCTGTAGCAAGTTTCATGCAATTTAATGTACAATTTATTAGCCTTTTAAATGAAAAATGTTTAACCTTAAATCACACATAATTGAGCCAGTTTATGTGGATTTTTGTAACACCCAGTTAAAGGGTACACCCACATAGTAGTTAGACAGTTGTGGTGTTATGTGCTGAGGTTTTGACGCAGCATCTGAGCTTCCTGCTGCCTCCCCAAAACCATGGAGGTGAATGGAACATCTGTATACTCAAAGGATTGAAAAAATTGCATTAAAAAAATCAATGTGTCTTTCCAGAAACAGCGTTTGAATAGTTGCTTTGAATACTCCTTCAGTATTGGTGGCAGCTATTTTCATTGGAACTTCTTTCTATTGATGAAGTAGTTCCTCTGAAAAGGTCAGCGTTAGGTGATACAGGGACACTGTTTTTGGAAATACATTGCTGTTGTTCAACCAACAATTGAACCAAAGTGTCAGCCTGGCCCGGAGGCTGCTGGCTATGTATGTGTAATTTGGATAAACAAATGGCCATGGCCAGCGGCGTTATATTTTAGGATAGGATTGGATTTTCAAATTCTTGTGAATGTAATATCTCCAGAAATTGAAGAGGGAATTTCTTCAAATTCAGCACAAACGTCATCTTGGACTCAAGGATGAACTGATTGGACTTTGGTGGTCAAAGGTCAAGGTCACTGTGACCTCACATCTACATTCTCATGAACTCAATATCTAATTTCATTCCATCTGGCACAAACGTCCACTTTGACTCAAGGGTGAACTTATTAGAATTTGGTGTTCCAAGGTCAAAGGTCGAGGTTACTTTGCCCTCACAACACACATTTTTGGCCCATAATTCAAGGGTTCATATGGTAATTATGACAATGTCCGACTAATGTCTAAAAGGATGAGATATTTGACGGACATGGATCAAAAGCGGCGTGACTGGAGGATCCGTACAATAACTGCCTCTTACATTTGTCCCGTTCATACTGTGATCAGCTGGTGTATTTATTAGAAGACTGACCTGACTGTGTCTGGACTCTCCGTATTTGCCGTTGAGGTTTGCCCGGTGGCAGTTCTTGTACCACCACGCTCCTTTGTAAGACGAGGCACAGTTAGTGACAGCGATGTCGTTGTCTCTGTCTTTTGTAGAGAAGGGCCGGGCCTGGTGGTAGCTCAGAGAGTCACCTGACATCACAGGGGAGACAGATGCAGAAGCTTAAACATCAGCATACGGCGGGCAACATTTACATACGGCCGCGGTGAATAACGGCGTGATGAGGGGACATAAGCGGCCAGGCAGGCAGGAGGGGAATGGGAAAGACATGAGAGGGGAAGTAAATAAGTCCTGCTACAGGCTCTCTGAATTTATTTAGGCAGAGGAAATTATAATTACAAACACGAGGGGATGACAGGTAATCCTGGCATATGGTCATGTTGACAAACGTGGAAATGTGGAGGAGCGCTGAGGCGGGATTCAGACATCAGGGAGAAGAAAAGATGGAGGGGATGGGAGGGCACACACTTTGCTTTATTAAATCACATAGTCTAGTATTTATTGCAGTATTTCACAGAGAAAGAGATTTACATCGCAAAAAGCTTTTGCTGTTCATGTCCTTGTTGGCTATTTCTGTATAGTAAGTGGGTCGATCACAAGGATATCATCCACGAAACCAAGGCAAATACAAAACAATGAAGTATTAATTAATGTATTCAACCACGTACCAGCGGTGCCATTGTACTCTCCTATCCTGAGCTTGTAGAGATTTCTTGCATCTCCAAGGGAGAATTTGTCATAATTGGCGTAGACTGACTCTTGACCGTCCTTCATATCGATTCTCAGCTCATAGCGGCCCTGACCAGAAATCTTCTGGATGTTGTCTAGACCTGTGGAGATACGACACACGATATATTGCATTGCATTGCATTTCATAACCGAATATATGAGTATCATAAGCATGCTATAGAAGACATGTGATTGAAGAAAACTCCACTTCAACTTTACCAATCACTCATTTTCCTCAAAGTTCTCTACAATCATCACAGCATATGACTTTTCTATGCACTGATCCTTGATTCAGATGAGGAAAAGCTCCACATTAATATACACTTAATGTGGAGAAAAGGAAGAAACCTCAGGAAGAGCAACGGCTGAGGGATCCCTCCTTTAGACCAGACAGACATGCAATAGATTTAGATTTTACGTGTAAATAAGAACATTTAAATTACATTATTGCTCGATAGAGTGAGAATATAAAGTAAATAAAATGCAAAAATATATATAAGAATATTGATCGGAGAAGACTTAAAACCTTTCCACAAATAATTTATGTTGGTGACTTGCAGACGTTCTAGCACCTGCACATACACACTGATAGACACTTTGTCCCCACCTGCAGCTTCCTAGGGTAAAAGGTTTGAATCCTGATAAGCGCCATGTCGGACGCCTTTGTCACCTATTTGTATGGATGTGTATGACTGAAATTGCGGAGAGCAGTGGACACGGTCACTGCCAGGCCTTCTGCAAATGCCACATGTGGCAACTTTCTGAGATATGCGGCTTTGCGCTCTATCTCCAAGGTGGCAGATGTGAGGCTCGTTTGAACACCGGCAGGAGATAAGACCCCACGCCGACCTGAGAGATTGGAACTGCCTTCACACTCAGATTACAACCAGCACCCATTTGGAAGAGAGTCTCTTTCCCTGCTTAACCTCCAACAGGAGCGTCACATGTACAAAACAGAAGAAAGAAAATCAGAATCCTCTAGCCTCCACTGATAAGGAGTGGAAAGTAAAAACCCGAGAGAGGAGGGAAACTACAAGCCTGCTGTGATACGTCAATGGAAAACAGATCAAATCTAGGGAACAACCCAAAGACACTTACGGTGACAGGGGAAAAGCAATCGTTGTAATAAAGTTGTATTTAACACTCAGTCATCTCTAATTACCATTGTATAATACCACTGTATTATCAGCAATTAATCTTGCACCCATAATCTTTTTTTTTCCTCCAACAGTTTTATGGGATCAGACTGCTCTATTCCAAACTGCAGCGATTAAAAATTCATTTTGACACACGATTGCGCTCTTGTACTATTAAGCTACCAATATTACCATCTCGTCACATTTTATTACCAGCCTTTCTCTCTCACTTACACGGAAGCAAAGGGGGGGAAAGAAAAAGTATGGGATAATGATCACATATTCACTCACTGACACCCTGGTGTCTCTCTGTTATTACATCATCAAACTGACATTGTGTTGAGCCTGAAAACTGGCTGAGGTCAGTGAGTAGGGAGAATAGATTGCCCTTGAGCAGCAATAAAACCGACCGTTTTCAAACTATAACGCATAATAATGAAAGCTTAATTTCCATATTCTTTACTGCTGACCAGTCAAGTGCCTCTTCTTTTCAGTTTGAGTGGATTTAATGTCGATGTTTATGGTTCCATACTCTCCAATATATTGCCGTTATGTGTGTGGAGGCAGTGATTAGCTAAATGTTCACTCTAATGCTTCTCCATGGGCTATGACCTGATCTGTAGAAAGAAGAGTGAAGGACAAATGGTCTCAAACTGCAGTGGCCATCTGTATGATTACACCGTTTACTTTATTTAAGAAAGATAAACTTCTCACACTGTAACTGCTTAAATTGGCGACTGTGGCTCAGTGGTTAGCAGGTTTGTTCTTCAATCAGCGGGTTGGTGGTTCGATCCCCGGCGCCGCTAGTCAAAGTCGATGTGTCCTTGAGCAAGACACTTAACCCTAACTGCTCACCGTTGCTGTGTCTATGGTCTACTGTATAGCATGTAAGTTGCTTTGGATAAAAGCGTTAGCTAAAGGAAATGTAAACTGCAGAGCAATGGTCACATGACAAAAAACCCAAACTGTACAAAGCTACATAGATGTGAAAAAGGCTAATGTACAGCCATCTGAAGAGCAGAGACATTCAACTTATCCTAAATGTTTCGGGGTTAGCCAGTAACATGCTATAATGTATATGGATAATGCATTATTGTATTACTGTGCATGTCAGTATTCTGAGAGTTAGTTATTGTACTTTAACGGCTTATCAAGCCCATGAGAGCAGCCCAGGGTTGGTAATCTTAGTAGATCTATAGTAGATGTATATCTTGATATTTCCTGGAAAATAACAAAACTGTTTGATTCAACACTTTCACATGTAGGATCAATGGGATTATTCCAGTAAAATAAACTGAATTTGGGGGGAACACAGCTCGTAGATGACCACTAGATGGCTTTTATTTTGAAATTCCACATGAAAATGTGCTGATATTGTGTGAGTGACACTCTGAGGTGGCCTGCTGTCATGTTGAAGGGAAACTGGTCTGCATAAACAGGATGTTTCTCAATGACATTCTGAGGTAGTGCTAATTTTAATCTCCGGAAATGTACTATTTATTATGAGGTATGAAATTCTATTCATACAATTGATAGTCAAGTTTTCTCTGAAACAAATTTATTTGTTATTTATAAATAGTTATTAGTTATTTTTCTTAATTGTCATCCCTTTTATCTATCATTTAATATTCATTAATTTACTTTTATCAAATATATTTCAAATATAAATACCGACTGCCTAAAACTGGCAATCACATTCACTGGAAGGTTGATTTTTAAGTTGTCAGTTCTTACACAATCTTACCGTAGTGCCTAGTATATATATATGTATATATATATATATATATATTGTATACAATGCTTTTTGGCATATTTTGCAGAGGATAGTAGTCCGTTCTCCTGAAACCAAACCACTTTCAGATAATACACATGCTTATGATTTTAGTTTTTTTTTAGTATCCAAGTAATCCAGTGATGGCTGCCTGTATGTCCATGGGCATGAATTAAACAAGAACTGCTAATAGTTTATTTAGCACACGTTTAACAGACTACCAAATGCAAAAGCACAGGTATAAATAATAAAATGAACGATGGCTGAATTCCATTTAGCTGCTTCAGTTTCATGTTACTGGTATTGCACATGCTGGGACACTTGAAGGGGATGAAGCTATTGTAAGTGTTATTTGTAACTTCCTGCTATGTAAAATAACATGTACAACCACTGACTCAAGGGACTAACAGGTCAGGTTTCTACAGCGGGCTCGCCATGTTGTGCCGTACTTTGAGGCCCTGCTGGCATGTTATCTGTAATCTAGCATCATGGGGAGATTCTTTCACTGGAGCAAAGAGCAGCTTGTGATGCTCCACACCCCGAGGTTACATTAAGCTGCTTCTATGCACTGAGAGCACAGAGTATTGTACAGGATAGAAGAAAGATGGGGGGATGAGTGCAACCTAGAAGGCACTAAAAAAAGTAAAACAAGACCCTAGAGATAGAAGAAGGTGCCCCCGACTAGAATACGTCAAGAAACAGTGAGAGGGCAGATTATTGCTGATTCAGCTGAAGTGGAAATGGGTCAGATGAAATGTTGTACTCGCTGAACCAGATATGCTTCGATGTCTTCAGATTTTATTATGCGGACAAAGGCAATATAAATCTGCAAGATATGAGACAAATCTGTGCCAGGATGCTGCTCCGTGATGCCTCCAGCTAAAACACTGCTGCCAGTTTATAGCTCACTATATCTATACTTCATACGGTGTAGTGTGCACAGAGGAGGGATTTCTATCCTGTATGATGTGAGTAGTGTTATCGTACAAAGATGTTTGTCCTATATTTTGTATCACACCTCTTGTGCTTCGGTGAGCAATCCAACTTTTCTCCTGTTGTGGTAAAGTGTTCAGAGCTATCGTTGAACACCCTCCCCGTGGTGGAGTACGGAAGTAACAGAGCCAGCTGGCACTCTCAACTCAACAAAACTGCAAACCACTGCTTTAAAAACACCGCCGAGGCCACACATCTGACAGACTCAACTAGAGTTGCAGGCTTTGGTAGCTGATTCCGTCTCCACTTTACGAGGTGTCGGATCTAAAATCTCTTTATGCACCTATTACTGTGTGCTTAGTCACTAATGGACTAGAGTGTGTCACAGCTATCGTGTGTTATGATCCAATATGTGTCAGTTGCAAAGTAACAGCCTCCGCTCTGTGATAATGCAATGCCATACAATTTCCACCCAGTGTTGTTATTTAATTTCTCTAATCAAAAGGTTAAAAAAACGGTCTTCTCAAGGTCCTGATTCACTTAATGAAATATTCATGTCATATTTTCCTTTAATCATCTGTACCAAAACAATAACACCAAAACTGGCCCATGAAGAAACATGACTCATTTGCAAATTTTTTAATGAATATAATATTTTTTTTCATAATGAGATTTTTGTGGAGGGGAAAAAAAAGATATTCAGCAGTCCATCAAAACAGTGAGGATGTTCTGTTGTTTTGTCTTTGAATCAGAGCGACACTAAAAACAATTACCAAGTAATTTCAGGGAGGAATGAACTTTCAGAGAATTCACTAATGAATCCGATAGACTTTGTGAAGTCAAGTGCTGAAAGATGAAATGAACAAAAAAAAAAGAAAAACCCAGCAGCACGCTTCTCCATCTTCATAAAGAGTGAAAAATCGTACATGAAAGGCTATATATACTGCACAAGATATTGGAAACATCTTCCCCCTCCATAAAAAAAGATGTATCAATTGAAACCAAGTGAAAGCTATGGCTCTTTATTGATTGTGTGTATTAAATCAACTTCGGTCATGGAGACGGTGCGTAGATAAAGAGGCTGAAACAGCCTTCACAAAACTGAACAAATTGGGTACCAGGTTGCAGCTTAATATCAATCTGCAGCCCATAAAATGCAGCTGAAATACGATGGGCAGGGGGACAAGAAGTTGAAATAAGACAGAAGCCAACCTGACCTTCCTTGTGAATTGTCTAATTCACAAGGAAGGTCAGGTTATATCGTTATATCGGACATCAGTAACTGGACATGGTGACAGACTTGGGTATATCCGGCTATATGAAACTACTACGGTACATTGTATTCTCTATCTTAATTAACTCAGATTACGTCTTACCGAGCCAGAATTCATCCTCCAGGTTTCCAAAGCCGACCCGATAGTCACTCCACTTCCTGGAAAAGTCTGTGAGGCCGTTCTGACGACGCTGAAATACCTGGACACCAAAATGTGACCATGTGACAAGATCAGAAAAATCACAACTCGGTTGTTGACTAGAATTGCTGAGAAATCAAAAGGCCATTCAGTACTGCATGTGCCCCCTACTCTTCATCCTTTTTTCTTAAACTAACTGACACAGTTTCATACATTTTCACAAATGGAAGAAAGCAATGTCTTCACAGTGACTTACAATCCAGCCTCCTTCATCGGTGGTCATGTCACAGTACACCTGCACACCCTGGCTCGGGTCTCTGTTGATGTAAATGGTGTAGACGCCGCTCAGCGTCTCTCCATTCAGCAGGTGTTGGGCACAATTCTGAGGCGTCGCAAACAGACGACTCCCTGGAGAGAAGAAGAGGTTTGAGGACGATTTATGATTCACCGGTCTTTGTCCATAGTTTGACTTTAATAATCCAGTTTCTAGGGATTTCTGTACACTGCATGGAACGAATTTCAAATGATATGGCGTTAGGCAACATTTGTTCAATCTGCAGTAATCGATATTTAAAATGAGATCCATGTGGTGATACACCTTGCACCTTTAAATCATAAAAGATAAAAACTAACTAAAATCTTAAATCAAATTCCTCTCAACAAGTCATCAGCGCTGTGAGCACAGCAGGGGGAAGAGCAGAGGGCCGGACCGGCAACACAGCGGATGAGGAAAATCCAGGTTAACATCAAAAAGCATTAAAGAATTGCAGAACATAGCGGCCATAGCTTTCAATAATATCTTCTAATACCTCTAATACTATAGAATTCAGAGGGAACGAGTGATGTTTAAGAACCCTTGATCAGCAGGCTCATTTCCTGCACCAACATTTATGAGGTGCTTTGCATTGACCATTTCAAGTTGAATGTGGGAGTGAGGCGAATCCATGTGAGCACATTTCCCAGTTGATTTTTTTTTATTCATAAAATCCTTTGCAATGTTTTATGAATGAGACTCCAGGTGATTGGCAGCTTCACGACGCGTCCTCACCCTTATTTGAGTGACATATCCGGCATCAAATTACACACCGAAGATTAGAGCAGCCTGTTCAGCTCTAGGATTGTCGACAGCCACCCAGCAAGGTACAGCCTAATGAGAAGTCTCCCTCACTATGCTACAGGGAAGGGAGGTGAGCATTGTGTCCGACTTTGGGGACCCATTATTGTGCACCTTTGTTATGGTTACAGCGATGTGAAACTCTGAGCAAAAGGGTGGGCAAAAGAAATCCAGGCTAAGAAAACTCACCCCTTAAGAATCTCTTTCCAAACTTCCAATACTGTGTGTGTGTGTGTGTGTGTGTGTGTGTGTGTGTGTGTGTGTGTGTGTGTGTACTGTACCTGTAGTGAAGGTAGTGGAGACGACAGCGCTGGTGTCAAGTCCTCTTGCAGCCTGGAGCTTTACAGTGTACTCTGTGGTCTCTGCCAGTCCCTCCAGTCGAATCCATGTGTCCTCTGCATCCAGGATCAGCTCCTAGTATACACACACACACACACACACACACACACACACACACACACACACACACACACAAATAGATTCACACATACATTACTAGATATTAGATTAGGAAATTGCCCCCCATACAAATCATTGTATTTGGATGTGGATGTGTATTCAGCATAAACCTCAGGGTAAAAAAACAAATTATATTAGAATCCCCACCGTCACTGATAAAACATTGAGTTGAGCTTGTGAGTTTTCAAAAAGATCTATGGCAACAAAGAAACCTTCAAGCTATTTTTGTTCAGGAAATGCAGGACAGCTTGCTTTGTGCTCCGGTAGCGCGGCGTTATATCAAACTGGCAACAACTGAGGTTTATATAGAAGGACTGAAACAAGTACATTAGAATAGTTTAAAAGCTGTGTTGGTGAAGTAGTAGCGTATAACATACACAGGCCCAGGACCCTCACTGACATGGATGTTAAATTGTCAGTTCACATTAAAACCATTTAAATGATTATTTTATTCTTTTTAGTCTTTGGAACACACAATGGAGAACGTCTGCTTGTCTCCTGCTGACGTGGCTTTATATTGTAAAAACAGTGGTGTTTTGTACGGCTGTGTGTGTTTTGGCATGACGCAGCAATTAAAATGAACTAAGCAGTAAGAGTTACTCTTCCACTGTCTGCCGAGCAAGTCTGGCTGCTTGCCTTTTCACATTTGAAAAAGGAACTGAGCAAATACAGAAGGGGAGGACAAGTGGGGCCAACTAGACAGGGTTACAAGATAAAAGACTCTTATCCGACAGCCAAGCTGAGAAGCTGCTCAGCAAACAGGAAACAAACATTTCTATTTGTGTTTAAGAAGTCACAACGGTACAGTGCGGTTACTTCCCTTTGTTTTTTCAAATGGCCTCTCATCGAGCCCGTCTTGGGGAGCCCAGACGCGTGACCGAGTATTTTCTCCGTTTTTTAGATGAGACATAAAGCCACTGGCAGAATGCTCGGTTGATGAACAGAAGCTTGTCTGTTCATGTGTTTGTGTGCATGTGTGTTACACTTTGCCTTGGATACACATTAAATATGAACAAGTAAAAATTAAATATTCAGCCAGTTTGGGAAAAAAAAAAACACACATTTCTAGGCAATGTGTCTCTGTGAATTATGCAGGGCAGCAGCTGGTAAATGGTGTCTCTCTGTCTCAGAGGATCTGACATATTCCCACCAGGTTTTCAGGGTCAAGATTTCAGGATAAGATTTATATTGCAAGTGCAAAAGGCCCTGTTTTATAATACATACGCTTGCTATTGGTTGTGTATGTGAGGGTGAGTGGTTGGGTGTTTGCTAGATGTGTACTCATCCTTGTGAGTATTTGAATGATCGTTATTACTCCAGGCACGAACATAACTGGTAAGTAAATGTTAATCAGATGTGAAATTAATCTCACAGATACTGTGTGTAAATTACAAAAGTCCATTATCTCCGTAAGAGGGGAAGCTGGCTGAACAGCTGTAAGGCTCACCAACAGTTGGTTAGATTAGAGCCGAGGTAACCGCTGCAGACCTCAAGTGAAGACGACCGCAGGAAATAGCAATAATCTTTGCTCTGAGCATTAATGAGGGATATGACTCATTACTTGTTGCACAACATGCATTTAAAATGCGCACTTGTTGGGGCAGCTCACAGCGATGCACAGAGATGTGAATTAAATGTATAGGAACATAATCAAAGGCAAAATAATTGATTTTCAAATTGCAATGGGAATTGAAAGATCTTCCAGATTTCAATTGGCAACGAAAAAAATTAATTAAAAGCAGTTTTCCCATAAAAAACAAAAAAATTTTTATAAAATTAATTTTAAAACTAATTGTAAATATTTCTTATTATAAAAAGATGACAAAACATCTTTGAAAATGTGTGAAAAATGTTCCTTTTCCTATCCGGCCCTGAAGGACGAGATGCAACGTAAGGACACCGTTGCCCCCGGCTGCAGTGAGGAGAATGGACAGCGCCGACACCCAAACAGACTAATATTACATCTGCAGTGAACTCTTGAGGCGGTTCCACGTGCTGCAGCTGAGGAACTCATTGGCTTTCATGCAGTGCACGTTTCTCTGGTGGATGTTTGTGTGGCCAGACCCGTGCCTGTTGGTTAGTGAGTGTTCAGCTACATGCATTTGTGAGTCGGATAAGAAAGACGCGTTAGCAGGAAAGCTAATGTGTGTTGACCTTTTTTGGGGGGGATTGCTAAAAAAAAAGGGAGCACCTAATGAAACCAAACAGTATCAAATACAAATGTCTGCCTGTTGGGCACTGATTTGTATTCTGTATGTACATGTATTATGCAGATATGTACGCTGTAGGAGAACAATTATTGTGAAAATAATATTTCTGTTTGACTTAACATGCAAATGCATGCGGAGTCCTGGAAATGTCCAATAACATGTTGATTCAATATGACTGCTATGTAAAAGCCATAATGTTTCTAGAAAATTAGAAATGTTCTTTAGAAAACAAACCATTGTTTGGAGAAAAGGAAGAAAAGGCCGAGCCTGCGATCAACATCAATTCAATGAATATTTAAGAACAATGTCAATAGGAGTCTGTTTGCACTGGAAGAAAAGGGACGATCTGACATGTTACCGTTGCATTCTTTGTGCATGAGTGACACCTGATGGTCAACCACACAGCAGTGTGTGTGTGTGTGTGTGTGTGTGCCCTGAGCATTAAATAGTACAGTCTGTGTTCATCTAGTTACAGTAAGAGTAAGTAGAGTACAGCGGATTGGCCTATAGCCGAGCATCATGGGAAATGGTTATAGTCAATTTGTTACAAGCATGACGCCTGTGCCTTATTACCATTACTCAGCCACATCAAAAGTTTAATCAAAATAAACAATGTCTCTACTGAGACACATTAAAGTAATATCTCTATTAGACAGGCAATTTCACTGCACAGTTCCCTTGTGTGTGTGTGTGTGTGTGTTGTTAGTCTGTGGGTTTGTGCGTCCTTAAGTGCTTGCACATTTGAAAGATAAAAGTGTTTGCCATAAAGTTGTGATTTCGCATTCATTTTCTTTCTTTTTCCAGTTCAAATCTATTATAATAAGTCGATAACATTGGGAACATTTTATTTTTCTTCAGAAATCCAAGAAGAGCTTTTAGTCCGTGCTCCAACATCTGCAGGATTCAGTTTCTCTCTTCAGGTGTGTGGATTAAGAAAAGCACAGCTTATCTCCCCGACACATGTTTGTTAGCGTGCCTTTTCAACAGGACTTGAGTCGACGCAGAGAAAGTAGATAAGGAAACACATTTTGGCTGCAGACATGTTTTTATGAGGGAATTACCGTGTATAGGATATCAACTGCATGAGTGTGTAAGTGTGTACAAGACAGAGTTGAGACACAAGAAATCCGCGATGCGCGACGTACTTTGCGGCTGCCGTCGGTCGACTTGTAGGTGAGCATGTAGTTGTCAATTTCCGCGATTGGCGGTTGCCAGGAGATGAGCGCACTGCGGTGATTCACTTCACTGGCTGTCAGGTTCAGGGGCGCGTCCATGGCTGCCAGAAAGAGAGAAAAAATAGAAACTTCTTGTAAAACAAGGACATGTTCCTGACACACTGTACTTCTCAAATAATGACTGAGGTGTTGAGTCATCTGCCCGGATTTGCGAATCAGGATCATTATTTATATTCATCGTGTTTTAGCTTTTTATAGGTATTCCATAAGGAAGGTAAAATCTCCGCGTCAGTAATCCTTAATTCCCACAGGACTGAGTGAGAGGAGCAGTCCGACACTTTCCCGTGTTTAGTCACAGTGTATCACAGCCTCAAAAGCACTCGAGCCCTTGATCAGCGAGCCCACCCAAGTTTTACCACACATTACATCACACCATCCAAGTATATTCTTGGTTCCTGCGCAGCTTTAAACAAGGCTTGATTACAGTGGCTGCCTTGATACCTTGAGACTCACCTCAATTTCCCCCACCTTACATCATCCTTTTTTTCAGTCAATATCTGATCTTCCGACATGGTAGGGTAGGCACTGACACGCTCGAACCTCATTTTAGTGAATAATAGAAAATAGATGACCTTCTATTTCGGAAAATCAGTTTCCTGCAGTTACATCATGACTCTGGGGCTCTTCGTCAGCTAGTCACCAACGGTGCTCGGAGTCAGGGAGGCAAAACACAAATGAAGCGCTGCGCTTTGCGTGCTGTGCAATGCGACGTCACCGCCGTGAGATGAAGATATCTACTGCATGGCTGTCGCTTTCTGTGATTCCCTCTCCTTGATTCCGGCGTTTCGTCTCTTTCTTCTGTGGTGAGACTCACACTGGACTTCTGGGAACAGCGTGAACTTTTAACTTCTCCAAAAGACTCCTCCTCAACTTTTAGCTCAACATCTGACCCAAAATTTAAACCAGACCTCACACAAGTCTGCTGCATACAGAAAAAAAGAAAAATCTTTCCACAAACACACGCCCATCTATCTCTTTTAAATCCTCGTCTGTGTGCACATATGGAAAGATTAACGACAGCTCAGTAATTAACAGCATGTAGCCGCCTCGATAACCTCCTGAAAAAAGTGGCGGGCCGTCTCCTGGAGACAGCGATAGGCAGATCCACACTGTGTGACGGGGATGTGGAGGAAGACACAGAGCGAGCGAGAGGAAGAGGGAACATGAGCGTTGATGAGCGAGAGAGGCTGAATGCTGCTTTGAGATGAACTCAGCACATTGCAGATTGTGCCAAAGTCCGCAATGACGTGCCCATCTCGTCCTTTCCTGCAGCTTCACGTCTTTATTGGCCGCGTCTGCATATCATTTCTGCTTTTCCTCCTCCTCCTCCTCCTCTTTTGTCTGTTTCCTCCTATTCCCACATCAAACTGGCATCTTCCTCTCATTCACTCTCCTCCTTATCTCTATTTGTGCTTGTGTTTCTCTCTCTCTCTGGCCTTCCCCATTCTTTGTCCACCAACTCCTCTCCTGCTTATCTGACAGGCTGCCATTCTAACTCAATGTGCCAGAGAATGAGCAGAGTTTATCTCTTTGTTCTGGTCTTCCCCTTGATGAACACGGCTGCTGCATTATGTGAGCGTCGAGGGAAAGATGACAGAAGGAAGAGGTGGGAGGGGCGTTACATAGAAATGGACGGCCGTCTTTATTCCGTCTCATCATTCAACAATTAAGTCTTGTTGTCTTGCTCTCTATCACGCTCCCCTCCAATTAAACCTTCGCATGCAGTGTGACCAGGCAGGTGAGCAGGTGTCGCCTGAGCTCCTGGCAGCTCTGAAGCGCCGTCTCCAGCCGTAGTGGTTTGAACAATGGTATTGAGATGAATGGGTTTGGCTTCATCTTGTGTCTCATTAACACTCAATGTAAACAAGACGAAAGGAAACACACACACACACACACACACACAGAGCAGCAGATGGGAAGGGCAGCATGGGCAGCAGCAATTTGTTGTAGGAAGATAAGAGAGAGGGAAATCGTCTCTTCACATCACACATTTCAACATATGCCGGTTTGTGTGTGAATGATTCTGCCTGAACGATGCAACTCCGCCCAATGTATTATGAAGTCTACTGAATTAAACCAAACGCTTCCTGATTTAATCTCACAGATGGTATTATGATATCACCCCGGGTTATTATCTTTACGAGTAGTCAAGAGCCATAGTCTTTAGCCTCATGGGAGATATCAAAGAGCCCCCCCACAGGATGCGGCCCCCCTCCGCCCTGCGTTAATACAGCGGTTACAGATGATAACGGCATCCCTGGTCCCTCTTCAGGTAAACACTGTTAGCTCTGGCAGCAATGTTGCCGTTGCTTGTGGCTGCAAGCCGCCAACTCGCCGTCCCCATGTTGAGACCTGCGTGGAGGCAACAGACATGCTCTGGATTTAGAGTTTAGCTTCACACGTCTGCTCTTCCCCCACAAGGTACAGTCACTTAGGAGCAGAAGATGGAGAAGTAAAATCTTTCCAACTGACCTGCAGTTTTTCTTCTTCTTTTAATCGCTGTCACTTTCTTAATGAAGTTATGATAAGCGGACCACACCTCCATGTTTTACAATTTCCTGAGTCTGAGCCTATTTGCTCCTGTGTGTCCTTTTCTGCATACTTTCCTTCTTCCCTCTCACCTCAGGGGGTGGTGGGTAGTATGAAATTAATTGTTGATATCAAGAATTAACATTTTCATGAAATTAATTGTAGATATCTTTAATTAGAATTGCTACTAGTAAAAATAAAACATTATGCATATGTAGGCTTGGAATTCCAACTCGTCAAAAAGCAATTGCTGATATCTACAATTTCTATTACTGCTAATTCAAAGAGTTTGCCATGCAATGACCTTCACTGACCCTTCACCTTTTAGCATCTCACCTTTGCATTTGCGCAGCTGCTATACCCAAATCCACGGAGACCTTTTCCTTTACACAGCTTTCTGCTCTATGGATCATTTAGTCTTTCAACCAAATATTACCGTCAGTTTCAAAACATCAAACTACTGAGAGAACCTCCCGGACCCATCTCCAATTAAGATGTTTATTCGGCGTGCAACTGTGTTTTAGTCACCTTAAATATTAATACGATATGATATGACAGAAGCAGAGCAACAGGCGCAGCGAGTCGGGTACGGGTAGTTGACCAAACCAATCGATGGTCTCATCTTTCTTTACACAATGGGACATTTTCCACTGGAGCGTAACAGCTTGAGAGAACGAGCTGCGTGAGCGGCGCTGGAACAGGCTTCAGGATTTCAATTAGGAAGTTTAATTAACAACACTCGAAGTTCCCCGTGAAGTTGGGGTTGACAAAGGCGCCCCCTGGTGAGACATGCCATCATCATTCCTGCAAAAGGGAAGACTCCATCGGTGTGTGTTTGTGTCAGTACACTGAGCCTTTATACATTAAAGTAGACTCAAAGGCTGAATCTGTTAATCCAAACAGGGTAAATAGTTTGATATCTGCCCAAGAGGAGCACTTGATTACGCTCAGGGATCACTCCTCGTTGTGGCCTTATTTCATTTTAGTTCCTTAATAAAATTACATTATTCAGCTTTATTTCTTTATTGACACACAAGTCCATACAACAACAACGAAAATACCACAATAGGCAGTATTTAATTAAATAAAAAAAATATGAATGTTGTCCTATTTGACTTCCCCCCTCAGGGAAGAATTGTATCTACTTGTGTCTTTTCTACCCAATCATATTTCCTCCAAAATGGAGTGGCAAGAATACATTTAGTCTATCTCACACAGAGGAGGAGAGCAAAAGGTCCAGCACCGCACCGTTTACTTGATTCAATAAGACATGATATTCAAAACTAAACCAGATCCTTGAGCTCTTTGTTACTCTTCCTACGTCACAGGCACTTCCTAAATTCCTTTTATACGCGAGAGTCTAACCGGAATAGAAATGCATGTTGTTTTTGTTCTCTGGAGAAGCCGAGGTACATGACGCACTAGGCTGAGCATCTGTTTCCAAATTAGAATCACCCTAAACTGCCAGGAACATCGGTTTATGTATGAGTTACTATCTGCACGTACAGCATTGACATGATTGTAGGGACACCAAACTTTCCGAGCCTCATTTATGTTTTCAAGTCTCTGCAGCCCTGCTCTCATACATTGTCAGAGTTTGTTTCTGTTTCGAGCAGTTCGTCTCTGCTGCAGTGCAGGACAGGTAGCTCTGGTACTCCTCGGGGGATATGAACTCCTCTGCTGACTTAAAAGTTTTTCTTTTTTCCTTCTGCAAGAACTCTATAAAAAAAACAAAGTTTACAGAGCTGCAACTCAGCTAAACTGGAACAATTCCCTCACCCCTAAGTTTGCTCTCGATGAAACGGCGGATAAAGGTGAAGATAATTGGAGAGGTGGGTCACCTGGAGGAGAAGCAGGCAAACGTTGAACGGAGAGTTCACAAATAAAATCCTCATTGCTGGTGTCTTTGACCATGTCAAAGTCTACTAAAGTACTACTGGCCCCTGTGACGTATGCAACGAGTTAGGGCTGCTGATTATTTTAATAATCGATTAATCTGTCGATTATTTTTTCCATTAATCGATGAATCGGATAAAAAACAAAAAAGCATTAATTTCCAACCCTTTATTCAAAAACAGAACTGACAGTGTAAAAATCTGCACAAACAGGTTGCTCCTTGAACATCCCTGAGCTTATCGATTTTATTGATTCCTTGATGCAGCCCTACAACGAGTGCTGCTCATAAAGGATCAGAGACGACTGAAAAACTACCCAGAATGACAATAACACTGCAACTCCTTTTGAAATGCCTTTCTGGAGCAAACATGCATCCATCCAGGCCTGGGCCTCGTGCACGTGACAGGCACTGATGCCAACAGACAACTTCCAAGATAAGAACATTACAAGCTTCAATTAACTGTTGGTGAATTACAACTACTCACACTTCAGATATGAAGCTATAATATGCTCAGCAACATTATGTCAGGCCTTTACGACTTGCCATCTTTCTTCCCGTGGAGGTTGTTTGAGATAGAAGAATACACCACCTGCTGCTGTCTTGGTATCAGGCTGCCAGGCTACAAGCTACTGACTGTACATTTAGACATAAAACCAATTAGCCATGTACAGTATACTGTTGATTATGTCATAAATCTGTGCTATCAAAGACAAGAAATACCACAAACTACGATCACCTGAAACACCATCATCCAATAAAGCATGCAGGCAAGAACATAGAGTCTCATTCGGTGGCTTCCCATCGCCTGGAACGAGCAGCGGCGTTCTCAGATGAACGCCCGCTCTTCTGGAGCTATGAAAGTGGTTTAGTCAACAACAGCTGTAACTTTATTTCTGTTGTGATAGTTAGTGCTGGAGAAATCATTTGTTGTTCTGTCGAGGGGAATTCATTATCACTGAGACTAGCGGTGACACCAGCCGGGCATCCTCTGGTGCATTGCCAACCACTCACTGACAGTTCAGTTCATTCAGGTTAAAATATAAAAACAAACCGAAATTAAACCAAATCCCTTCAGGGATTAGGTTAATTATTAATTGTTATTCTGCAGCACGTCAGTTTTAATTGATATTTTTCGAGGGTAGTCATGGTGGTGGTGATTAACTGGTATAGTAGATAAACACTGGTTATATACATTTTTTGCATATTACACTTCATTATTCCCCTGAGAGAAATGCACCCGCTGCATTTGACTCATCCTGATTACTTTGGAAGCAGTGGGTAGCCATTGCAGGAATATTTCTACTTAATATATTTTCTTGGCGTGAATGAAGCCGAGCACCCAACCGAAGAAGCCCACGCAAAACGTGCCAAGAACATTTAAATTCCACACAAATGCTCCAGTCGGGCCTGGAAAACCGCCCTGCTGGGAGGCCACGGCGCTAACCACTGAATCATGCGCCGCCCACTGCACACACACACCGGCTGAATAAAATGAGCACATACGTGTTTGGAGGTTGGTGATGACGGTGCCGCTGGTGAGGGGTCCTTTGGTGGCGTAGAGGGCTACAGAGTAGGTGGTGCTTGGCTTAAGGTTGGACAGCTGGTGCTCCTGCTTATTTCCCTCCACGAGGAACGTATCAGCTGTTACTGGAAAACACACAAGGATTATATGTTTATCATACATCTTCTGCTTTTAGTTTCGTCGAAATAGACTACATTACATTTTAACGGTTGGAAAAAAAGCCTCAGCATGGGAAAAAAATTCAGATCTGAATCTCAAAGCCTGCACTGTTTGGCCACCTTCGGGGTCTTCTTTCAAGTGGAAGAACCTCTACAGTAATTATGCTTTTGGTGAAACATGCCTTCAGGAACAACTCTGCAAAAATGAGGCACACTTTCCATGTCTTTTGCTCTAAAACAAGATTGAATACAAGACTGATAAAACACCATTCATCGCTTATCTTATCTAACTGTATAGTCCAGGAATCAATTTAAGGTATTTACAAGACTAATACATCCATCTAACCAATTTAATTAAAGGGGTTGATTACATATCAATTACCATTGAGTTACAAAACGTCATCTCCAGTCTCTGATTTGACGATGGAAAATAGTTAGAAAATAATTGTGTAACATGAACAAGATTTCACATTTTCTAGAAAAGACATTAAATATCGCTGCTGTTGTGTCGGTGGCTGACGGGATCTAGTTCGGTTAAAGAGTTTTAATTCAATGACGAGAGCTGCATCAACTCCCCATCACGCCCCTCACACGGGATTGTTTTTACCTTTCACTAAGTGAAATGCGTAAACATCTCAGTGACAGTGATGCTGCTGAACAAACCATAATATGTCCATGCTACACTATTAATCCATTTTATATGACGCTTGACTGACTGATACCATCGATGGTTTGGATATTATGTGGGTGTTCCAATAAAAATCTATTTTGTAATGCAGGCAGTACTCGATGAAATATGAGATGTATTGACCTTGAGTTAATACACTGACACTCATGGGGATTTGTCCACAACTTTACATTGCACTCCCCTAAACCCTGGCTGGGCCTGCTTTCTGAATATGTGTTCAGCATATAGATACTATCTCTGTATCTGATCTGGCTGCAGTCCAGTCAGTCAGGGTGTAACATACACATTGACTCCGGGGGCTGAGTGATACAGATTCCTCTGGATAACTCCGGGCACGGCTTCGGCAGTGGGGTCATGTGCAAACGAGAAACATGCTTTCCATAACATCTTCTCCAGCTGGGTTTTAAGTGCCAGGAGAGAAAATAATAGTTGAGTTCAAGTGTCGTTAAACATTTGACTAGTGAGTTTAAGAATATATATGCAGAGGCTGATGACTGAATACACAAAGTGTTGCTTGTTTAGAAAGCACGACTCCTTTGAAACTTTTCCTCTCGCTGTGTATGTCAAGTATCGGAGGCTGGCCAACCAACTGTAGGCTTGGCAGTCATCCACATGGTTCAGGGAGCAAATTATAAACTGACTCTGAGGGGCCAAGCAATATGGCTATCTGTTACTTATCTGGATATGGCTGTCAGACAGTGAATACATGGGTTGCATGATAAATGTATATATGCTGCGTGAAAAACGGCAACGCTTGTGTCAAAGCTTAGTAGTTCAACGGAGCACAATGCATTTCTCTGAAAGCCCCCCGAATGACCAAAAACCAATCTGCTCATTAAGCTCCGACTCTGCAGTCTGGTCATATGACTGAGACTTAAAACTCTCTTAGATTTAAATAACCTCATTGTTCGGGGAGCTCTTCTCAGCGGCAAGTTAATAAGTAAACACTGACTTCAACAGAGCCTTTCATAACCAAGGTCACAACGTGCTTGATGAAACACAAACAGGACGCATGCAGACGACAGAAAACGAATGCGTAAAGATGTGATGCATGTCCCTGTAAAATTAGCTGGTAACCAATGTAAGCGCTATAGTGGTGATTTGAGATTTGGGATTTTACTTTATTTGTGCAGTCATCTGACATCCCAGAAATGGAGGCATTAAAAATAAGAGGGTGTTGATGATTTTATCCAAATGCTTTAATTAGTCTAATTATTGTCCTTTGGTGGTGGTTATTCAACTCATCTATCCATCATCTAATGAACTGCAAACGCCTCTCAGGGACAGTTTGGGTAACTCACCCTGGTTGTGTGTGAGGGTCAGCACGTAGTTGTCCACACTGGAAACAGGCGGGTTCCACCTCAGCAGGGTTCCTTGTGGGGTGATGTTGAGAGCTGTCAATTCAGCTGGCATGTCCATCGCTACAAGAGAATACAACAACAACATGTTATTGACAAAGACAACAGCCGAAACGTGCTCTGTCCAAGAGATCCGCTTTCAATTATCAGAGACACTTGGCTATAGGACGTATATTAAGTCGGCATGTTTTCTTTTTCTTAACCGAATCATTGTTGCTAAAACATTTTTTGGGATTATTTATAAATTACAAAAATGTATCAACCAATTGATTCTAATGCTAATATTGATTAAAACAATAAAGAGTTAAGTTTACCAGATTACACAACTCTTTACTTGCTCTTAGCGGATGAATGCTGCAGAATTAGTTACCGAAACATGAAGAGATGAAACATTTTCAGAAAAACACAATTAGTCTGAGCAGCATCTCATTTCCCAGTTATTTTTGGAATAGTGCTCCGCAATTAATTTGTATACAAACTATAGAGCTGTGTTATAGTTGAAACTAGGTTGTGATTTTCCACACAGTGTATTATGGTGTAATTGCAAAGAGACATAAACTACCAATTACACCTACTATTTGAAATGGAAAGCCATTATTCAATCCATATCTTAGTTGCAAATATAGAAGCCCAGTCACAGAAGAGCTTTGCATTCATACTGATTAATAATGACTCTTTTTGCCATTTGGATCACTGTTTCCTCAATTCTAACACACATCAAAGAGAAATTATGCAGTCAAAAAGGCTGTGGAGAGTCTCAGATATTCTCCTGAGCCCAGTGTTTCCCCACTCTCTTCCTGATTTCATTCTCAGACTGCTGGACATGCCAAAATTGAGTTTGAATTTAATTATACCTTTAACCTCAGTGTTTCAACCCCAATTTCTTCTCAGGCGTGTTATTGCAGCGCGGCAGAGAGCGTTGCAGGAGAACACAGAAAAACCGCATGGGCTCCAAAGCTCGGCCCAGATGAGGTAATTAATATTGCCCTGCCCTCATCAGAATAAAAAAAAGAACTGTGCTCATTAGCACAACCAAGTGAGTTTGGGTCTTTCTTATCTCTACAATAGATGGACAAACCTGATTAAAATCATTACTTTAATTGCAAAAAGGTTTAAGTGAATTTAATGGAGGTTTGCCAAGTCAATTAGATTGGTAATGGAGATGGAGTAGCGATGGCCAATAAAGAAAAAAAATAAACAGGTCGTCCACTTTCATCAGTCCCAGTGATAATCCAATCATCAGTCTCCATCTCCTGATTGCAGCGGTGAATCACAGATTGAGCCAACTACATATCGCTCACACTCAGATCTGTATCTGAAAGTCAAGCCCCGGTGCGTACGATTCCGGACAAGAGAAAAGGTTTGGAAAGAAGAAACAAGAAGCTGGTCCGGACAGTAGTATGGGGCCATGGTGGCCATTGGCTCAATTAAACTGTCAGTTATCATTTATCAGAATCAGAATCAGAATCAGAACCATTTATTGCCATGTATGCTTACACATACAAGGAATTTGTCCTGGCGGGAAGGTGCATACATTTAACATTTAACAATACACATTTAACAGTTAACGCAGTGCAATAAATGAGGATGAATGGATGAATGAATATCTACATTGAGACAGCAGCATAACAAAATACCAAAGTAAGATAAAGTGCATGGAATGTGCATGAGTGTAAGTGTTGTGTGAAAATGGCAAGTGCAATGCCCAGGTGTCAAGTGTATTCAAGTCAAGTATAAGTATAAGGCTATGTGCAGGGGAGTGTCCGGTGGGAATTGTCTGGGGGTGACAGAGTCATTAGAGTCAGTGGGGGACCCGGGCTCTGTTGATGAGCCCGACGGCAGACGGGAAGAAACTGTTTTTGTGGCGTGAGGTCTTGGTCCTGATGGACCGCATCCTCCTGCCAGAGGGGAGGGACACGAACAGTTTGTGTCCAGGGTGAGAGGGATCAGCTACAATCTTCCTCGCCCGCTTCAGGGTCCTTGAAGCAAACAAGTCCTGGAGGGACGGCAGATTGCAGCCAATCACCCTCTCGGCAGAGCGAATGATGCGCTGCAGCCTGGCCTTGTCCTTGGCAGTGGCTGCAGCGTACCAGACTGTGATGGAGGAGCAGAGGATGGACTCGATGATGGCAGTGTAGAAGTGCACCATCATTGTCTTTGGCAAGTTGAGTTTCCTCAGCTGCCTCAGGAAGAACATCCTCTGCTGCGCCTTCTTGGCGATGGAGCTGGTGTTTAGTTCCCACTTGAGGTCCTGGGTAATGCTGGAGCCCAGGAAGCGGAAGGACTCCACAGCTTTGACGGGGGAGTCACACAGGGTGAGAGGGGCTGGTGGGGCTGAGATCTTTCTGAAGTCCACAACCATCTCCACTGTCTTCAGAGCGTTGAGCTCCAGGTTGTTTTGGCTGCACCAGGTCACCAGGTGGTCAGTCTCCCGCCTGTAGGCGGACTCGTCCTCACCAGAGATGAGTCCAATGAGGGTGGTGTCATCCGCAAACTTCAGGAGCTTGACGGACTGGTGACTGGAGGTGCAGCTGTTGGTGTACAGGGAGAAGAGCAGAGGGGAAAGAACGCAGCCTTGGGGGGAACCGGTGCTGATGGACCGAGAGGCTGAGACGTGTTTCCCCAGCCTCACGTGCTGCTTCCTGTCAGACAGGAAGTCTGTGATCCACTTGCAGGTGGAGTCGGGCATGTGCAGCTGGGAGAGCTTGTCCTGCAGCAGAGACGGGATGATGGTGTTGAAGGCAGAGCTGAAGTCCACAAACAGGATCCTGGCGTAGGTTCCTGGGGTGTCCAGATGCTGGAGGATGGAGTGGAGGGCCATGTTGACTGCATCGTCCACAGACCTGTTGGCTCTGTAGGCGAACTGCAGCGGATCCAGGAGTGGGTCGGTGAGGGTTTTGAGGTGGGACAGGACCAGACGCTCAAAGGACTTCATGACCACAGAGGTCAGGGCGACGGGCCTGTAGTCATTGAGTCCTGTGATCCTAGGTTTTTTGGGGACGGGGATGATGGTGGAGGCATCTACATGTTAAATTGACAAAATATATCCAGGAATATAGAAAGCCACGACATTGACATCATCCATTATCTGAACTGCTTATCCTGTGCGGTGCTGGAGCCGATCCCAGCTGTCATTGGGTGAAGGCAGGGTTCACCCTGGACAAGTCGCCAGTCTATCCAGGGCTCACATAGAGAGACAACCATTAACGCTCACATTCACATCTACGGGCAATTTAGAGTCCAATTAACCTGACCTGCATGTCTTTGGACCGTGGGAGGAAGCCGGAGAACCCATGCTGACACGGGGAGAACATGCAAACTCCACACAGAAGGCCCAACCCAGACCGGGATCCAAACCCTGGTACCTCTTGTTGTGAGGCGCCAGTGCTAGCCACCACACCACTGTGCAGCCCCTATTGACATCATGATCATGTGCATTTGGCAGCCTCTCCCAATAAATACCTAGCGACATGCTACAGCGCTGACAGAGAAGGGGTGAGGAGCAAGGCGACTACCTCGGGGGAGCCCACGTACTCATTTTCTTGTCACTGAAGATCTGCCATTGAATGAAACACACTGCAATCTTTTAATCAGTAATTTGCACTGAAGCCATATCCCGAAAAAGTTTTATTCAGTAGTAACTCATAGTCAATCACATCGGAAACAGCACTGAAGTCAAGCAAGACAGCACCAACCATTTCTGTTGACATCTATTGGACTCAGCCAGTCACCATCTGTGTTAAGGGCAGAGCTGCCATCTTCTTAGGCATGCTGAAGCTCAGATTTAAGTCCATTGTCTGAAAACTAATTCAGAATGTGATCGTACTCTAGTCTTTCGACACGTTCACTCAGAGCAGGAAGAATACTAACAGGTCTGTTGTTCTGCCCATTGACGATTCTTCTACAGCTCCTTTGGCAACTTTCCACACCTGAGGGAACACACGTCATGCTAAAGGTAACCATTGTGACATCCAGTCCAGACTGTTTATTATTTTTACTGAGATCAGAAGTATTTTTACCTCCTCCAGTAGTACTAAATTAGTTTGAGGTTAAACCTAAAATATTTGTTTTTCACGATAAACACTTTTTATTTCTTTAGAGAATTCACCATTTGAGGTATTCATATTATGTCCTCGACTGTCAACCTTTTCAGTAAAGGGATCAATGAGATATTCAGCTATTTCTGGTGCATTCATTACAAGGCCCCTTGAAATAGGGGCCTTGTGATGAATGCACCATCTGATTCTATAGGAAGGATTATTTGCTTTTACTTGATGAATATGCCGTTAAAAGTGCTCCAAAATGTATTCCCATCACGCTTTAGTTCCTGAATATGGTTTTGGTCACAGTGTGGCGTTTATTCAAATGTACTCATTCTTTGTTTCGGAGTCCACGGTATTGATGCTATTGAATAGAGTCTCTTGATTTTATTGTCATAGTTTCAGTTCCTCCAGGTAAGCCATGCATGTACATTTTTTTGTCGGTGAGTAAAATGTCTTAGATTGTTCATAATGCACATCTGTGTCTTTCACTGAATATACTTTGCTCCTTTTTTTTTCGGACAAGGATTTGTAGGATAAGTGCAACACAATCCATGGCCCGGCCTTTGGTACTGAAGTTTCAAACTACGGCCACTAAATGATGTGAACTTAAAACAAACAGGGATGGAGAAGTGCTCGTTGGCATTGGTGTAAATATGGTCAATGCAGGAAGCTGCCATTAGGAGGCTAGGTCATCATCTGAGTCAACACCTCATCATTTTTTCCGAGCACAGGTCGAAGAAAACCAGTCAATGCATAGGTCCCCCTATATTTCTATCAGCATCAGTGCCTTTCTGAAACATGGCACATACATCATCAGTGTATTGTACATTAGAGCTCGGGGGGGGGTCTACAGAGAGAACCAATAAATACTGGTTTGACGTGAGGTAGGTGGATTTGAAGCTGAAGGGCTTTAATAACTGGATTTATCAGATTTCTGATCTTAACTGGAATGTGGCTCCGGTCATTTCTATCAACACCTGCGCCAGGTAGGGCTACTTCAGAGCCATTAACTGAGATGTCCAAATGGGTTTCTGAAATATCAATCACAGTATTACATCATTTCTGAGTAGTATCCAGAGACTACAGATATATTAGGTGTGCTATCCTGAAACATTTCTAATATAAACCCAGAGACGTTATGAAAGCAGTCACATTAAAGGCCCCGTCCAACACAAGTTAAACACCAGGCAGGTCCGTCCAGTCAGCCGGGGTCTGTCATCCCTGAGGTGGGCTTCATAGTTCCTCTATCTGGCAGCTCCAAGCTCAGGAAGACGATTTCTAATTAGTACTTTTCTTGAATTCAGCTTAAAATAACTTGATAGTTCATCTGTATGTAACAATACAAACCAATTTAGTAATGTTTACTTGTTTGGTGCTTGAAATAACTTATTTCCATTAATCTAATCATTACATTCAAAAATAATATTCAGTGGTGAATGCTAATATTTGGCAAGTCACGTCTGACAATTGGAGCTGAAGGTATCATATATCATGTAAAGGATCATACTGCGGATCAAACATACAATGATGTTAACTTCACAGACTGACAACTACTCAGCTTGGAATGTTCAAAGATCCTAAAAAAAGTGATTAATTAAGTTATATCTTCTTAAAAAGTAGAACTGAGGGATGCAGCCAGCTACCGCACGATTGCTTATTGACTGACAGCCTCATCACTCTGATGGTCTTTGTGAAAACCAAAAACAATTTATTTCTAACGTTAAGTGTTTTTTCTCCCCCTAACAAACTGTACAAGCATCAGCTTCCACTGCACGTTCACAAACAATTTCCTTTGTAGTTTAGCTTGCTCACAAAATAAATGTTAATATATTAAGTTTATAAGCCAGCAAACAGCCTTGATTGTGACCTTGATTTTAAGGAGGACAATTAGGCACAGTTGTGATGTTAAAACTATAAAATATACAGCATAAATACAATTTCACAGTTCTTTGAACATTCTAAATATGTCCCAGTTCATTTCCGGTTACAGTTGAGGTGAATGGTATCAGCTGAGTAAACATGGACCTAATGTGTTTCCAAGCGCTCCAATCCTGTTGAAATTAGCTAAAATGGAGCATTTCAGAACGAGGTGAATACAAAAATATGTATATTTTTTAAATGTTAAAGAATGTAAACATATTCTATTAAAATCCCCAAATACACATTTGAAATGAGCTTTGTATGTGACCTTCAAGCGGGTCATTGTCAAACGACATGTTAGCGCTAAAATAAAGTTTTGTTTTCTTTAGTTAAATTAAACTTTGTTGATGTTCAATGCCTGATTCAAACATCATACTTAGGGTTTGTAAATTGTACAAACCCTAAGCTGTAACAGTTGACCATGAGGTCACACAGTCTGCTGTGTGTATTCTGTGGCCCACAATGCAGCAGACAGTCCAGTTAGTGCCGTTTTACTGCCCAGTCTATCTCTGCATCCCCTCTCATTACTGTGGAAGCAGTACTGCCTCCCTGTATGACAATCAGTGTGAGTGTGTTCTCCACTCTCAGCTACACTGCATGTGTCTGTGGCACAAGAGTATTAATAATACAGCCATGCACACATTGTGCCTGTTGCGTTTGTGCTGCATGTGAGCGGTACTGAACTTTTCAATGCTGTACAGCACTCTACTGTATTTGTAGAATACATTTTTACTAACACACGAGAACACACTGACTTTGCATTATCATAATCCTTTGTTCAAAGTTATTCAGGAATGAATTGTTACTTGACAAAAAAAAGTAACAAGTGAAGGCGCAACACGCCCTTTTGTTAAGTCATATATGTTTATGTCAATTAATACCTTATCTGGGATAAAAAAGTGTTCTCTCCTTCATCTTTCTTTTCTTAAAATAGTTGGGAGTAATACTTTACTCGGTGTTCTGGTACTTTGCTAATGAGCACCGTTATTATCCCTCCATTAAATCCTTCACATAGTCTATTTAGTGTCAACCCTCCGAAATTCACCTTAGATCAGCAGTACATGCTGTGTTAGCACAATTAAATATGGCTCCCTGCTTTTTCATCCCCTCTGACAATAATTGATTACGGAAGTCAAGTAAGTAGCAATTGCAGCGTTATTCAAGTCATTACATACTTGGCCAGGCAAGGCCTGGCTGGATTACTCTTCCAAATCCCCTGTTTATGTATTGTTGTTAAAAGCGGCATTAAAAAGTCCCTGGTTGGGCATTGTGCGATGTGAGAAAAATGTTATTTATCATTTCTAAAAGGCTTGACTTTGGAGTTATGTTCTTTTCAGACTATTACAGCCCCAACGGCTCTGCTCATTGTACGTACACAGAGATTGTTAAAAAAGAAGCTGATGATAAAGAATTGAAGAGGAAGATCAAGACACACGAGAAGGTGAGATACTCTTTTGCTTCTTCTTTTCTCACCGGATTTCTGGTGAATTGGGTCTCATTGGCATGCAAACACCTCCTGCTCTCCTCTTCTCCCTCCTATCTTGGGCTCCCCTCAGCGCTCTTGCTTTTTTGTCTCTCACACACAATGCAGAGTATTATGCATAGCACTGGGAGAGTGTGTTAATCTTTAGTTAGTGGAACAGTGTCTCGTTCCGAACGGTGTTTACATGCAAAACTTGTGATTTAGTGCTAAGTAAAGAGTCTGAAAGCAAGGGAGCTTAAGATTTCATACGCATATTGACGAATTTGGAAGAAATAAGCAGAGATAGACACCAAGAGAGAAGGTTCAAGGAAGGGATGAAGCAGAGAGGAAATGGAAAAGGGAGACAGAAAGATGGAGGGTAGAGAAGAGGAGGATGCTTTAGAGAAAGAGAGGTGTAACAATACAGTTGGAAAGAGGTGAGGCTTAAGTATGAAGAGATTGGGAGGGGAGGGAAGCAGAGAGATAGAGGAGACTCAGATGGAGCTGGGAGTAAGTTACCAATTACTGGGTCAAGGAGTGGACAGTTTCATCTATTGCAGCGGTAAGGATTGCACCTCCTGCAATCTCAGCTGTAGCCTTAGATTTTCTCTGACGTCTGTATCTGTTGCTCTTTCTACATACAGTGACTCCCAGCGCGCAGCTATTCTCATCGCAGATAAAAGAGGGATTCTTCATTTAGTTTGCATTACAAACATTTTGTCCTTTTGTCCCCTCCCACAGCATGGCGTTTATCAAAGAGTTGTAGTCAAAGAGAGAGAGGATTGTAGTTTTTAATGCAAAGGGATTTTCTTCTGCGAAAGAGAAGAACATTACGAAAGCCCATCAACAGCAGATCCCAGCGTTTAGCCAGAGGATATCCACTCAGTAGGTAGTTTAGATTCACCTCGCTGAAACTAAAGCAGTCTAACTTAAAAGTAATGTTGAAGATTATTATGTTCAGTTGTTATTGAAACTGGTTTAGAGCTGTATGGTCATTTTGGAGGTCAGTTTGTGATGCTGGTGGATTGTGTTATACAGACAGGTGTTTCTATTATTTTGTCCACCCCATTGATATCAATAAGGGTAGGCTAAATGACAAAAACACTCTCAGCCTGCAGGGGCTTTAACACACAATAAAACACAGTACCCTAAGTAGCCAACCTACTGCCAAAGACAACATGTGTAATCAAAGCCTGGTCTCTGCTAACCTGCTTCAGTCCACGGCTGTGTGGAGGTATCCTGGTCCTCAATTCAACGTGTCAACTACATTTCAGATTTGTTCAGCAATTCATTCGTTCATGACAAATACCACCAGAAAAATGCCGACACAGCTCCACAGGTTCTTGTTAGTCAACATCCAGCTGCAACCTCTGGTTCTGACAAGTGAAGCCAATGAGGAAGTGCATTGTACTTGCATTCTCTCTACGGGCCAGCAGGAGGCGACTCCTTTGGTTGCAAAAAGATGGCTGTAATCCAAGATGGCGACGTCCAAATAGCGGAAATTGAGGCTTCAAGACGGGATTACACAAACCAATTGAAGACGTCACGATGACTTTGTCCATTTCTTATATAGTCTATGGTTAATGATCTGAAATATTAACCCTTAAATTGAAACCTCTTTTGTCTTTGTGAAAAACAAAGTTAACTGCGACCACCCTTACGTCAAGAAATCAGCAGGCATGAAAAAACACAGGCGTAGTTAGTTCGGTTGCATGGCCGTTGTATTCTCTTCTACTCTGTTCAATATGGGCCTCATAATGTTCCTACCTGTGAAGACGGAGGTGCTGACCACTTTGCTCTCCAGGCTCCCTCTGACAGCGTTGAGGCTGATCTCGTATTCTGTAGCAGGAAACAGGCTGGACAAGGTGTAGTTGGTCACATCGCTGTCGATCACCACGCTGTCCACGCGGCCTGCAGGAGTCAGCAGAACTGTTGCTTTACTCCCTTCCCACATTCATTTAGCTACAAGGTATACAATACTGATTAACTGGTGTGTGCTTTCAATCGTCAGGCAAACTATTTAATTGCATTTTGATTCAATAATTATTCAATACAGAATTTTAATTAAGAATAAAATTACATTTCACTGATAAAATGTTATCAATTAATTAGGTACAACATTGTGTGTAACAGGGTTTCTTGCTAAAAATGATCTTACATCAGAGACCCCTGCTACAACAAATGCCATGTTCATTCAGCTCTGACACGAGAGCGCAGAGTGCCGGCGTGTATTGGACACCATGTTACGATAATGCAATGTAGACAGGCGTGAAAGAGAGGCTGTGCTACCTCTGTCTGATTGGTAGGACAGCTTGTAGTATTCAAATGGAGCCAGCGGCTTGATCCAAGAGATAGTAAATGAGTCTTCGGACACATCTGACATCGTCACCTCTTTTGGTGGGTCCATGCCTAGAAGGGAGATGATGTGTGTTAGTAATTAATCAAAATGGCCCACAATAAACCACGTGGGAGAATTTATTCTGATCCCAGAGATACAATAGGAACACATTACGATGCAAGTTCAGGAATTTACATAAACACCTGAAGGATCAGTGGTCTTGAATACCAAAGTATTTCATCAACTCCTTGCTTTGTCCATTTTTAATCTTCTCTTCATCACATTTACATAAACAGACCTGTCCTTGGTCATTTGAAGCGCACACATTTATAAACAAATAAACACCATCAAAAGATATTCCAGTAGAAATATAGCTTGTAGAATAACACAATAGGCTGCATTAGCATTGAGATTGAGCAAGGCTTACTCAGAGGAGATTTACCCCCCTGCAGACAATTTGTTTAATGTGTCCCCCGAGACTATTGAGCTGCCATGGAAAAGGTTAAGGCAAAAACAATGTGAGCAAACAATTAAACTGGTGACAGGTTCTTAGCTGCGAGAGAAAGAAATAGCGTGATAAAGAAAGTTAGAGAACGGGGGGAAAAAGAGACAAAAAAAGTGTGGGGGGGATTAAAAGATCACTTCCATCTCTTGGTCTGGACAAGAGGCGAGACCGGCTTGTAAAGCAACTGCTCTGCTCCTCTTTGAAAAGAATAATGGCTATTATTCACAGAGGGGGCAATTTATAACTCCTGGCCTTGAACTCATTTAAATTCAACCTGCCTGACATCATTTATATGCGTTGTGCTTATTTATGCATGCCCATCTGACTGATAATGTTTGCCTTGACCGGAATAACGGCTGGAAATGTGTGTTTTCTCATGAAGCTTCCTGAATAGTTCTGTTGGAGATATACTGGTATTGACCTGATCCCCCTGGATGAACACAATTCAATTTGCACTGTGTAAGCTAATGAATGAACGTGGCCCTCGGGCTGAGCAACATTAACGCACCCTTTGAACTGACCACAGCGGCAGAGAGACTATCACAGTCTGGTAAATAACAAACCACCTACTGCATCTGGCCGCTGACTATTTCAAATGCAGAAAATGTAACACTAAAAGCATCCCTAATTACACAAGGAAAGACAGAGTGCAGTCTCTCATCTGCACTCGCATTCAACCAACAAGATCAAAGCATTACCTGCAGTCTAAAGACAGGTGCAGGAAATACTGTACATCTGTTCCATAATCCCTGTCCAATTTCACCCTCAAAATCTGCTTATCACCATGTGTGGGTGAATGTAAAGAGAGCGGGGGCTCGGAGCTGCCAAGGCATTATGTGAAACTGGCACAGTAATTAGATGACAGCGTGCAGGTGTCTCTGGCATTGATGCAAAGTTAATATCTCTATTGTTCAACGCTCACTTTCCTCTCTCCTCTGCATTTGTCTTCAGTCCTCTCTTTGTTTCTTTTCTGGTGATTTTTTTTGCCGTGTCTGTTTCTCAGGCAGGTTTTTTCCACTGATCGTCTTCTCATTCATTCTCTTCCCAGATGTGATTAGCACCCTCATAATCGGAAGAAGAAAAATGTTTCTGAGAGCTGCTATTGACAAGAAGCCAATTAAGAAGCAAAAAAAACTAAACGACACGGTAATATTGTATAATATGTTAACAAAGAAAGAGAAAGGTATGAAGGCTCACTGCGGCGCAGTTGGAGGATACCATTTTAATCAAAAGGCGTGGAGAGAAACGAGAAACTGTGAATGAACAAGAGGATATAGAATAAAGGGAACCCTAAAAGGAAAATAATAAATTCAAAAGGATAGACAGAACATAGTACAAAGCACAAGACTTCTTCTATCATAGTGACGATATGAGCTCAGCCCACACGTTGCCCCTTTCCTCCCCATCTCTCTTTCTTTATTCTTCTTTCCTCTGACCTTGTCTGCATTTGAACATTTCTCAATTAGCCCCCAAATGATATGATTGCAAATGAGCAAACCTCAGTCATCTGATAGCACAGGAGAATAAAACAAGTGTGTATTTTTGGTGCTGTGTAAAACCTCCAAAGCAGATCTTTATTTAAAAACTCATTCTGCTGTGGTTCTGTGTAAATCAGATGCTAAAACAGCATTTTTCCAAATACATATTCAATGTAAAATCACTTTGTGTTTCCATTTCCTTTGCCAATTTATCTTCTTTTTAGTTTCTGACTTTCCTTGACACTTTCTATCCCGTTCTCTACTGACAACCTCTGATTGTTCTCCCTCATCATAAATCGGATTCAAGGACATTCTAGGTCCTCCTGTCTCAACAAACCATAAAAAGAGCAGTGCAACGGATTCATACATGTGACAAATGTTATTACACCTCAAACAATTAGTTATTTAATTGGTTAACTGATAGACCTAAAAATAGTTGGCAAAAATGTTATAATTGATCAATTATTGAAAGAGAAAAAAAGAAGAAAAAAAGAATAAAAAAATAAAAAAAACTTAGTTACAGTTTGTCTTTATTGAGGATTTGCTGCATCTTTAGACTTATGTGATAGTAAATTATATATACTTGGAGTTTTGGGCTTTAGGGGATTATGATGGACATATTTTCACTATTGTCTGGTATTGTATAGAGCAAACAACTAATAAATCCCCATATTAATTGATAATGTAAATAATTGTTAGTTGCAGCCTTAAATGTGATATTTAATTCATAGGTACAGACAAATGATTCCATGCATAGACAAACGCTACGACTTAAACAGATCCAACAAATGAACATATGAGCTATGAACCTTTATTATGCTTCTCATGCATATTTACCCTTGTGTGTGTGTCTTCCCTGAGTTACCTTTCATACCACTTCCACATGAACGCAAGCGGCTCACCTGTAGTGAGTGATGCCGTAATGGGCTCAGAGGTAACGTCCCCCTGTATTGTGATCAGACTGACGGTGTACTGAGTGGACGGCAGCAGCCCCTGGACCAGTGACCTCGTCTTGGAGCCGTCCAGCGTCACCTTTGAGGTGTCGGTCCCATCTGCAGAGCTGTAGCTCAGGATGAAGAGGTCAGCGGGCGGTGCCGGGGCGCTCCACGCCACCGACACCGAGTCTGAAGTCACCTCTGACAAGTAGAGGTGGGTTACGGGCCTGATTCCTGGAGGAACGAGGGGGTTTAAAGGTCACCGGAGAGTTTCCAAGGACAGGTAGAAAGCCGGCCACAAGCAAGAAGCAGCGACCAGAAAAAAAGGAAAAGAAATAACAGCTGCCATCGTTATGGAGATGACAGACAAGCAATGTCAGTGATGGATGGAAGCAGTCCGGGATGGTATAATAGATCGTTTATAATAAAGTTGAGAAAATTAGCCTTGGGCGTAATCTTGATGGGGCAGGTGAGAGTCAGAGAAGGCCACAGTCATGTGGAAGTGATGATTTAATTGGTCTTTTAAAAAAAAGGGGAAATAATGAGTTTATCCGCCGTAAAGATGAAGATGTGATGGTACTGTTCACAAGAAGAAGATGGAGAAATGATGATGATGCTGATGATAGCAGATGTCGTTGTCATAATGTATGACCTGGACCAGAGATGATGTAATGAATACAAACAAGTAAAGCAGCTGAAGCGGCAACAAATGCAACATGATTTGAATTTAATTAGCCATGTGTGGATGTACAAATAGAAGGGAAGACGCAGCAACATTGACTTCACCTTTTCTGATCCAGCCAGATTGAACTGTGGAGTTTTATTTGTAATCAATCATCATTTGAAACCTGCGCTGTTAAGACTGGTCTGCATTTAAGTTCTTCTCCTCTCTTATTGGTGAATAGCCAACATTTTCCTTCAGCTGTCGACGTGCTTTACAGCAGTCAACAGAAAACGTGTATCGCGTAAACCCCCATAGAGGTGATGTGTGTCCTATTGTGGAAGCCAGGAGAAGATGATGTACAAGTATACAGGAGACACTCCAAACAAGGCTTTGTAGCAGCAATGATGAAACATTGCAGTAGAAGGAGGGACCTTTAAATGTGACGGCCGTGCTGATGATGATGTTATTGTTATAGGGCTTGTGGACTTCAAACGTATAATCTATATTGATCAAAGTTCAAGATGAAACTTTTTTACCCCGGTGATGAGTTCACCTGAGCGCAGGCAGACAGATGTTGCCAATATGGCCAAGTGAACAATGGATGAGTAGATGAAAGGTAATTCATTATATTTCCTCTGACTCTCTTCATCTGTCTTTTGATCATTATCTCATCTCATCTCTCCTCTCCAGATGGTTTGAGATGTGTTACTTAAAAAAGCCACAGCTAACAAAAGATGATGATGATGATGGTTATGATGGTGACAACTGCCACGACGGTCACAGTGGAGAAGCACAGAGATGATGGTGATGATGAGAGAGGTGAAGAAAAGAATGACACATCTGCCGGTCGGTGAGCGTGTGCCTATCAATCTGACGCCACCCTTTGTGCAACTGGTAATCACATCAGGCGTTAACAAAGAAATAACAAAGGACCAACAGCGGTGGGTAGATCGACAGGCAATCCCACAGTTAGTTGGACGGTTACACACGAGTTGTTGTGTGAGAAATCCTCAGAGAAAGAGGGAACATCAAGGTGAGAAAGAGTAAGAGCGGTGCAAGCCGACAGTAACGAGTGGGTCTGAGAGAATGTGGTGTTTAAAAGAAATCAGACCCAACAGACACACAAATACATTTGGATGCTAAACAGAGGCGCAATTAGGGAACACTTGTAACGCGCTCATTAGCTGACGTGAATAATTGACCTCCCCTAATTGCTTCTTCAATGCCTTTTAAGGTCTTCCATTTTCTTTGATTGTGACTTACCTTACCTGCTGCCACACTTCAGTTCATTATGTTCAATGTTCAACTGTTGCTAAAACTGTTCCCGAGCTTTGTGCAGTAACAGGCTGATCTTTCATGTCTTTATCTGAGCAAAGGAAACTCTGCAGGGGATTTATCTTAGCGCTGTCTGATAATTGAGTGGATTACGCCAAAGCTGTACTGCAAGGGTGGGCAAACTACGGCCCGCGGGCCGGATCCGGCCCGTTGGGCGTTTTGATCCGGCACGCCGAGTATTATGAATTATAAATTATAGTAAAGACCGCTGTAACGCTTCTCCGTTCCAGACTTGAGTTTCCCGAAGCACGATGACGGCAAAAGACCAGCATCGATGTTTCTTAACTCAAGTCGGGAACGGAGAAGCGTTACAGCGGTCTTTACGTGCCGTGCTTTCTGCAGCGCATCAGGCTGCGAGTCCAGCTGCTGCTGTCTGCTCACCTCCACCCCTCCCCCACAGGCCAGCGCGCCACGGAGACATGGTCCGTTTTATACGGCATAACGAACGCACATCAGACCCACGGGACTCATGTGACATATAGGGTTCTGCCTGCCAGCCTCCTGCCAGCTTCCTGCATGGAGCCCCTCTGCAACAGGGGGGCTTTTTTTAGACAAACTGCTAGTCAAGAATCAAGCACCAAGGCAAGTTATTTGCTAGCATTTAAATTAGCAAAAGCCAGCAAGCCTTTCTCTGAAGGGGAGTTTTTGAAAGAATGCATGGTAGAGACAGCAGGTCTCTTGTGTCCAGAGAGCAAAAACAAATTCGAAAAATGTAGTTTATCACGCAGGACAGTGACTCGACGTGTAGAACTAATTGACGAAGACTTAGCCAGCAAGTTAAACAAAAAAGCTGAGTCATTTAAGTTATATTCGTTAGTAAGTAATGTAAGTTCTCTTTACTTTTTAGTTATTGGCTTTTACTTATAATTTATATTGGTTCACACAAACACTCTCTATCCATCTGATACTGGCCCGGCCCGTCTGTCTAATTTTAAAAGTCAATGTGGCCCCTGAGCCAAAAAGTTTGCCCACCCCTGCTGTACTGCAACCGTGATCCTCTAGAAAAGTCTAGATCCAACTGTAGCAAAGAGAAAGACAAGGGAGACAAAAAGTATACTGTCTACCTGTTTCAGTATATGACACTTGGCAAGACTCTACCTGTGAACGCATCGATGGTAGCTGCAGTGCTCTGCTGCCGTCCTCTCCGTGCTGCCACAGTGATGGTGTACTCAGTCCCGGGCTCGAGGTCGATCAGGGTGGTGGTGGTTACATCTCTAGGCACATTCAGCTGGAAAGAGAAGACACAGTTCAAAAAAAGTAAAGGAAAAGTAATTTATATAGTGGTTTTCACAGACATAAGTCACAGAGTGGTAAACAAGATCATCATAACACACAAGAAAGAAAATCACAAATTCAATAGGACCTGAATATAATAATATAATACAATATCATAGCTTTGTTTTGGAGGAGTACTGGGCATCTGTGTACAGTATACACCAATTCACATTCAATGTTCATCTGTTCAACTCTTTACCTCAGCAGTGACGCCAGAGGAGGACGTGTAGGTGACCTTGTAGTGGTCGATGGGGCCCTGGACCACGCCCCACACCAGAGTGATGGTGTTGTCCGTCGAAGCCATCACAGTTAGATCCATGGGCACATCCAGACCTAATTTAACGGAAACAAGATGTAAGTAAAGCACACAGCCTCTTTGATGTTTCCAACAATAATGTGAATAAAGGAAAACCCAGCATGAGCACATGAACACTGTTACTTACCCACCTGAGTGGGCGTATACCAAAAAGGCGATTTAAGATACTACATGACATTTCAGTAACTTTCCTACTCACCCATGACTTGAGTGTAGACAGTGCATTCAATATTAGCTTTTGTTATTTACCTTTATGGTTCTTTTTGTGCTTCATGCACCACTTTTATGTGGGAAGACAATGTATTCTTCATCTGATCCAAATGAAGCACTTTTCCATTCAAAAGTCTTTACGTGCACATTTTTCAAATTGCAAATAAAACACTTGAGCCAAAAGGCCCAAAAAATAAGAGAAACTATGTTTTTTTTAAATTCAATTCAGGCCTTTATTTTTTCCTTACTTGTAATATGTATTTTGTCCTCCCTTTGGTTGGGCTTCACCACAAACGTTATTACTGTGGATAGGCCACAAAGCTTTATCTCTGTCGACTACTAAAGTTATGATCTCATGTTATGTTCTGGTATGTTTTCTGTTTGTTGCTCTATTGCATCATTCTCTTGTGATTTATAGTTTTGTATTCCGCACACAATAAAAAGAAAAAGAAAGGAAAAGCAGCTGTTGAAAGTCAAATCCTTAAATCTTCCTTTATAAATCGTGTTGATGGAAACAATATATTTTAGTGAAATGTCAGAGATTTGCTCCAACATCTAGCAATAAAGTAACCTCTTATCTACTGTATACCTTTGCCTTCGACACAGCAACGACATCAAAAGCACGACCAAATGTAAGAGTGAGCTTCTTCTGTATTAACATAACGATCTCACATTCTGTGTTTAATCTTTTTGTATTAGTTTTGCTCTCGTGGTTGTCTGTTTCTTTCCTGCAGCAATGACCCAACTTGCCCGCTGGATCATCAATGTTTAATTCTCATTTAGTCCTCTACGGCAACCCTCAATGTTTTCGGAGATTCTTGTCAAATAGACTTTTTTGGGGGAAAAGTAAGACGAAAAGAACTTCAACTAAATCCACTGAAAGGATCCTTTGAGCTTTCAGCAGCTGACAATTAGCAGACAGGAAATGTTGTCATATTATTTAAAGCTATTTGAGAATCCTGTGATAGCTGTATTGCATTTTTTTAAGTTCAAGGAGAGTGCACAAAATAGTGGGTTAGAAAGTGCTTGTTCGTAAAGCAAATGGAGGCATAATTTTGCAAAGTGCAAAATACTTTCAGCCATTAAAATGATTGCAACTGGGGGAAAGATGTGCTTGACAGTCAACATCACGGGAAAGATTATTGAAGCAGTGCCGTGCACTATAATTTCCAACAGAAGGTTAAATGGGATCTTTTTTGTGTCCCTGCAGAAACACAATAAAAATGCAAATTGCAGATCAAGTGCTGAGGTAAAGAGAGGGCCATTAGCAATTAATGGTATGCATTATTACAGCTTTAAAATGCTGTAATGGGAACTTTGACCCCAGCTGGTGATATAAAACTCCCTCTCCCTGAAATAGCACAGGTCTTGCCAAAATCTGATTTGCTTAATGCCACTAAAATGGCTTTTAATGGTTGGAACCGGAGCACTGACCACAGCACACACTGAGAATCACATATATAGTAACACTCAAAGCCAACCGGCCTGCTGTGAAGCTTTCTATTACGCCGCCGCTGTGATTCACTTAGTGTGTCTTACTTGCATCCGTGGGGTCGAAACAGTAATCCACTCACCCGTCCTGGCGTTCATTGTTGCCGGCGCACTCTGGTTGCTACCTTTCATGGCAGAAATGCCGATCCCGTACTCTGTGCCTGGCAGCAGGTCTGAGGCACAAAGACACAAACCCGGTTAGTAATGCAACACACACCATAGCAAGAAGGACTATCACACTGACTTGATCCACACCTTCTGAAGCAGAGTGCAAGTCAGTTACATTGTAGTTTCTCATAACAGCTCAAATTAGCTCTACGTTGGTGTTGAGGTCTTGGGAAATTTACATGAGTATGATTTCTGAAGTAACACGCCTTTTCTTTTTTCCCAACAGCATAATTGATGAGTTTCAAATCAATTCAGCACATCCCCAGGGATTGTCAAGCTACAGAAATAAGGTAATGAGGAATAGAAATGAGGGAGAGAGTGACAGAGATTATTAGTCGAGAGAAAGTGAGAGTGACAGAGAAGGAATGAGGGTGGTGGCAGCATCGATTGCAATAGCCCAACACAATAACAGAAGGACCTTTTGCTTCTATTCTTATGCCGGCCATGCCCTTTCCAGCACTGTGGCCTTTCAGAAAAAAAAACATCCCAGCTGACCCCTCCTTTCTGACAGCCTTTCAATACGCCGCAGGGCAACAAGCATGTCTGTAGATACAATCAGTAGCCCCGTCAGCCAAATGCTAGCTCCGGAGATAATCCCGCCATGTAAAACACAAGGACATTTCCCGGCTTCTTCAGCACACATTAGATGCACTGCGATAATACGTGAGGCATAAGCAAAACAACATGCGCACTAACTAAAAATGGACTAACAACAAATGAATAAGCAAAAGAAAGAAAACACACCACTTCTCCTCTCTTACCTGTGAGGGCGGTCTTAGTGGTGGCTCCCTCATTGCGCGGTACAATGACTTTGTCATACTGGTCCCCTGCTAACGTGCTGTACACCACCTGGTAACCCTCCACCTATATTTAAACAAATACATTTAAACACTTGGCAATACCAAACCGAAGGAAACATTTGCATTTGTTTTGAAGGGAATGCGAGACTTTCACTATGAGTGGAAGCAGCTTTAAATTGGTTCACCGAATAAAAGGTTTATTTTGCATTAGCGCAGCATGATATCTGTATCTCTGCCAACGCTCTGCAGCATCAAGACAGACTAGCTCCTTAAGTCCGGTTGTGTAGTTGGTGAGTCCTACCGAGTGAAACAGTGTGATTTATTTTCATTGAGCGTAAAACACTCAGTGACCACTTGAACCTTGTGAATGTGTTTGCTTCATTCTCCGTATCGGCATTTACCAAGCCGACACAATGCAGGCCGACCTGTGTGCGATGATAAAGTGCTAAAAACAACAAGACAAGAGTTAGAGAGCAATACACCCAAAACAGCATGCAGAAAGGGTCATGGAGGGTTGGAGAATGTCCAGGGATTTAGGGCAATTTAGTTGTTGTTTTTACAAAAGAGACAGAAGTATCATATTCTGATATGAAGGGCACCTAAGGTTGTGCTGAGATACTGTGGAAGCTTGAAAGTATTTCAGGCTCGTCTACTACATGTATTTGAAAAATAAACACGTACGTAACCTACTGTATATCACACTATACAAATGCTCTATTAGTCCTGCAATAAAAAAGTACTTAGGCATATTCAGCAAAGATAGATCAAATTAGTACTTTGATTGAAGTACAGCTTTAATCAAAGTACTAATTGTATCTATACAGGCCTATATATAAATATGATAACTGATTTATTTTAGATTCCTTTGGATGGTTTAATCTAATGAATTGTATAATATTGCATATGTCCTTCATATGTTTTGTAAGTAAAACATTAATCTGCAAAGTAACTAAAAGTGTTAGAGGACTGTGGGTCAGTGGTTAGCAAGTCTGTCTTTCAATCAGAGGATCGGTGGTTCGATCCCCGGCTCCGATAGTCCATGTCGTTGTGTCCTTGAGCAAGACACTTAACCCTATTTGCTCACTGATGCTGTGACTATGGTCTACTGTATAACATGTAAGTCGCTTTGGATAAAAGCGTCAGCTAAATGAAATGTAAAGGACTAGGCAATACATATACAATGTGTTAAGTACGATACAGTTGAAATAATAAAGTAAAGTACAAGAACCACAATTGTACGTAGATGGAAAACCAGTAAATTATAAAAGTAAATGTACTTAATTACTCTTCACCAGCAATAACCGTCGCTCTAAATGTTATCAGACCGTTTACCACATCAGAATACGGGCTGTTTTAAAAACAACGAATCAAAAGACGACACAACACACTTTGTTTTCCTAGCAGACCAGTTTATCACTAAAATGGGTTGAAAAACAAAGTATGCAAATGGACTGCAAATGCTACTCGACCCAGGTGTAATTACCTCCGCCTCACTGTTGTCCCATTCCAGCTCCAGGGCGGTTGAGGTCTTGGACACGAGCCGCAGGTTCTTGGGGGCATCGATCTCTGAGAAGAACGATAAAGCTGACAATGTTGGGGACACAGAGACCAACTCTCAGGGATTGTGAACAAGCAAACATCAGCGGTTTAAGCATCATCAGACACAGATACAGTTAGTGTCTAGTAATTACAAGAGCTGATCTGTATGTATAAAGATATCATTTTATAGCACTTATATGCAGATTTGACTTCCTTTGAATTAGAAACTGACATAATTTGCATACATGTTACAAACGTTTCACTCAAGATGTAGCTGAAAGTGATGTTACCATAATGTTTCCACAAATAATGTGCTTTCTTCTGCACAAACAACACCAATAATTCATAATCCATATATATCCAATATAAATAAACAGCGTGCTTTCCATTGGGCCACATGTCATCAGCTGTTAGGGCACATGATCACACCACTATCTGCCTGCTGTCAGACCTCACCGGTAGTAAATTCAGTGGAAATAGAGCCGCTCTCGTTTCCTTTTCTCACTCCACTCACAGACACCTCGTAACGTGAGCCGGGACGCAGAACCTGTGGAACAAAATAAAAACAACAACAACAACAACACAAGGACAGTTTAGTCTGTGTACTCTGTTTGCATGGACCTTTTTAGTTTAATCTCCAGACACTGACGGAAGGTTTTGGGATTAGATCATTTAACAAGCATGACAGAGACACACACACATTATATTTATGAGTACAATGTAATAACCCTAACCCTGTGGAACAAGATAAAAACAACAACAACAACAACACAAGGACAGTTTAGTCTGTGTAATCTGTTTGCATGGATCTTTTTAGTTTAATCTCCAGACACAGGCACAAGGCAGACTCTGGGATCAGATCATTTAACAAGCATGACAAAGACACACACACATAATAACCGCGTAATAACCCTAAAGCCAATTCTCAACCCAAATAAACGGTTTAAATTGTGAGGACTGGCTTCTCTGTCCCCGGATGGTAGGTGAGGCCACCTAATGTGTGTGCATGATCAGATCTGTGACACAACAACGTGATGGATGGCACACACACGCCACCACTCACCTGCAGGGAGTACTGGCTGAGTGTGGGCTGGAGGCGGAAGGTGGTCCGCGGGCCCTCTCCTCCCACTAGGCCGTAACGTAACACAATCTGATCAATCTTTGCTTTTGGTGGTGTCCACTCGACAAACGCCACGGTGTCCGACACATCCCGCACTATTAGCTGAGTGGGGCCATCAATCACTGCGAAAAAAACACAGAGAAGAAGAATTATAGAGTCCTGTTGCAGTGTGTTTTTAAACTGCCCATCTATTGCTGCGCTATTTTTGGAATTGGTCTGGGTATTGTTTGACATATCTGTACACAATCTAACACTTGATGTTTGGTTAGAAAATAAGTTAGTTGTATATTAGTCAATCCTTTTTTGATATTGTGCGCTCTGGTAGGGATGCAGCTTACAATTATTTTCATTATTATTATTATCATAATGATCGGCTGTGGAGTTTCTTAATGAATTATTTTGACAATAAAACTTCATGAAGTCCAAGGTGATGTCATTAAATGTGTATTTGTTTTGTCCAACAAACACTCTACAACGTTGATATATTCAGTTTAATGTTGCATAAGACAGTGTTTCCCATAGATGTGGCTCGTGATTCCTTAAAATAAAGCAGTGTTTACGGGCAACCCCTCTCACCAGAGATGTCACAACTCAACACAAGTTAAAGGTTTGACATCTATATTTTTTTTGTCTCCTTTCAATTTATTTTTAAGGCCAGAAGAAGAAAAACTATCTGATTGTTTACAAGAAACAAAGATATATTTGAGATGAGGATTCAATCTTGTGGAGCAGAAGTAACCCAGATCCATTGCAGGGGTTCCTATGTTGTGAATCACTGACGATTCAGAACTTTAATTCCCGCCTCGCGGTCGTATGCCTCGGCTAACCAGTCATGTTGCAGTTTACATCCATGTCCATGAAACTGTCATAATTAGCACGTCAATTATTGTTTTATGGCTTGTGTTTTGTGAGCTCAAAGAGACCTTTGACCACTAAATTATATTTCAGTTTCGAGTCTGTCTAAATAAAATACAGCCATCGTGATAAAATTGAACAAAAACAAAAGAGTAAGTTCAAGATTTCTGATCTGACAAAACATTTGGTGCCAACTTTTGATTTGTTCACATTTCAGTCGGTAAGAACAGCGAAGCCAACATGGGAAACTTCAAGCTCATGCAGTGGTGGAGTAGCTATCCCAAAAAGCTGTTCTCTGACAGCCAGGCATGTACAGCTTATCAGACCTCACACACATAGGCAATAGGCTTTAGCTGTGCAAGGTGTAAAAAAATAAGCTGTGATAAAGGTCTCTCTATGCTGATTGCTGGAAAACAATATTTATTAGGTGTAAAGACCAGAAAACACGGATGTGACAACAACAACAACACGGCTCCCAGGGTCAACGTTGGGAGAGAGCTGCTGCTGCGTTCAAGCATCTTGGGGTCTTGATCACAGTAATCATCATAATGTGGGCGTTGTAATAAGCCATTGTGTTTTCTATGAAATAACACTTTTCTTAATGTTTTTACTGCAGTTAATCACTTAAATAACAAGTATGCACAGTTTATGGTGATAAAGCTGATATATGGTGGTATATATGGTGATATAGCTTTTGAATTATCCAAATGAGTAAAAAAGGTGACAATCACCATTTAATGTTGAGGGACCAATGAAAATAGCAGATGCCACAATGTTCAGAAAGTGTTACTTAAAGCTTTTGAGATCTAAATAAGTCGCACACTAAGTCTTGACATATTGCCGGTCCACCCGATCCTTGATGTATTAGAAATTGGTCCCTTGGGTCTCGTCCTAGAAAACATCCTGAGGAAGAACCTGCTCTCACATCAGCTGTCCTCTCCCTGTGGGTTTCCTCCGACTCCTCACCACGCTCGCTCCGTCTCCGAGGAAGGCTAAATCTTTGTTATAAATAATTGAGTGACTTCAAATTTGTCTTTTCCTCTTTCTTTATCCAATAAGGTGTCCTGCAGTAGGCCGCCGTGAAAAATTAATGAAAGAGTGCCATGCATTATTAATCAATACTTAATTACAAGCAGCAGAATGAACAAAGACTTGACAGGAAATTGATGGTGTTTTGACTAGAGACATCAGAGTTTGAATTGTTATGGACGAGGTTTGAATTGAATCTATTACAGCTGTCTAGTAATAGTGTCAGGGGGTGAGGAGTGGGGGCAGTACCTCAGTGAGCCTTATATCAGGGACATAAATGGTGGCAGACCAACAAATATGTCAAGGTGACTCACTTTACAGGGTATTTAGTGTGTGTGTGTGTGTGTGTGAGAAGGTGCTACATTTGGTACTGAAATAAAAAGTTGATTAATTGACTGATTGACAGAAAATTAATTGCTGACTGTTATAATAATCCTTTTATAAGCAAGAAATGCCAAACATGTGTTTCTTTCACCTTATCAACAATGAGGACTTGCTGTTTTTCTCTAATCGTACATTTAAAATATTTAGGCTTTGAGCTCTTGTTTTGCCAAAACAAGCAACTTTCAGATGTAACCTTGAGTTTAATAAACTTATTTATAATAATAAAGAAAAAATGTCAGTTGCAGTTCTGCTCACATGCATTATATACGTTGTTTTTGGTATTATAGTATGACTAGTTGGCTTCCTCAGGCCACACATTTGTAACTTGTCTTATTAAAGCCCCTATTCTTTATTGCATTAAATGTTTTCGACTATCAGTAGTTTGGGAAAACATAGCTTATATTTTTTTTTTCATTTGATCAATGACATCATATCCTGATCTACACAGCTTCCATTCATGCTTACATGTTATGACAGTAGCAGTGACTGGCTGGCTTCGACCCTGGTCTCGGAGCGCCACCAGGTTAACCGTATACTCCTCCCCCGGTCTCAAACCAGTCTGCACAAAGAAAGTGATGGTGCTGGGCAGCTGTGCAGTCATCCCCCCGTCATTGTCCTGGGAAAAGCACAGAGATAGAAGAAACGAGATGAAAAGCAAAAACTGTTTGAACATTTTGAGTAAACGCCAGCTACTGTGTGGCTCAAAGTTCTCTCAGTGGGATCTGGCAGATAAAAACTATTCTGGCAGATAAAAACTATTCCCATCAATATGACATGAACAGTGACTCGTGCAGTTAAATTATTTGCAGTAGATTTTCTGAACTCTATATTTTTCTACAGATTTGAAACATTTTTGGTTGGTTCAGTACATTATATTCCCAAAGCGTGTAGCGGACTGTATGCATGCTACAGTGATATTTCTCAGACCATATTTTGCAGAGGCAGCACTCTGCAAATTTCCAAAGGCCTGTCACTCATCCATATGGAGCGCCTGCTATTCCCAGCTGTTCTCAGAGAGCCAGTGTTGCACATGCACTTCCTGCCGACAGACAGATGTTACACCTACTGCTGCTCCAAGATCCCCAAAAGCCTGCGCTACGAAAGGCTCATATTAAAACAGAACATATAACAGCTTGCTGCTTTCCTGAATCAAAACTGTAATTAGAGATGTAATCCATTTAATCACCTCGGCTAAATTGCCAGGGTGGGCAGTAACACACGGCGGTAATGTTCCAATAACAATTGGTCCTCAATCTCAATAATACACAGATGGATGCTACATTATACCGAACGAATCAACAACAATCTCCACTCCCATCTCCTGTGTCAGTTGCTCGTAATTAGCAGACGGAAACCTCCGGGTCTTATAAGTAAAGCCAAAGCTGAAGTGCCTTAAACTTGCATTCTTTCTAACGGCCATCAGGGGGCGACTCCTCCGGTTGAAAAAAGAAGTCAAATAAAACAAAGTCTAACAAAAAAATGAACCTGCTTCTGACTTGATGTATTATCTCACTATATAATATTATGAACACGAGTTAATAGTTTCAATTGCTAGTTGCAAGTCTTCAATACAGCATGGTCTTCATTTTGTGATTTATGGTCCTATTTTGAGTCAAATTGATGACAAAGCAGGGTATGCTTTAGGGCGTGGCTACCTTGTGATTGACAGGTCATTACCACAGCCGTGTCCTGTGAGGGAGTTGACATGTGTTTCGTCTCACAAATTTAACCCAATGCACTTTTCTGAGTAAATTGTCAGACTATTTTTTTTGCAATAATGTTTACTCCTACTAGAGAAAAAAACCCCATTAATTTTACTCAGTGACATTTGGATGGATTCATTGTGCTACGTTTATTAATTTCTTTTATTGTATGTGTTTGTGATCCGTTGAAAGGCAAGTGGTCAGCTTGTCAAGCTGGTCCCAGGTCTGCTGACGCTCTGTTATCCTACCACAGCCACAAGCTTGCATGCCTCTCTCTTCAGAGCGGCATGACGGAAGCTCAGCAGGGGAGGAAGAAAGCGGTCCAGCTGGTGTTTTGGACCCGACATGTGAACGGCCCCTCACCTTATCGTTGTGGCTTTTCAAATAGTGCACGCAGCTTATATTTACAGACAAATTAAGGGCTCACAGTGCAGCAGGCTTTGCTTGCGAATGCTGGTCCGAAGTCAGACTCTGTCTGCTGCGTTAATGCTAAAGTTGAATCATTTATACACACAGTATATCATGTTTCAAAACTGCGAGTACTTCTTCCTGTTATAATGCGAATATTCAAACGGTATATATATATTCAAAAGCCAAATTATGCACACAAGGGGAAAAAAGACGATGCTGACAACTTTTACAACAACTACTATAATGTTTAGCTGCTCCAAGGACATCGTTTCTGGAAAAAAAGATTTCTAAGATGTATTATCATACATTTTAAATCTCAGAAAGGGACATCTAAAAACCAGAGGAAATAAAACATTGCTGCATATCACTAGAGGTAAGTGAGAAAATATATTTTCTAATTTGGGTAGGCAGATGAATAATGATACTATATTGTTTTGAACCTATATTGTTTTTGAACCTATATACAGTATTCTAAGCCAGTATTCATCCCACGTAATCACCTGATTTATTCAACAAGACGCCGCTTCAGAGGCTCAAATGAGCCATAAAGATTGATTTCTCAGTTATTGCCTGACACTGTCTCGTCAAGGAGAGTCACAAAGTGCATCTAAACAGCGTTAAAGGCATGATTCAACATCAGGTCAAGTCCATGTAGACATTTGAACACTAAACGTAAAGAGAATACTGAATATGCACGACCTCGTCATGCGACCTGTTAGCTTTGCACATTTGACTATTCAACATGAATCACAATGCCGAGATGCTCCAGAGAAACCTCAACATTTGTGCAGGGTCATGTGTGTTCTTTTCTTCTGTAAGAGTGTTTCCTTTTCACAGAGTGAGTTCCGTGTTTGTTTGAATAGGCCAATGCTTTCATGCCTGCTTCCATTACAAGATTGTCAAAATTCACAATCCCCATTGCTGGATTAAATCCACAGGGGGTGGGAGTGCCAACTCGTAATATGATTTCCCCCATGGCTGGAGCGAGGGAGCGAACGCATGGAAAGATACAGGGGGCAACGTTTACAGGAGAGGAAGGAGAGGAAGAGAGAGGTGAAGGAGAAAGAAAAGGACCGAGGGCACCTTCGGGGTCAGAGAGGAAACAAAGGTTGGAGATTTTTCGACCAAGAGGTGGTGGATGGAAAGTAGAAACAAGAGATTAGGAGAAAAAAGGGTAGAGGGATGGAAATTGCGAGAAAACGAGAGACATAAAAGATTGTGAAGAGAAAGAGAGTAGGGCTCAAAGCAACAAAATCAAATTAGGAAGCCCATTGTTTTTTTTTATTTATTTAGAAGAAGAAAAAAGGGATTGACATAACACAAAAAAGCATCTTAACATCAAATTTGAGGCCGGACCAAAGGATATCTCCCCTGAGAACACCTTAAAGGAGAAAACCAATTACTGTGAGAGGGCAAGAGATTAGAGTGCAGTGAGTACCTGAGTTTACAGCGGGACTTAGAAAGAAAAAGGGGTTTGCTTTCTGGCTTTGAACCTGGCCCTGCAATGGTTTTACGAGGGGTTATTCTGCAAAAGGGTTTAGTGGCTCATCCAGCTAATAGCCAATAAGCTTAAGACAATCCGCTTGCCTAATTTGGTATGGGCTTCAAGATGAGCAAAACCCCCAAGAAAAACCTAAATCCATCCAGTTATTTTATATATATATATATATATATATATAAATTCAAAGTCGTTTATAGATTGGAATTCTAAAGTCAGTTTTTCCGTCTGTTCATCTCACACACAAGGATCATTGGGATCGACAGCAAACACATACACTGACGGGCAAATTCACAAGGAATGGAGGTCGGCCGCTGATAGCGGGCCCGCCATGTGTTTCACAGCTCTACTCTACCTTGGGGATGAAGCTGATCTCCCATCCATCGAAGGAATAGTAGAAGGGCAACCACTGGACCTCCACCGACGTCTCTGTGATGGATTTGAAGACTAAGCCATCCGGATTGGAGAGATCTGGAGAGGTAGCCAGAGACGTGTTATTGTTCAGTGACCCACACAGACCATAAATCACGACTCCATCTCATGCTGAAGGTGACCAGTGCTGAACCTTTTTCTGTTACATTTATTTTTCTGTTCTGTTATTCCCTCGGTCTTTATTGATGTTCTATGTTTTGATCACCCTGATGCTGCACTAAATGTTTGGATTGACAGTTTTTGATAAAACATGTACTGCTTGTATAAAATGATGACTATCTGCCTAAAAAAAACTGAATTACAAGCAGTTTTTTTTTCTGCCTGCAGAGTAGGCATAGTACTGACGATAGTAATACAAATATAAATAGTATAATATAAAACCCCTGCAACATTAGTTCATTAGTTTAAAATATATGACTCATATTTAACAAAACTTTTTTTTTACAAGCGGCCGTGTCCTCATAAATCTTTCCAGATAATCAAATACTACATTTCATAATTAAGTTTAGCAAAGACAACCCAACAAATCATATCACACATGAAAAATGGTTGCATCAAACTTAATTGCCCTAAATTTACTATATAACTCGAAACTCTGCTATCACTGAAATTAAAGTCACTTATCTGTGAAATGGGGGATAATTCTACCAGCCAAGACTGAAGAGATGGCAATAGTGTGTAGCCGGCTGATGTAGAGTGGATGCAATATTCTGCACGGCATTGGAAATAGGCTTTTATGTATTCAGGGGGTCTGTGAGTTCTCATACCTCTGATGAGCATCGCAATAGTATGTTTTTCTCGCAGATCCAATGACCTGTAATTAACACTGGCAAGGAGGTACATGTTCAGTAGGTGTTCATATTTGTGTGTGTTTGTGTGTATGTGTGTATTTCGTCTGAGTGACATGAAACAGGTGTTACAGTTGGGCTTCATAACCAGTTGGCACAGAGGAGCAGGTGGTATTCTCACTCTATTCACACTGAGAAACATCTTGGGGAGGATTTAACCATAAAAAAAAAGGTGAGAGACATGCTGTGTGTGTGTGTGTGTGTGTGTGTGTGTGTGTGTGTGTGTGTGTGCATCCGCATGAGCGGCTGGGTCCATGTGAGAATGCATGCACAGCACACATTGAGATATTGCATTTATATACTGTTGGTCATGAACCAAGCATGGCCTCAGGGGAATCTGCTTCAGGGCTCCCATGAGAACATTTTGTCAAAACAAGCCACAGGGCTGCACTTACAGGTCGAAACGGTGATGCTGGCGGGGACGCTGATGCTGTTGTTAATGACAGCGAACACGTTGATGTTGTACTCCATGCCTGCCTCCAGGCCTGAGATAGTGCAGGTGGTGGTGTTGCCTGGAATCCTTATCTCCAGTTGCACACCTGACAGAGAGACAGGTGTATATGCTTGCAAGACGTTTTGAATCAGCTGCAACTTAAATTACTACCTTCCCTGCCTCGAAAGGCCAGTACAGCTCTGCACATACCTCCAGGGCTGCTGGGTGTGTAGGTCACCAGGAAGTCTGTCAGCACAACAGACCCCTCCCACTCCACGTCCACTGTGCGATCAGTCACGCCTCGTATCTTCACATTCATGGCCGGTGCCACTGTTGAGACAAAAAACACAAATTATGAGTAAACTCTAGCTTGTGTGTGTGTGTGTGTGTTTTGCAAGGATATCTATAAAATGTAACCACTATATCACCTTCAGAAAGACTTGCTAGTATATTGCATGTGTCACAAGATTGCAGTGAGCCATCACATTTATATGGCAGAGTTTTGTTACACACATCATTCATTATTTCAGTGGAGGGGGGACATTTTAGTTTTGTTTATTTGACACAATAGCAGCGAGCAGCCCATATCACACAAATCTGCATATACAGTACAGGTCAGGCATTTGAATATGCAACAACACTATGTTCCATTTTCCCGCTAAACTGAAGCTGAAGCAATAAACGTTGGTATTGAAGCTCAGCCAGCAAAAGTCCGCAGCACTAGCTCTAGTCGGCTGGGAATGAGTTTCCCCTACGGAAGTGGTCTTTGAGCCACTCCGGGGCTTTGTTGTTATACAATGTGCAGCACACTGAGCTGTAGTTGTACGGCTCTCTCCTTCAGAGGTAACTACTCAAACTGAGGGAATATTAGTTTGACAATGTGTGCTGTTGGGTTCAAATCCAACACAACACTGACTAACTTGTTGTGAGAGATCTGGAGTAAACCACGAACAGATAAATAGATAGTTCAAATGACTCACGACAAGGAAATAACCAGCAAGTGGACAACAATGCAGCTGGCCACGCTCTGCTGTTTTGTTGCTTTTGTGAACAGTTTTAAAAGCTCACAGGAGGTTTGGCAGGAGAAAACTAACCATCTAAAACATTAGTGCTCAAACATAGTTTGCTTACCCTAATAATGTGTTGGGGCCATGTGAAGAGACAGCTTACTGTCCACACACTAGTTTTTAATCCTACTGAATTCTTCATTCAGGATAAACCTCAATTTGTTCTCATCCTTATGTGAAGCCTACAAGATCAGAATACATTTTCAGTACAAGCAGATCCCAAAAAATCTACATGTGACAGAAATAAGAGGGCGCCCTGAACGTCTCATTGTGTGACTCCACTTGTTATAAGTTCAATATTTAGTTTGAAGCAAACCATTTACATGCTGATTGACACAGTTATACCTAACAGACCGTGGTGGACAGTTAACTCATGAAAATACTGATCAGATTGCTTGTGCACTTTTTCCGGCACCGGTGGACAATCCGGTTATCAGCTGCAGGATCCGGTGGCCCGTCCAGCCACCGAGCCCTCTCGTACTGCCTGGTAGGTAGCCCTCGTGTGAAATCATGCTCTCCATTCCTACATATCAGGATCAGTGGGGCCGTGACAAGGATTCATTGTGGAGAGTCCACTTTACCAGCGGTATCAGTGTGGATGGAAAATATGGACCGCAACGCTCATGGATATACCCGGAGATTAAAAGCCATATTTCAGTTATGAGTGCCTCTTATTTTTGCCGGTCAGTGCTCCCCTTGACGGAAGAGTGAATGGTACCATAACCAAAAGTACCTAAAACTATTGCCAATGCACACGACTTTGCTACATTTGCCATTATCGCGCTTACTAAAAAGTCTCTTCATGTGCGATCTTTAAAACGAGACCACATGAACGACTGCATTGTGTGGCTGAGTGTCGGCATGAGAGGGAGAAGCTCCGTCATTCACTCTGGCTGAAGTGGAGATTGTCAAGCCATGAGCCTGAGAGCCGCTGTTGAATGTAAATGAGGAGGCGTAAACAAGAGTGTGCACAGCTCCCGCTGCCAAAACCAACAGGGAGGAGGTGGGGGAGGAAGGTGAAGGACATAAAGGAGGAGAAGACAAGACAGAGCGTACAAACAGGTTGAGCTGGAGGAAGACGAGACGGATTCACAGCCAGACAGAGGACAGGAGACAAGTTGAGCCTCAGGAGAGTGAAGGGCGCACGTAAAAAGACGGTTAAACGAGAGAGAATGAGGACGAATCGGTAAATGAGAGACAGAGAGGGGAGTAAAGTGAGTGTGATAGTGTGATAAACAACCCCGAACCCCCCCAACATCCTGCCCCAGTGTGACGCAGGACTCCACAGCACAGCACCGCGTCCTCCTCGGGGAACCGTCGGACACTCTGGTCGCCGTTTCAGATACTAACTCCACACCCTCGACAGATGGCCGCATGCCGCACGGTAGTTCGCACTTTTCCGAAACACTGATCCTGCACCGGGGACTAATTCTGCAGCATTCAATTAGCTGGATTCATTTCATCAATTACACTCAGCGTTGTCACGTATGTGAAGGGAATAACAAATCAAATGAAGGAACAACAATCCGTGGCGTAGGAGAGGGGTGATTGAATGAGGTCGTGCAAGGAGGCTGAGCAGACTCCCGGAGAAAGTGAAGGGCAAACTCTCAAGTCAACACTTCTCCTTCCAGGCTCCTCTGGAAAGTTAGTCCGAGCTTTTTTTTTTTTTTACGAAGCATACGGCAAAGACAGAGAAGTGCTGAGCATCTCACCTTGTTGTTGCTCCGTGAAAGGTCATCAACGGCGAGCAGTTAATATGAATGCAAATATGTTGTTGCCTCTATTGTCGTCCAGGAGTGGTTCAACCTAACATCCTGTCAACGTTTGTCAACCGCAGAGCATCAGCAGAGTTGCTGACCTTTGTGAGGGGGACAACTTCAGTTCCTGACTTGATTGTTTTCTTTCTTTCCCTTTCAGCACATTTTGTTCTTGGGCTGCCTACAGGCTCTTAGGGTTTCAAACAGTTTTTACAAATTCCCTCAGTTAGAAGACGCAAACAAAGGATCACCGGACGTGATGGTGCATCTGAATGAGCAGACATGCAGCCTCTACATGAATGTGATGTTACTAATACACAGACATGTGCCGAAGGTTTTTTTTTTCTTTTTTTCTCAGGCATGTATCTTTATCTAAAACGTTTGTTTCAAAAGGGCAACTTGCTGAAGGTTATTCACAAAAACATTGCCTGTAGTGTTTAAGTCTTATTAGGTCTAATCAGCATGATATCATAGGAATATATATATATATAGCAATATGTACTGAATTAAAACCTTAAAGGTAAAACTCCAGCTGACAACGGAGGTCAGTGAATCATCAGAGGCCTAACTTGCCTTCAGGCAACTTTATGTGATGGAATTCTCTGGTTAATTTGGTTGTGACTAAACTGAAACTAGCAGTGTGAAGTCCAATGTTTTGGCATGTGCGTGTAATAGAAAACATCTGAATAATACAGATTTTAATTTATTTTATTTTTTTAATTTTTCCACCTTTGAATGAAATCAAAGATTTAATCTGCTGTTAACTAAATCCCATGACAATGACCACTGGGCTAGGAGATTGGTTTCCTTGCTCCAATCTACGCTGTTGGTTTGTTTGAAGCAAGTTCAAGTTAGTCAGGCTGGGTTACCTGGCTTTACACATTTTAATATTGGTGATCCAGGATCTGCTTCTGATAATTCAGCATTTCCCATCCAGTTACAAGCTTGGTGAAGGCAGTGGAGTCAAAAACAATGCATTTAGAGACGAGAAGAGAAATCAGATAATTGTGCTGACTTAAAGTAATATTCAACGGGATAGACTAAGAAGCAAAGACAGTCATGTTGCAATTTATTAGCAGTTGTTGGCCAAAAACATGTTCTGCTTGGTCACAGTGACTTTTGTCCAACACGTTTAAAATAGCTTTCTCGCCAATTACAAAGGCATACAAATAATAACGAAATAAATAATAACATGAGCAAATACTACAAGAGCTCTTCAAATAAGTATGAAAATGATTATATATGCCATAGTATACAGTTTACATATTAAGGAGTGTTTAATTACAGTGGGAAATAAAGTGTTTATTGTCAACGTTTAATGAATATTGTGGCCTTTCGCCTGCAGCTTGAGATATTCTGTGAGCGTGTGATGAGGTGGACTGTCACATGTCTGTCAAAGCCCTATTTATATCACAGTTAATACAGGTAATGCGCCTAATAATATAACTGATGGACACAAAGCCACTTTATAAAAAGCCTTGCTGCTCAGTCAACACTGATTGATGGAATACATCAGAATAGTTAAATAAAATAAGGACAGAAAATAAACAGGCGTGAGAGACAACATCGAGCTTATTTTCCGGTCTGACGCTGCACACTGCAGAACTTCAAAGCTGTAACACGGACATGAGACCCACGACTAAATGTCCGTTGTCTCCACTGCCGCACTCAGAGGATGTCAACAACGTGAGAATGTCACCGCCACTTTTCAACTGCGGCATCAGGACTCATTGAAATGATTGTGGAATTAAATGCCACTCTTCAGCACTAGTTGATCTCCGCTTTGTGGGTGGATGCATTTTTATATAACGATTTACTGTATCCTACCCGTACGCCTGGAACACCCCATTTAAATTCAACGGCCTCCGTAATTTGTCGTAGAGGGGGAATATTGGCCAACGTAATGGAGCAAAAATGCATCCCGCTTTCTTCAGCTTTTGATAACATGAAACACTTAAGCCTGTCACCCTACAGGTCTCTGGTAATTGAACTGCTTCGTTTTGTATTCAGCAAACTATCCCCTACCAGCTTTGGCTATTTTAGCTGCTAATTGCAAAGAAATAAGCAATTTGGACTCCCTCACTTTGTATAGATATTTGATGGGATGGCAGCTCTTCTGTCTGTCCTCATCCTTCACTTTGTTGACAGCTGCCTCAAACGGCAGCCCAGCATCTGATATTTTGGCGTGAAGAGCTTGCTGTGAACAAAAGGCGAGCACGACTCCGAGAACTGTCTCAGCTGCCGCTAATGCAGCAGCTCTCTCTCCAGGATGAATGGGGCTTTTGACAATTGCTGTTACACCTTCTGATGTCCGGCAGGTCACGTGTCTACGGATCAAATCCATCAAAAACAGATCCAGATCAATCTACCTGCTCTGTAGGTGGCATAGAGCATCATGGGCAAGGAGCTTTATTTTCTCTAAACACTACACTTGGCGGTTGAATTAATTGCTTCCTTCATTCTTATTGAAGGTGTGCAGATAAATGAAAAGCTATAATCTGTCTGCAAACTCTCAGCCCTCTATGGCGCATGGATGCCAATACCAATGGTACTGTATTTGTTATATACAGTATTAAGGGCTCAGATGAATTAGTTGCTTGATACATTTGTCAATCTTCAGAAAATGAATGCCTAACCAAATTGACAATTGTTTCAGTAATATGTTGTGTTAAAAAAAAAGCCAAACATTTAAAAATGTGAGGATTTGCAGCGTTTCTCTGTTTGTCAGGGATGAAAACACACTGACAGTGAAAAGAAGAATGCAACTGTCACAGCCAAGCCGGGTCTCCTGCCTGTACTGTGTGTGTGTGTGTGTGTGTGTGTGTGTGTGTGTGTGTGTGTGTGTGTGTGTGTGTGTGTGTGTGTGTGTGTGTGTGGCAGGGGCGTGGCTCCAGACTGATCTCCTCCTGTCGCCCTGATTACAACTCACCTGCTCAAGCAACCAAGCTGCCTTCAATCAACTAATCACCCTCCAGTATATCTACCCAGCTCCCCCGGTTTCAACTAACCTGGTAGTGGCGGTGCTGTTGAAGAGTTACGTAGAGCTTCAACCCAATTGTTTTTGTCTCGCCTCTGATCCTGTCTTTTGCTCCCACAGTCATCCATCCTCCCGGTTCCCTCTGTCTGCCGTTCCCTGCCTGGATTCACCCTCCTGGTTTTTCCTGCCATTCCCCGACTCTTTCTCCGTAGCTGTTTCCCTGGCAATGAACTATTTCCTTCTTCTACTCCCCGGTCTGCGTTTGGGTCCGCCACCATGCATCGTAACATCACATGACCATGTAACAAAGGCCTGTGCTATATGCTTGTATAAATAGGAAATTCCACAAGAGCATAGAGGCCAGTAAGAAAAAATTATCTAAAATTTGATTGCCTCTGCTCATTGTGGTTCTTCCATCATTGACGCTGATCCTAATTATTGCATATTTGAATGAGTTTGCCTACCCGATTGTAAACATGTGGAGAATTATTGTCGAGAATTAGACTTCAAGTGTTTTAGCCCACAGTGTGTAAATAGCTATTAATATTTAAAACCAGCTTATTTCTGAGTGATCAGAATAATTAGACCTCATGTATTAGCTTTTATTATTTATGTATTGACAACTTGACTAAGGTTTATTGAGACATGCCATACTGATTGTTTCAGTTTAATTTTACTGGAAATGTAAATGCACTCTAATTGAATGGAAATAAACAAGGTTATTTTAGCAAGTATTTTACTCTTGTATCTCATCAAGCTTTTGTATTAGTTGGAAATGAAATGACTGCCAGCTGTTTTTTCCCCAGTAGCCTGTATAATGAGGATGTCCCCTGTCCATGCAAATAAATGCCGTTCTTAATCAATTTCTTCAACAATTATTTTGCTAATATTTGTCAAAAACTAAAGACGAGTCTCTGCTTTCCACTCGGCAGGATGCAACCTCCCAGCTGACCGGTACTGATACATAGGCTCATCCCTCAATGACCATGATCGCATTGTTATGAAATGAAAGCCAGTGGTCGTAAAATAACCATGCATAGCAGATGGCCGCTTGTTGATCAGAACTATTTCATTAGAATAAAAAAAATAAAGTTGGTGGATTGACTTAAATGCATAATCAGCTGTGTAGCCGGCAGCTGGCGCTTATGTCGGCTGGTCTCGCCACTCAGACTGAGCCATACAGAGCAGCGAGAGAGTGGTGCATAAAAAATAAACTAGGAAATGGATTCTACCAAACAAAACAAAAAAAAGTTGTTTGCATCCCTGATTGTAAAATATGTCTTCAGTGTTTTTAAATGTTGGTCAGATCATTTAAAGACGTTACTTGGTGGCAATTTCTATCTGACATTTTATAGCGTATGTTTAACACCTGGTGTTCACACCAATATAGAGGACTTTCACACCCATCGCTACGAGAATCCACTCCAAACACCACGATACTGAATATCCTCTTCTGAGGACATCTAACAGTGTAAGAGCATCCAAAACCCGATTTTTGCTTACATTTAGGTGGTGTTATTTATCTATCTTCCTTTAAAGCACTTTGTGCTGCATTTCTTTCACAAATTAGTTCTTTTTTATTTATTTCTTTATAGATTTGCTTCCACACTGTAGGTTAACCGGATAAAAGACACATTGAGATGCCATTTCTAATGATACTCAGATGAGGGTAATCTGAAGTGTGCTTTCAATGTCACCCAAATAAACCTCAGAGATAGTGCCAGCAATTCATGAACAGAAACTGTGTCCACATTACAGTAAATGGCTCTTGGCAATGAAGGCACTCAATCTAACGGTGCAGCTCTAATTTGAAAAGAAACCTGTTCCTGCTCCAGAAATCAGGCAGAAACTGTCTGAGGGTCACCGAGTGTTGTGACATCTGTTGAGGCTGGATCTCTGAGTTACTTCATCCTGCTACCACTGACAGAAAGTGTTACAAGAAAGATTCTGCTTCGGGGGAATTGAAGCACAAATGTCTTACAAACTACTTTTAGTGCTTGATAACAGCGAAGAGGATCAAACTGACCAAAAGGTTAAGAAGTAACAGCCTACCAGAGTTGCAGTCGTCTCCTGCGAAGCCATCCTGGCAGACACAGAATCCCTCCTTGCAGACGCCCTTCTTGCTGCAGTTGTTGGCGCAGTAGACCAGCGAGCAGTCCTCCCCCACGTAGCCGGGCCTGCACTGGCACGTCCCGTTGGTGCACAGGCCCTGGTCCGAGCAGTCGTTGAGACACCTCCCGACCATGCAGTCTTCGCCGGTGAAGGACTCCTCGCACACGCACTCCCCGTCAATACAGAGCCCGCGACCCGAGCAGTCCGAGGGGCATCGCGGCTCTGAGCAGTTGTCGCCTCCAAAGTCGCGGTCGCACACGCACTCCCCTTCCACGCACACGCCCTGGCCGGAGCAGTCGTCCGGGCACCGGGGTTCGGAGCAGTTTTTGCCGGCCCAACCTTCCTCGCAGATGCAGCCACAAAGGTCAAAGCTGAAGCTGCCGTGGCCGCTGCAGCCCGGGACAAAGTCCAAATGACCTGGGTAAAAAACCCAAAACGATGTTGACATTATTATGTGACAAAATGACGCTTGATTCAAAAGACGACAATGCAATCAAAGCTGAAGGGATAGTTCGGCTCTGGAGGAATATTACTTGTACTTTTATTTTAATATACACTTAGACACGGGCACATTCAATCCTCTTTATGTTCACATTAGGACTGAGTGCTGGATAGACCTGTCGCATCTTGTGCATTTCCATCTCGCCAGCGTCCTCTCCAGCGGATCATTTCATCCTCATTCTGATTCACATCGTGACTGCTGGAGATAATCATGTTCCCACTGAAGAGACGGAGCATTTTCAGAAGATATTTGAATGGGGTGACGGTGTCAATAGAGCAGATCCTTTAACCATAATATAGCCTATAACGGTATCCATTCTCGTCCCCTCATATTATAATGGCAGCATCTCCTGAATAGTGAACAAAATTTGTCCCAGTCGCAAAGGCTTCTCCACACCTTTTAGACCGAGACTGCGTGTGGAAAGAAAGTTGCCCTCCAGCATTATAATGCTGCTGCCGTCTGTCTCCTCTTCATTCAAAGTATAAACAGTTTTTATACATCTTTTACTTATCTTAAACCTTCTTTTTTTTATATTCTCACATCTGAGACTGAGTCTGTTTTGAATGAATTTCTTGCAGCTTTTTGTATCTTTCCTTTCCAAAGCCTAGTGGTTGACACCAGAAGGTTCTTTTGTTGAAATATTGTAAGTAAAAGAGCTTACATAAACAAAAAAAAAACACATATTCCAGCTTTATCCATATATGTGTTGTCCTTGTTTAACAGCACTCACCCATGACTGAGCTCTCCCCACAGCATCCAGACCCACACTGAGCTCTGAGCAGGGACACTTCTCTCTCCAGCATCTCCACCCTGGTGGCAAGTTGCTGGATGGTGGTCGTTGCCGTACAGCCGCATGCAGCTTTTGGGATGTTGATACGGTGAGTGAATGTTACCTGAAGAAGAAGAAGAAGAAGAAGATTATGGGACAATACTGATTGTGTTATCTCTGAAGTGTTACTTCACCCAAAATAAAAACAAATGTAAGCATCAAACACTCACCTGTGGCCTTGTAGGTGTGAAGAAAGGTTATTGTTTTTTATTGTTTTTTGTCAGGGAGAACTGAGGGCAGCATTAGTTTTTATGGAGTAATAAAACATATCCAAATGTCCATAGAAACTTATTACATTATCCACCTCTCCCCAACAGTAAGGGTGGCCGATCTAATGAGTGAAAACCAATGTAGGCACCTACAAACAAGCTCAACAGGGTCATGTGTCAGATTTCAGTGGGAGGTGGTACACCTGTGGCTAACATAAGACTATAACTGGAACATTAGCATATAGATGGACAATATGGGGTTATGGCTAGTTTGAGATGTATGTTTTCTTATGTGTGTGCAACAGTGTTCGCCTTGTTATTCAAGACACATTTTGGGGAAATCTGACACATGGTGCAGTAGTGGTTTCCATCTTGAAAACTGGACTGTTGATTGTTTTGGACCACAGCTATCTGTGGCCTGTAGAGTCAGCAGTGCCGGGGAGTTTGGCACTCAAAAGATTCGGCTCTTTTGTTGTGGTTTTGGGTTAAGATACTCTTTAGCGAAATCAGTATGTAAATGACTGTGTGGTAAAACAGATGTTGTCCTTTAGATGACGCCTTTGTTGTAATTTCCGTGCAACATGAGGCAGCCTGCCTAAATCACTCACAAAAGGTCTCATCTTACCTCACTCTTGTCTCATCCTAATTAGTCTAAACGTTCTATGCTTTGCTGCTGTTTAAACAAAATATTGCTGAAACAAATACCTGGCTGTCTGCATCCAGCGTCTGCTCCGTGTATTCTGTTGGATCCATTGGTCCCTCCACAGAATGTCTGGACCCCAACTCAGCACGGGAACCTTTGGATCAAAAATAATAGGTCTTAAAAATGTCTAAAAACATGTTTGTGTGTCTCTGTGAACAAGAGGGGCCTTCGGGGCAATAGATAAGATGACTATAGTGAGTTTAGAGCACCGGATCGATGAGAAGCCCTCACCATCCCCTGGGGCAGGTGGTGCGGAGGCGTCCAGGTCGACGGAGCACAAAGACTCCAAGGGTACATTGATGTTGTAGACGTGGTTAAAGACCACGGGTTGCTCCTGCAGGCTCTCGTTGGCCGAGGAAGCGGAGTTGGGCTGATCCCCCCCCGGGGTCTGTCGCCTCACTCTGGTGGTACGAACCAGCTTGTTGTCCCCTGATGGAGCAGCATGAACGGTGCCCTGGAGAGAGAGACAATAGGAAACATAAACACAGCACGTGGTTCAGACTCAGGGTTTTGTTTTTGTCCGTTATATCTTGTGTTTGCAGAAGACGACAGACTGAAGACTAAAATAACAACCCAGGGAGGACAAAAACACAAGACGACATTAATACACAGTATATGGCGTCTTTTCTCATTGGTTGGCCATTTTTACATTCAAATGTTGGGTCATTTGCAAAAGATCTAGTTCATTATTTTAAGAATGTGCTTTATTTTTGTCCTGCAGAAAGCACATATCATTTCTCAGATTGGATAAAGCAAGTTTCAAGGGAGAAAGAATGAAAAGCAGATAAATAAAAAAAGTATTGTTTTCATCTTGTAGAATGTGACATTTATAGATTTGTTTAAAAAAAATCTATTCAGAATGTTTTCAGAGGTAGTTTACGAGCACCATCTATGTGATAATTGCAAAACCCTTTTAATGTACAGCAGTGTTTGTTAAATAAAGCTCAGCAACCCAAACTAAGCAGGTCTGTCAAGATTTGGACTTTTTGAGAGAGATCTCCATTCGACTGTAAGAACAATGCTGCACATTTAAAAGGTTTGGAGGTGTTTTGCTAAAACACACAACTAGAAGTGTGAGGAATTGATGCAACTGTGTTTTTATCTTCTCAAATGTTAGCCTGGCTGCTAAAGTAGCTTCCTACTAACCACGCATTACCTCCGAACTACATTAGCTTGTGGGGTTACAGGTGCAGTATTTCCTCACTGTGTGGCGACCAGTCCTGTATGCTGTTAGGGTTTCAGCTAACGTTAGCTTGCTATTTGGGGAAGCTTACACTTCCACATCTAATATTTCTTCAGCTTGAGATGCATTTGCCAGAAAACACAGACAAACCCTGATCATAAAAGCCCCATTCTCTTGTAACTTTAAAGTGTTAGGAAAACAACATGTATGTGAGCAGCCAAGTAATAATATCAGAGTAAAATGTGTAATCTTACCTTTTGTCTTCATACTCTAAATACTAAGTAGCACTACAACAACACTGTACAAGAACAATGCTGCTTCCTTCTTTCTAAGTCCTCTTTGCTCATGAATTGGTTACTTGTTCTCACACTTTGCATGTAGCCATCAAGTGTAAGATAAGATAAGATAAGATAATATAATCCTTTATTAGTCCCGCAGTAGGGACATTTACAGGATTACAACAGTAGAGGGTAAAGAACCCTTTTTACAAGACTATATTTTAGACAATAGTTGGAAGCCAGAGAGACTTTTCAACCAACTAATGGAGCTACATTTAGCTTAATTAGCAAGGCAGCTGGGTAAGTACAGCTGTTGACATTTTAGCCGACATCATTGACGGTCACTGGCTAGAAATGAGTAACCTGCTCTTGTCCACCTCTCTCTGACAGCAGGAACTGTTCATTACTGAGAGTTTTGAGCGGTAAATTGGCCACCATTATCACAGCCGAATGCATATGTGCATAACAATGCAAGAATGGACAGCTTGACAGACGTAGCCACAGGAACAATGGAAAGTGGGGCTTACTGAACAATAAACTGTAACACGTTGTGCTTGGACCCTTACAGTAGAACTGCATAACTAAAAAAAGGTGTACTTTGAAGGAGCAATGTACAGGAAAAACAAGACTAAACAGCAAATCATCACTACTCAAACTGGTCAGTGTGGATTTGTGCCCAGAGTCAAGTGATTAACATGGCTGCCAAAAATAGTAGATTGGTAATAAATAATTTATGTGGGGGAAAAAAAGCCCTGGGCAGCTCATGTAAAAAATGGACAGGGTTATTTTTTACCTGGAGAGCAAGGAACAGAGCAATAGCAAGGATCCAGACTGCTGTGGGCACAGTGGCCCTGTGATGCTGTTGTGCCAGTGGCATGCTGGGAAGAAACCTCACCACTCTCGTGAAATCACACCTGCGAACGAATGAGAGGAAGAAAACAGGTGGGAGGAGAGAAAAAGCTGTCAGTGGTGTTGTTTGTGTTGCATTAAATATACATTATGTAGCTGATGCACTGTAGTTGTGAGGTGCGATGATATGGAAACATATGCATTTGTGTGTGTAGGTGTGTTTTCAGTCACACTGCTTTCAGCTGATCCTCTGTAAATGGTAAATACATGTCTTTGATCTAAAGGGAAATAATTGGCTTTAGAAGAAAAAAATAAACTGCTGAAGGGATTGTAGAACTGGCTAAGAACCTTTGAATGCATTTTACTGTGCAATACCAAATATTTGATCTTTCCACTTGGGAGGAATACAGCAATATTTCTCAGGGAGAGTTGATGGATGGATTTCAGTAGAGAAATGGTTTGAGTGATGCCGCTGTAATCCCCTCTCCATTGGATGTGGAAGTGAGAACAAGGACACGCCACAATAAAAGCCGCTCAGAGGAAAAACTGACGTGGATCCTTCAAGCCGACAGTCACACATCAGTACAGCTAAAACGGTGCTGAGCAGAGGTTTGCCTTTAATGCGGCTATTTGACTTCATCGAGTTGTGCCACCAATCGGTAGCTGAATCAAACATCTCACTCAAGCTGCAAAACCCATCTCGCAGAGTGTGTTGACAGCTTGTGAACTGAAAGTACGAGGACGGGACTGAAAATCACTTATGTGTGGGTGCCTTCACGTGGTACAGCGCTACATTCGAGCATGATTCCCCTGAGATTGAGCATGTCCATGTCTATGTATGGGTGGGCAGAAGACATCTCACAGATGAGCCTGTGTGGTCTTAAGAGCCTCTTTCATCAGCTCAAAGCATCTCACGTTGGCGAGGCAGGCTACTGCTCTCAGCTGGTGCCTTTTGTGAGGGCCAGATGGACGTCTTCTTATCACACCTAACTGGCTGTGCCTTCTTTTTTGATCGCTTCGGCTGGAAATGTTGAAACGTCTGTGGATCTACACATGAATGAGAGAAAACAGAGAGAACCCCGGTTTGTGTGAGTCAGGCGTCCTTTTAGGTTTGTCTCATTGAGGGAAAATAAAAGGTTTGTTGTTGGCTTTTTATTTATTTTTTAGTTGATGCATATCTCACTATTCACACAGTCACACTTCACTTTGAAGATCTTTGGCACCGACCTGAACATCAAGGCAAAGTGGAACAACCTTTGTGCGCGTGTACGAGGTTGTGTATGTGTGTGGTGAACAGAGCCACTCACAGAAAGGATATTGACACACACAGTACATCAGGAAAGTCCCGTGGGGGAAAGATAACTGCTGACATGTCACAATCTACAGCTTTGAACAATGACTTTGTCCTTGACGGACGAGGCTCCCAACCAATGTCTTCGCTCTACACTGAGGATGTGGAACATTTTCCACTTTAAAACCCTCCCCCTCGAGCATGCTGCTGTCTGACACGACACGAGCCGTTTAACTGGCGAATTCACCAAACGAATGAGAAGCATGCTGATGATGAAGGAGTGCGATGGAGAAAGCCAACTGGAACCGTCCTGTTCACAGCCATTAGCTGAAGCAGCGTCCCCTCGGCTAGCTTCAGTCGACGGCTCCCACGCAGGCTCGAAACACGTGATGATGATGAATGGCTTTGCTCACTTCCTGGAGCCAGCACGATGGAAAACAGCTCCCTGATCAGCCTCGAAAGATGTGAAATGTTTAGAATAAGAATTTGGCCAAAAGCAGATGCCCATATTTTTATTGTGCATTTTGGTTTTCTTGTTATTTATCTCCCTTCTGTGCCAGGGGAATAATGAAATCTTCATCACAATAAATAGCTGTTTCCAATTTATTCAGCCCTTTATTACACTATCTTTTAATGAGCACAAATCCAATCATATGGATGTATGAAGAAAACAAAAAATAATATAACCTTCTTTCACATGAAAGTAGGGCTGCAACAACGAATCGATAAAATCGATAAAATTCGATTATTAAAAGCGTTGGCAACGAATTTCATTATCGATTTGTTGTGTCGCGCGATTATTACGCCACTCAATAAGTCACGGAGATGTTTGAGTATGAAAAGAAAAGTTGAGTTGAGCGCGGAGCAGAGCGGAGGTCGAGGAGAGACCAGCTGAGACCGTAACGTTGACTGAAACACATCGCGGAGGAAGGCCGTTCAACAGGCAGCTAGTAGAGGCACTTCCGGTTGAGGCTCCGGTGCTGCGGCTAGTCGGCAGGTTGTGTTCCGTTTTGAAGTGAAGACGTAACGTCCCTCCAGCAGCTTTCTGCTGTTTACTCGTTATTAGCTTGACAAGTTAGCGTTAGCTCGTAAGAACAATGTGTCTGAACAGAGAGAGAGAGAGAGAGAGAGAGTGTGTGTGTGTGCGCGCGCGCTTCTGTGAGTGTTTGAGTGAGTGAGTGAGTGTGTGTGTGTGTGCGCGTCTGTGAGTGTGTGTTTGTATGTGTGTGCGTCTGTGAGTGGCGTGCCTCTGTGCGTGTTTGAGTGTGCGTGTGTGTGTGCGCGCGTCTGTGGGTTTGTATGTGTGTGCGTCTGTGCGTGTTTGAGTGTGTGTATCTGAGTGTAGTGTAGAGAACCAGTTCTGACGTTCAAACAAATCCTGTTAAGTTTTCTGATTAGTATTTTTCTTTATTTTTTATAAGTTATTTATTGTTCTGACAGCTCAGGTTTCTTTAAACAAAATGTTGTGCAAAATGTTTTGTGCACTTTATTTAATAAAAGCCTATATATTTGGCAGATATAAAGCATACATGTGTATGTTTGTGTTAGTCTATTATTTTTTTAATTATTATTACTTTAACAGCACAGGGATGTTCAAGGAGCAACCTGTTTGTGCACTTTCTGAAGATTTTTGCACCGTCAGTTCTGTTTTTGAATAAAGGGTTGGAAAGTAATACTTTTTTGTTTTTTATCCGATTCATCGATTAATCGAAAAAATAATCGACAGATTAATCGATTATTAAAATAATCGTTAGTTGCAGCCCTACATGAAAGATATTATTTTTGGGGAAAACATAAATGCTTTAAGGGGCATTTTAGCCTGCTATAAAACTTGACAGTGTTTATATAACACTTTCTAATGAAATTAAATGTGAAGACAAATTTTGAAAAGCAAAAGCTAAATAAATTAATACATTATCTTTCACCTTTTTCATACAGAATAAAATGTTTTTGTGTTTCCATTAAGCGCAAACTGTTAGTAATGAACATGACCCTCGATGAAAGAAAAATAATCACACAGTGCACCACCTCCTTTGAATATTGATGATAAAAAAAATCCCTGGCAGCCTACGACTAAGTAAGATGCATGATAAGCATCGCTCTCGTCCAGGAGCCTCAGAGCAGAACAAAGTTGTCAGCAGAGTTGTTACGGCCACTGCCGGCAGCAAATGTCATCAAACTTGCTGAGAGGGCAAAGGAGGTAAGCAAGGTGAATATCAGCTGATACCAATGTTCAGCCGATCAATCGGTTCATCCGTGGTTGGCAGAATATTGTGTCTGGCACCAGAGTCTGAGCTATACTGTGTTTGAGGCCAATGAAACCCACTGGCCATGTCAGTTGCCTTTCTTTTTGAGAAACATAACATTATTTAAAAATGGGATGTTAATGATTACATTTTTGAGAATTTTGGTCAGAATCTTATTTATTTATTTTAAACCTGAGCCATCAGCTCACCTTAAGTGAGCCTGGGCCAAAAGTGTGGCTTGCTACGGTGCTAACGGCCTTCACTTTAATCAGCAGCTAGCAAGCTGGAACTTGGTTTGGGTGTTGAGGAGCTCACCGTGGCTGCTGACTCTCAGACGGGGAGCTGGGGACTGTTTAGCTCATACACTGCAGCTAGCGCTAAATGATGGAGCAACCCACAGGTGTACAGCACCTATATTGTCGTTAGTGGTTAATGGTGGGTTAACAAGTGTCGGCTTGCAGTCAGAAAAATAAGAAGAAAAAAAGAATCCCAAGGAGAATACGGGTTCAGAGTCATCAAATAATTTCATGGAAAGAACAATGCGTTTGGTACAGGCACTATAAATGTCCTTTTTTTTAATCTTGAATAATCTGCATTGTGCCTTTGACAATAAATAAATTCAAACATTTACATCCAGAAATACATCTTCTTCTCTAAAGAGCAGAGGTATAATTAGATGTATCGTGAGATAGGAAGTGTCATGCAACCTTCTTATCGCACTACAGACAAAAGAGAAGTCTTGCTTTAAGGCATAATGCTTTTAAATATAGACCCGTACAGTACATTAACACAACCCTATACATAGTTTCACACTGGCAATGACACAAGTTTGAAAGAGTTTCAAAGTCACAGGGTTATACTTCACGCAATGGGTCATGGTGCAGGCTGATGCCCACCAGCATTTCATCGCACAACGAGAGGAGGTTTTTCATGGAGGCTCAATTAAGGACAGACCCACTCATTCAGAGGGAAGAGAATCAACATGCTGCAGGCACTAAAAACTGGCTTAACTTACTCACTTTTTATCTCAGCAGAGAGAACACACGCACGAGCACATTAGCCAACACAGAACCACGTGCACGAATCTACAGCACAGTCATATCCACAAATCCTCACGGGGAAATACACACGCACAGATGCAGATAATCACGGTGTCATGTATCAAGTGTTTTTAGCCTTTCATTTGTATATCTCCACCTGCCTTGATGTAATTAGATCTGTCAGCAATCATCCTCGCAATCTAGAGACACTTTAGAAATGTGCAAGTACGAAAAATGGGAAGCTGCAAAGGATGTGTTTGTGTGTAGCTGCTTATTCACAGCTAAATATTGTGTGTGTGTGTGTGTGTACTTCAATGACTGTCTGAAAAAGCTCTGAAACAATACTGTCACTTGATGTATTTTCTTGAGATAAATCGAAGGAGTTCACCCCCTGTGGGGCCGAAATGAAACTGCCTGTTCCAATTATAATAAAAACCATCAGGACACTTAATGCAGCGTCACAGAGGAGACGGTAAAAATATTCCTTCTGTACAAAAGAGGGCATTCTGTAAAAGTCCCCAACTGTATAATGAACCCCGAAAACCAGCGTGCTTAAAAGTTGAATGTAAAAGAAAAAACACTTTGATCTTGTCGGTAACTCTTTTTTTTCATCTTTATTAGATTACATTTCTCTCTGAGGTGAGCTTTTCATAATTCTGTCTTGAATCTTTGACAATATCTTTCTCTTTCATCCCATCGTGGTTTACGGGCAAGAGAGTCGATATCAAAAGAGAATTGAATTTAAAAATGCACAGTGCAATGACACTGATATAGTAATCCAATCTGTGTCATGTGCGGACTTCAAAAAGAGTCGTGTCACATGCTGTGGATCCAGATGTGCTGCTGGATAGTGCTCAGAGCTATTTTATAGTAAAGACGGCTAATGATGAAGGAAAACACTGAGAACAAGGTTTTTAAATGACTTGAGGTACATTTTGGTAATGATATTTGTGATCTCTAAATAATAAATAAATGTATAAATTAGTTTTATTCTAAAGGCTATCTTTTATTAAAATATAGTTATTAAGGAGCATGCTCAGCGTCTCCACAGATCCTGGCTTAACAAAGTCAATGACAGATATTAAGAGAAACAGCTTGCTGGGAACATTAGCAGTTCGAAAGACAATTAAACTGCTCAGCTATTTCCTGAGGGGGGAAAATAAACATTTACAGAGCAATACCATTACATTAGTGTCTGATCTTTCATAAATAGCCCCCAAAGGTGCAGGAACAGTCATTAGTGCTTACACTCGTAAACACAAAGCATGCTCCATGTAATGTATCTGATACAGAAACATATTGGAGATGAGGACACAAGTAACCAGTTTCAGTTGTGAAAGGAAGAGAAACATACATCTTGCATTTTTTTTATTTCTGCTTTTGGATGATAATGCTGTATTTCGTTGTTTACTCGTTTATTTAGAAAACAACAACAGAAAGGAAAATAAATCCCTGGTGCTACGGACCATTACTGGTGGATTCATGAAGCTCATCCACTGAATAAAGTACACAGTTTACCACCTGCATCTAGTGCTAGCTAGGCTGGTTTTGTTTAACCCCCTGATGTATCATGAGTAGACTTTTTTTTTCACAATCACTGTTTTCTTTCAGAGCGTTTTTATGATCTTGATGTTTCCAACTGCACTTGAAGGCAGCTACATTCACTTCACAGCAGCTAGATGAGAACAAACTGAAGGACTGACTTGTGCTGCAGCTTGGTTCTTCCAAATTCCCTACAGAATTGCTCCAACAAGAATCTATGTAGAGTTGTTACACAAACTCCTGCATATTTTGGGTAACGCCTGTGTTTTGTGTTGTTTTATCCTCAGAGGTTTTCTTTTTAACTGGCAAATGCAAACATTAAAAACAGCCCTTGAGGGATTGTAGTTCTCGGGAAGCTTCTGAGCGAACAGATCCAACTTACAACTTTAGTATCATACCCTGACGAGCCTCTCCAGAAGGCTAACAGATGCATAATTTACCTCAAGGATCTGAAAAAGAACAATATGCTTTTGCCCAGCTCCATCAACATGGCCTCTGCCCAGGCCGATAAAAAATAGCAATGAATTGTGCATGCACAGTGTGCTCTTTAGACTAAAACTCATTTTACAAACTCCAACGACAGAAAGAGGTGTTCCTGTGCTCCACCAGGGACTAGCTCTTGTTTTAAATGGACCTGTTTGGCATTTTGGCACCTCACCAAAACCTTTACTGCAATGAACTGTTAGAAAAGACAGAGCAGGAAGGGTGTCTGTAACAAACAGGCAGTGCCCTTCAGGGAGTACTGGCATGTGTTGCATACTCCAGCTCAAACGCTCACACTGCAACGGGTCTATGCAGCCCTGTGGCTTCATCAAGACATGCCCATGCTTAGGCACAGATTCAGATTTAAAGACCGACTTAGCCTTCTTAGTGGATGACATGTTGGCCTTTTTGACCTTTACATTCACACTGTGAACACTGTATTAGGTATAGAGGATAGGAGGATCATATTTTGGAGGCATACATTTGACATGTGATTAGGGATTTAGGTCCCTTCTGACTAAGGTTTATGTGTGATGACATCATTGATTTTAGTTTTTCAGCCCCACATTCCCTCCCCTGGTCCAGTCCCTTAAATCTGATGGGAGAGCAGATGTCACTGTCATGTTTCTTGAATCATCCAGAGATGACTCTCATCCCCTCTCCTGTTACTCTCCTCCCTTGTATTTTCTTTTGACCTCTCTCAGTGACAGCTTTGTTTCTAAAGACGGCGCGCCGCACTCTTTTTGTTTATTACTGTATCCACTGTACTATAGCATCACACATCTTGCTGATTCTAAACTTGAGTCCAGCAGCAGCTGAACCTCTTGACCCTGTCTGCATACGTCACTTATTCAGCTGCAGTCACATCACTCAGCCTTTAGAGGAGCCGGCAATTTTAATTAACTAAGAAATGTATGTCATAAAGTAGCCACTGACTGTACGCCCCTCAAGCAGGACAAAGCAGTTCATTGTTTATGTTATTCTAACTATTTACCAGTGAGTGTAATTCAATGACGTGTTGGTTTAAAGCAGGGGTGTCCAAACTACGGCCCGCGGGCCAACTGCGGCCCGCGGGTCAGTTTTTATTGGCCCGCAGCAAATTCTGAAAATATAATTGAATATGGCCCGCACATGGTGCTTGAGCTCAACTCTGTTGCACTTCTCAGTTTCAACACTAGATGGAGCCAGTCACAGAAAAGGTGCTTCTCCACTAAACAAAATTAAGCAAAGAAAAATATTTACCACGAGTCACCAGAAATGGCAGCACCGAAGAAACGCAAGATAGCAAGTGAGTGTAGAAGATTTCAAACACGGTGGGAAAATGAATATGTCTTTAAAGTTTTTTTTTTCGTGCTAACAAAATACAGGAAAACGCCACAGCAGCAAGCTATGAAGTCGCACAACTTATTGCCCAGCATGGCAAACCGTTCTCAGACGGTGATTTCATAAAGCAGTGCCTCATCACAGTCACAGAAGTAATGTGCCCGGAAAAAGTGCAGGATTTCAACAACGTGAGCTTATCCAGAAATACAGTGGTGCGGAGAATCGAGGACTTGTCAGCTAACCTGAAACTTCAGCTGAGAGAGAAAGCTTGTGCTTTTGATTTTTACTCGATAGCATGCGATGAGAGCACAGACGCCACAGACACCGCACAGCTTTTAATTTTTTTGCGGGGAGTCGATGATAATTTTTGCTGTACGGAGGAGCTGCTTGATATGATGAGCCTAAAAGGCACAACGACGGGTGGAAATATGTTTGACGCTGTGTCAGAGGCAGTTGAAAAGATGGGGCTTAAATGGGACAAGCTCTGTGGAGTAACAACGGATGGAGCTCCGGCCATGACGGGTGAGCGCAAAGGAATGGCATCCATGGTGTGCGTCAAGGTAAAAGAGAGCGGAGGTGAGGCTGTTAGGATGCACTGTATAATCCACCAAGAAGCACTGTGTGCCAAGACTGTCCAGCTGGGCGATGTGATGAACACTGTTGTAAAAACTGTCAACATAATTCGAGCTAGAGGACTGTACCACAGGGAATTTCAAGCTTTCTTATCTGACGTGGATGCTGAATACGGGGATGTACTCTACCACTCTGATGTGCGCTGGCTCAGCCGCGGCTCTTTGCTGCAGCGGTTTTATTCGCTGAGATCAGAAATCGACAAGTTTTTGAAAGAGAAGGGCCGACCTCTTCATAAACTGAGTGACCCTCTGTGGCTGGCAGACCTGGCATTTTTAGTTGATCTCACTCATCATCTGAATACACTGAACAAGAACCTACAAGGCAAAGAACAGCTGGTGTCACACCTGTATGCGCACATGAAAGCCTTCTGTGTAAAGCTCCGCCTGTTTGAGACACAACTACGAAGCTTTAATGCTGCACACTTCCCTGCGCTGTCTGAAATCAAGTCTGCTTTTCCAAAGGCAGACCTTTCTGCTAAAAAGGAGAAATATGCTTCTGTAATTACATCTCTCGTGACAGAATTCAACCAGCGTTTTCAAGATTTTTCTGTCATTGAAAAACAAATCAAGCTGTTCTCGACCCCCTTCCTGGTGGATGCAGAAGAAGTGGAGGAGAGTCTGCAGTTAGAACTGATTGAAATGCAATGTGATGATTCTCTGAAGAGTCAACATCAGCTTCTCTCCCTCCCTGACTTCTATCAGAGTTTGGATCATGCCAAGTTTCCTCTGATGAGACGCCACGCAAAAAGAATGATGAGCCTGTTCGACTCAACATACATATGTGAACAAACATTTTCTCTGTTAAATCAGAACAAAAGCAGACTGAGATCCAGAATGACTGATAGCCATCTCTGTGAAGTCCTTCGTGTCTCAACCACCAAACTTTCTCCTGACATCCCAGCCATCCTTCAATCCAAAGGACAGCATCACTGCTCCCACTGAGAGCAATGTTCTTCACATTATAGGTGAGTTAGAAATACACACAGTAAGCATGTGTCAATATGTCACCTCTTGTGTGTGGCCCCGGCCTTTGCTCATTTTTCTGTATTTGGCCCTCACCAAAAAAACTTTGGACACCCCTGGTTTAAAGTGTCAGGTTTTACCATTGTCGCTTTGAAAACAGGTGACTTTATCTCACTCAAGACGACACGTCTTTGCTTGTTAATAAGAGATGTTCAGACTAGGCTTCTTGAATGAAGGACTTTCCCCTGCAGTGATAATAAGGGATAAGCGGTATCGTTCCTTTTTTTTCTTTTTTTAAGGCTTTGGTTGTGTTTTGGTTGCTATGACACGGAGTATACACAGAAATAAAAATATCGGCACAAGGTAGAGTACTTGTTCTGGATGAAGGGAAGGCTAAAGCACACAAGGAGAGAGGACGGACCGGTCTATGCATTTCTCCTTCATTTTTGATAGTGAAGAAGAAGAAGAAGAAGAAGAAGAAGAAGAAGAAGAAGAAGAATATATCCTTTACTGATCCCCTTGGGGAACTTGGTCTCTGCATTTAACCATCCATGAAGGAGCAGTGTGCTGCCCTGTGAGGCGCCCGCACACTTCAACATGCAAACTATGGGGAGACCGGGGATCGAACCGCCTACTTTCAGAACGACCACTCATCCCCATGAGCTACCGCCGGCCTCAATAAAAGCACTTGTGGCCTAATGAAGGACGTGAAGGGTCTTTCTGGTGTTCGTCCCAGCATTCCTCCCTTGTGATTGGACGGCCCAAAGTTGATTTTTCCAACTCTCTGCGACCAAAAAACTAAACGTGCAGCGCTCAGCCCAGAAAGGACGCTCTAAAATACGTGGCTCTCCCATTGGGAAAACATTTTATGAAGAAAGAACGGGAACATAGCGCTTATGGCGTTTGCTTGGCGTACCCTGCAGTTGGCTAATTGCAATTGTTTGGTTCACAATAATGAAGAATATGTCCCACAGCACAACGATGAGGCTTAAAAAAAAACATTTGTAATTAAGTTATATATAAGATGTTATTTGGGATTGCAGGCAAAGAAGGTTCACTCTTGTGCCAACAGAAATACACCAGGCTTAATGGTGCTGCACCGCTTGGTTCTCACTGGAGCTGTGAAGAGTTGTCTTTCACGGCTCCTTGGGAGGAAGCGACAAAAAGATGACAGCTTACCACAACAGTATTAACAGCTGCTGTGAGCGCTGCTCATCCATAATGAGTCCCTCACCACGGATGGGTGAAAGGACCCACGACTTGTGGGAGTATATTGTGTATATTGTGCTTGCAGCTTTTCAGCGAGGCCGGCAGGAGTCACCTCGGGTCAGGGCTTCTCGTACCTGCGAGCTTACTCTCAAAGCCCCTTGTGCAGACTGCATTTAGAGCACCTCTGAATCAACATGCATAAACATGCTGATATGATAAACAGACGATGTCTAAAGTACCCCCTTAAAAAGATGAACAAGTTTCATTTTTAGAGCTAAAAACAAGAGTTTGAATAAATGTATTAGAGGGATTTAACAATGAACAAAACGGGACAAATGACAAGAGAGTTCAGGAGAAACGGGAAAGCAGAAGAAAAAGAGCATTCTGCTAAATGAGCAAGTCGCTGGTTGCTTGTTGATCCATTCTCTTCCTCTCCAATGTTGGTTGTCTGGACTTTATTGTCCGATCAGCAGTGAAGTCTGTGATTGTGGGTTCCTCAAGTGACACCAACATCAGTGTGTCCATCACTTTCAGAGAGGACCTCCAATCCGGCTTGAATCTGCTTTGATAGCTGAAGAGACTGATGTGCTTTGCTGTCCCTATTGTTATATGTTAAAAAAAGTGGTTACCACCGATGACAACCAAAAGCCGAGACTTGATGGCAAATTTCTCAAAAATGGTTGCCAATGGCAACCTGCTAACCCTCGCAGCCGAGCCCTGCTCATCCATCCAGCCGCTGGACGCCTCCACCGCTCTCTGATCACCGTCTCCCTCTGAATAAATGTGTGTGTGGGTGTGTGTATCCGTGTGTTTCAGCAGTTAGGGAATCACAGGAGATTAGCATCCCCATTGGATTAAGGAAGGGCTATGCACTGGAAAGCTTCATTAACTCTCACTGTATGTGTGTGTGTAGGTGTGTGTGTGTGTGTGTGTGTGTGTGTGTGCGGCTCTCTTCCCATGGCCACAGGGCTTTTTAGACTGTTGCCTCTCGACTAAGTGCTTGCTGTCTGCCCGGCAGACATATGTCTCAATCTGTGTGTGTGGTCTCGTTCCTCTCTGCCGCCCTCGGGGGGCTCAGCGAGAACCGATAAGTCAGCCCGGGAGCAGCTCATTGTAACTGCCCCTTTACGAGTCGAGAGGAGGACAGTGAAAACGTTTAATGAAGCAATCGCCTTCTGTAATGCAGCTGCGATGGTAATCTCCGGTGCCTCCCCAGCTGCCGGCGCACACGGCGCTGTGATCACGAGCAGCGAGGGACGGCGCTCCGGGCCGCCGCCGCTTTAAGACGCTGCCGGCTGGATGTCGGTCTCCGGCCCCAACGGGTGCCAGGGGGACGGGACCCATCCGACGTGTACTCACACTTTCCCTCATCCATGGTTTTATTCACCACTTTCAGAGAATGACCTTTCGTCTTTTCTGATTTGCCGCTCTCATTTTTCATCATCTCTAGTTGTCATCTTCTTTTATGTCTCTGACAGGCTTTTCATTTTCTCTATTTCTTTCTCTGAGGATTTTCCTAATCCCTGAAAGTCATTTTTAAACCTGTTCTTTCACAGATGTGCTGCATAATGTCCTGATGAACGGTTAAATCAGTCTTACACTGTCAATAACCCTGAAACATCAAGACGTCAACTGCTCCCGTTATGGATTACCATTTTGCGGTTTTCATGCAGGTGTGGAAGTTGCATTAAAACTCAAAAGGCAATTCCTCAAGTTGAGTACACAAGTGCGTGTCACTCGTTTATTTTACACGGCTCAACTCTCTAAGGAAACAAGATGGCGCTGCCCGGTAAATTCACAAGCAAGGAGCTGACGTCATCAACAACAGAATATTTAAAGGGACCACGATCCCGAAACAGTCGTACGTACATGAATAATACATTACTTAAATAACTGCATGAAACAACAGTGTGTAGAACCACACTAAGAACAAGGGTGAATTATGAAGTCACATTCACTACACACGTCCCCCCAGAATTCCCCATAGAAGAAAACAATCAACGGCGAGGTGGCCGTATTAACCGGCCAGAACGGCTGTGTTTAACAGGGGAACGAGGAGACACTACCGTGGCAGGTGTACCACCATGACACGGGTGTGGGGCATGGAGTGTGGGAGTTTTGGGAGGGAGGGGAGTAGGGGGTGGTTGCCGAGTCGGAGGACGCCCACGTCGTGGGGGCCGGGCTAATTCAATGGGCCTAGCAACGTCCAAATGGGCTGGTTTGAGGCGGTCAATGGAGAGTCGCTCCGGTTTACCAACCATGTCCACCACAAAATGTTTGTCTCCCGTCTCCAAAACACGGAATGGGCCCTCGTAGGGCGGACGTAGCGGCCCCCTGTGAGCGTCGTGGCGAATAAAAACATATTCAGCCGTCTGAAGCCCAGCAGGGATGTGCGACTGAGGGAGGCCGTGACGGGAAGTAGGGACAGGTGCGAAAAGCCTTGCATTGTCCAGTAGCGTGGCCCGCTGGAGAGTCGCAGACCAGGGAACGGTGGAGGCAGGCACAAAATCCCCTGGAACCCGCAGTGGCTGGCCATAGACCAGCTCCGCGGATGAGGACTGTAGGTCTTCCTTCGGTGCAGTCCTGATGCCAAGCATCACCCACGGGAGCTTGTCGACCCAGTTGCTGTCTTTGAGGCCGGCACGAAGAGAAGCCTTCATCGACCTGTGGAATCGCTCACAGAGTCCATTAGCCTGCGGGTGGTATGCAGTCGTGCGGTGGAGTTTTGCTCCGAGGCTCTGAGCCACCGCGTTCCACAGTTCAGATGTGAACTGCGCGCCCCGGTCCGAGGATATGTCCGAAGGGGTGCCGAAACGGGCAACCCAGGTGCCGATAAATGCCCGTGTCATTTCGGCAGATGCCAACGATGTCAGTGGCACAACCTCGGGCCAACGGGTGGTCCTGTCAACCATGGTCAACAGGTAGGTGAAACCATGAGAGGAGGGCAGAGGGCCGACCAGATCCACGTTAACATGGTCAAACCGCCTCTCTGGCACCGGGAACACTTCTAACGGGGCTTTAGTGTGGCGGTGTACTTTGGCCCGCTGGCACTCAAGGCAAGTGGTAGCCCAGTTTCTTACGTCCTTTTTGAGGCCGTGCCAAACAAACTTTGCCGCCACCAGCCTCTGTGACGCTTTCGAACCAGGGTGTGAGAGACCATGGATGGCATCAAAGACGCGTCGTCTCCACGCCGTGGGAACGATCGGCCGAGGACTGCCTGTGGAGACGTCACACATGAGTGTGGTGTCGGCTTCACCAAAAACCACATCCTCTATTGTCAAACCTGTAGTCGAGGTCCTCAGGGTGTGCACGTCAGGGTCTGTGGTCTGATCCGCTGCCATACGGCTGTAATCCAGACCAAGATGGACTGCCCCTGCCACAGCCCGTGACAGGCAGTCCGCCACTTGGTTGTCCTTACCGGCTACGTGCTGTAAATCCGTGGTGAACTCGGAAATGTAGGACAGATGACGTTGCTGGCGGGCGGACCACGGCTCAGCCACCTTGGCCATGGCGAAAACCAGCGGCTTGTGGTCGACAAAGGCAGTGAAGTGTCGACCTTCCAGCAGGAAACGAAAGTGTCTGATGGCGAGGTAGAGACCCAGCAGCTCCCGGTCGAACGTGCTGTACTTACGCTCGTTAGCGCGCAGCTGCCGGCTGAAGAAAGCAAGCGGCTGCCAGGCCCCGCCTACCCACTGCTCGTAGACGGCACCGACAGCGTAGTCCGAGGCGTCCGAGGTGATGGCGATGGAGGCTGTGGCTGAAGGATGTGCCAGCATGGTGGCCTGCGCCAGGGCTGCCTTAGTGTCCGCAAAAGCCTTGTCCCTGCCCTCAGTCCAGTCCACCACGTGCGTGGGCTTACCTTTCAAGGCCTCGTGCAAGGGCAGCATGAGCTGAGCGGCTCGAGGGATGAAACGGTGGTAAAAGTTCACCATGCCAAGGAACTCCTGCAGGGCTTTCACGGTGAGCGGGCGTGGAAACTGTGCGACCGCCTCCACCTTTGATGGGAGAGGGACTGCACCGTCCTTGGTGACTCTGTGTCCCAGGAAGTCAATGGTGGAGAGACCAAACTGGCACTTGGCAGGATTAACAATCAGGCCATGTTGGTTGAGCCGCTCGAAAAGTGCTCGGAGGTGCGACAGGTGCTGAGATGTGGACGCGCTCGCCACCAGAATGTCGTCCAAATACACAAAAAGAAAAGGCAGGTCACGTAACACAGAGTCCATGAGGCGCTGAAAAGATTGGGCTGAGTTCTTAAGGCCGAACGGCATCCTTAAGAACTCAAAAAGACCAAACGGCGTAATCACTGCTGTTTTTGGAATGTCCAGTGGCTGCACGGGCACCTGATGATAGCCCCGGACGAGGTCTACCTTAGAAAAAATCACCATACCGGCCAGGTGTGCTGAAAAATCCTGTACGTTCGGGACTGGGTATCGGTCAGGTGTCGTTGCCTCATTAAGCCGCCGGTAGTCGCCACATGGGCGCCAGCCGCCACCGGGTTTGGGGACGATGTGAAGGGGTGACGCCCACGGGCTGTCGGATCGGCGGACTATGCCGAGGCGTTCCATGTTGGAAAACTCAGCCTTAGCAACGGCGAGCTTGGTCGGGTCGAGGCGCCGAGCACGGGCGTAGACGGGTGGACCAGTAGTGTCGATATGGTGCTCCACACCATGCTTCACGGCAGACGCAGAGAAAGTGGGCTGAGTGAGTGCTGGAAAATCAGCCAGTAAACGGTGGAAGTCATCCGATGGGGAGAGCATGCTAGACAGTCGTATGGAGTCAGCCCCGCTGAGCGTGCACGTATAAGAACAGAACGTGACCGCGTCGATCAAACGGCGGTTCTTAACATCCACCAACAGTCCATGCGCACACAAAAAATCAGCGCCAAGGAGGGGAACGGCGACTTTTGCCGTGACAAAATCCCAGCCAAACCGATGCCCTCCGAAACACAACTCAATGTACCTTATCCCATACGTGCGGATGGGGGTCCCATTAGCAGCTTCCATTGGGGGGCCATGGCTGTCGGTTACCATGTCCAAACGGGATGCAGGCAGGACGCTTCTCTGTGCACCCGTGTCGCACAGGAAACGTCGTCCGGAGATGCTGTCACGGATAAAAAGCAGCCTGCCTACGCGGCCGACACTCATGGCCACTAATGAGCGCCGGCCCTGGCGTTTCCCAACCCGTCGAAACTGCACGGCGAGTGGCATTTAAGAGCCTTCGGTCCAAACTTCTCGTGATAGAAGCACAAGCCTGAAGAAGACAGCTGGGGTCCTGAAGTCTGCCGACGACCTGAAGACTGCTGCCGACGAGAAGAGGTTGTTGCGACAAGGGCGGAATCCTCCGTTGTCACCGGCGCGACGTGCGCGGGAAAAAGCGCGGCCATGACACAGTGTCCCTGACTTGCCAGGAAAAATTTATCAGCCTCTTCAGCCAGTTGTCGACAGTCAGTGATTGTGGTGTTGGCCAATGCAGCTCTGACTTGGGAAGGCAGCTGACGCAGGAAGAGTTGGATGAAAAGAAAATCGGGTCTGTGCTCACCCAGGAGATCCAGCATACGGTCCATGAGCTCAGACGGTTTGCTATCACCCAGTCCTTGGAGGGAGAAAAGCCTGCTAGCCCTCTCCGCGTCGGACAGTTCAAAAGTCTTTAACAGGTGAGCTTTGAGCGCTGCATATTTCTCCGTAGTTGGAGGATGTTTAAGGAGATTCACCACTCTGGTCGCTGTTGAGTTACCGAGAGCTGACACAACGTAGTAGTACTGTGTTGTATCCGCGGTTATCTCCCGCAACGCGAACTGCGCTTCAGTCTGGGCAAACCATGCCGACGCTGACGATTCCCAGAATTCGGGGAGTTTGAGGGTGACAGCGTTCGCGGCCATGGTCGAGTCGTGTTTGTGAATACGTCAAACAAACGGACGTCGGGGTCACCAGTGTGGAAGTTGCATTAAAACTCAAAAGGCAATTCCTCAAGTTGAGTACACAAGTGCGTGTCACTCGTTTATTTTACACGGCTCAACTCTCTAAGGAAACAAGATGGCGCTGCCCGGTAAATTCACAAGCAAGGAGCTGACGTCATCAACAACAGAATATTTAAAGGGACCACGATCCCGAAACAGTCGTACGTACATGAATAATACATTACTTAAATAACTGCATGAAACAACAGTGTGTAGAACCACACTAAGAACAAGGGTGAATTATGAAGTCACATTCACTACACAGGAATCTTTTAGATATACATATATACGCTGTCAAAATAAATCATATTCGCTGTACATATATTATAGAAACATCTTAGAATATTTTTTGGGTCTTTTCATATTTAGTTACATAATATTTATATATACAGCTATTTCTTCACATACTTAAGTACCGAATAGCACAAAACTTCATTCATAACATTTACGAAGACGTTGAAATTCTTAATCAACATTCAAATGTGGTTTTTTGCATGTCTATTTTTTCGGTTTGAACCCAGCATGTCTGCACAGTTGCAGATAAAAAAATAAGCCACACTAATATAAACAATGTTATAATATTTGAAAAATTAGACTCCACGCTGATCATGTTCGATTGTTTCAGATCTAAAGAATTAAAATATCTCTAGAGTGCTGTTAAAAACAATTATCAAAAGTCAAAATATTTTGAAAACAGAAAAACAGGCACTGGATTTTGGAAATGAAAACATCGAAGGGAATGTTCTACTTCAATCCGTATTTGTTGGCTTTTACCCTTTCAAAAATGACACTTGCACTGCGGTCAAAAAGCTGTTTCCTCTGAAGCCTCAACATTTATTATATATATATATACACACATACATATATACATATATATACAGCCCTATTGCCCCACATACTTGGCCAATATAGGTGATTCTGGTAGGTGAACACACCTGTGGCTGATTATCGAGCTGAAACCCACATACAGTACAGTAAAGAATACATTTTTCTCTCTTGCTTCAATGCTGTCTTTCACTCTGTTTCTGTGGCAGCAGCCCTTGTTAACTGCTCCTTCCTCGCCCTATGGAAGTAAAGCCATAACCTCCATTTGCACAGGTTAATGTGCAGCCACCTCAACACGAACACAAAACCAATACCAGGCCTTCTTGTGTGGGTGATCGCTCTCTCTCCCGTTCTTTTATTCCGTCTCCGTCGCTGCTTCCCTTTTAGCTCTCCCTGTCTCTCGTTCTTTCTCCACCTTGTAAATTGGACTCTGGCACCACTACAATGCTTTTCTCATTATTCCCATCACTCTGACCAAATTGCCTTGTCTTTCAGGACCATTGGGCCCTGTTCATTGGCTGCTGCCGCAAACCGGAGGGCTGCACATGCCTTTTCCTCTTCCTCAGGCCGGTTTCAGAGCAAAGATGGGACCAGGAAATGGATTCCAGTGTACAGCAAATAACACAACCTCGGGCCGCTGATGACTGCTCGTGCTGCACACGGAGAGCGATTTATCAAGGAAGATGTAAACAAAAGGAGGCACTGAGATAACATGCACCGAAGAAGTGCTCGACAGCATTCAATCTTTGAAAAGCATTTCTCTAATCAGTTGCTCGTGGGAAATCCTGGATTTCTCTTTTTTTCTCATTTTACTTAAGTACTTTTTCCTGCTAATGAAAAACTAGATCCCAGCTAGAGATTGAGTTGGAATAAAAGTAAACTAAAATAATCCTATGAATACATTGTCTATACAGTCAATATGTATGTAGCTTTATATTTAGTCACATTATCATATTCTCTGATGCTTTTTAGTTTTTTATGAATTCATTTTTGATTAGCTACTTTAAATAATCTAATCCATGTCATTGTTCACAGCAAACATCAATGATATAATTATATTTACATATATTAAGTGTCAAAGCCAACAATACTATTACAAAGGTTTTGCTGATTGTAGTGAATTATTTCTTTCCTCAAAGAAAGATAAACTATTTTATACAAAAGTTGATGTTTGTTGTTGTGGTGTGTTAATTGATATATTGATGAATTGCATTATTTGATACATTTTCACTACAGGCAAAGCTGAAGTTCTGTAGTCTGAGCCTTACCCCACTGCTCTGTCAGCTGAGGCCGGGGCCAACACAGCAGAAGTGGGCCAGGTGGCTAAGGGAAACCCTGCGGAGACTTTTATTTTGAAAGATAAAAGTCTGAGATTAGCATCTTACATTTCCACCCTCTGCTGCCCTAGCCTGTGAGAGATGTGTAACCAATTATAGGAAGTGTGTCATTTATTGTCATTTTGAATTGTAATTGTACGGTGTAGTTAGTGTCACCAGCATTTGTGTGTGCGAGCATATGCACAGTACCAGATTGCACTTTACTGCACTGCGCCATAGAGGAGAGCACTCCTGTTTGCTGATCCTGCATAATCAAATTCAAGTATTAATAAAGTTTATGTTGTAGATAGCATGCATCACTCACACGACAAAATCATTGAATGGCCATTGGTTCCATCGACTTGTGTGGTCTCTCCTTCCTCTCATGTTCGGCCTTAGCGGAAAGATTACTGTCTCATTACACATTTAAAAATTAAAAAAATTAAGCATTCTGAAGAAAAGTAGAAAAGCACCAGAAAGTGGAAAAGAGAAACTTAGACAAAGGGCACAGGAGACACAGATGAGAGAGAGAGAGAGAGAGAGAGAGAGAGAGGTTAAAAATTTAGAAGAGAGTGAAGGTAAATGCTTACATCCTTTTGAGTTCAACCAACTATGAGGTCGGAGGAATTGAATGGTTTTTTTTCCTCTCCCCCTCCTATCTCTCTCTCTCTCTCTCTCTCTCTCTCTCTCTCTCTCTCTCATTTCTGTTGCAGCTGAATACCCACTGCTCTGCTCAAACAGCAAACTCATTTTCCATTTCAGAGCTGCCCGCTGGTTATTTTAGAACGGACAGAAAGAATAAAATAAAAAAATACTTAAAGATAAAAAGTGCTTGCAAACTAAATCAAAGGTTGCTTTGCATCTCATGCATTCGATTTAAGCAAATGACAACAAATGCATAATGCAATAAACAAAAGAAAACATATCGTATTCTTTAGTATTTATATGTGTTTTAGGCTCACGACACACGTAGAAGCTTTGTAGAGCTCAGTACTATTTTCCAAAGGGTCTCTCCTCTATATGGTTCCTGCATAACACACGTCAACCCGCCTGTCAGTGCCTGAGCTTGACAGTCCTCCACCTCCCTTTCCCTCCCTTTCCCTCCCTTTCTCTTAAGTCTCTTCCCCTATCTTCTTGCTCAGGCATGACCTAAAACAAAAAAAGGACTAAGAACTTCAAAAACCTCCTGCCTGTCACCTCCTGAGCTGTTGTTGTCTGTTTGTCTCCACTTTCTCGCCAGCCATTTCTGTCCTTTCATCTTCCCCTTTCAAAGGCTTCTGTTTCCTGTGGGACAGCGATGACGGCACGCTCTCCTGTACCTTTCATATACAGTGAATAGGTGCAGGGGAAAAAACCTCGGCCTCCTCCCACCTGTGCTATCTGTTTTTCTGTCCTCTCTCCTGTGGTTTGAAGGTGGGTTGAAATGACAAAACGCAGCAACAATCCAATACCATAAGCTGTGCGGAGACGATAAAGCAACGACGGAGGATCAAAAGGATTGACACGTTCTTCTGTCGCTGCTGTCTGTTCAATGCCACGACAGCGAGGCGAGAGGAAGAAGTGCTCTCTGCGCTCAGTCGGGATTGCATTCAATTACCAAATAAACAGCTCAATGGCAGAGAACCACAAAAGGTGGGTTATTTTAAAGCCAGCGCCACATTACGTCTTATTGACATAATCGCATCGGCCTGTGTTAGTGGTGACATTATCCCAGCTTCTAAATGTTGTCATCTCTTTGGATTGAAAAAACATGAATAATCTGCTGTAATGATAAGTGTGTTTAACACATGCTGAAAAAGGCTTGTTTGTTGTTACTTGTCTGTATTATTTTGTTGGTAAATGTGCTCTTTTAGTGGAACGTGAAGGTTTTATTGAGGGCACTCTGCACCTACTTTAGAGCAAAGAAAAACCAACAGATGCCATTCATACATACATGGATAAATCAACACAAGTTGCATCGGCTTAACAGCGAGTAGCTACACACTCGTGCATTTATCTCTAAAACGTGTTATTCTCTGTCTTTCCCTGAAACTACCAAAATATTGTAACTCATAGAAATAAACTTGCCCCAGCAGTGTTGGATTGGTGTGTCCACCTTTATGGGCTGAGGTCAGGTCGAGTCACACTGGTTAGACATAAATCATTTATCCTGCTAGTTGAACTCGTGAGACCGTTATTATTGATTAAGCATCAAACTGCCTTTCATTACTGATCAAGCTGAAGAGACCACGTCACACTTTAATCACTGAAGCCATATAAAGAGTTTCAGACATTGAAATGTAACACTAACAATCTGATTGGTCAAGTCCCTTGACAATCATTTTATGAGGACAGTCGTCCTCAGGCACAAATCTACGGCTAAGTGTTGTTCTTGTTTATAGAAGCTGGTCCAGGTACTATAAAACCATCTTAAAGGTGGATTCAACATTTTTTTTTTTGAATTCTGAATTCATTAGCAGCCAGTGCAAAGAAGGACTTATCTAGGAATGTTATTCATTAGCTTTAAGACACATCTTGGACTAGCGGCGAGCTGCATGTGAGCTTTTAAGCCCTTATGAGCCGCAGCACGGCTTGAGATCCTGGAGCAGCGCTGCTCTGGTCATTTCACAGTCCAGACAGCTTATCAAGCTTTCTCCATTAGAGCCCCGGCAGACGCTTTTGAACAACCTTACAGATGAGATCAAGCTAAACTCTTTAAAAATGTACTTTGAGGACTGATTTTTCAACACTGCAGTCTGCTGTTCTGCATCTAGTATTTTTCTGACTACCTTGTACTTTATAGTACATACTTTAATATGAAAAGATGAGCAAATAAAGCGTTGTGATTATTTAGCAGCCTCTTGTAGTAATGAGGGTCTTTTTTACTAAATAGAAAAAAACCCTACAGCATTTTTCTAAAAGCTATAACACTATTAGCATACATCATGTATTGCACCTGAACATAATCACGGTGCAGAAAACCACTCAGGCGTCAGGCTCATAATATAAAGAAAGGTGCAGGTTTTAAAGAGGTGGGGTCAGCCCGTTGAGACATCCAGTATTGATTGCGCTAACACAGGGTCAAATTGGAGGGAGGCTCAGTCAGATTGAATGTGTTATCTCTGTTCCAGGACATCAGATTGCAGTGCCATCAGTTCCAGGAATAGCCTGGTGGGGGGGAGACACAAAGGTCCAGTTCATTAGCAGCGAGCCTGTCAAAGCAACAGACTGCCATGGCTTCAGCAGCATGGTCATAACGGGCAAAAATAGAAAGAAATCTCAGCCGTATGGGAAGAGCTATAAATATATTTAAAAAGAAAGCATCACGTAAAGGATAGAGCGCTTGTTTCCAAGCGTTAATTAGGCATTCATTTATTATTTATTTGGAATGAAACTAGGTCAGGGGAATCTGTGAAAAAGTGGATGACATGGTTTGGTTGTGAGGTAATAAGTTCTTCTTCAGTTTCACGTTACATTTCATTTAGCTGATGCTTTTATCGTGATGTCGGTCCACATGGGATGTGCCAACAGACTTCAGAGCTAAACCTTTTCAAGCCGCTGCTTAACAACTTTGGTCAAAGGATCTATTAAATATGTATTTAGTAATCTTGATTTTTCAGGTTTCATAAAGAGTATGCATCTGTTCTTGTTCCACGGTTTGCTGCAATGCCACTTGCTCTGCGTGCGATCAATGAAGGTTATCTTGAGTCAAAGCAATGTGCATGATGAGCATGGTTTCATAGTCAAGCATAGTGAACTCATGAGCCTTGAGCATATCATACAAGCTTGACTGGTAATTGTCAAAGATTTCAGATGATTTAAAAGAAATGTCAACCTTTTTTTATTTCTTTTGTTTAACATATATAGAATAAATACTATTAATGAGGTAATTTCATAAAATAACTTTGATCTTGATTGTTGTCCTAAAAAGGTAATTGGTTCCACCCTTAAAACACACAAAACAAAAAAAGGTTGGAAACAGTGTGTTCGGTGTCATATTACAAAAGCTGTCGCAGAATGAAGCTGAAACCCTGCTATCGTAACTCCCTCGATGTACACGTTGAAATCCTGTCAGTGGAAGTTGAAAGATTTCACATTCAAAGATGTGAACGTGGTTGTTCAGGGTCCGGGTGTCCTTGTTTTGCCGTTTATAGTCTTCTGTTTCATATGATTTCCTGTGCCGGGTATCCACAACGTTTACTCCCTCCGCACTTCCTCGCTGCCGGCATGCAGTCACAACGTAACACGCTGGTTGACTGTATGTGACACTTCAGTCTCTGCAGAGCCGTATCGGTGTGTGACCAAGATGTACATGCTGGGGCTTTTATTCTCACTGCCTTCTAAATGCTGAATCCATCTGTACATTGCATTTCTAAATCCTGTCAAACAGTTCAGATGTGTGAGCGGATGCGTGGGGACTCTCTCTGGAACGAGGGGCTGTTTGTGCGCTCCTCGCGCTGCAGCCATAATCAGGACTGACACAGGCACACGGACCATAATCCCCATTGATTAGAAAGCTCAAATCAAAGGCTTCCACTGCTGTCAGTCTCACCTCTTGTCTCCACTCGGCTGCTTCTTTCTTTCCTTGCCCCTCTTGGTCCACGTCTCTCTGAAGTTATCCCCTTTTTGTTGTTGTTGCTCCTATTGCCATCATCCACGTTTGTCGCCTCATCCTATGTTTCGATAGCTACTGTGTGTGTCAGAGCGGCCGTCATTCCGCTAATAACCGGAAGCTAAGCTCAATCCTAACACATTGGATGAGATATTCTGTTTCATTCAGATTTCCTCCTGCGTGCTGGACCACACAGGGTTCAGTAGCTTAGGAGATTGCAGATCATTGCTGGTGCTGCGGGCGCCGCCGCCCTCCCATGTTTAATGACTGCAGGAGTAATAAAACGCTTTAATCAGTGGAAAGGTTAACATTAAAATAACAACAATTGTCAGTACCCGTCTCACTTTCTCTGTTTTGCTTCCTGTCCTTCTCCATCTCCCCATTATCTCCAATTCCCTTTTCTTCAGGTTTTCCACTTAGACAATGAATATGTTATATCCGACACAGCTTCCCTCGTTCATTAGATTCTGAACTCTCTTCTGTGGGAAACAAATCTATGAATATATTTGCAGACGCGCCGCTGCAGGATGTGGTCTTCGGTGTTAACCTCATATATGTAAAAGTAAATCTCCGAGCCTCCAGCTAAGCTGAGCCGTGTGCAGACATAGCATTACAAACCCGCTCAAACCTCCTGGTAATGAGGTCTGACGATTCAAAATGTACTAAAAATAATAGCTGCTGCGTTGGTTTCTATGCAACAATGTATGTAAAGGTTAATAAAAAGAGCCATTGGATCACAGCTGCATCGAGAAAAAACAGTTCTGAGTACTTCAAAACAAAGTGCAGCAAAGACTATGTGGGAAGCAGTGGTCATGGAGCATAAACTCATCAGAGAGCTCTTCATCATCTTCATTATCCAGAGAAAATGCTGATATTGAGTTTTGGCGCTTTGCGACGTACCCTGAGGACTGTCCTGATAATCAATGTTTCAAAATTGAAATCTGTGTGGAATGTGTTACCAGTCCACTGTGTAAATAAACACAGTATAAGTCGTGAACCTATTTTATCAAATCCCAAGGCTGAAAACGTAATTAAGTGATAAAGATACCCCAGTTCTTAACCCATGCATAATTAGGCAGAGGAGTGTGGCGCACTCCCAAATCAGCGAGCGCAAATTACATGCACGTATGGTTGTAAAGGCTGTCGCACACTTTCCAAGAAGCATCGCACATTAATCTAACCGAGTAGAGACGCTGACTTGAAGGTCCTCTTGGCAGCGGACAAGAAGACAGTTATGTCGTGAAAACAGAAATTGAAGAAAAGAAACAGAACGGCACAAGTCAGAGATGAGATCCAAAGGATCTCCAGGAGAGAGAGACAAAAGGCTGATTGAGTACATGCTTTCTGATGCATGCTTGTACTATAGGGGATGTTTTATGTCAGTTTACTGAAACAGTCCTTATCAAGGCTGCATTCAAACAGTCAAGTCCACATTTCTGCGTTTAAACACAGCATCAGTTGGTTTGTAGTCAGTTGTGTCCGTCTTGGTTTGATTCCAAGCTGTAATCCCTTTGTCGAGACATAGACAGAAAGACAGATAGTGTGTGTGTGTGTGTGCCAATGTGACAGGGAAGTGACAATCCATTTGTGTTCCTATTAGACCAGCAGTTATGGTGATGAATACATACATGGAAATTAGCCCAAGATGAGGGCTAATTGTCTGATTAGATGTGCTTCAGGTTGATAGATGCACAATAAGCCCATGCACATAAAGCAGTCATTAAGGGACATTAGACCATTAAATTGAACATTACACTATAGCTAGAGGGAAAAATATGGATGTTCATTAATGCTTCTCGTGTGTCTGCATTTGTGTGTGCGCGCACTGTACCTTCTCCGTGAGCACTTTGTTCTCGGGCTGCCGGTCTCTCTCTGACTCTGCACCTGTTCTGGAGAGGGGACGGATCAAATTAGTATTACAGCAATTACACATTTGAACCGCTTTCTCACTGACTAAACAATACCATTCCATGGAAAGAATTTGAAATGCAAATTGCTTTTCAATTCAATTGCATTCATTTCAATACAGCGTTGTTATTCCACGCAGGCGATTTGATTTTGTGCAGGTAAAAGCTTGGTTGGTGGTAAAGAGGCACATTCTGTAGAGACTCTAACATGGCAGAAGTGTTTAGTAATTACTCCCACACACTACACAGAGTAAGATGTTTACAAAACGCCAGTGGGAACACATTTAAGCCTTTTTAAGTCTCCTTTCTTAAATCTTGGCATTGTGCATGAGCAAAAGCACCAAGATGTTGCAGATAATTAGCAATATAAGTCAGTATTTATATGCAAAGGGGGAATAAAAGCCTCCGATGCCTTTCTCATAACCAGAGAGGAACAATGAGGCCTTTCAGGAAAACATATGGCGCACACACACACACACACACACACACTTATATACACACAAACACAATCTCGGAGAGGCAGAAGTTCACACACGCGCCCCTGCTGAGAACGAACAGGAATATATCGAGGCTCTTCTGTCAACATGGAAAGCGTAAAAAGTACTCATTTGCTCTCCCCTCTGGTTTGCTGCTGAGCTTTTTTTCTTTTTTTTTTTTCTTTGTGCTGTTGTTGCACTCACTCAAACACACACACACACACACACACACACACACACACACACACACAAAACCAAGCCCTGTTCGCTCTTGAGGGTTTCCCGCTCACATGCAAATGACATGCTTTTTGGATCAACTCGGAGAAATTGCTAATTCCCTGAAAAGGGTTTCCTCCAGCAAAAAAAAAAAAAGGTTGATTATATTAAAACGAATATCAGAATGCGTTCATTACACAATGATACGAACAGAATATTTCATCAGCTGAGCGCTCAACGCCACCTCCGACGTCTACAATCAGTGCAGAGGTCTGAACACACGGCAGGACTCCCCATCCCGCCGAACCCTTCTGCACAACGCTCCCCTCAGGAGAACTAAGCGATCCCTTCTCCTCGACAGCACTTACTGCCGAAGCATCCGATTACTGAAAGGCTCCCCAATTGTACAAAATGCGCCGACACTTTACAAAAGCAGAGCACTCGAACAGTGTTTTAAAGCAACCGACCCTTCATTTTCTATTCTGCACTACACTCTGATGTATACATCCACAGATGTATGACATGTTTACGGGGATTATGTTTGTATTTCATATTGTGTCTTGACCTTCGTGCTGTGACTGTTATGAGCACCCTGAGGCTGACACTGACAACTAGTACGTATGGCAATAAAGTATTGAATCTGTGTGCAGTCTATTTGACAACAAGCCCTTCAAACTAACCGGCAACCGACCCGGCTTTCTTACTCACTGTTGGCCGTTTGTTTTTTATATATGTTTATATCATATTGATATTTACACCTATTTGTTCAGCGCTTGAATGCATAACAGTGCTGTCGATTCTTTACCTTTTATCTCTCCGGCTTTGTTGTTCTGCTCCCTGGCTGATATTTAAGTACATTAAGAGAGCTGTAAAAAAAACAGTGAAATGCCTTGTATGTGCAAACATACTTAGCCCAAAAAAAATCTGATTTTGATTCTGAAAATGACACAAAGAGCATTTTCTGATGTCTCAAACGGTTAGTGCCTGTGCCATCCAAAGCAGCGGCATTTGCCTGTTTTGTCAGGAGGATAGATACTGTATGAATGTTTTATGACCTACAATAAGGCACAAAAGGAGACTTGGCTGAGGTATAAAAACATTCATGTGTTTGGCGACAAAGAAATGAATTGTAGCCTTCAAGCCCAAGTCCCGGGCTTTGTTGACCCCATCTGGCAACCCCCCTCGGTGCTAATAACGTCAACCTCTCTCCGTGACACGCTCACAATTCACTTCCTATATTTAGCATTTGAACAAATAACAAATGCAAACCATGCATTTTCTTTGTGAAGGGAGTCTTGCATTAGACCAAGACATTTTCAACTATAGTGTTTCCTAAAGCAAAAAACAGCCTTACAGGGGACATGCATTCAAAATGACTAACCCCAATATGGAGATGGAGACACATGGATTCACAAATCTATATTCTACAGCAATTCACTCGCAAACATCACAACAGACTGATTTGCATACACAAACATGCACAGGTTTGTTTTACTGTTTCTGTTGCTTCTGTGTGCTGTCCCACTAGGAGAGGAGAACGTTACAGATGATCCTGTTCGCTTCCTCAGACAGCTTTGTAGTTGTGAGAACAACAAAGATATTATGCTCCCGCAGATTATTTGCCGGCCCAGCAGCCACGGAAAATGCTGACATCGGAAAAAGATCTGAGCATACATAAAGAAAAGACAACCGAAATGAATGTTTATAATAAATAATTTGCATTCCTCCATGTTGCTTTGAGCCTATAAGCAAACACCAGCAGTGTGTTTTAAAGAGAGTGTTGGGGGAATAAATTAAAGATGTAAGTGTATTGTTGTAAAACAGAATGGGAATGGAAATTAGGGACGCATGGATCCCACTTTTCAAGTCCTGATCCCGATACCTTGCTCTGGATATCGGCAGGTACTGAGTACTGATCCGATATCAGTGTTTCATTCATAAGCTGTGTGCCCGCTGTGTGGAGGAGGCTGGGATCATTATTTCACATGTAAGGCAACATCGGTCTGACCTAAACCATGCTTTCATAACGTTGTTAACCCAACAAATAAACACATTTAGATTCATTGTATTGTTATTTCATATACAAATTAACACCAATGAGCATACAAGTGGTCAAAACCTACACTGGAATTGTAATTCCTGTGTTTCATGTATAAAGTAATTAATCATAGAATTGAATAGATCATGGTCACTTTATACCCAACCAGCTATTTGAGTCAATATCGGCCCAATATCCATAATGGAAATCATATTATTATATTTAGCTAAAGATTCACTAACGATTTAGTGAAGGCTTTGAATTCCCACAGTACGGTGTGAAGGAGGAGGCGAAAGGGATTTAGCAGACTTGTTTTACAGCTCTCATATGCTGTTGACTTTCCTGCAAGCAATGGGTTTAATACAGATTAAAGAAGTTGACAGTTAGACAATTAGATTAGTGCATGCAGAAGTAATCTGTGAGTATTGTTTACTTCAACTTAATTATTTCTAATAGGTAAATACAAATATGTATTTGTTCAATCTAAGCATATGTATTTGACTTACTGAGTATCATTGTAAATATCTTGCTTTTATGTTTCTCCCTGAGTGCAGGCTGGAAGGCAACAGCATCCTCCAAAGGCGACAGCGCGCTCACACAAACAGTGTTGTACAGAAAAGGGCTACAGTACAAAAGGGCTGCACATTGCAAGGCGCAAAGACACACCAGACACATTGGATCGTATAGAAAATACTATATAATAAAATATAAATAGAATTTGCAACAGAAAATATATTTAGAAAAGAAAACATAGTGCAGATCGGATTACGTGTTTTAGGATCAAATTACAAGACTGTGGCAATATATCCAATCTCAGCTCTTACATTGATTTGACTTGTCAGGGAACTGGCACACCTGGTTAAGGATGAGGTAAGATCATGGTCTGGTTTATTACGGAAGAAGTCAGCAGAGACTAGAGACACAATGAGGGGATATTCAATATTTTCACCTCCACCTTAACATTAATAATTCACATTATTTTTACACATTACACACACATAGTCCTAAAATACACCCGATTACAGGAGAAATGTAAGATTAATGGAGGGCAGCTCCCAGCAGTTGGGGGTGCGGTGCCTTGCTCATGGGCAGCTCAGCAGTTTGATTTATCCGAGACTACAACCTTTGTACGTTTTTGTGCCGTTCATGAAGGTAGGGCTTCATTCACTAAGCGATTACATGTTAATAATAATAATTTAGCATGAAAAGACTTTGGAAGAACCAGACTTGCTCTTATTATAAACAGAGGAGTTAGTCTGCCCAACGCACATAGCAATGTCTGCTACGTCACTGAAAGGCCCATCATCAGTGTACATATACACTTTAAGTGGAACATGACTGGCTAACATCAGATTTAGGTGAGCACAGAGAAACGGCCTTTGAGTGTCCAAGCAGAGTCACAATAAGCAGGAAACTTGCTTCTCAACAGGCTACGAACTTTTTCTTGAATACAATGTAATTGCATATAATGCGATTGAATCTCCAAAACCTCAACTTTCAAACACAAAGCCTTTAATGCATATTATTGTCCGTATCCCTAAAACTCAACCGTATGCTATACCAAAGCAGCCCGAGCCACTTCATGAATCATCTTGGCTTATTGAATTGAGAAAGTATGAAATATCTCAGATGATAGATAGTTGGTATTTAGTCCAGACGGCCCACAGCCACGAATGAATTTGAGCGCGTTTGTGTGTGTGTGTGTGTGTGTGTGTGTCTGTGAGAGAGAGGGGGGGGAGGTGGGGGGGAGGGGACAAATTCAGAGACAGAAACGGATTCAAAGACATCCTCTCCCTTTCTCCCTCTCACTTTCTCTCCCTCTCTCTCTTTCTATCGCTCTCTCTTTCCCTCTCTCTCTCTCTCACACTGTGAGTTTGGGTCTTGTGTTGTCTGTGAATTAGGCTTGTCGCTCAGTGTGCATTTCCATCCCAATTCTGTTGTGTTGATGCAGCAGATGGGTTCCCTCCCGCTAACCATTCATCACGCGCCACACCAAGACCAGCCTTTGCCCCCCTTTGCACCACTGAAAAATAGGTTTTGGACAATCTTTTTCCTCAAGAAAATAGAAGTGGTGTCATCTAACAGGTCTCATCCCAGGGCTGCTTCTGGAGCTTTAGAGCAGGAAAAGTTTGTATTTTTCAAAGTTTTTTTTCATTATTTGATTCTCGTTTCACAGCACCAGAGGCCAAAGGGCAACGGAGAAACTTAAAATTGCTTTGATCATCAACGGACAGTGAGGGAGCACAAAGAAGAGAGGAGAGAAAACTTCTTCAGTCCACGCTTGTTAAAATTCGTAACCCAATCCCGTAGATGTGCCTGCGGTGTGTGAATGTTGTATGAAAGTTAGCTAGTCCTGATGGGCGGGTGGAACATTGCATGGTAGCCCCGCCCATCAGTGAATGAATGGATGTGAATGGATGTGAATGGATGTGAATGGATGTAAATGGATGTGAGTGGATGTGAATGGATGTGAATGGATGTGAATGGATGTGAATGGATGTGAATGGATGTAAATGGATGTAAATGGATGTAAATGGATGTGAATGGATGTAAATGGATGTGAATGGATGTGAATGGATGTGAATGGATGTGAATGGATGTGAGTGGATGTGAGTGGATGTGAATGGATGTGAATGGATGTGAATGGATGTAAATGGATGTGAATGGATGTAAATGGATGTGAATGGATGTGAATGGATGTAAATGGATGTGAATGGATGTGAATGGATGTGAATGGGTGAATGACGACATGCATTGTGGTCGGAAGACTTGAAAAGTGTTTTACAAATAGAGTCCATTTACCATTTAACCTTATTATTATTGATCAAATAATCATCATGTTTAGACTGGGCTACTCAATTAAATTTAAATTGTCGTCTTAAAAAAAATACACATAGTGTCTAAATATTTTGCTTTGCATATTTATTTCATTGGTTTCCCAAAAAAAATATATACTATCATGCTAAAATGAAAAACTTTTGCTGACCTTTAAATTGTAATGACAACATAAATCAATGTGAGTCATTTGTGGATTTTTCAAAAAATGTGACGTCCGTTCAGTGTCCCTTCAATACTCTATAAGCCTTGTATTTCAAATGAATCCATGCGTAATTATTTACATTTTGAAGAGGGATTTCATCTCGGAAAACTACGTTCATAACTCATGTCAACATTGAGGAGGGAAAAGGGATATATTATTGTTCTCTGTCTATCAAGGTTATTTGTCAATAGTTGAATTCACATAGATGTGTTTAAAATGTCAGGCTTAATTCAGAAATGGCTCCACTGTTTTAATAAAAATAATGAAGACGACGCTGTTAGTGACACTGTTAGTGCAATGAGGTAATTTATTATAATTTATTCATCATGATACATTTGTTATCTTAGCAGAGCATGAATTTAACTACCCTTACAAAAGTGTGAATTAAAACTTTAAGGGTGTAAGGCAAAACTTACATTTTTAGTTTTAAGTTTACCATGTTCAGGACAATAATAAAAAGTACTATTTAAAACTCTGTATGACACATCCAATGTTTACCTGTTCTGTGCGATTCAAGTTCCTGAACCCTAAAACAGACACCTCGTCTTTAACACGTTCATAAAATACACTAATGGCACATCACACAGTAAAGGCCACACATTCAATGAACAAGGTGAGTGTTTAGAACAGCATCTACTGATTGAATTGATCAGGCTCAGGGGGTGACAGTGACTGATCAGTCACATTGGGAATGTGTTTCATTAATCAATATGAGCAGTGCTGAAAAAGTAGAGGAAACAGCTCAGTCAGCCACATCGCAAAACTGAGCGCAGGGTTCCTGAATTAAGAGTCCTTTATATAATACATTTCTGTAGGTTGTATAATTAGACAGTAATATTCTGTAATACAGCAATTTTCAAGACGACAATAATGTATCTGCAATTATTACAATACAATAACTGGCAGTTAAATTAAAGCAATAAACTGAGGGCTCTCAAGATATAAATGGAAAATCAGGAAAATAAAGTGAATACACTAATGTTGTGCAGTGAAGATAAAATTGTTTGATCCGCTGTGGCGAATTTCTTCTCACACAAATTGTACTAAGAATTGAATACGATCCTATCGTGTGTGTGTGTGTGTGTGTGTGTGTGTGTGTGTGTGTGTGTGCAGATCTGTGTAAGCAAACCTTCTGAATCTTCCCCCAATGTGTTGAAGTCAGTATGCTAAATGCTGCAGTAGTAATGTTTACTTACAATATTGTATGTACTGTTTATCTTAATTATGCAACATGTGTACCGGCGCGCACACACACGCACGCACGCGCACAAACCACAGGCAGACACACACACACACAAACTACAGGCAGACACACAGTAGATCGCAGGTCTCCTGAATCACTGGGCCTTTACGTCTAACTGTTAATTATGACAGTAATCGGTCCAACAGAGACAGACAGGAGGAGAGACGGGCAGTGAAACAGAGACAGACAGGAGGAGAGACAGACAGGAGGAGAGACAGGCAGTGAAACAGAGACAGACAGGAGGAGAGACAGACAGGAGGAGAGACAGACAGGAGGAGAGACAGACAGGAGGAGAGACAGACAGGAGGAGAGACAGACAGTGAAACAGAGACAGACAGGAGGAGAGACAGACAGGAGGAGAGACAGACAGTGAAACAGAGACAGACAGGAGGAGAGACAGACAGGAGGAGAGACAGGCAGTGAAACAGAGACAGACAGGAGGAGAGACAGACAGGAGGAGAGACAGGCAGTGAAACAGAGACAGACAGGAGGAGAGACAGACAGGAGGAGAGACAGGCAGTGAAATAGAGACAGACAGGAGGAGAGACAGGCAGTGAAACAGAGACAGACAGGAGGAGAGACAGGCAGTGAAACAGAGACAGACAGGAGGAGAGACAGACAGTGAAACAGAGACAGACAGGAGGAGAGACAGGCAGTGAAACAGAGACAGACAGGAGGAGAGACAGACAGGAGAAGAGACAGGCAGTGAAACAGAGACAGACAGGAGGAGAGACAGGCAGTGAAACAGAGACAGACAGGAGGAGAGACAGGCAGTGAAACAGAGACAGACAGGAGGAGAGACAGACAGGAGGAGAGACAGACAGGAGGAGAGACAGGCAGTGAAACAGAGACAGACAGGAGGAGAGACAGGCAGTGAAACAGAGACAGACAGGAGGAGAGACAGGCAGTGAAACAGAGACAGACAGGAGGAGAGACAGACAGTGAAACAGAGACAGACAGGAGGAGAGACAGGCAGTGAAACAGAGACAGACAGGAGGAGAGACAGACAGGAGGAGAGACAGGCAGTGAAACAGAGACAGACAGGAGGAGAGACAGGCAGTGAAACAGAGACAGACAGGAGGAGAGACAGGCAGTGAAACAGAGACAGACAGGAGGAGAGACAGACAGGAGGAGAGACAGGCAGGAGGAGAGACAGGCAGTGAAACAGAGACAGACAGGAGGAGAAAGAAAAACTCGAGAATAGGCAGAACAAGTAAACGACTGGGAGAGTTGACAGCGCGGATCCACAATCTATCTGATGAATCAGCATGTAAAATAAAATAACCAATTAAAGGCCCATGAATCAATATTTTAGCATCGGAGGTTTCAGAAGGGAGCAGAGTGGAGATCAATAGCATAACGCACACAGGTACGTGGTTACTGGGAGCTCCTTATTAATCGGAACAGTTTAACAATTTGGAAATTGGGATTTTATTTATTTATTGTATCAAATAACATTGATGACACACACGGTCACGAAACCAACGCCAATCATTCGAACTGATGTGATATAATTATCGTGTGAATCCCTCAGCGTGACTTGTGTTTAAGACATCAACACATGCGGCTCGTCAGCGCCGCAGGAAAAATGTCTTTTGACCAATCAGATTGTTGGAGAGTGCAATTTACATTCAAGTGAAATGACAAAAGCCACCCAATGCTGAATATTCCCCCTGACGCCCACAAGGCCCACATATAGGAACAAAACCTCAAAGCTGCTGATTCTCTCTCGGGCAAAGAGACCACGATGCTGCTGCAGCAGTGAAAGGACTCACCACAGTCAGTGGTATAATATATAATATCATTTTCTTTTGTCTCTCTTTTTGTTTCTTACCAGGCTCTTAAACCCCCCGCTCAGTAAAGAGCTTTTATATCACTGAGTGACAGACAAGGGCTCTGTCAGAGGTCAATACACCACTTATTCAAGTTGTCACACCAACTCGAATACCTTTTGTGCAGGTAAATACTTCAGATTAAAAGGAAAATGTACCTTTTCATTGACACGACAACGTAACAAAGAAGTAGCATTAAACTTGAAGTAGGTGACATTTTTGGTTTCTCTGGCCTTTTAGGTTTATAAATACGATTCTACGTTTAAAAATGCAAGCTGCGTTTCTCCTGCTGCTTTGAGGGTGTTCAAGAGAAGTAACAGCTGATATAATGAGCTGCGTTATCGAGGCTTAAGCCCTCTCCAAAGCAACAGAGGTTGTATGACATACACAATCTAAATGAATCAACTCTGTTGTGTTCTTGTTGGTCTGACCATCAACAAACTATTGTGTGTTGCATGTTGGGTAAATTCTACTCTGTGAAATGAGATGAACAACTCATTACAAATGAGGTCTGAGAAAACTGCAATATCATCAGCACTACATGTGGCCGGTGGCCTCAATCCCTGATGTTTAAGTAGTAACACATGAGTTGTGTGGTTACACTGTGGAGACACATGTTCCATTGTTTGAGGTTTAACTTTTCTTCTAATTATGTCATTTCGCACAACTATCTTCTTCTGCGACAGTTAAATGGCACCTGACTGGAGAATTAGTGCCACCGGCTGTTTATCTCCATGTGTCAAACTCCATAATAGTGGATGGATACACACATTAGCACAATGCACATTGTGGATTCCCACTCACTACTTTTGCCAATTTTACATTGAGATAAACATTTCATCAACGCACGGTGGGAACCGGCCAACCACCACGGAAATAATGGACGGCAGAGTAAACATCATTTATTTTTATTTGAAACTCTCTGATATTAAAATGTATGTCATATTAGGTTGAGAAAACGACATGAATACTCCCACCTTCTTAAAGGATGAAAGGCAAGTACGGTCATCTTTTTGTTTAGAACCATTCCCACTGTTTCCAGAGGGAAAAAAACACAATAAAACAGATTGTATCACTCAGTCAGCCACATATACTTCAAATTACACACCTAATATCACCCACCTCTCACTCGTTCTCTCTCTCCACAGCTATCTCACACACACACACACACACACACACACACACACACACACACACATCAGAGCAGAGAGGTTAGGGCTGCAGGTCTAGCTGCGGATATCCTGGAGGATGACTGGGATTGTGAAGGGAGCGTGAGAGAGATGGAGAGAGCACCACTCAATACATTTCTATTGAATCTCTCTCCAGTGGGAACATGATAGCTGATATAGACCGAAGGGATGAAATAAGCCTGTGCATTTCTTTAGATCTGGGGGAAAACAGCCAACCGGGCTTACCACTAAATAGCAAAATTGCTTCAGAGTCCTCCTCAATCTGACAGTCGGAGCCTTTGTTGAACAAAAACTTTATCGAGGCCGATGGGAAGCCCAGTATAATGTAGAGTGTGCCACTGTGCCCTTGTTGTGCCCTTGATGACATTTAGACAAATTAAGATATTATGTAAACCCCTTTGGTGCTGTTTTTGAACACTTGTCAGAAAGAAAAACACACACATTGAATTAAAAGGTTCTGTAGTAACACATTGCAAAGAAAAGATTCTTTTTGGTTCAAAGAAAACAAGAAAACCAAAAGAAGTTCAGGAAGGAGTTTAGACCTTGTGTAAATTCAGACTCAACCACGGATGCACCCTGCATGTAGAGCAGGTACAAATGTAAAAACCCACAACAATAATGGTATGAAATTAGTGAATTAGGTCCCAGGAAGGTTAATCATATTCCAAATGCGGCAAAATTAGAAAATGTGAGCGTAGCAGAGCCGTGTAATAACACAGGAAAAAGCATTTTGAAATAATGATTAAGTTGGTAATTATTCTTAGTTCAGTGAGCACATTTAAAAGTCAGGTATTTAAAAAAAAAAAAAAGGCTGAATGAATGATGACTGCTAAAGCTGTGACTGGTTTATGAATGCAATGTGGAGAACGTGTCAAATGCAAGACTGGAAGCCTGCAATAGATCTTTTTGGGAATATCCAGATTGAAATCAGATTTGATCAAATCTGGTCTGCAGGACAACAAAACCAGATTATCGCACATTCAATTTTGGGGGTTGTGTTCAGCAGGTGTGACATTAGCGTGAAGCACATCTGCATTCGTCAGCCTCCATCACCGAGGACGCCGGATTTGACAGAAAAACAAATAGATATATTTTCCTTCGTGATGTGGTTGGATAAAGGAAAAGGATCAGATAAATGCATAACCGTGCATACATTATTAATTACCACAAATTATGTCAATTAACATTAGCTCTGGTCCCAACAAAGTCAAAGAAGGCTAGAATTGATGTTGAATGCAAAAATGAATGACCAATTATGTATCCACTCTTGAAATCGTGCACATGCTAAACAATGTATTGGATCAAACCAAAAATCAGCCCAACAAACATATTACAGCATCAAGTGGAGTTGCTTGTTTGGAAAGTAGAGTGGATGAATTCATTATTAAGTGTTGCTAAACCGAGAAATGTAGCGTCTAATATTTGATGACAAAAGAAAGACTATTTCATTCTTAATGCTTTTCTTTGTCTTTTATGATCGTTATCTATAAATCTTTTAGGTTTTGGACTCTTGGTCACTCAAAAGACATCTGAAGGAGACGTCTCGGGCTCTGAGAAGATGTAAAGAGATTTTTTATTATTTTCTGACATTTTATCGACCAAAACATATTGATTAATCAAGAAAACTGTCAACAGATTAATCAATATTGAAATGTATTGTTTGGTGTTGGCCTAGTCCAGACCCCTGACATCTTTCAAATACATCAAATGTATAAAATAATTGTAATGAATACAATAACAAACAGTTCAACACTTACGGCACAAAGGACAACGTTGTTGTCGGACCAGCATGCTGCAGCTTGTGGCCTTCATCAGGGTCATCCTGAAGGTCATCCTGAAGGTCATCCTGAAGGTCACAAGCTGCAACACGCTGAGTATTTAACAATCGCAGCAACGTTGTGAGGAGGTTCTGAAGAAACTCTGAGCTGATGTTGGATGCAATGATCTACAAACTAAGAGGCTTGAATCTCTCCACCTGAAGCGACTCTCGTGGAGGACGTACAGCCCTAACGGGGCGTGATTTATATGTTGTGGTTTCCAGCTCGTTCCGGCTCTGCAATGCGTCCTGCAACGTAGAGTGAAACTCTTATAAATCCAATACCTAAATTGATTGTGCGATACTACAGAAATAAGTTTGCGTGTGAGTGTTGAATGTGTACTAAGTCCTTTCCAATACTTCCAGGAGAAGGTTCTGCTTGACAATGAGCGTAAATTACTCTTGGAGTAAAGGGAGCTTAGATAAAAGTTTTGCTATTACCTCAGTTATTCAAGCACAACCGGTGAATCAACATTTCATGTTTCATAGATTCCCGGAAACCTTTCCATTCGTTTGAAAGTCACTTGCTTGAATACAGATTCATATTTTCAGCCATAAAAGGGTGTGTGCTCTCTGAAGTTTTATTTGATGTATAGGTTACAGCACTATTACAGTATATACTTTGTTCACAGGGCATTTAGTGAGGTTTTGGTGAATATTAATAACAAATAAAAAAAAACAGTATCTTCATAAAAATACAGTGTGTTTACATTATTTGGTAAGCAACGCTGTCATTTAGCAGCAGCAACATATGTGCAGGTAAACATAATAATAAGTATATAAGTAAGTTTGTATCTACCAACGTGAATGTATAACTAGTGTTTAATTGATATTTAACTGAAGCACGAATACATTATGTGGACCACAACATTTAGAAAAAGAGCTTTAAATGCAGCGTTTACCTCATGTGCATGACATCATTCTCTCTATTTTGAGTTGAGCTAGTTATTCAAAAATACCACACTCCGTGACACAATATGTGAAGTGTTACTCATGCAACTATCTGGAGATGTGTCTCTTCTCTGGCCCAGTTAGAGAGACGTCTCTGTGCATGAAATTGACCCAACGATTAAGCACTGCACAAATAATAATATCCTCTTAAAAACAGATGAGAAATCTGGACTCGCTTCTCTTTTGTCTTGAGCTTTTTTCTCGGCCTATTTCTGTGCCGTCATCCTGCTTCAGCGATATGAGTTGTACAGAGAACAGAGATCAAGAGTGCTTCTGCACTGATTCTTTTGCTTTGTTATGACACTAAATTCTGCCTCAGTGCTCTCTGCTAAATGAACAAGCCCCACAAATACCCGCGCGCACACACGCACACTGACAGGCTATGACAGATGGCTACGAGCACATAACTTGATGCGAGATAATTTGTTATTTTGAGACTATTGATTTGTGAGTTACGCAACGAAACAAGTCTCTTTCAGAAGCATCCCTTCTTGCAATCAATTTTAACAAGCTCGCCCAGTTATTGCATTGTGATGATACGATCGATGTGCGATCGACGCCGACTGCACAGAAAGAATACAAAAATACACACACACACCAACAAAAAAAATACAAAATATGACAAGAATACTACAGTGGGGTGACATTGTTTTACAAGTGAGGTTCCTGAGACAGAGACTGTGGAAGCACACAGCTTCCCTGAATATCATCCATCATCCAAACATCTCGAAAAAAGACGAATACATTATTCTATTTTTAGGGATGTATTTCTACACTATAAGCCTCCATTATATTGCAACCCAAAAAAAAAAGGGTCCAGTTGATATGTGAGGTGGTGAGTTATCCCATCAGCAGGGAATGCCATTTACAGATGACGGTCAAAAGTAATGAAAAGTCATTTTCACCAGGGGCTGTTTTCCATGTGGGATAGCTGCCGCGCTGCCAGCTAAACTAGGACAAATGACAGCCTCCTGCCCAAATCATTACGGTAACCTAGACTAAGTAGCTAAGTAGTCCCTGCAGAGGGCTTTGGACGCCTGCATGTTTCCCTTGACCGTAGCCACAATGTGTCTGAACAACCTGCAGTGTGCATTACAAAGCAAGTTGTTAACATTTCGTTAAAACTTGTTTCTTAAGAGATTAAGGTATTATTGATAAAAAAAAAAAACGTATCAGATCTTGGTGTGGATGTGATGTCAGGCTTATGTTCCGTAAAGAAAGACCCCCACAGATTGTTGACGCTGGTAATGATGGCCAAAGCGGTGGGGGTGGACATTCACACGTCAGTGTCAGGAGCTGGCAGACAGTACAGTGAGCGGAGGTCCACACTGAAAACAGCAAGACAGCTGTATTGGGGGGGAGGGTGTTGTTTCAGCTACTGGTGAGACATGAAACGCAATCCACTTTGAGTGACACATCAAGGAGCTGGAAGGCTTTTCAGATGCCAAAACAACAGACATCACTTTCTAATAGCCTGAGACTGGATTTGCAAGTCTAAAAAAGCCATCACGGCATCAATTATGTCATCATGACAAAAACAAAGTCCATATTATGTTCTCCTTACCAGTAATGGGTGCTTTCTTTTATTGTATGGGCCACAGCAGCATCTTGTCGGATGACATCACTTCGCCTTGTTAAAAGGAATGAGGAGGCTGTGTTTTTTTACGGAGGTCTGATGTCAGTCCCAATGCGGTCTCAGATACAGCAGCCACTGGGCGGTTAATGAGTGACTGGCTCCAGCATGGGAGAAAGAGAGCGGGTGGACATGGATTGAAAACTGAGTCAATAATTGGAAACTAGACAATTTGTGGATGAAGCACAACCCAGCAGTCCACAGAGCTTAACATATTGAATTAAGTGCTTTAAACTTTCAGTAATAGTCATCTTTCTGATTAACCCTCTCCTAAAATATAAAACTACCTCAACTCGCTCCTTGGATTTGGAAATATTTGTACTGGAGTCCTTCTCTGTACAGGAGAAGATTACAGATTACACTACCGTGGTCATTACTGCGATTTATCTAGTTAATTTCCACACAACTGAAGTCTAGTCCCACATGTATGTGGAGCTTTAGTGAAAAAAATCAAGAAAAAAGATTAACGCCCCCAAACCTGCACATGAAACACAATTAGGCAGATCTACAACGAAGAACCTCTCTGAAAGTAACAGAAACGTAGAGTTAACTTTAAATAAAGGCATTTAATCGGCTCAGAGTAAACAATAAGACTTTGATTGAAGACAGATTAACAATGGTTTTGTTCAAGACTAAGTTTGAAGGCGCGTGAAGTGATGCAAGTGTAATGAGTTTTCTTGTACCAAACTAATGAAGATGGCAGTGGTGACTGGTGATGCATTAATGCCGTACTGGGCAGTTTGATTAGAAATAATAATTAAATGACTAGCCTAAATTCTTTAGACCTCAACAGTCAGGGTGTGGAGAAAAAAAATCCCACAAAAGTGTATTTTGTGTTTGGAATAACTTCCTTCACATTTTGCAAGACACACATTTTGCAGTATACGGGGCTATCCCAGTTAACAGAGAAGCTGGTATTTACAGAGTGGTGTCTTCAAAGCTTCAAAAAGCATCGTATTATTTGAGCAGTTGCAAATCGAAAATGGGGAAAACAAAACCAGAAGTGTCTCGAATGTCAGTCTTCCGCTCCCTCTTTTCCATAACTGAGAAATGAACACAGTGGCAGTAAATAAAGCAAAATAAAGCCCCCTTTGAATTAAAAATCGTAAATGGTTTTAACTAGATAATGGGAGCCCCTTAACAGTTAAGCAGTAAAGCAAGTAATTGCTTTTTCATGGACTTAAGATTTTGAATTCCTATCATGTGGTGAGACTAACAGAATCCAATCACATGGATAGCAATTAAACTCTTCAGTGAACTTCTGACATGGTTCAGTTCCAAGGTAATCACATAACTTACTGTGATCCATACTTAATTTCCTCCCAGGATGTTGATGATGTGTTCCGTATGTAGCGGAGCAAAACATTTTGTTAAATCCATGTACTACTGGCATACACTATATGAAAAATCAGAGTCTATAACAAACCAGTTGGAGTGTGAGGTGAATGCAGAAGCTCTCCGTAGAGGACAACGCTTAGCAAAACCTATAGTTGTGTATTCCTGTGAGAACTTTGCAGGTCATAGTTGAGATGATAGCATTAGCAGCGATATTTCAAAATATGACAATGTGCAATGAGACGTGATATGATTTCATTCTGTTGCTCTTGAACGTAGTGTTGTGCCGTGACTGTGGTTCATTTCATATCTTGTGATGCCGCACCACACGGAGTACTAGCTCATAGACTACTGCTCGATGGGAGCGCACACATCCCCATTGTGCGTTGTTGTGTCCACTTCTCTCTGTCATTCCTGTTTTTATCTTCTTTCAATTAAAATGCTTCACAACACTGTTACATTACAATGTTTAAGTACTTGACAATACAGTGTTACATGACACTGTGTTCAGGGAGGACAGGAGAATAGACATCTTCAATACCAATGTAGCAGGATGGAAGAGCAGCGGCCATGTTTATGTTTACCGTCGCTAACTTCCAACTTCTGTGTAAACTGAACCACTAAGTTGAGGTTTTGCAGGTACAACAAAAAATATTAGAAGTAACTTTACGAAGCACAGAGAGTAATAGTTACCAACGTAATGCTTCAGCCACAATCTCTTTGTCGCGTCATAGAAACATTGCTGAGGTAAGAGTTATTTTCTGTAATATTAAAACTGCAATTTCAATGGCAGGTCTACTCCTATTATATTCCCATGGGCACGTTGTTAAATTGAAACATAACGTTAGCTGTGAATTAATAGTTAACCTCGACACCTGCATTAACACATTTGGTGAGTTCTGTTGTTGTTGAGCTGATTCATTAAAAGGTCATGGCATTCATTATTTTTTTAATGTTATCGTAAATAATTGACTAAAATGACAAATACACGTGCATACTGTATACACAAAAACTGGATTATAAATGCTGCAGACATTACAGGATGACATTTGCCAATTGTTCCAGAAAAGCTTGACGGTAAACTAATGTGATTATTTTAAGGATGATTAAAATAATGTTCACTAAACACTGGTGTGAATGAAGTGTGTTGCACTGTTAAAGCCTGACCTCAGAGAGAGGCACTGCAAAGAAGGACACACTACCTTAATGTGGCCGAGGGAATAATACGTGTGTTTACATGCTGTGACACCGGAGCGGAGCTAAATACAGGAAGGATCCAAGCATTGCTTTTGATTCCCTGCTTTTTCCATTATTGATCCCGTCTTGAGTCCCGCTGTGACCGCTTCCACACGGCGACCCGTCCAACAGCAAGAGCAGATTGCATTACCGGACCGGTCACAGAGAGCGGTTGCTGCTAACAAGTTGCTGCCCCTCTCTAACCCGCGTTTATGAGTGTGTGTTGCTGTGTGTCCCTGTGTGTCTACGTAGATGTGTATTTGTGTGTTTGCATGCGCTTGTGTACGTGACCCTGAGTGACGTGTTTCCAATAAGGAAATGAAATCCATTGTGGGATTTTTTTTTCCCCAGCAGCGAACCATTTTCTTTTATTACTTCACCTGCACTTCCTTGAGCCATCGGGTGTGCTCCCACACCGCAACAAACTCCCAGACGAGCATCGGCAGCATCTATCTTGTGGACAGAAGTGCTGAGTGGCTATTACTTCTCAGCAGACCACATAAAAACCACAGCAATTAAATGCTATTGGACCATTCGACTTTGTCCTCTTAGGGGAAGAAAAGGGGAGTGAGTGAGCGAGAGAAGAAACGCAGAGAAGAAGATTGCGTGGGTGGACGCCAGAAAGAGACTGATCTAGCAGACAGAAAGATGTTTATGTCTGTAGATTGAACTGGAGAAGGAGGAATTAAAGAGGGTGAATGTGAAATCGCAGATGATGAAATACTGTACCTGTTCTCAAAGGCATGAGAGAGCTCTTTAACTAAGGTGCAATGGAAAGCACGAGCAGAGTGCAGCAAGGGAGTTACAGTAAGGTCTCCCCTTTTAACTAGATTTATACTTTAAGTGATTCTGCTGGAGGTGCATTGTTGCTCTGCCCTGCCGACGGAAGCTTGAATCATATTCGGTGCTCTTTAGACTGCTCGACTGAGAAGCACTTTTTGAGTTATGTCTTTTTAAATCTACTTTGCAAAACTGATGGAAATTGCTAAGACAGGCGAGGGCCAACGCTGTAGAGCAACCTGAACGCCGTACTCCTGGCCATCCGTGTGTGAAGCACACGTTCTGTTGGGGACACATTTATAAGAATTGAGAGAATTTTTCACAAACCGAAATAAAAAATAAACGGTGTGTGAAATATTACATCATCGATGACAAAAAGAAAGAAAACAATGGTTTCTTTAAAACCAATAACTGCGGGCTCTGGGTGGAAATTAACCTTCTGTGTGTGTGCGTGTGTGTGTGTGCGTGCGTGCATGCGTGTGTATGTGTGTGTGTGTGTGTGTGTGTGTGTGTGTGTGTGTGTGTGTGTGTGTGTGTGTGTGTGTGTGTGTGTGTGTGTGTGTGCAGCAGCACATCAGGGTGCTGAACGCCCCGGGACAGGCAGCGAGACTCGAGGCGTCGCCAGCAGAAGAGAGCTTCTGCACTGAGAGCTCTCCAGCTGCTCCCCGGCAGGTTTCTTGCCACCACTCGTCCACTAGTAGTTAATTAATCGTGGACACAAAAAATACTAAATATGCTAATATGGGTCGGCAAATATAGCTCGGGTTCAGCCCAAGTAAAGTGTATGTGTGGGGAACACGGATTACATGTTGTTCAAACATTGACCTTCTAAACTAACACATATATTCATCACCCCTTTATTTACAGAGGACAATTAGAGTATGAGCAGCAACACCATAACCATCAGTAAAGGAAATTAATCTTAATGTCAAAACAGAAACACACTTTATGATTAGTGTATTTATAAATTAGCAAGAAGTTTCAAACATTAGAATAAATCAAATTGTTTTAAAATTATAGAATATAATAAATATTGTTTAGCTTGATAGTTCACACATGTAGTGTAGTAACTAACAGAACTAGAGCAAATGTTTCAGAATATGATCTTTGTAATGATTAATATTATGCCAGATCTGTGAAAATGTGTATTTGGAGTCTAAGTAGAAGGGATTCCTCCAGCTGGTTTAACATGTTCCCCCTTCTCCCTGCCTGTGAGACAAAATGTTGTCTCTTTCCTGCCATCCTTTTGCCGACTTAGCTCATCAACAGCAAACTCAGCAAATCTAAACTAAAGTTGGAGCGAAACAAAGCTCGTTTTTTTCTCAGTGTGATGTAGTGACAGCCTTATTGCCAACGCTACAGTCAATCCTGGGACTGTTGTTGCTGCCACAATGGAGGACCGCCCCCATTCATCACCGTCTGTCTACGTACGTTCCAGGCAACTAAAAATAAACGTCTCCAACCGCTCGCTAATCAGCATGGGGCTGTAGGTGCACGGCGCTTGAAAAGCACGGCGAGAAAGTGAACTAACACTGAAAATTACAAATGGCTGCTGGTGTCATTACCCATGCAAATCACATTAGGTGTCCTTTGGAAGCCTAATATAGATGCTGCACTGTACGGCCCTCTCTCTTACGATCAGTCTGCCTATCCGTCTTGCTCCCTGTCTCTTGATGTGTCCCTCATTCTCTTTGCCTCACCGACTCTCTCTCTTATTGCCTTGCTTTCACTTTTCGTCCCTTTGCCGTTCTGTACTTCTGTCTCCGTCTGAGCCGCTCTGTCTTTGTCACTTTCCCTCTCTCTCTCTCTCTCTCTGCTGACCAGACACATATATTCAAATGACTGCTGAGGGCGGACTGTTGCATTATTCAAACCCCTCACAGGAACAATGACAAGGGAAATTCCCATTAAAGCAGGGCATTTGCTGAGACAACACATCCTGAGGCCCCGGTGAAGCCGGGTTAGAGGCAGCAACACTCAGGACACGTCCACAGCTGGGACAGAATCATTATTGTCACCGAGGCATATGTTTTTAATTCTCAAACCTACATTTGTGTTACAAGAAGACTCAAAGAAAATCAAGGTAAAACCAGCGTAGAACCGGTAGGCATCACTACATCTGCCGAGGTGTATCAAGCGAACAAGAGTGACACCTTTGAGTTTAAACAGCCATCACCCAGTTAGCGCGGGCTAACGTGTGCTGGGAGATCAGGGGGCCAAACAGAGTGCCCCGTCGGCTGGCGAGCACTGAGCTGGCTGTGAACCTCAGTGGAAATACCTGTCACATCACAAACTTAATGTGGAAAATCAAGGGACTGGAACCAATATCCTGGATGCAGCCACGCTGGCTCACAACACACTCTGATGGAGCCCTCGGGGTCACATCGAATGCTGTTTGGGATTCGCATAATTAGGATCCCCGCTAACGCCAATGTCATCCACGGGTGCTCAAACTTAGGAGGCGAGCAGCTGGTTGCGTATTCAAATGAATTCAAACTGCCAAGACCATTTTTATATTAAAGATAAGTGATACAGGGTGGGGCGGGAGGATGTCCGTAAGGCATCTGCTTGTGGGAGGTGTTGCACTGAGAGCTGTTTCAGGCAGAGCACAGCCCTTCAACAAAAATAGAGAGATTTATTTACGACGCAGACTGTTTGAATCATAAACAAGAAGTCACGGCTCACACTTTGCAAGCAGCTCAAAGTAATAAAAAAAAAAAAAAGATAAATCAGACAAAAATTAAAGCACTGATAGTATTTGATTTGATCATTTCAGTAAGGTTGTATGCGTTGGTTGTAGTTCACCGTGGTACAGTAACATTTGTGTAAAGAGTTGAGAAAACACTGTAATTATACTTCCAGTTTTCCTTTTCCATCAGGTAATTAGTTCCACTGGCTCTTGATGTGGAGATACACAAGTAGTGTGTATTCTGCATTCCTTTGCTCTTGATCATCATCTCAACATATGCACTGTAGGCATTTCATTCACGAATAAATACGCTCCGTATTGAACTGTGGCATCACATAACATTTTGTTTCAAAACATATTGAAGGACGCCAGCTGATTAATTGTAGCACTCTTTCTGACCTTCCGACATGGTGATGTGTTTAGACCACAGGGAGGGAAGTCTTGTCATTTTATCCGATGAGAACAAACATTTTGCCGATACCCTCTGGCTATCTCGATGTGCAAGTAAGCACGCTGTTTCCCCGCGGCCTGATCGATGTTTCTCGATTAGGCTGCGCCGGCCAAAATGAATGCGGCAACTTTCCTATTCGTCAGCTACCCGGGCCCATTTTCATTTAGCACATGCACACATAAATATGCAGCAACACACTGGCATCGGCACAAACGCACACACTATAAAACACAAAAAGACAAACTGAATGACCGCCGACACACGGACGTCATTCGTCTTGTGGCATTTAGCACAAACGTCAAATAGTGTAGAGCCCTGCTAAAAATCAATGGGCATTTGCAACAATCAATGTTCGGGTTCCTCTGAGAACTAATTAGAAAGGCAAACATGCAGCGCCGCCTCCTTCCTCCTCTCCGGCCATCACTGCGAGTTCCAAACTAAGTGCTTCTCCACCGTCAGGGTCAAAGCAGAGTTTAACACAACAGTGATTTTTGGAAGCAAAAATCAAATAGATACATAAAACCATTGCTGATATGTGAAATTTAGAAGAAAAATGAATATTGAAGATGAAGAAAGGTCATGTTGTGTCTCTCTTGTGAAGAAGGACTTGTTATTCCTGTAAGGTATGTAATAGTTAGACTCAAAGTCTTGATCCAAGAGACACTTTGTGCATTCAATCTCCTGTTATTAAAAGGGGCGTGACCCCTGAGCACCAATAAAGCATCATTAAACCCAGGGAATTTGTTTCCATGCCTTCTGTCACCTCTACAACTTTACCCCGACATGCCATGATCATGATGGACTCTCAGAGACTCGCTCATCTCCTCTTCTGTGCAATTAGTCTGAAATAATGCACATCGCTGAGTAACACTAATAATGAGTAATCTCACTTTCCTTGTAAGACCCTGGAAGTGTGAATTAGACAGTTGTTTTCATCCTTAATGACATGAAGTGGGTCCATCGGGTTGTTTGATGTGTTGGATAATTACTGATTTTGACGATGCTAGGATGAAATGTGAAAGTGGGGATTTTTTTTTTCATTGTCTGAAGATTCGTTTAATCTGTCTCTATCTACACATCTCCCATATCTTCTGATCTAGCTCCCTAACTATTAACTCCCTCCTCTCTACGACACACTTGAATTTAAATGAGCTGGAGACAGGGCTGAGCCTGCAGGGCGTGGTCCTCACTTTACACTTTGCTAGTTTGACAACTCTTAGAAGGCTCGACGTCTCTGCAGCCAAACAGAGGCCTGCACATTTAGTTGCTGGGAGAAGAAATAGTATTCTTTGGTTTAAACCATGACTACTGAATCTCAACGAAATCAGCCCGATTAATTACTGTCAACTGAGAGGCAGTTGGGTCAGGATATTAATAAACTTAGCATACAAAACATGTGTTGGCTGGAAAGAAGTGAACCTCGTGCTTCGCTGAATGCTGAATGCTGAGGCTGAGGCTGACACACAAACTTAGTACAGATGATATACTGCTGCGGAAGTGGGACGTTAATACATTACCTCAATGGAGTCGGCTACACAGTAAACCTATTGCAAGGAGAGTAATGGTGTCTCTAGATCATTGAGATATGTGGCGCACAGTGATTGGAACAGCTCCTACGATCGGCGCTCCAATGCTAATGTGGCTAAAGGGGGTATCCAGGGAAACAGACACATAGCAAATGGGCCTCGGCTTATCTGGGGAAAAAAAAGTCTATCTGAGCTTCACAGAGAAACCCCGAGCTAAGACAATGTAGAATGGTTTCAGAAGACAATGAAAGATCAACAGAAAGAAGGTATGCAGCTGCCTCATTCAATGTGAATGGAGAAAGCAAAGAGAACGATTCTCTTCTCATGTCTTGTTGTTATTACGGGTGTCACGCTGAGTTGCTTTTCTTTGCACTGTGCGGATACATGCATGCACTCTGCCTCTCATGCATAAAGAGAAGGAGAGCTCCTTTTACATCGAGGGAAGGAGGGATCATTATGTGCAAGCACACACACATACACACATGCATGCACAAAGGTGGGCTGTATCATGCATCTGAATATGCAACGCACCTCGAGGGCACCAACCGGAGTTGATCCTGGTCTTCTGAGCTGCGGCTGTCAACACAAAGAAGAGAGGGTGTGGCTGTTTAAAACACGTGAAGACTTGTATTGGCATCTCCAGATAACCATGGAGAGAACTGGGATAGTAAATAATCAGATCACACTTAATTTGCCAAAATAGTGATAATACAGAAATACACTAGGATGAGATCAAAAGAAAGAAAGAAAACAGCTCGTCATCTCTTGGTGCTACAGTATGTCCTGTAATTGCTCCCTAACTATAACCCTCACCCCCATGTGCGCAGTACAAACATACAAATGTACACAATAACAAATTCAGTATCAGATGGCAGAGATGGTGGAAGCTACAGTATTGCACATAAAGCAGGAGGAACAGTTGATTGATCGTAGTCTTGACCCCGCCCCCCGCGTCTCAACTCAAACATCTGGTGAACGCTAATGAAGCGGCGTATTTTACATGTGGTTGTTAAGTTGTGGTCCTGACGTCTGTTCAATTCCAATAATCAAACTCGGCTGATAATGAAAATGTTGAAGGGCATTATGATGCACTTTAAACTTATTTAGCTGTGAGGACCAATAGAGTCCTGTATGACAGAACTGGAAGCAAACATGTGTTCATTAGCATTCTCAGTGGTTTTGAAGGACACTGGAAATGACTCATTTTACACTTGAGACATGAGCCAGCACTTGATTAAGATTCTTGAAAGAGGCAGTGGATGCAAACGTGTGTGTGTGTGTGTGTGAGAGAAAGAGAGAGAGAGCCAGCATTACAGGATATGACCTTTCCTGTTGCATAAGGCACTCGTCTTATGAGCTCCTCTCATCATCCTAATTAGGCAGCCATATTGTTCCAGCACTTAGCTTTAATATCACTGTTTGGTCAAGTTCAAGCACTTAGTAAACATAGTTTTAAAACGCCTGTGTCTCATACTGTATGTCAGCTTTTACACATACGCACACACACAGACACACACACACACAGACACACACGCGCGCTCAGCTGTAGCTGTTATCAATCTCTCTGAGTGGTTTCAACTGAGCCTGAGGTCAAACTGTAAAGCTCCACTCTGAGGTTCACTCTGTGCCTCCATGTTTCAGAAAGAGAGATAAAACAGCCATTGTGTCCAGGTTATATTCAGCATATAACGAGAAGGGAGATAGTTTACTTTGTTTATAAGTGTTTGTCATTACCTCATCGAAGTCAGACTCAAGTCTGAGTCAAACCTTTATCTCTCATCGCCTGTAAAACACAGGTAGAATCAGAAAGAAAAATGTAGAAAAACAAGCTGCAACTGAAGTATTCACAAGGACAGAGAAGTCGAAAAGGCTGCAGTGATTTGTGATTTTTACATTAAAGCAAGTTTAAACACGTTTACATCTAGCGCAGCAAGGACAGGATGTGTTTCGCTTAATGGTGCGTCAACACAAGTTTTTTCTTTAAAGAAATGAACACAGGTGTGTTACATTTGCAAATAACAGGCTCCGAATTAGAAAACAAAGAGAATCAAAGCAGCACAGAAGGAGTTCCATATTCAGCGCATCCGATTTTCTCAAAAGGAGATGAGTAGGTGAACACGTCTAAGAAAGTCAAAGGAAAAAGGCTGAAAAGGAGCCAAAGTTGAAGAGACAGACGTTTGACTGTAGAGGAAAAACATACAGTTGTTGTCCCGTGGAGCGACGGCTCACATCTTAAGAGTTGACAAAGCCAAACACTCTACTCTGAGAAAAATGAGACTTTGGAAAACAACCAAGGCTTTCTCAATCAGTGGGATGAAACCACACAATTGATCTGAAGCAAGGAAGATAAATTGTGAGAACGTATCTAGTTTCTCTTAAGTGGCATGAGGGACTCTATACAGCGTGAGTTATATACCTGTCTGTGTCTGTTTCTGCTTTTGCATATTTGTGTGCATCCTATTCAAATACATACAACTTTAAAGGTTTTACTTGCTTGTTTTTTTGGGGGGCTTTCTCTGAATAAATGGCATCTATTGTTATGCACCATTCAATGTGGCACTGTATGCCGAGCAAATCCGTTATGAGAGAGAGAGGGTGTGTGTGTGTGTGTGTGTGTGTGTGTGTGTATTATCATTTTCACAGCTTTCAATCCCTCACTCATTCATTCCTGGGGCCATCCAAGAGTTTGGAGGAGAGAGTGACAGAACAAGAGAGGTAGACGAGACACGCAGAAGAGTGGGAGGTGAGACAACGTCAAAGCTCAGAAGAAGAGAAGATGGCTGGTTGGTTTTCCCAACCATCCGAATCCGAGAATATAGAGAAACGCACGGCGACACGTCTGCACCCGCAATCATACGACGGCCCACCATTTGGCTCCTCACCACCATTAAAATCTGGCACTGGACGCGGACAGCAGCTGCTGCATGAGCCACACGTTACACATGTAACACTCCGTGTGTTCGATAGCTGCCAAAACCGCCGCAGATCACGGCCATGCTCTCCCACACAAACAAGTTCAGCTCAAGTCGTTGCCTATATTTGTCACTCCAGGATGCGCATAGAGGGGCAGACACGAAGCTCGTAAAATAAATGGTCGTAGACAAAGAAAAATACATCTTCAGCAAAGAAAGCTACGATCCGTCACTTCCATACATTTGGGTCTTTGCAAAATATATTATGTAATGATGAGAAAATGAAAGCGCTAATTTGATTTTATAACATGAGCGCAATAAGTAAAGCATATATAGAAGGAACCCGAGAATACAGCACTTTTTTATTGCGAGAAAACCTACATTCAAACTATGCCTTCATTTATTAAAAAGCTACTTTCAATTAATTTGATCATAATTAGACATCCTCTCAGGGAAGACATGTGCTCACACTGAATTAGTTTAAATGAGAAATGTTACAAAAGTTGACTTCCTCTGCTGCTGGATGGAATCATTACCGTCGTTACCCTGATCTTTCACAGAGAAGTGCACTGGCAGAGAAATTTAATTGCCAATTTTGAAAGGGAGCTGATAGTAAACGATACAAACTTTTGAATCAAATATTGAGTAATGAGTATTTTGTCAGAGATAATCCTGACACTGATTGCGTGAGGTTAAGGAGTGCATCCCACACGGTTAGGTGTTTGCAGCTTATTGTCTAATACAGTGGGACATATTAGCTGCTGAATTGGCTGCAGACGAGAAAAACTACAGAAGTTGGCACTGGATTGTTAAAATTAATGATTCTTTTCCATTTTTATAGGGAGGTGTATTAGGGCAATTGTAGACTTAATATATATATAAAGTCTCGAAACATTACTCATTGACATGGGTCGATAATATATATGTTTTTTCCAAGCTACAAGTGCAAAACTGTGGGAGTGAAAAACAGCATTGGGTTTTTTTGTTCAGGGACCACATCGCTTCACTTTGAAAGGTTGTATCAACCTCATCACACTACAGCTGCCACGTTAAACACGGTGGTAAGGTGAGCCGCCGGGAGCAGAACATATTACATTGTAGTGGACTCTCCATCCATCCATCCATTCATTCTCATCCACTTCTCCGGGGCCACAGGAGCTGCAGACTAAGCAGGGTATTCCAGAGGTCCCTCTTCATGTTACGAGGCCCTTTCTGTGTTGTTTTCCCTTTGCACTGACACAGCGGCAGCCGGGCGAGGTCACTTGTGTGCTCGGAGTAACGTTATCTTAACAGTCTTTAAGATTTGAGCTGTGCTGAAATAAAAAGACACAAGCCTTTGTGTATCGAAGGGCAGAAGTTGTTTGTCCTGTAACTTACACAATAAAATGTAGTTGTGGTCATGAAGGAACACAGATCAAACAAACATCACGACATTCACCTCGCTCAGAGGCCTTGGAAATTTGTGAGTTGTTTTCCCATAAACATGCCATTTCAATCATAGAGAAAATAAGAGTTTATTTTCTTGTAAATTAACGACTTTAATCTCGAAAATGTTCTCACGGAATACTACCCCTCTCTCTAAACGCTGTAATCATTATTATTTTACTTACAATGCCCCGAATGTACCATCATAGTATTAGCATTTAAAATATATTTACCATATTTTCTAAAATCTAAATAAATTAAAAAAATGATAGCATGTCATATTTCAGTTGCTCGTACTTATTCAAATTACATTTTCTTCTTGTTATCTCATCCCCTCCACTTCCCCCTCTCACAAAGGTGGCACGAGGAAGCTGAAATGTCCCAGCAGCTGAACGTATTGCACTATGCATCTATATATATTTCCATGGCCGGCTCCAGACCCTCTGTCAAACGACAAACTTCTCAGCTATTTGTCCTCATTACAGAACAGCCTCAGACTGCCCACCTTAATTCCCCCGCCCGTCCCTCTGGGGGCTCTTTTTCAACCCTGTCTGGCATGAGTCATTTTTACGAGCGCCACTTTGGCCCCCGTCGGCCCGGGCCGCCTCTGCTTTAAACCCAGCTAGGCGAGTAAATCTGCCAGCTTTAATTAAAATAGCTTCTTTTGCAGCACTTTCTCGAGCTCCGTCCTCTTGTCCCTGATGACATAATGGTGCTGGGAACTTCCCTCTGCAGAGCAGACTCCAAAGGACTGACCCTTGGAAAAATGTGTGTTGCACTATTTTATGATGAGTTGGCAGGAAATAAGCCACATCTCATCCTATCTGCTCGTCGTCTTGCTCTGACCCGGTTCCGTGAGCGAAAAGATAATTATGAAGGTCGCGGGTAGAGTGATGAGAAGGTCTACATAAAACACATTTTAAATACGCAACAAAAATCGATGAGCAAAAAAAACGTCTATTGTGGTTTAATTGTGTGTGGAATGACAAATAACAACCTTTCAAGGTCAGCCTTTCTAGGAGAAGTAACGATTTGTGGGGCTGAATCAATGAAGCTCATTGAAGCTGTTTTCCTACAATATTGTGAAGGGACCAACTTTGGTGCCATTGATTAGCTGATTTATAGCTTGCATCTGTTGGCATACTCATGGTGAATGTAGAGCCACTCATTACGGGAGAACGGCGGAAAAAGAGATGAGTAGAGAAAGAGTAGAAACAGTGTCTTAAACAGAAGTTTTTGATGCATTAAATAATGTATCCAATGCATCAAATAGGCTGTTTTGCAGTATTGTATGCAGAAATGTCAGTGTGAAAACAAAAATAATGTAATTTGAATTCTTAAACAGAGTTGGCTCACAGTATGAGGTGATTTTGTGTTAGTGGCAATAGTTGGAATTGCAGGTTGAGTGACAAACAAAAGGACAGTTTGGATTATCAAAATGGGATCCATTCAATATGAAGTGCAATATGAAGTATTGAAGAGCCATATCAGTAAATTATTTCATACCAGTCGTGCATGCAGGGATCCGTTGTGCGTTAGCTCTATTGGCCTAAAAACACACGGAGGACAGAGGAAAAATTAGTTTGCCATACGCTCAGCGTTGGAACGAATGAGGAACGCTGCACATTTCTTTTCATAACTATTCATGTCTTTAACTCTCCTAGTGCGGACAGAAAGCATCATGCAAGCTGGATGCAAAACTATAATTACCGTAACTCCTCGAGTTTTTACGCTATCGACGTAATTCCAACGGATTCTGAGCGCTAAGAAGCGTAGCTTTCCATACCGGTAATGGAAGAAAACAGCGACGAGCTTGCCTGTGAGGGAAGGATGGAAGTGAGAAGACAGGGCAGCAGCCGCAGAGCAGCAGGGGAGAGAGTTTGAGTGGCCTTTCTGTGGCCTCTTTGTTAATAATATGTTGGGGTTGTAAAGAATAGTATTAGTATACTTTCTGAGACTTCCACTAAAGGCCACTTTACTGTCCACACAAACAAGAAGAAGGACAGTGGCAAGAGAACAGACAGAAGGCCATTCTGTGGAGGAAACAGTGTCCTTGCTGCCATAAAAGCACTCTTTGGATGTGTCAGGAGTGCAAGAATGGGTTCTGTCTTCAGCTAGACAGGAACTGCTTCAGGGAGATGAACAAATCTCTAAACTGCCTAAACATGGACACATATAAGAGGCAAACAAAACTGTTGTAAAATAAGATGAAGATGTAAAAATAGATTACTTCTGTAATCTCAAAAGCTTTGATCATGTTCATCTACGTATGTTTATGAAGAGAAACATGTTGACAATTCAAATAGGTTTCTTTATTATTTATTTTTTACACACTGTTTTAAGCCTTTATAACATATAATAATGACAAATACCTCACTCCTCTCTTCTTTCCAATTTTACCATCCTCTTCTTTCTTCCACTCATAAAACACACACTAGTTACACCCTCCCTCTTCCTTCTCCTCTCTTATTTCCTCTCCTTTCTTATCCGCCCCCCTGAAGGGGTTGTCTGTCTCCTAACCAGCTGAAGCAAGGCTTCCGCTGGTCTGCGCCTGGCCCCTATTATCAGAGCATGACAAGGAGCTGCAGTGTCAACTTGTCAGCCTAATAAACATCCTTTATGGCACCGCCTGGGTGTGTTTTGAGGGGAGGAAGCCCGTCACCACGCAGTGGACCATTGATTTCATGGATGGCGCACAGTGCTTACACTTCCACCCGTCTATTATGCATTGGACAGGCTGCAATTGTTTTTCCATGCACAGCCATCCTTATGAAACTCATGCTACTAGAGTCTGTCCAGTCAGTTTGAGACATGGTTGTCGGGACGAAGGCATAAAAAAAAGAGAGAATTACAGAAGTCTCCAACACAGGTCAAGTACGGCAGCACTCGGGGCAGCGGTGCATTTAATCACACACAATTTGTTCAGACCTTTTGTAACCTTTGTTTCGGAGGTCAAGGTCAATAAGGCTTTTGTATTTTCTCTTTCTCACCTACCCAATTCCTTCTTTATTTCAATGCTTGGAAGGTGAGGGGTTACACAAAGGTTGAACAGGCTATTCAATCACATACAAAAGTAATCACACACTTTTTTTCTTCTTCTGTAGCACTTCATCTTGTTGTATTGGCTGGAAACATTAACTGTTCCCAGACCGAAAAGAGAGGGACAAACGGATGAGGTAAAGATAAGGGAAACATGGAGAGAGGGAGAGAGAGAGAGAGAGAGAGAGAGAGAGAGAGAGAGAGAGAGAGAGAGTCCAACACCCTACAGAATGACTAGTTCACTAGTTCAGCACCAAGGACAGCAACATATCTGGATTACCAATCAAAGAGGAGCCAGTGAGCAAAAACCCACATTTTGTGTATTTAACCTTTTGTCCACTAGCATGTTATAAATATTCATAACAGGTGAGCAGAAAGATGTCATCTTAGCAAGCAAGCAGCGTAGGCACACACTGAACGTTCGTTAACATCACAAGCAGGTGTGGAAAATTAAGAAATATTCATCTAATACTATATGTAGCCAGACAAGACATGCACGGTTCTGTTTTCCAAGCTAAGAATCAGCCTCTGGATGTTCCCAGCGTTCATAATAGATGTGAAAGCTTTTGTAAAGCATTTAGTCTTTTTACTGTTATTGCTTCTGACAGCAAAAAAAAATCTGACAGCTAAAAGCGTAATGTGCTGGGAGGCCAATGCCGCAATCCATTGTATGTTCACAGGGCTTGTATATTGATCAGTGATCAGTGAAAAACAGGTCACTTATATCTCAGTATCTTATATCTCAGATATCTCAGTTATACCTAAATGACAAAAACATATTTCATATCACGTATATCTCCAAGATAGTTTGATAAATACACAGGTTGTGTTTGAGAGGCCATTAGGAGCAGGGTACGCTTCTTTGCATTATCAGGAACAAGCGAGCGGAGGTCACATTCAGTCTAAAGCAGCTTTGATTGTATTTGCTATCTTCTGAACTGGCCGTCTGGCACGATGCAATGCGATCAGCAATGATGGGAAAACGGCATTACAGAGCTTTGTGAAGCAACGGCAGTGAGGCAGGCAAACCTGCCAACCCGTAAAACTGTCAGAGCGACCTTCACTTACCCTCAGTATTGATGGTCCAATCATATAGAGAATATGAATTAGTACCTTTGGGGATTTCTTAAAATGGGGCATAATTCTTAGATATGTCTAAAGAAAGAGGAATAAATCATATTGTGACTTTATGGCATTGCCCAGAGAGCCCGAGAAGATGAATTCAAAATGCATGTTTCCCCTCACTCCTCTCAATTGTAAAAAGATGTCGTGGTCAGAATAGTGATTGGACGATCGACTGGACTACAAACAGTCGACGAATGAAAAACAAATATGTCTTGTCCGCACTGGGATAGAACATTTCATGATATCCTTTTTGATATTGATGTCAAATTGCTGGTGAGCATCTCAAGCATGCATCTTGTATATTCAGGACTCCGCTGAGGGTCTCCCCTGAGAACAGCACAACAACAGCTTTACACAACATTTCACAGTCCCTGTTCTGTCCCCCTAGGGCACCGGGTAGAGCTTTAATCTCGTCTTTATTCCACATCTTCATTGCTGTTCCTAAATCTGCCAAACAGGAAGAAATGCCACGTGTTTAAAATGTAGTCTAAATTAAATCACTGACCACTTAGCGACAGTTTGGTCGAGTTTCTTAAACGGGAAATCTAATACGAAAATCAAAAAGTAATAAAAGTACAATCTTTTTGCATTAGATTGTCAGTGGGACACAGAAAGCTTTTTATAAAAACACTGCCAGTGGCTCTCCTCTCTCTCCCTCTTTGTTCAGCCTTCTATTCACCGTCTTTAGCTGTTCTCACTATAAATAGATGTCAGTGTCCATTACTGTTTCTGAACTCCTAAAAGACTCTGTGCCCATCAGTGTCTCTGCTCTCAGACACTGGATGTACCCTGCAAACTAGAACATTTTAGTATTCAATTATTTTGAGTTTCAATTGCGACTTTGTTCGAGTCAAAATAAAATGAGTGGAAGATGTACTACTTTCTTTTGAAAAAAAGGTGGGTGATAATTTACAGTAAGCAATTTGTATTTATCGGGGAAAACATGGACAACCACCAATATGTTCCATTAAAACTTCTGTAAAACCTGGAGAGCTTAAAAATAAATGACTGTCTTTATTGGTAAAACAACTGGATGGCTGCTAGATCTCTTATTTGTATTAATCTGCCACATTATTCTGTTGATTCAAATAACACACACATTGTTTACATTTCAATGGCAGCAACCATTTGTATTTCCACAATACCCTGTGTGCTGTGGTTAACCCTGAAAGAAAAAATAATAATCTACTATAGATAGCTACTATAGATATGACAATGGACCACAGAACAGCTCAAGAGTGGGAGGGGTATATTTTATTGTAAAATAAGTACTGTCTTGCAAAACCCCCAAAAAGACATATGTGAAGATCTAAAAAAAAAATCAAAAAGACATTAGTAGCTTTTAACTGTTTTAATTGTATGTATTTATATTGTGTGGGTCGACGGATGACATTTTCACAATTTGTCATTATAGTATTATAAAGGAGCTCCTGCAGTAGGAGCTGTGTTCGTATCCTCGGCAGTAAGTCAGATACGTTCCCGGTGGGTGTTGGCCTCCGCCAGGGCTGCCCTTTATCACCGGTCCTGTTCGTGACTTTCATGGACAGGATATCTAGGCGCAGCCGTGGGGCGGAGAATGTCAGGTTCGGGGATCTCAGGATAGCCTCTCTGCTGTTTGCAGATGATGTGGTCCTGTTTGCCTCCTCGGACCATGACCTCCAGCATTCACTGGGGCGTTTTGCAGCCGAGTGTGAAGCGGCGGGGATGAGAGTCAGCACCACGAAATCTGAGGCCATGGTGCTCTGCCGGAAACCGGTGGATTGCTCCCTCCGGGTGGGGACAGAGTGCCTACCACAAGCGAAGGAGTTCAAGTATCTCGGGGTCTTGTTCACGAGTGAGGGTAAAATGGAGCGGGAGATCGACAGGCGTATCGGTGCGGCTGCAGCAGTAAAGCAGGCGTTGCACCGGGCCGTCTTGGGGAAGAAGGAGCTGAGCCGAAAGGCAAAGCTCTCAATTTACTGGTCGGTCTACGTCCCAACCCTCACCTATGGTCACGAGCTTTGGATCGTGTCCGAAAGAACGAGGTCGCGGATACAAGCGGCCGAAATGAGTTTCCTCCGTAGAGTGGCCGGGCTCAGCCTTAGAGATAGGGTAAGGAGCTCGGACATCAGGAGGGAGCTTGAAGTCGAGCCGCTACTCCTTCGTGTCGAAAGGAGTCAGCTGAGGTGGTTCGGGCATCTAATTAGGATGCCTCCAGGACGCCTCCCTTTAGAGGTTTTCCAGGCACGTCCAACTGGTAGGAGGCCCCGGGGAAGACCCAGGACACGCTGGAGGGATTATATCTCCCAGCTGGCCTGGGAACGCCTCGGGATCCCCCAGAATGAGCTGGTAGATGTTGCGGGTGAGAGAGAAGTCTGGGTCAGCCTGCTTGACCTGCTGCCTCCGCGACCCGACCCCGGATAAGCGGTGGAAAATGGATGGATGGATGGAGTATTATAAAGGAACAGCAAGCAATGAGCCTGCATGGCACAGGGTCCAAACAATTAGACTGATCTCCTGCACAAAGGGGATCTCTTATGACTCATATAATGAGCTTTGAATCTTGATATGAAAGAAAAGCTCAGGCCATGACGGCAAAGGAGTTACATGACGGTGTTTGAAAGAAAAAGAGAAAGGAGGATGGCTGAAATGAAATATCTGAAAGGCTGCAGTGCATATTCCTCCTCTAATAGAAGGATTCTGAATGTATTCATGAATTATCTACGATTATAAAGCACATGGACTGAAAGTAATTGGGTGAATAAACTAGGTACATGGGTTACTTAGCAAAACCCAAATGTGGGAGCAGTGAGAAAACAGCACATGAAAATAATCATTATGTAAATGTTTTTCGTACAATACAATTTGAATTTTGACAATGTTGAGATGCCTTTTGAGTGTGACAGTTTGGTAGTCACAGTGACGGGCAGGATTTGGGATTTCACTGAAATGCATAATAAATGACATTCATTTATTCAGTGTGGTAGCCACCCTACTCATGCCTTAAATGCATGTGTAGCATCGAAACGCACACACTGACGTGAACACATGAATGCATGAGCACCGTGCCGAGGTGGGAGCTCGCTCTTCAAATCAGAGCAGAAACATGAAATGTCTGTCAAGAACAGCACAGGACATCTGGTATGGGGGAGGGGGCATCGCACGTCACCTGCATAACGGACGAGATTCTCTATTTCTGACAGCAAGGCAGCAACTGAAGACGTCATTTATGTTTAATCTGAGAAACATCATGCTTTTCCATCTAATTCATGTCGTTCTCCCAAATGGATGCATCCACTTTTTTTGGGGGGGTTCTGCTCTGATTGCATTGATCTTCCCCAGCGAGATCCCCCATCACAGTCCTCCATCTCTGCCAGGTCTTCTGTCAGACGGGCCCTCCGGTGTTTGGTCTCATTCCTGATCAAGGTCTTTTCAGGCCTGGTCAAATGACGAAATACGAAATAACTGAACACTTTAGATGTTTTTCTTTTTACACAGGCGGTGGTGTTCTTGTAAAATATTTTCACTTTGCAAACAATTGCCACCACAAAAAGTCCACAGGCTTTTTTTTCCTTTTTTGGGGGGAAAGGTTCAACAGATCTTGTACAAACATACAGATGTGTGTTTTCTTCCATGTATCATATATGTGTCATCATGACTTGAATTAGGTGGATTCAAACCAATATCATGCCACTGAAAAAAGGCATAATTTAATCATGTAAAATCCCCCTTTGACTCTAAGGGTTGCACTGTCTTAACACTAAAGATAATAATCCATTTAGAATTGATAATTACAACTATAACACATGTTGGCAATTATTTTCATTGCATATTTCCCAAAGGATTTTGTGAGACTGCGGTGGCTGGACACTCAATGGGGAACATTTTGTACATCTTAGAGTTAAATGCATCAATATGGAGCACTTGAGAGTAAAACTATGAAGAGAGATCTATGAAGAACATTGTGCTCTTGTCAACAAGTGTGTGCTCTTGTTCGAGCAGGGTGGACTGTAAGCCAGGATATTTAGGCTGAAAAACTGTACTTGCGTGCAATTTTGAGGTACTTGTACTTTACTTGAATATTACCATTTAATGGAACTTTATACTTCCACTCCACTACACCTCAGAAGGGAATATTATACTTTTAACTCCCCTACATCTACTTGATTATATTAGTTAGGCTACTTTGCAGATGCAGACTCTTAATGCAAAATATAAATCCACTAATGATCTATGATGTATTATTAGGTAGGTAGCATATAGCTTAATTATTAAGTATATACAGTTATTCAAATTAGCTTCCCCTTCGACTGCTGCAATATTAAACATATGAACACATTAATGCTTTAATTATTATACAATCCAATGGCATATGCCTAGTGAATATCTGTTTGTTTTAATGGGTCATTCTGCATAAAGCACAGTAAACGAGAAGGGTCCCGTGTTTTAAGACGGGTTTGTGTGGGTTGCTTACATCGCCCACACTGAGGAAAGTTCGCCCGGAGAACAGGGGGCTCCATCGGAAAAAAGACTTTGCCGAGCTGCCACAGTCTAGGTGATAAAGGGGGAACACTGACAGGAAGGCTATTCGTCAGACATTTGTCTGACATATGTTGAGACATGTTGGTCCGTTCTCTAAAAGCTTGAGTCATCACTGACCAACGATCGGTCTTCCAGTCAGCCCTTTCAGAAAGAGTCCCAGTTGTGTAAGCTTTTTAAATTAGCAAAAGCTTGATGAATGGCTCTGGCTCTTGACATTGTTCGACTAGAGTTGTATTGATCTGAACTGTTGATTGATTAGCCCTTGTTGACAACAGTTTTACAGATTAAGAGATATGGTTCATATCTGTATTCCTTTACAGTGTGAGCAGAAATGTGTGCACACAGCATCACAACTTTGCTAAACAATCCCTGAGTTATTGAAAACAGAACTTGAGAGGTGCCATCGCTTGTGCTGAGTTTGTGCAATCAATCACCCTGTGGCAAGAGGCCACTTTAAGCAGAGGCTGGGTATTTCATTCAGAGCCATGAGCTTCATATCCTGTACCCTCTGTGGCCAAATGACTAAATCCTGAAGCCGTTATATTGACAGTGATTAAGGGTGACACGCTGACAGCAGGTCAGTTGTATTGGCCAATTTGAGCAAATATTGTGGTTTGTTTTTAATTCACTGTCAAAGAGCAGCTTTAGGGTTTTATTTATTTTGGGACACACCAGTCAAAGAAATTGGATCCAATGCACCGATTCAGATAACGGATACGAGGCCGATCCTGACTCAAACAGCTGGATCAAGTATCCCCACAATGGGGCCAGTCTATTAAATTGAATGTGTTTTATACTATACACATTATCTACTGGAATTCTAACCAATTTGTTGCTGCATTAAACACCAAAAAGACAAAAGGAAACGCTGCAGAGCAGCATGGGCTCTGGCCACACGTGGATCCTCTGAGAGCAACACAAGCTCAATGAGAGTGCTTTTTTTAAAACAGCAGGGTTGTCCAGCAGCCAAAGGAAGAAATGATCTATGTAGATCTCATTAGCCCCCTATGATGACGGACGTACGACCAAATGATTAATGGCCAGCTGGAGAAACAGGAGATTATTGACGTGACCTTTAGGGATGCTTCACTTCCAGGAGCAAACGCACCGACATGTCTTCCACAGAAATGATCGAGTTTGACATTTCTATCTTTTTCCTCCTCTTCCACCCTCTCTCCCTCTCTCGTTCCCTCGTTCTCTGTCTATCTCCCCTCCCTCCCTCTACCTCTCCCTATCTCTCGTGAAATTGCAGGGTACTGACATTCTGCACAAGTATTGTCATTATTCTGTCCGCGTTACAGTTTTCTGTCTGTATTTTTCTGTATTCACAATGTCCATAAAAGTGTTAAATTCACCTTTAATACAACTGCAGCTGAATGGTCATCTGCCAATTGGATTCTATAAGCACAGCCGTTGTGGGGGGATAAAAAAGTGAAAGTCAATAACGGTAGACAGTGTCATCTCAGATGATGAGGATTTAATGATGGGGAGCCATCCAGTCACCTTTCCACAACCCCCAGAGATAAAGGACCACCGACGGTGAGCATGACCGTTGAAGGAATTAATTCAACATTTTGTGTGTGTGTGTGTGTGTGTGTGTGTGTGTGTGTGTGTGTGTGTGTGTGTGTGTGTGTGTGTGTGTGTGTGTGTGTGTGTGTGTGTGTGTCTGTGTGTGGTTGAGGCAGTGAAGTTCGGGCATGTGATTATAGATAAGAAGCCAGAAAGAAAAGTGTGGGAGGAGGAAGCTGGGAGAAAAGGGAGGACACAAGAAGACGATCTGTGACCTATATTTTCTGTATATTTCCATTATGTACGAGACAAAAATGGTGTGATAATGTAAAGATGTGGAGAGGGTATGGAAGAGTGGAGGGAGGGAGGTGCAGGAGAAGAGGAAGATGCAGATGCAGAGGGAAATGGCCTGCATGGAGGGGAGGAAAGAGACGGATAGAAGAGCCAAAGACCAGCAAAGATTAAGATGAAAGAATGGCAAGCAGCATTAATGAAGGAGGAGCGGAGTGTGGGAAGCCTTTGCAATTAATTGGTTTGAACAAACACAGATGTTTGCGTTTTGCCATCGGCCCGTGCTTTCCTCCCCACTTGCTTTGCCTCCTCTGGCGGTCCACATCATAATCGATCGGGAGAGCTGCTGCCCGATTAATCTAGCTCACTCTGAAGATCCTGACACGGCCTCAAGTAGAAAGACTCAAGAGCACCAGGGTCATTGATTTGGCTTTCTCCTTAGGAGGTTTAAAGAGTATTTTTTAACAAGTCAATGTGCAAAATGCACATTCAGACACAAAAATGTGAATGTTTTAGTTTTATCAAAGCAAAAATATGTGATGTGATGTTTTTCCACATTCCATGTAGTGTGTGTAATGTTGATTTTAAAAGGCTTTTTTTGTATCTTTGACCTCTGTCTTCATTAGCATTTGGCCATATCTGCTCACCAAAGAAAAGGTGATCATCACTTAACAAGTGGTTGCAGGGAAAAGGTCTAAAAGCAGATAACAGCATATTGATTTTGGATATAATTGTGCCACCTCATGGCAAAACCAGTTAGAAAATGAATAATACAATAAAAGAAAGGATAGCACTAAATAAAAACAACTGTCTCCCCTCCTCAGCAGAACAATTCTCACGAATCTAAACCAGCTTTAGAGAGAAATAAAATAATATGTATTCAAACTGTGAAAACTTGTTAGATATACGGCATGTGAAGACCAGCTTCCTACTTTCGATTTTGGGTAAACCTTTGTTACCATTGTCAGCTACGAGCGAGGACAAAGTTACAATTACTCCTCTGTGACGCATTAAAGGATCATATGAAAATATGGACAACTTTCAGAAAGCGTGTTTTTCTCACAACTGAAATCAATTGAATTCACCAAAAGGATACTGTGAATTTGTTTGATTTGCATTAAAAATGAGCGGTTAAGCAGAAGACTCCAAGTTAATTGGCTTAATAGGCATAAACATGCAAATTCAATATTGGAAAACTGAACTTTAATTGTCCCATTTGAATAAATAAAGCCCGCTCACTCAAAACAGCTGTACGTAGGCTTACATCTGTGGATTGCACATAATATTTTAACGGTAATCTTTCAGAAGATAAAAATGAAAGCTTACAAAGATAAGCATTTATCCCATTGTTTACTGTGATTTATTATAAGGCTGTAAACTTTGAAGTGTAATTTCTATTTAACTATTCTCGTGTCCAGTCTCCCAGCGGCCATCGTCTTTATTGACAAGCGATCCGGGAGTGGTATGTCTCACCCTTCAATATAATGGGAGGCCCGGGGCTCACTGGTGTGCTCCGCCGGCTCGGACACGCACCATAATATTGCTGCTGTCGTGAAATTGAGTGTCGGTCCCAGCTGTGTCAGATCAACATCTCTGTCTTTCCATCCATCTTTTCTCTGTCTTTTATTCCACGTTAAATAGACATGCCACCGAAATAGCATTACAACAAAGCATGGAGTGCTTGTTTCTGCACAGGCCTGAACATTTTATTTAGAAACGGCTCCTGAGAGCGAGTGTTACTGTCAGGCCTTTGAAAAGAGCCAAGATAAATCCAGTCATGCTAGTTAGTTGTGTGCTCTCAGTAGTCCTTATATCAAAGCCTCCCCGATTGTCAATACCTCTTTGAGATGGTTTTTTTTTCTCAGATTTCTTTTATCCTTTTGTATACATTTGGTATGACTCACTAACGGCGCAGAGCCTCTGGAGGTTAAAAGCTTTATGAAAGAAGATTCCGATCTTTTACCAACCTGAAATGAAGTTGAATAAAAGATGGAAAGATCCTTCCTCCACAAAATCTAACCAAGAAAAGAAAATGCAAGACAAACAACAACAAGCCAGTTTAGTCAATGTCTACACCCACTTTTACAGAAAAAAAAAAGTCTAAATGTCCATCTTAGAGTTCCATGGTAAGCAAGATGAGTCGGGCTACAATTTGTTGTGATCATGTTAAAACAAGGAAACATTACAAATCTGGTATATAAATATAAATCTGCTCAATATTTAGTTTTTCTGTAAATCGAAAGATTAACAAATCTTTTTACGAGTCTGGCTGCAAGAGACATTAGAAGGATGATGTGATCCAGGTGTGAACTACTGACTCGACTGGGCCTATTTCACCAATATCCTTAAAAGTCAGTTCTAAAATCTCTTCTTCAGAAAGTGCACATCCGATTCACAGCATGTTCTTAAACCACAGAAGGGTTCGTACCCGTGTTCCTTTAAATGTCGACCAAAATTCAAGGCGTGTGCCAATTGATCCTGATTAGCATAGGTAAACGCCCTGCCAATCCCTCTTAAAGGGCATGAGACTGCAGGGCCTTGTGCACACAGAGAAGTCAAGAACGGCCAAACTAAAGTCTCAGGCCTGTGTCCACATCGCGTCTTACTCTGAGCGCCTTTTTTGTATTTTTCATTGTTCCCAATGAGGAGAGGCCGTATGCGTAAAAAAAAAAAAAAGTACATCTTTTTTTGAGCACTACTCCTTTTTTGCTTGTTTGTGCCACTCCGAGCGCTTCAAGTGGAAAATATCTGAACTTTTCATGAAAGATTGTTTTGGCTGTCTTTCTATTGAACTTTATATTTCAGACAGACGCTATCATAACGGAGACCGAAACGCCCATTTGAGGAAGCCGGTGGGCCTCGCACACACGAACTGTTGCTGGTGCTTTTATTACCGCACGCGTCTCGCCTCGTGTGGCTGTCCGACTGAGCGCCAACGAGCTCATCGATACCAAGTAGGAAGCAGACATCCTCCGCTTGATGCTCATGGTGAAAAAAGCAATGTAAAATAAAAGATCGATAGTCTAAATAATGATACAAAGCACTGCAGCGATGCTAGACTACCATACTACGGTGGTTGGGGTGGAGGTTTGCTGCTGTATTGTTATCAAGGAAAGATAAACATAAACAAGCTACACGGCACCCTGCGGCCGCTCGTCTGACTGAAAAAGGTGTAAAGTATCAGCAATAAATAATCAAGTAAAAATTATAATAAATGATGTTGAAGTAGACAAAGTGGTTGAAAATACATTTCTGGGCACATTAAAAGAAAAGCATATTTCCAAAGTGGAAATATGTTTGCAGGAAGTGATCCTTAAACGACTACTACTTCAGTGTGGAAGTTGTGCTTTTATTTTAATTTTAAAAGACTATGACGCATGAGAAACAATTCTTAAAGTGGGTTTAAAGATGAAATGTCTTCTTAGTGAACGATTGGTGAATCAGGCCCACTGGTGTGCTGTGACCACACCAGATAAAGGAGTGTGTATTGGGTGGATGGAGCTGGTAAATCCTGCTCCTGTGAAAGGTCAACGCTCTTACTGACAACATGGTCTTTGTCATGGCTCGGTGGCACTGACCTTGCACAGGCCCGCGTCCTTCCGTCTGTCTGTCATTGTGAGTGTATGGGTCTTCATTTTCACTCTACCCGTACGTACTGCAGCTTCACACTCACATAAATGTCATCTTCGCTCGCGCACATGTGCAAACACACACTCACACACAGACTCACACTAAAAGCATAGTCGTTCTCAGGGCACTGGAGTGACCTTGGTCTAGATTAACAATGGTCCTGGAGGAACAGGCCTCATTTATAAATCCTCTGGGAAATCCATGGTGTATTTTTGTTATTCTTCATGAGCATATACGAGTATATTACCGTGATATGTTGTAACCCAAATAAAAACAATGGGCATTAAACACAAGAGGAGAGGATGTTAAAAATCTAACATTAATTTGAATTAGCTTTAAGTGGAAATAGTGTTTTTCTTTAACCAGACACATTTAGCGTACAGTAGTAAATAAAAGCAGGGTATGCTTCAGGGTGTGGCTACCTTGTGATTGACAGGTTGAGTGTTGTCCGGTCTGAGCGTTTTCTGTTTTTTCTACTTACAACTCAAATCCTTTCAAAGCGTGTTTTTTTTTTTTAGTCCATGAAAGCCTAAAAATGCCTTATTCAGTTTTTGGTCAAACTTAGCTCCACCCTGAAGTTGGTGACGGACAATATATTGAATTTGAGGTTTCCAAACAGCAGTCAACAAACCAATGGGTCACGTTCTTTGGCTTTAACTTATCATTATGAAGTTAATGTTGGTTGCACAACGTGAAGGTGGGCGTGTCTCTCCGCTCCGATCCCTGTTTCTTTCAACTGGCACGTGTTCGGGTGATTTTCACCCGTTGTTAGTGATAAAATTCCGGATGGGTTTTAACATTGAAGGGAGACTTTTCCTTCATAGGACAAGGCTCACATGTCCCAGGAACGTGTGGACCAAAGAACAAGTTCATAGCTCCATTATTTATATTTTGAATCATGTTTTATTGACGATTCCCAAGTTTTTCACCTGATTTTTAGCCTTTTTTCAGGGTCCCCCCATGATACCTGTTTTTCGTTTAATGAGAAGTTTCATAGGGTAAAATAAAGAGTACTTCAATTTCCCTTGTAGTATTGTATTTTAATATATTTTGATGAAAAGTATATTTTATCAACGTTAGTGATAGTGTGACTATTTTTAATGTTAGTGTTCTAGGGTTAAGGCTCACTCTCACTATGCAATCCTGTATTGTTTTTAAAAGAATGTTCATGCAAGGATTCACTGTTAGCATTTGTTTATTTAAAAGATCTTCTTTCACTGTGATGTATTATTGTAAGACATACTTTACAATAAAACATTATTTGCTTTCTAAACACTTGTATTTAAATAAAGGTCTGATATTTATTGTGTATTCAGTGGCGACCGTACCAAGTTTGGAGGTCATTAATAAATACAGAACAACGAGTTCGTACCGAGTATTCCCAAGAACAGAGAGGCTTGTATGTATTTTTCAGTAATGTTACCAAATGACATTGAAGGACGGGCTTACTGCAAAGATGAAAGTATGCATTAAACTTGTACGATAAAAACACAGCTCAAAGCACTTTAAAACATATTTTCAGTGAAGTTAAACGCCACAGACGCTTGCCTTTCAATCCCCTCACACTTATACCTTTCTGATTAAGTATATTTCAGGAAAAATAATGGCAGTAATCTAAAGAACCTTGGATGGATTATTTGGGTATTTTATGAATAGAAGGTATCACTCATCCACGCTGTCCCCATTTTATGTACTACCGCTGACTGCCGCTGATGATTCAAGATAATTTGGGGATTTGTCTAATGATACTGCTGAGACAAGCAATCTCGGCAGACTGATGCTGCACCCTGTCATTACGTACGAGGCCACCGCAGTTCAGAGCGGCTGGATCTTCAATGTCAAAACCCTGGGAGTTGTTTTGATTTGGGACAAAACCTGTCGTTGATGAGTTACTGCACGGCCTGCAGAGGCACCCTTTGGATTTATGGGTCGTGTCCAGCTGTCCGTAACACTGAAAAATGGCAAATCAGCATATAAATGACTGTTTTATTGAGAGTGCTAAGAAAATCATCAACCCACAAGTCCATTATATTAATTGGAATCGTCCTCACCGTGGCAGGCAATGGATCCGGTCGGACGAGGGTCGAGTGGTGATAAATGAAAGGTCGGAGGATGAATATATATCCTTGGCCAATGATATAGCAGAACATGTGAACAACTGCTCCCTTTTGTTTATACCGACCTTGTAATTAATCAGAGGGAGGCAGGGATGGAGGCAAATGTATGGGAGTCAGGAGGGAGGAGGAGGAGAGTGAAGAGGAGGAGAGGGATTTAAGCCCCCTAAGAAAAGACTACACAAAGAAATCCTGAGTAAACAGCAGCGTAGTGCTCAGTGATCCTAAATGATCTTGATAAAGAGATGGAATATCACAGGGATCAAGGGTTTATCACTTTAAATAAACCGTGGATGCTAAGCAACCAGGGAAATTAGTGTGCGTTGTTTGTTGCAACCTCTCCAGCTAGAGACCGTGGTGTCAGGCGGCAGGATGGCGTTAAAACTTCAAAATGAAATGTGATCTCACCAAAACTATATAAGTATATATAAAGATAATGTTTTCTGTTCTGTAAAAGGATCCTATTCAGTCTTCCCAGTACATCAATGAAGGGAAATGAGCTCCATACAGGGCCTTTTTGGAAATGAGGCTCAGAAACATATGCAATCATACTGTATTTAGCTCTTGTGTATTGTAGACCCAAACATAGGATTGTGAATAAAATAAAACTGTGAATAAAATAAACAGAAAAATAAACGTGTGGTACATGCAACACAAACCCTCAGGCTTGTTTATTTTGACTCTACCATCGCAAAAGTCATTAACTAACAAGGATAAACATGGAAACATAGCTGCTGATCATTTGCATATGAAATAATTTGATTTACTTTTGTAATTATAAGAATATTAATGGGATGCTACAGTGTGACCTCCAGAACAGTGATTGGCCTTAAAAAACAAACAAATGAAAAGTAAACAAGAGAAAGAATTAAAAATACAAACTCATTTTATAGCTGCTCTTAGCCGATAGCACCTGTTATTCAAGAGGGCACCGTACCGAGGCAGAGATACAGGTTTATTTAGCGAATGCAGGAGATTTATTTCAGCTCCACAGAAAAACAGAAATATGGCACAGCTTTATAGCGGAGCAATAATTCAGCTACGAGAAAACATATTCATGCACAATCTGATGCATTACGGGAATTTATAATCAGTTGTGCAGCTCTGGCCATTGATAAATGTACGGCTCTGGGACTGCTGCCGTGTGCATTTCAACACAGAGATTTGAGAAACGGCGTAACGCTCGTGGAGATGAGTTATTGTGCAACGCAGTTCAGCAAAATGTCATCCGCTGATCAACAGTGCGTCTGATAAGGAAAACTCACTTCTATGTACAGTAACAGTTCTTCACACAGCAAATTAGCACACTTTCCATCTGTCCCGTTCCCCTCTTCAACGCACTCATACAGTTCATTTCTCTCTGTCACACACAATTCAGAAAGTTCTTAAGGAAACTAATACATTAGGGAGGTGATGACAACCAGTACGGTTTCCATGAAACATCCTTGATTCTAGTCTAAATTTAACTGTCACTTTAGCTTTTCAGTCCCGCAACGCTACAATAGCCCACATCACGTTTCAATGTTGGAGACATTTTGATGTGTGTCAAAAAATAAATAAAACACCTGCATAACAATTAAGAAACTATTTGTAATATATTAAGACCAAAGTGTATATTTTATCTTGACTTTAGCAAAGCTGCCGATCCTAAAATTCTAATAATATGAACAAATATAACTTGAAAAAAAGATTGTTGTGGAGCAGAGCCCCTCTCAAAATGACGTGACAGAGGGCTTTACAATCTGACAGTAAAAAAGCAGAAGTTTATTTTCTTTTTTATTAAACAAACCAATATATTAACACAACTATTGTCCTGAGAGTCAAAAGTGTCCTAGTATGGTGAATTCCTCACAATGAGAACATTGTGTATTGGCAAACTGTCAAGATCGGGCAACTTACAATCCACTGGCTGGGTGAGCTGAAGTGTTACGTCTACAGCGGTGAAGCAGCGGCTGGCTCACAGGCTCAACTGTGCACTTGAGTTTGTGTCGTTACTTCTACGACTCCGACTACCGGAGAAGCAAAAACAGAATAAGTTAAGTTCCAAATTCCAATTTAAGCGCACACTTTTATTTAGCATTCGCGGCCCCTTATGAGTTCAAAACCCCCAAACCACCTGAATACATGCTGCTGCAGGCGTTCACATTAATTAAACTACTGCTAGCCTTGAATAAGCAGAGTCCATACTGAGAGAGTCAAACATGTGTACGCATCCACATGTGCCTATTCTTTCTCATGTGCATGTGTGTGAGTGTGAGCGTGTGCATGTGCGCGTGTGTGTGTGTGTGTGTGTGTGCCCTTGTGACATCACTCCAGCCAGCAAGAGTAATGGAGCAGCCCCATCTGGACCTAGCACATGGGCCAGACCTGTCAGGGGATGAATGTGCTCCTGAGACTGTGTGTGTGTGTGTGTGTGTGTGTGTGTGTGTGTGTGTGTGTGTGTGTGTGTGTGTGTGTGTGTGTGTGTGTGTGTGTGTGTGTGTGTGTGTGTGTGCTTGAACCAGAGGCTCCGAGTGGTCAGCCAGGAGGACGGGCTGAAAGCCTGCACCTGTTACTGCTTCCAAGATAGTCTAGACAAAGAGATTGCAGAAAAAGAGGAGCGATACAGTAGAGAGGGAAGAGGTGGTGGGAGCGATAAACAGAAGGGAAAAGGTGAAGACAGAGAAATGAAGCGATGTCGGGAGAAAGAGGGGCGGGGAGGAGGGGTGCGCTTGCGGTCGGTGGTTTGGAGTCTGTTTGCCCGCCTGTGTGCTCGCCTCCAGCTCTCTGTTGTGTGCTTTGTGGATCACAACAACGTGATCAAGGCCTAACTTTATTATCGTGGCAGCTTTTGGCCACCGTTGAAAAAGACTGATCAATTTGGCTTCTCCCTCCGACGTAGCCCATGACTCCGCGAAAACATTCAGCTGCTTGGCAGCACAGAATGGGCTGGCGGGCACCAAAAGAAATGAACTGTGGCTTTGCGAAATGAGGACTCGACTCTCGCCCAATGAATGAGCTCATTTTCTGCCCCCTCGCACCACCACCTCACCCGGCACTGGCACAGTGCACTGCTGTGATGTACACTCCAACACAGATGTATCTCACGTTTCATCAAACCCGATGACCAAATTACTCTTCGTAATATTCATGAATTCATAGAGTGGAGCCTATAAAACAGGAGGAGGACTAAATAACCACGACTGTTCTCCAAATATGATTTAAATGCCATTACCCAGAATAAGTTATCTCTGCATTTTTTTGGGGGGGAGTTTGAGGATGCAGAGAGAATATCCAGCTGATTTATGTGCAGCATCAAAACAACAGAAAACAGGTGGCAGCAGCAGTTTGATGGACTTTACAGCCATTACAATAGTTAGTTAAATGTTACTCTCACAGAGAGTGATTCAGTCTGCCTTTCAAAAATGAATCATATACACTTTATCGTCTGCAAAAAATAAAAAATATACTCAGTGTCACAAAGCTCCAGGTTTCAAAATGTGCTCTCCTTTCCTGATGCTAAAAGATCATGAAGGTTACACAACTATCAAACACTGAGGGACACACACACACACACACACCTTCCCTTCCTCACATCAACACCTCACAGGCAGACTGACACTGGAGCTGCTCAGGTGAGACGATGTACCTGTTGAACAAGAGGATGCACTTACACAAAAAACAAACTCTCTGGATTTACATGACTCACGAGGAGGAAACATTTTCCTTCAAAAAGCGACAAGTTTGCAGGTTATGCATTCTTATTGAGGTATCAGCACTGAACGGTAGCCAATGAACGTAAACCCTGCCGTACAAATGAAGGCATTCAGACAATTACATATGCTTAATACTTAATCTCAAAGAAAACAAAAGGCAATAAGTCACGCTCCAAGTAAATTAGAAAACCTCACACAAAAGAAGGAATTATAAAGCACTCACGCAAGCACGTTGAGTATTTTAAGCTTACATCCTGTATTCTTTGCAACTGAGGATGTAGATGAGTGTCTACAGCGAAGTCAAACCAGCACGAACACAGAAGCTAATTTACAAATGCCAGTGCAAGTGCAGTGTGTTTTATCACTTGACTTGACTCTGTGCATCGGCATCAGGCGGATTCCTAACTGCAGTCTTGGCCTCTTAACTGTATTCAACTCTCCTGTCTCTCACTGGGCTTCAACCCGTCCACTTAACCCTCCTCTTGTGCTCTGGGTTTTGACCACCGGGCAGCCAGAATTGTCTCTCCTTTGACCCTGCAGTAACGGCACCAGTAGGGGGTGGAGTCCTTGCCCAGCTCTAGTCCCAGCCTGAGAAAAGACAAAGAGAGAGAGAGAGAGAGAGAGAGAGAGAGAGAGAAATAGGGAAAGAGACAACGAGAGGCAGAGAGAGAGAGCGAGAGAGAGAGAGAGGTCTGGGAACACTGTTGGTGTCAGAGCTGAGCTTTAGGAAAGGGCCAGTTGGACTTGTTGCGATGACTTGGCAGTGTCTGATTTGTTACATGATTTGGCCTCCATGGCTGCAACAGAGCCTCATTTAAATTCATGCGTTTTTCTTTTTTGTTTTTTAATCATCTTCCCCGCCTGGAGTTGAGTTCAGAGAGTGTTTCTTTTTTTTTGTTGTCAGTTCATGGATGCTTCGAGGGATGCGCAGACAAGTCCTTTCCTCAATACCAAAGCGGTGTCGGTTACGTCAGACAAATGTGGTCGGCCGGAGAATGAATTCACATTCAACATATTCAGAGGTAACTACGGTGCAGTTGTGTCTCACCAGTGTTTCAAATAGTGAACCTCATTTACAGATTGGCTTTGAAAAGTTGGTCTTGCTCATTACTTTTCTCTTCATTACCAGAAACCTCTGGCATATGATTAATTTGCTCAGCAGCTGAGTCCTTAATGTAAGAAGCCATTAAAGCAATTCACACTCTACTTTCCAGGGAACAATATGATTTGCTCTTTGACAAGCCGCTGAACATAATGTTGTTCGGCAGATGATCTCGCATGTTAGTGCTTTCCATTAAGCCCATGAAGCACAAACAGAGACACAGACCAGACTGAACTCGTCCACCTTCCCGTGACTTTGATACAACAGTGAACACTGTGATCCTTCTTACTGTGGCAGAGCTGCCATGACCTTAGTTAGTTTAGTGTGTTGTGCTTCTCCTGAGGCTTCATGAAGCTACATTAGCAGACGGTCACGAGTGGGGTGAAGGCTCCACACACACACACACACACACACACACACACACACACACACACACACACACACTGTCTACATTGTTAGCTAGCTTACAGCTGACGTCTGCACAGTCAGCACATTGACTGTTTGCTGTGAACAAACACAAACAACCCACTGCTCGTATGTATGCACAAATAACACAAGCCCAAAAAAATGATCTCATTATCTCTTAACTTTGCAGCATTGTGTTGCTTAAAGGTCACAACGCCCTTCATCTCGCCGTGAAAATATAAATCATGATATTCGTTATATATTCTTATATTCTTGTCTATGAAACATGTTCAGGTTACTTAAGGTCAGAATACCAGATCATGAAGCTGTAGATGTCCCTGGGAAACAGTTGTCTGTCTAGACTAGATACACGCCGGGCACCGCCACAACAATGTTATCAATAATGTTATCATTATGTTAGACCAGGTGCAGTGGGACTGGCCATGGACGCCCCAGTCTTGTGAGACAAGGAGAGGACATGTGTCTTTCCTCCTCCTTGAAGGGTTAGAGCCAATTAGATGTTAGGATGATGCGATGAAACCTGTGACGAAAATCTGTGTAAAAAACAGCCGAACATCCGGTTGTGGTGAAAGTTTGTTTGGTTTCCAACCTGCGTGTTGACGAAACGACTCCCTGCTCTTGCAATTGCAGCACTTATACTTTGCTTGTGACCAGAGAAATAAACCTACCAAAATGAGAGAAGTTGTTCGGCTGAATTCTTCCGGAGGATCCATCAGGCATCCAATAATTATGACGCTAACAGCCGCCAACGCCTGTTCCCATGACAACGCTATCAACAAGGGACCGGCCGTGGTCAGCAGGTCACTCATCTTTGCACAGGTCCCGACATTTGGAGCTCTTTTCTCGGTGTACTCGTTCATCCCTGAACAATTTGTCCTGGTTTTATAATTTCTCATTCTATTGATTTCTCGTCCTCGTCCAATGAGGTCTGTCTCAAAAATTAACACACACACACACACACACACTAAAGTACATTAACGTATTAACCTACTAAAGTAGACATCCTATTGACCCCCAGCTCTCTGTGAAAGGTAAGTAGTTTAGTAAGTAGACTTAGTAAGTCGAGAAATTACACTTGAATGGAAAAAACTACTTAAAATACTCATTCTCCCGCTTTTTATCACCATAATCACCTGAAATCAAAATGAGCAATTTCATAATAGCATTAATCTATAGCTATATACCATGAATTCAGTCAATGTTAACGAAGCCATGCGTGATGAATTAAGAGAAACATTCAGGGATTTATTCAACTGGCGCTCGACTTAGTGGATTAGCGAAGATGGGCATAATTATGAAATGAATGCAACCGCATAATGGGCTTTGGCATTTTGGACAATGCATGGCTCCTCGACTACAGTGCTTTAATTAAAAAATAAAGTATGAGACAATAATTGAATGCACTGCTCTTTTTTTTCTGTATCATTGTGTTGTTACTTTTCCATTGACATTTTTCAATTAATATTATAATTACAAGATACATATTTTTGAGCACATTCACTTTAAATGGCTGCTGCAAACTGATGAAGAGTCACAACAGTTTCAGTATTCGGAGGAAAGGATTAAATGGACTTTAATTTCATGGAAAAATGCACATGAATAAAACTGTCATTAGGGAGTCATTGGCCACAACAACTGCCGAGTAAATCAATCCCCACCCACCAACGACAATCAGGAGAGCAGAGCCAGCTTCATCTCATCCGATATGCAAAGTGTGAGCTATGAATCTGCAAAAGGTGAGGGATGTGTCAGTAATAGTGTCACTTTTTCCTCAACAAAGAACTGGCGTTCTGGCTTTAGCTAACCCAGTCTAATCCCAGTCCCAGCGGTATACTGGAGAGTTGATCTGAGGCGCAGACTTTGTTGGAGAGACTGCCAATGGCTGTCGGACCGCCACCTGCCCATGTGTCTCCCGCCTGGGGAAGGGGTGCCGGGCCAAAACCCACAGATTAGGTTAGTTCTGAATCAGATTTGCTCTCCACTTCTACACTCTTTCATTTTTAAGGAACAAGAAGATCAATCCCTTGTCTTTTCCTAATTAAATGTGTTCCTTCACAGACACTAGAGGCCCATCTTTCCCAAAGACCGGGTCAGGACCCACAGGTAGATTCGTAGAGATTTCATTAGAGTCGCAGAATTTCTTCCATAATTTATTTAACATGTGCTGCAGTACACCTTAGAGCCACACGGGGGAGCCTGAATGTTCCTACTGTTCTAATAAGTGTAGCCTACTAATAACATGGCTCTAATATGAAAGGCTAGTGTGCAGGTTTAGGTTACAAAACAAGAGCATGATATTAACTCCACCCAAATGTATATTGATGAGAGGAACAGACAAGCATAAGATATATTGTTAACTCCACCTAAATGCATTTGGTCTCAATAATGAAGCAATTAAAATGTGTTCAATCACACATGCAGAAAACAAAGTTTATCAAACAGATATCAGGGTCAGGGACGTCGGGTAGAAGGTTTGCTATGAAAAGAGGTCTGCATCCCCAGCATCTCTTCCTGAATGGCAACCAGAGACACAGCTGTGTGAAATGTCACGAGTGGAGTTTTTAAAAGGTCCATATCTGGTCGCTGAATGATCACAAACATTTGGTTGACAAGATTGTGTAATGTAGAATAACCACATGTATTCTAAGAAAGGCCACAAGGGCGTCTGCCTCTTTTCAGATTTGTGTTTGTTTGTACAACTGATGGAGAATATATTTAGCCAAAATTCATGTTTACTGCAAAAGCAAATAGTTTCCAACAATTTGTGACTACATAGCCAACCTCAGGGTCAAGTCCCCACAAAGGATCTTAGATAATTAATGAAATGGAAAAAACTAAACATTTTATTAATTTTTTGCAGCTTCTCCTTTTGCCTTTAAATATTTATCCAAACGAAAGCATTGGAAAGGTTTGGAGGGAATATCTCTTATTACAACCACTGAAATCTGAAACATGACAGGGGGCTATTAGATTAGATTAGATTATTAATTAGAGACACTTTTGATATCTGAATCCGAAAAGGAACTAACTGCATAAATGCAATGGGGTAAAACAGTGCAATATTACTGCAATATTAGTGCAATCAAATGAAATAATCAAGAAAATAATCAGCGGATGAATCACAAACAAGAAAAATTCTTGTGTACAATATATGCAGCCCTTAAATATTTAGAGTAGTCAGACAGGATCTAAACATGACGGAAAAATATTCAAATGAAAAAGTAAACATCAGAGCAGAGGAGAGGAGGCATGATAGGGGCTTGAATAAAGCTCTCAATAATAGAGGTGCGCTAATTAATGATGCATCATGACTTGAAGGCTCTCTCTGGTAACAGCTAAGAAACCTGTCAGCTCACTTCAGACGGCGGCCGTGTAGTGTCATGTGATCCGGCCGGCTCTGCAGAGCATTCTGATTATCTCTCAGTGTGAAGACACAGTTGTTTCAGTGGCATGGCTGCCCCGCTGCCTGATGTCTGCCAAATGAAAGCAGAACAGTGCCATCCCCAGAGGAGCTTAATGATCCACAAGCACACACATGCAAACACAGCAAGGCACGCACACACACACACACACACACAGACAAACCCACACAGAGACAGCAGCTTATTGATCACTGTCAGATCCGTCTATAGACTGGAAACAAGCCTCTAAGCAACACAAAAAATTAGGACACTGATGATTTGTTAGTTAACACAGTCGGGGCTGACACACACACACACACACACACATTCACCACACGGCCCCTCATTTTGGCACACTTGCACACATTCGGAGAGAATCGCCAATAACCCCATTCGCTCTCTCTCTCTCACACACACACACACACACACACACACACACACACAATGCAGACAGTAATTGACTGATATGGAACAGTGAAAAAGGCGGTTTTGTCCGTTTTTGAATTATGTTTGGCACCGGGCAATTCTGGATGCGTCTTGCGACAGCAAAGAGAGAGTGGGTGTCCGGGAGAGAAAGACAGAGAACAAGGGAAAGAGAGAATCAAGCATGGCAACTATAAAACATTCGGGCGGAGAGGAGTGAACCGCGTGAACCTTTACAACTCCCGCCCCGGGTCTCCATTGTGCTGCGCGAGAGCCACATTGGTCGGACAAAGCCATAAAATATGAACACACAAGCACCGAATGAGGCGACTGGCCTCGGCCAGAGTGGAACCAAACAACTTCAGTTGTCTGGACGTGGCATCTCCAGTTTTTGGACGGCGGTCGGATGAGCCCGCCTGCCAGTCTGGGCAAAGAACTAACTGTGATACTCAGTGTTAAAGAAGGCGCCAGAGACAAGGAGTTAAAGACTCAATGAGAAAAAGAAAGAGGACAGATGCTGTCGCTGTGACTAATACCGGTTGTAACTAACAGCCAAATGGCAGAAAAAGAACGAGTGAATTAGTGTCCACAGTCACCAGTATTAACAGGTTGTGTCAGTTATGTGCATGAGCAGTGAGTGCGATTAAAACAAGACGTGAAGCAATTATCTAAATTGGTCCAACAAGACTGAGCTGCAAAATAATGTTTTCAAGGTGTTGGCTGTGCCTGCATTTTGTCTCTGGGAGCACTTTCTTATCAGTTCCTTGCTTTTGCAGTTTACGCTCATCGGTGTATTTTATTTTATTTTTGTATCCCTTGAGAGATAGGGTGGTGTATTGTCAACTCTGTAAAATGACTTTTGCTTTCTTGCTTTTAATATAAGAAATACATTGTTGGGCTCACAAGTAATTACTATATTCTAGTGCACTGTGGGTTATACAATCAATACGATATCAATTAAATTACTTTGCAACCAATGGACATGAATCCATCCCAATGATATATATATATATATATATATATATATATATATATATATATATATTAAACTGGGTGTTGTTTAACACTATTAATTGTCTAAAGGTGGTAAATGTACTATTCCAAACGCATACAGATATTTAAACAAATTAACCACAACTTTGAGCCAAGAATTTTGATTTCTTGGAACTGCCTGCTTGCTGGAGTTCACAGTCTCAATCCCAGCATGTGGTGTTGGGCTGTGGAAGGGAGCGCATTGAGAAGATGAATACTGCATACAAAATATCACTCTGACACCAATAACACTTCACCAAATGATGTTTATTTCCCCCCTGAACACGCTTACTACGAGTGGATCAGTGCAGACCGTGCGGCGAGTCCTTCTCCCCACAGCGAGCAAAAGCCGCTCGGGTTGTGAATCTTTCAGCACGTTAACCATTCTATTCAATTTCAATTATTGGGGTCTCGATTCATTTCAAAATACATTATTGATTTCAAATAAATGAACGATTCATCGCATGATCTGCTCCAGTCTGCTGTGCGCAGTAGAAGCAGAATGGCCATTTATGCCGTGAAATCAGAGTTTCAGTGTGTTTGAGATCATATTTGTTAAAACAATATTATATAACAATATTAACAATATTATATAACAATATTAACAATATTATGCAACAATATTAACTCTTTCCACACAAAGGCAAAAGCAAAGATGTATCCATGCTAAACTTGTACAAATAAACACTTTTTAGGAAAAAAGGTTTTTAGTATTAATAACAAGTTCAAGTTAAAAAAAGCATTAAATAAAATAAAAATGCTGCCTGTCATATAAATACAATTGGTTGGCTTTTATCCAAGAACAAATTGTAAAAAAAAAAAGGCAAATATTTTTGTAATTTTTATATCATTCATACAAATGCAATATTTTGTAGAAACAGAAAAGTTTTGAACGGTAATTTGTAGAAGTTGTGAATCAAATGAGATTCACAACTTGAAGATGAGAACTTAAATTCTGACTTTTCAAGCAGATTTTAAAGCTGCAGTTTTCAGGATCAGAATTCAGGATCATGAACAGCCGTACAATGGAGCACACATTTATACATTTTATATTTGGTTTTGAAACAAAAGTGTTCATTTTTAAAAATATGAAGACATTTTCTCGATGTGTGTAACACAACCTTGGAAGATTTCAAAGGCGATCCCTGAGGGAGAGAGGAGATGGATAGGCATTGCGGAGTGAGGAGTGAATCATATCGAGTAAAACGATGGCCCCAGAGCTGCAAATCAGAGTTCTGAACAGAGAGAATGAGTTAAAAAAGGGCTTTCCTACTGTAACTCCACATAACCTCACAGGAAGAGGAGAACAATAAGAAGAGCCCATCTCTACACAAGGAGGCGGTGTCAAAAACAAACTGTGAAAACATTTGCACCAACGCTTTGGATTTCCGATGTATTATGCAAATCGAAACGCATGACAAGTTAGTGAATTAATTTCCTTCTTCATTTAAATTCCTTTTCTTATTCAACAACTTTCAATCTAGTGCTTAAATTCTGTTGACGCCGCCTAGCTTAAGCTCTTATTTAAATGTGAAAGTAAAGTCAAACTGGTGTCTAAATTCCCATAAGAAAACACTGGAGGTCTCTCTCAGGATCACGAGGAACACTTGATGATCTCCTCTCGACTGCGTTGCATCAGCCAGAGCAAACAAAATGCCCCTAAAGTGTCCCTAAAGTGGGAAGTCAAACACAGTATTGCTTGACAGGAGATCTGGTGCAGCGAGAGAGGTTGTGCAACCCTGAAAACACACACACACACACACACACACACACGTGCACACTCCCTCACACGCGCTCGCCTCCTAGATTTAATTCCATTGTCTCTATACAGCCATGGCCTCGACACCCCAGTGGGTTCCACTTCTCCCCGATAGCACCTTTGTGTGCTTATATTGACAATTACAGTCGGTTTGGGGAGAGTCAGTGACCTTTGAATCAGTGTGGAGTGAAGTAAAGTGGAAGGCTAAATATGAAGGGGGAAAACAACTACATATGTGCCTGAGTATACACTGGTACTGCCAGGCATATTGCATACGTGTGCATGTGTAAACGACCGGTGAATATTGTGCATGATCCAAGCTCTCCAAAAACAGGTCTCACTGTATATGCAAAGGACTCCGTGGGAGACAATGGCAGGAGCACCAGAGTTAACAAAAGGTAGATGCAAAACCTCCCATGTTCGGTTAATGTGTGATTTCACCCAATTTCAAGCATGGCTGCCCCAATAAGATTCCTGCATCCCATTTAAACGTTCCTCCAGAAATAACATTTATCCAATTTGTTTCATGGCTTCCCGCTTCCATGCTCTCGTCTCACACATGCCCGTGGCAGCCAACTGGAGTAGTCTGGATTGTCGAGAGTAAAGCCCGGCTCTGAAGAAAGGGAATATTTTGTCCACTTTGGGAAACAAATTTGTGGGCTAATCCAGCATGACATGGCAGGATAATGTAGGAAGTGTGTTATTTGTGTAATCTATAGACTTGAAATGAAATGTTTTATTATAAACATGTAATACTCATCTTCTGACAGTGTGAGTTAACAAAGCAGAGGTGTGCATGAGGTGATACCTTCAGAAAGCAGATAATGACCATGCTTACATCTGTAGTCCCCTTTGGCCTCTCTAAGAACAGCTCCTGTGCCAAACACCTATTTATTCAGCATTTGTTTCTGGCATTGCATCCCTCCAAGTGACCCCTGATGGTGCTGCTGGATGCACAACCACCGCTGTTTCCAGGCATGTGGCCTATCTGCGCAGCAACACACGGCAGTAGACGGAATCCGTCCAGCGAACAACGGCAACACACCCGTTCTGCTGCACCGCTCATGTCGCTAATTAGAAATGAACCGGGTAATTAACCACCTCGCCTCATTGTTCGAGATGGAATATTTCTGTCTCCCACCATGCAATGCTTTTGTTCTCAACTTACAATGACAGCATTCGTGTGTGTGTGTGTGTGTGTGTGTGTGTGTGTGTGTGTGTGTGTGTGTGTGTGTGACTGCAATTAGAAATAGCAACAACTCAAAAGAGTCTACATTCAAATCTGTCTCAAACTTAGGATGGATGGAGATGGGGGGGGCGGGGGGGCAGCTTGTTGTCAGTGATGGTTGTGTCTTATCGTGAAACGCAGCTCTCTCTTTTGACACAACAACTTATCTCTGGTTACCGCAGCATTTTCACTTAAAGCAAGCAAACAACCAGAAAGTCAGTGTATTGTTGTGCAGGCAAGACAAATCTAGTGTTCTCCATTATTGAGTGGATATGTGTGGGACAAGTATAGGTAATGGTGATTTAGCCGCCCCCCCCCCCCCCCCCCATCCACAAACTGTTTAAGGGACCAGGTTTAATTTCTTGTTAATAACGCAAGTATTTTATAAAGTTTTTCCACACATATTTGATTTGATCCAAAGGTTTGATTTCAGTCGATATGCACCAATACGGACCATTTCAATACCTTTTGAAAGATTCAGCATGTAGCACAGTGGTACTACAGCAAAGGTTCACGAGCACTTTTGCAATGGGAGCTGGTGAAATTACATGATTACCTCAATATGATAAGTATGAGCTACAAAAATCAAAATTACTTCTTGGTTCAAAGGACAAAGAGAAATTAACAGCGATCTTCTTTATAAACGATGGACAGCTTTTTAAATACATACATACTTTTTATTTCACCTCCATGAGATCAAGGCCAAATGTTTTTACTGAAAGGCCAAAGCAAAAGGAGAAAAGTTGTATCTTGTGGAAAGTAATGATCACAGTATTTTTGCATGAATTTAAAGTTAGAGATAACGCCTGCAGTGATAATAGGTTTAGTTTGAGGAATGTCTCTAGATCTTAGTTGTGAAAGATCAGCTTTGAATTACTGTCTAGTTTTAAGCCTGAGGATACTTTCAAGCTCTAAAAGCCTTTGACACGATCTGAGACTGGCGATTTGGAAGAACTCTGGAAAAATGACTGGAATAGTATCAAGAATGATTTTGCTGCTAAATGAGAAGTATAGAAGTATGCAATTTAAAAGTATGCAATTATATGTATATGTATATATATATATATATATATATATATATATATATATATATATATATATATATATATATTGAACTGAAGATACACTCAAATCCTTTTACTGTTTCGGTGTTTGGAGTTTGTTTGTTTACAAAAAATCTCCACGGGAAGACTTGTTGGTTTGTGGGGTTATGTCTACACTCATATTGGATAACTGGTTTGCACTCTCTCAAAGAAGAAATATTATTTTTTTAATTATATAACTGTGATTAATGAAATCACACAGACACAATAAGGGGTATGATTAAGTTTATAATTAGGGGAAAGAAAAAATAATAATAAAACATTCGAGTTCTGCTTTTCAATCATCTTGTAACGAGCCTGGGGAAGATCTGCCCATGAACCGTTCTGATCGGGGTCCAACGAGCTTGATTGCCACACTGTTCATTGCCAATTTTGGGCCGCAGAATAAAAGATTTGAAAACTGACTGTAAAGTGTGAAAAAGAACGAGGAACGGGGAAAATGGGAGGAAATATATGAGACGGACTGAGAGAAGAAGAAGTTCATTGTTACTTGATTGTGTGTGCTCTCTCTGGGTGGACAGTCTTGGGTAATGAGAAACATTAACATTGCCAGACTCTTTTGGTCTAGTTTGTAACAAAAAAGAAAGAAAGCATCATGCTGACACAAAAGAGTTCCCCTAAAAGCCATCCAACCAATGATTGGCCTTTAAAAGGAAGGCAGAGCACGGGCAGAATCACATACACTTCAGTTGATCCCATTGAAAGCAAATTGAATCATTTCACCTGAAACATACATTATTACAACAAAGCATCATCTCCGAAAAAGCTGGGTGTGTAGTTCCAAAACAAGAAAAGAAAAGCAACTTCTTTGTCTATGTATTGTGTGCAAATTGTGTGCACTTTGTTGTTTTTTGCTAGAAAAAGTATGACAATTATTATGAACTGGTTTGGGGTATAAAGGGAATGTGTTTTTACTGTCGGTTTGTGAACCGTAAACAGAAACCACGCACACAGTTGACATTTGCACACAAAAACTAAAACAAAGAAACATTTCGGCATCTCACGCATTTAAATGTATATTAGCTTTAAATGTTATTTTCAAAATGTCGAAAGGTTGAGCATGGCTGGATAAAGGTCAAGACGAGGGATTCAAGCCTTTCAGATAGTCGTTAGCGATCACATAGATACACTAGATACAGACTGTTGTGTGACAAATTCTTAGAGGTCTTGTCAAGATTGTGAAAAGCCTTCTTGACATGTTTGGGAAGTTATTTAATTATTTGATGGATATCTGTATTGATGTGACGGGCGACAGAGGGAGTATGACAGCTGTAACCCTCAAGGTTGAAACTATGGCAGCAACTACAAAGACTTTGTTCAATTTTCCCCGACAAGAATTGATATTTTCAGTATTAGAGCCAAAGTAGTGAAGAAACCTGAGTTTCTCCATAAAGCATAAAGTAGCAGCACAATGTTTCTCCAAACAATGGAGAGGAGAAGAACCTCAGCAAGATTGAATCTTTCATGACATGACGGCACAACCCTTTCTCCAGTAATGAGGATGTCAGAGAGATTAGCAAACCACACAGATGAGACAATTCTCACATAAAACCCTAATACCAAGAAAAAAAAGAATAAAATGAGCTTTAAAAGACCTTTGAAGAAAACCGGTTGGCTGTTCGTCACACCCGCTTGCCTCGCAAGTACGTCTGCTGTCAGCGAGTGTTTATTAACCTTGAATGTCTCTGCAGTCTGAACGGTGTGATTGAACATTTTGAAACCACAAATGCTTTAACATCTCCTGGCTCGCCTACAGACTCATTAACATCCAAGCTCATAATAATTCATCATTTAACAATAACAAGCACTTAAAAGCAGCTGTGAGCGTTCATAATTAAGCGATGATCTATGACGGTGGACATCGGTTTGATGATGACTTTCAGAGAAACAAGTTTGCGGGAATATTCTGCCATGGCCACCTGATGGGACATTTCACCCACAACGGTGTTAGCATTCACAAAGGCTGAAAGTGATCTGAACGAGAAAAAAATCATTCTCTTGACTGGAACATTGGCGACAGAGCCACTGGCTCCTGAAGGACGTTTTCGATTAACAAAATCCTTTGTGACACATGGGAGTCACCTGGATAATATACAATATTATAGGTTTATTTAATCGCCATCAGTCGTAATTATTTACTTAGGTCCGAGAAAATAATGCTTTTTTTCTCTCAATTGGGTCTAGTGGAAATGTGTAAATACAACCATACCAGTGTAATTTCTTGTGTAATATTTAACTTCCGTTCAACAAACAGTTGTGTACGTGAGAGAATTTCAAGCCCAGTGATTGGTCTCTAATTAGGGCAACGCAACCACAGCACCCCTGGGCACTGATCTTGCCGTTAATGCTCGGTTGGCGATGGCTGGCTATCGGCCAGAACAAAATATTGCACGGTAGCGTAACTACAATACCTAAAATACATGCACCGGCATCAAAAATAGAACAATTTCCTGCTCTTTTTTTGTATCACAACATGTATTAACCAACACTGAGTCTGACTCACTGGATAGACTGTGGGTAGAAGTCTGCCATTGGCCGCTGTTTCAGCCGGCATTCTCCTCCCCTTCTGCTATCGGCACTATTTCTGCAGCATCCCGTGCTTCGCGCCACCCAAAACAAATGAAATGGATTCAAAGAAATACAAACAGCAATACAAACAATACAAAAAGTCAGCGTCCGTCCGGACTAACTAACCACTAACCGTACACGTAGCTGTGTGCAATCTGTGTAATTGATTCTTTTTGATACCCTAAAATAAACCTTATTTTACGCCACATACTTTTAAAGATGCTGATCCATTTCAAAATGTACAGACGGGCACACATGTCCCAACACGTGTCCTAAATTGTCCAAGCAGTGCGTGCTTGTAGTTTTAAACTCTTACACACCACATTACACTCTCTCACACACACACGCGATCACAATCTAGGACACACATTCTCATTCCCTTCGATCACTCTGTCAATTACATAGAGGAAGTCAGGGAGGGGGAAAATGGAGGCAGTCAACAATGCATGGAACATCGATGTGTCCAACCACCACTGTCTGTTTAAGTGGAATTGACTTCTGCTCATTTCCCAAATTACGCATATCTGACTGGCCCACCGCTGCAGGGGCTACAGGAAGCACAGCAACAGACAGGGAGCCTCTCGCACACACACTCCCTCTGTTTCTCCATTTCTCAGCAGGGAATCAATGATGTCTGCTTAATTATTGGGTGAATTTAATCAGTGGCGCAGCAGTACTTACTGCCTTGTGACCTAGTAGCTGTCAGGAAGTCATTTCGGTTTCAAACCATTAGTGTTTGAATGCTACCACAATAAGCAAGAGTACGACCATTTAGTTGTTCCAGAGGTGTCGAGGTAACAGTAAAACTGCCTCTGCGTTGGGGTGGCTCTGTGCTAAGCTATTCAGCGGCAGGTATTGGACAGCTGCTGTTAATTGTTTTTTTGTGCTACAAATCCCTGTGACCTAGACAGCAGTGTACTGATTAATGATACATAATGTCTGGATTAGTGTCTCAAAAAAGTTAATTAACGTGTCTGGCCTGCTGAACTGTGGTCTACTGTGTCTAAAGTGTATTATTATCAGGATGAACTGTTGAGACTATTAGCCAGTTCTTTTTGCACTTTTTAATTTATTTGCCTTCTCTTTTACAATATCTTATCCAATAAGTCTGTGTTTTCCATGCAAAGATAAGACTGAATTTTGTTTGTACATAATTGTAAAGGTTGTGCAGCTCACTGTGAACAGTAGTCGCTTATGGTATATTAAAACTCTTGATGTGAAACCCCACAACTGTTATTAGATGCCTCTGTATTCTTAAGTGAAATACAAATGTAAGCAATGTTCTAACTGTCTACGCTGACATTTACCACTAACTTATTAATGTAAGCTACATGCGGACATAAGCGATAAGAAATACACTAACTAATAAAAAGCCAATTTGTATCGAATAATATAATCTATGGATTATTTGACATATTAGCAATTACTGTTACATTGTAGGCTGTGCCATTGTATAATGCAGCACAACACAAGCTGCGAACAAAGGTTTGAGACCTTGTAAAACTGTATGTCCAGATGGGCTGCTCAGGCTATGCATTGAGTGAGTAGAGCTGTAATGTAGTATGCTTCTGTAGTGGGAGCATCATTTCATGGGATATATTGTTCTTTCCAAATGTGATACACCTGAAATCTTCAATTATATCGTTATAATATTACAGAACATTTACCCCAGTTTGTAATCAAAATCGATAGACTCCAGCATTTTTCCACAAGGCGGCATAAATCACCAGAACACACCGGCTCCGTGTCACAGTCGTGACCTACATGCAGATGAAAGGTATTTAGCAGTAAGACAGACAAAATATTTCTTCTTAAACATGCCTCAGTTTACAATAAGGATGTCGACGCACGTCCTGCTCCAATGACGGCTCCATTTATATTCTTTGGACGGGAAGAAAAAAGAAACATAAACCAAAAAGAGCCTTCAAGCTGAGGGCCTCACACCTGCCCTCTTTCAAGCCTCGCTTTCTATCATTGCATTTTACATCCTGCCCCTAAAGGAATACTTCTACCTTTTGGGGAAATACAACAACATGTGCATTAATATGCAGCCATAGCTAGAAGGAGGCTATCTTAGCTCAGCATACAGCCTGAAGGCGAGATAACGGCTAGTCCAAGCTTCTGTAAAGCTCTCGTATTACCGCATTGTAGTTTATTTTGACTAAATATATAGTTGAAGTTTTCAAAACTATAGCTCAAAACAACAAAACAAGAAGGGGCTAGATGACAAAATATGTCATATAGTCATTTTATATCCCGGACCACAAAATCAAATGACATCCATTTTTCATCGCCCGTCATTCAAAACCGCATCCAAAAGAAGAAGAAAAAAGAAACTCAATGTTTTCCAACACAATTTAGATTTCTGCATGAAGCTTCAGTTTCACAGATCAGATGACAAAACATGGATAAGAAGTGTACAAAGAGAAACAACACTGCATTCAAATTGTGTATCATACTGTAACAGTTCCATGGCCCCCAGGGCACCGTATTGGATTTCGGATGGTAGCTCTGTCCTACGAAAGTAGGTTGAAAAATGTCTCATCACTCTCCAAAAGGATGGATATTTATTGGGAGAGATCAATGAAAAGTTTGCAGAGTATGTGTAATATCATCTAGGTTTTGGGATGCCTCAACACACTAAACAAAGTACAGAAATGTTTCTGTGTACTGCATTGATCACTGGCATGGCGTTGTAGATTTCACATTGTAGGATTTTAAATCATCTGATCTAAAAATACAGTGCGGCACTTTTAGAAGCTTCCACTGCAGCATCTGCAGCTGCAGACACAGAGGCAGGGGTCAAACTTCTTTTATTGGCTGAAATCCATCGGAAACCCCTTGGCCGTGGCAGCGCCTCTTGTATACAAAACATTGTATTATCAACCTCTACTTCAGCTCATATCAAAAGGGACAAAACTATGTGATAGTTAATGGCATTCCTTGTTTTCTGAATATATAAATTACCAGCAAAGCAAACATATGAGAAAGAAAGAAAAATGTAAACAAAATGGATTTGAGTAAAAGTTGAATGTATTTGAGTTAGTAACTGTGGGACAGTAATTGCATCACAGACATCTTCCATCGTACCTGTAACTGTAAACCGCACATGGCTTCAAAGTCAACCTCAAACCGATCCTGCGTAATCTAACTGTTCTTAACCTGTTTTAGAAATGCTTGCTTCATGTTGGTTGGCTTTAAAGCCATTTCTGATGTTGACTGTGTAGATCGCCTTGGCATTACGTAACCTGATGACAGAGGTGGAAATGCGACCAGAGGCCATTGCTACGACCTTTTAGAAAAGGTGAAATTTGGATGCATTGAGAACAACAAAGAAATATTGATTGAAATATATTGGTTTCCATGCCCAAAAATAAGTGTTGCTCAGTCAAGGGATTTATTATGAGGTATATCTTGCACAAAACAACCTATAAACCGATAAACAGCTCCGTTTTGCATATTAAGTGGAAAATCTAATCTATCAGAATTCTATGAAACTATGCAAATGGGACGACTGGAGCAGTTATAATTGCTCAGTGTGTGCTACGAATGAGAATGCCTTTTTGTATGAGCTAAGGACAAATTAAGTTAATGACGCCATTCCGGTAAATGGCAGACAGATGGAAAGTTCACGGGGGCAAAACACTTTCTTCGTTCTTAATCACATGTGCAATTACCTGGTATATGAAGGTGCTGGTTTGATTGGTTTGTTGTAGCCATGTTTTATTAAAAACGAGTTGTTGTTTTTTGTCACATTAGTCGGTGTCCTGGAGCGAGAGAGAGGTACCGAGAGGATCCCACTTTTTTCACAAAAATGTTGACAGCAGGGGGTCAAATGTGCTGACGTGCACCGCAATACTCAGGGGAGTGAAAGCTAGAACTGGACGGCACACCAAATGAGATTATGAAAATGTTAAGAAGATTTATTAAATAAAACTGCCTGTGTGATGTAGTTTTTTAATATTCATTGTATGACGTGTATGACACAAGGCCCACAGTGGGAACAGACACTGCAATACTGTCTGCATAATCTGGCAGCATCCGCATAGCATTCTTCAGAGTCATGGAGGCTGAGGCTGTCAAAAACTCAACTATTAAGGCCCGTTTCCATAGAGCATCTTTTTCTGGGGCCAATCAGGAGAGAGTGCATGCGGCTGTAAGCACCCAGCGTCTTTTCTTTCTGAGCGGTCCGCATTTTTGTGACATAGACGTTGTGTCAGAACGATCATCTTCCAGACTGTGTGAATAAAACACTATCAAATAGACACAAGCCCAAATAAATAATAAACAGGAAAGGGACGATGCCTGTACAATGGAGCGCTTTTCCGCTATAGGACGCCGGGATGAAGCGCTCCCCAGTGCCCTGCGGGAGCTTTTCTGCCAGAAAGAGACACAATAAATCAAGTGTAATATAGTATGCTTCCCAATGTCCTCAAGCCATATCTCATCCAGTTAATGCACAAATGAAATCATTCAGGTAAGGCAAAATGTTGGACTTCATTCTGCGCTGTCAGAATCAGATCAGCATCCACCTGAAGCTCAATGAGCTACTGTAGCAAACACACTGTGTGCAGTGATCAAACTCCAGCTAATGCTGCAGTATTTACTCGGTGCGTCGAGCCTCAACAAGAGCTACGTTTGAGACTTGGACGTCAGCAAAGATGTTCAAGTCTCTTTGGTAAAATCGCAGAAAATAAGTAACACAGCAACAGAAAGGCCTTCCATTACCAAACACCTTGAATATTACATTTTGTAAGCCGATGCGTTGAGAGGACAGCTGTTGTAAAAAAAGAAAACTACATGTAATAGCACAGTTTGACAAAAAGATGTAAACCCAAGGTCCACTTACTGGCTTTTTCAAGGGCTTGTAAGAGCATTTTGCTGTCCAACTGCATTTTAATAAAGTTCAGAAATTAAATTTGAGTAACTATTAACAGCTTTGAAAATATATTAATTGTGTCTAACTAGTAGAGTTCAATGATCAGCCTTCAGAAACCCAAAAGGCATGCAGTTTCTGAGGACTTTTCTCAAATTACTTTTAAGCTTGCGTCAAACCGCTTTGGCCACAAGGCTTTCCTCACAACAAGGATCTCGTCTTCTCTCTCCATGCTGACCTGGATGATGTAGCTGAAACATAACGTCTTTGCTCCACCCCAGAGCCCGCCTCCAAACACCCTGGACATGAAAATGCCAGGTTGTCTTCCAGTTTAAACTGGGTCGACAGCGTATTAATACAGTTGGTCTGTTTTTTAGCTTGCCAGACTGATGGGTAATTAGGAGAGGAGCAGACACCGTGCAGCTTGAACCCTCTCAATTATTAATAAATATTTACGTATTTCATGTAAATATCAGCTCTCCTATACTGATTAATGGTCCAATCTGATCGTTCGGTTGCTGAAGTAAATACACTATTATTTTACCCCTGTGAGCCATTTGTCTTTTACTGAGAGGAAAGATGAGTAGAAGCAGAGAGGAGGAAGTTAGATGGAAGAGATTCATCTTCTTCGTAATATCATTTTTATTACCGATACTACTCTAATCAGTTGAGTATCTTCAGTAAAAGTTCAAACTAGATTTGTTCCCAGAAGCCCAAATGTCAAGTTTAAAGAGCTTCACAAGCTATCCAATTCAGACGACATTACTTCCTACAACTTCTGCAGAATTATAATGCTTTAACCTTTTCTGCCATTAATGAGACTTTGCAATTAGAAACCTCTCAGAAAATGCAAATCAGGCACATTTTCACAGAACACAGCGAACCTGTACTTTAGGATAATTCATGCAATGAGGCCACATTTGGGGGTGACATTTTTTTCCCCTCAGTGTGCAGTGTGACTTCCCTTCCTAAATAAAGGTTACATCAAGAGAACATTGAGATAAGTATCGAAAGAGGCCGCGTGGTGGACTGTACCACTTCAGATGATCCCTAGTGAGCCAGGTATCAAACAAGGTTGGCCACCTGCTGCATAGTGGACGTATAAACAGAGCTAGAGCATCTTTACCCTTCACCTAAAGGTGTCTCTTGAGCTGACATGTTTGTATATCTGAACATCCTTCACCGGTTGCCTGGAGGGGCCTCACGCCTGAACTTTAAGCTTTTTACTTCACAGTAGAAAAAACAAGTAGTATCAGAGGTCACCTGGAACACACCTTCCTTTTCTCGACGGAAATACTTGCAGCAATTCAAACACGCAGGAACACACGGGTACCCAGGGACCCGCGCTGTGCAGTAAACACCTTGAAAAAAAAATAATCTGAAGAAGAGGTTGAAAAGGATGGAAGGCCTTTACAGAGAATGCTCCAGGTGGGAGGAGGGGGAGCGAGCCAGAGAGAAAGAAGGAAATGAAGAAGAAAAAAATGTTGGGGAGATGCAGAAGAAGGAGAGAGAGTGAGAAAAAGAGAGAGGGGAGAAGAACCCCAAACGTTAAGCACAAGTTGAAGAGGAAGAATTCCAGTTTGGATTCAAGCTCCTTGGATAATGCGGATCATTAACATGGCCTGCCCAGCTTCTCTAAACACTGGGGAGGACTGGGAGATGGGGGATAAAAATAAAACCTCTCAAGCACATTCCCCCAAGATTCATAAGGCGGTCGCTTGTAAAATAAGATATAGCACATGCTGGCTGCAGAAGGTAATTCTTAATGCAACGCCACACACCATGGATCCTGCAAACGGGAATACTTACCCAACAAGAGCCCTCGTTTGAGCTGTGAACTCTGGTTTGAGGCATAGCGGCATAATAACTCATTTAGATGTCCGCGATTTCACGGACTGAAACAAAGAGGAAGGTGAATATGTCTCTGCGGTGCTCTGTGATGGGATGTAAATCAGAGGCTTAGATCAGTTCAACTATGTCGTCCCATTTGGGGAATTTGCCTGATAGGTACGGGATGTAAATGTGACGAAAATGACTGAAAAGCTCTCCTATCTCCGACGCATTTCCTCCATTATTTCAAGAGGGCAGCTCACATATCCCCCCACGTTTTATGATCCGAGGAGCTTCATCATTTTCCCTCTCTGCGCTCGCTGTTTTACACACAGTAAAACAAAGCTCCCAAGAGGCTTAAAAACCAATCCACGCTGCTGTCCTGCTTCTATAAAGCATTTGTGATATACAGTACACATCTTTTTTTTGAGCACTTCCGACCACTTTTCCAACATGATCAATGGAGTAGTTAAATCAGACAGCATCAAAACTAAAAAGTTTGAAAACACAAAGGTCCTTTGTCAATAGTTCAGATAACAGGAGATTCTTGCCATCAATCCCTGTTTCCCCTGCTCTCGGCTCTGTGATGTATGTGAAATGTTCAACATCTTGCTCGATCAGGCTTTGCCAAACAGCAAATACTGCAGCTCGCTGTTGCACCGGCCCTTGTGTCACGGTGCAAATGCTCTTCCTCATCTATTGTAGGGCTGCAACAACGAATCGATAAAATCGATAAAATTCGATTATTAAAAGCGTTGGCAACGAATTTCATTATCGATTCGTTGTGTCGCGCGATTATTACGCCACTCAATAAGTCACGGAGATGTTTGAGTATGAAAAGAAAAGTTGAGTTGAGAGCAGAGCGGAGGTCGAGGAGAGACCAGCTGAGACCGTAACGTTGACTGAAACACATCGCGGAGGTCGAGGAGAGACCAGCTGAGACCGTAACGTTGACTGAAACACATCGCGGAGGTCGAGGAGAGACCAGCTGAGACCGTAACGTTGACTGAAACACATCGCGGAGGTCGAGGAGAGACCAGCTGAGACCGTAACGTTGACTGAAACACATCGCGGAGGAAGGCCGTTCAACAGGCAGCTAGTAGAGGCACTTCCGGTTGAGGCTCCGGTGCTGCGGATAGTCGGCAGGTTGTGTTCCGTTTGAAGTGAAGACGTAACGTCCCTCCAGCAGCTTTCTGCTGTTTACTCGTTATTAGCTTGACAAGTTAGCGTTAGCTCGTAAGAACAATGTGTCTGAACAAAGGGAGTGAGAGAGAGAGAGAGAGAGAGAGAGTGTGCGCGCGCGTCTGAGTGTGTGCGTCTGTGAGTAAGTGAGTGAGTGTGTGTGTGTGTGTGTGTGTGTATGCGTGTGCGTCTGTTAGTGTGTGTGTGTGTGTGTGTGTGTGTGTGTGTGCGCGCGTCTGTCAGTGTGTGTGTGTGTGTGTGTGCGCGTCTGTTAGTGTGTGTGTGCGCGTCTGTTAGTGTGTGTGTGTCTGTTAGTGTGTGTGAGTGTGTGTGTGTGTGTGTGTGTGTGTGTGTGTGTGTGTGTGTGTGTGTGTGTGTGTGTGTGTGTGTGTGTGTGTGTGTGTGTGTGCACGCGCGTCTGTGAGTGTGTGGGTTTGTATGTGTGTGCGTCTGAGAGTTTGAGTGTGTGTATCTGAGTGTAGTGTAGAGAACCAGTTCTGACGTTCAAACAAATCCTGTTAAGTTTTCTGATTAGTATTTTTCTTTATTTTTTATAAGTTATTTATTGTTCTGACAGCTCAGGTTCCTTTAAACAAAATGTTGTGCAAAATGTTTTGTGCACTTTATTTAATAAAAGCCTATATATTTGGCAGATATAAAGCATACATGTGTATGTTTGTGTTAGTCCATTATTTTTTATTATTATTATTACTTTAACAGCTCAGGGATGTTCAAGGAGCAACCTGTTTGTGCACTTTCTGAAGATTTTTGCACCGTCAGTTCTGTTTTTGAATAAAGGGTTGGAAAGTAATGCTTTTTTGTTTTTTATCCGATTCATCGATTAATCGAAAAAATAATCGACAGATTAATTGATTATTAAAATAATCGTTAGTTGCAGCCCTAATCTATTGCTTTTCATCAGAGAGGAGAGAGACGCTCACACACTGCGCTCTGTGAGACCCAAGGCTGTCAGACAGACAAGTGTCTTGAAAAAGAATCAGCATAATTGGCACATTCATCAGTCTTCTGTTAATACCGTACTTTTGTGGTTGAGGGATCAACAGTTAAGAGCAGTGATGTTCACTGTTGGTAATGTCTACTATGCTGGGTAACTAAAAGAGCCTCTGCTTAATTAGTGTAGGAGTCAAATACCGTTTAACAAGAAATTAAACCCAAATAGGCTTCAGTAGCCTCAAGCAAATCTCTTCAATCTCTACATTTAAACCCAACAAATATATTGCAGCATTTAAATGCTGTTGGATAACCCAACCTGTTTTTGTGTTATTTTTGCTTCTCAGTTTTTATACCATGATAAAACATTTTGATGATGGTAACAACTCTCAATGTTGTCTCAAAATGTTCCTAAATGTCGGTATCAGGGCCATATGGGCCAGCGCTTGACATTAAGCTTCTTAAGCCTTCACGCACGTAGCAAAGATGTTTAACTAGCCTAGCCTTATATTTTCACAATGGAACATGTAGGCCAAATAAATCATATTAACGGGATTCGGACAATTACCATAATTTATTAACAGCCACCAGAATCCATTGACAGAATCCATGATCGCTGATCAAAGGTAAAACACACTTAATTCAAACTCAATAGAAACAAAACCAAACTCTCAACTCTCAAAACTGTCTTAGGCTTTCCATTTTCTTTCCACAACAATCAACAACTTTAGTTGCCTTTTACAGAAGTTCGGCATTAGTAGTTTGATTAATTATGTATTATGAGCTGCTTAGAGCTAGTGTTAGCAAGCTAAATGGCTTATTATTCTCTCTCTAATATCATATTGCTGTAAAAGCAACTCCTTCAAACAATCAAAATGTATTCAAGTTTCTCTCTTAAAAACTACATTTTACAAGATTGCATTTGAACACATCATGATAATATTATTTACTTACACCCAATCAGGCGGCAACCTCCGGTTCTTCCAAATGAAGTCAATGCGGAAGTGTCTTAAAATATGAATTCTCTCTACTGACCAGCAGGGGGCGACTCCTCCAGTTGCAAAAAGAAGACCAACTGTATGGAAGTCTATGAGAAAATCACTTTACTTCGCTCTTGATTTAGTCCCTCAGTAAACATTGTAAACTTGAGTTTATGGTCTCAAGCTCTGGTTTCACGTCTTATTCAATACAGCATGATGTTCATCTAGTAATCTATGGTCCCATTTACAGTAAAATAGACCATAAAGCGGAGTATGCTGTAGGTCTCTATGTCACGGTGACTTCTGGTTGCGAGAAAAAAAAACCATGCCGACAACCGTAATCCAAGATGGCAACGGCGAACTAACAGCATTTATTAAGCAAACTAATGCGCAACGTCACAATGACTATATTATACTTCTTATAAGACTAATATTTACTAGATCCCAAATAAAAATCATGTGTATTTTTACGACCGAGACAAGCGTTTCTGTAGTCTCACAAATCCCTCTCGCTGATTGCGTCATGTCAGTTTCAGAAGACGCTTTCTCCCACTTAAACTTTCATCCGTGTCATGTATTAGCTTAGTTTTGCATCAGAACCACCTTCAATATCTGGATCAAGTACCTTGTGAAAAATAAGACAGATTAGTCAAACTTAGAAGACAATTAATTTCAGTACTTATAGGTTTTATATTTAACTCATTGGCAGACACCCAATATTAAATGGACTCAGATCATAATCAGGGCAAACATTTCAATCACCAATATCATGGCAACTAACCCCGTTTTCAGAGCGCATCGTGGACACAGCCCATCGCTCCTGCCCTCATTAGCACATTAGTTGGCAGAACAACCACAGCAGGGCAGGCGAACCTGGCTCCGTGTCTGACTCGATATAGGAACCGTGGCCGTGGCTTATTCAGATCATTTCAGCTAGTCCACGCACTTTGCGCATGTTTAGGGGGTTTTAGTATAATTCTATATATTCTGTCTAATGCGTTTGCCGGGTCGACCAGAGATGTAGCATCGGTTTGCGGTGATGCTACCGTGACATTTTTGGCCACAATGACTTTAGCAGGAACATTTGGTACAGATCCACACATTACACATCCCTATACTTTATGCCTGAACAGTTGTGTCATTTATCTAAAGAGAGACAGTAAGGAGAGAGGACCACGTGTCGGAAATACAAAAAGGGAGGACACCATAACATAAACCAGGAAAAAAAGGCAACAGTTCACACATTAGTTCAGAGAAATGCCCATGTCTGGCTCCTCCACCTCGAAAACATAAAGCATGGAAGTCTACTCAGGATTTATCACACAGACTGAAATAACAGCACACGAGGCCACAGAGATGCTTCTTGACAGAAAAGATGTGCCATGTGTGGAAAGACAGAGAAATGCTCAGTTCCCTGATATGTAGCTCAAGCGTAAGTTCAGTAAGGAAGACACTCTTTACTCTCCGGTTTCTGCATAAGCTCATGCTCTAAGTCTCACAACGATTACTCCATCAGCTGATTGGGGCGTGTACGTTATATGAAGCGATCGGAGTCGGAGCAGTTCTGTAAGCCAATCACAGCGTTGTTGTCAAACTTTTAAATACGTTCTCCTCTCTGCTTGCTGTCAGTTGTCATTTCAGCTCAAACCGATGCGACGCTCCCCCACCCCAGGCTCCTCCAGTCAGCATTCAGTCCTGCTCATTATTCATCATGGGGCTACAGCAACTCCCTTCTTCAACACCACCACCAGTGTCTGGACTCCAGGGGGGTTCTGCCTTGGCAGGTATCAGCATCGATACCCTGTGCTGATCCTAATTCAGGATGGAGTCCAATCGCCAAAGACGTTGCACTAATCAAATATATGCAATTATAATTCATTATTGTTAATTATTAAAGTGCCATACTAAGCATCTGTAATGTATCATCAGACGGAGAAATGAAAAATGTATACATGAAGCAATTGCGAGAATTGTTTTCACGTTAATATTTAACTGTACAAGTCCTACGTGCCTGTGTCTCAACCAAAAGAAGCGCTAATCTAATCAGCAAACAAGGGAAGAAGCGCTTGTGTAATGGAGATGAGTGTTTGAATTGCAACTGAAAAAAAAGAACAAACAGATAGAGATTTTGGTCCTTTTACTGCAGTTTCTTATCTGCTACTGTGCTTAAATCTGTGCAGGACCTGATGGATGATGCAGTCGCTAATGAGAGCTGGATATGTCCACATTTAACTGTCGCCCTAACGATAAGTAATGACGGTAGCTTAGCTAACACAATTAACACTGGCGGCGCGGGGAAAAATAAAATTCCCAGAGAATGAGGTATTATGTAAATTATTAATTACCACATAGATGATTGCAATCTTGTTCAGCTGCCCATTGGCATCGAAATAAATGTGAATGATTTGGAAACAGGGAAAGGAAAATAGTGGAGATAATCCTGACAGTGGGAATTTGGGAAAGATTCAACAGATAACACCTGCTCCTTAAGCAATTTATAGAAAACATTTGCATTGGCAGTTAACCACTAAATACAGACTGACTCAACAAAAACAAACAGGAAACTACAAACAATGAGAGTGAGCATTTGAATTTGAATTTTTGCATTTGTCCTAATCAGTAAAATGTCAAAGCGATCACATTTCCATAAATCCATAAAAAAAAGGACAGGATCTCCGTCTTCACCATAATGGTGGATATATAATATCGGCGCTACAGTATAGCAATCTGTATTTAATTTGAATTTCAATCACATGAGATCTGAACACACTCGTTCTACATTCAATGAGGGTTGCATGTTTTATGAGCTGCAGTTTCCACAAATGCAGTGACACGTGTGTGTGTATGTGTGCGTGTGCGTGTGTGCGTGTGAGTGTGTGTGTGTGTGTGTGTGTGTGCGTGTGCGTGTGTGAGAAAGATAGGCAGAAAGTGAGCGATGAACAGATTAAAAGCTGGCGAGAGGTAAAGACAAAGACAGAAAGACAGCGAGAGTCTAATGTATCCAGAAGGAAAAAGAGTCACAGCGAGAAAGTGATCTCTCAGCTTAATGACACAGGATCCACATGGGAGAGAGGGAAAGCCAGGCTCCGTACCAGATATGATGAATCCAAAGACTTATAACCTCAAGCCTTCTTATTCTCTCTCTCACACACGCGCACACACACACACACACACACACACACACACACAGTCATGAAAGAAAACCTCTGAAATTAACTGCTCAGCTTCTCTGTTTACAAGGAAACTGAACTGGTGATGTTCTCTCTGCTTGTGATTCACTACTTCTGCCTTTTTCTGTCACTCTGTCATTCTCTCTCTCCTCTCAGGATATAATCACCACAGCTCTCAATCTGGTGTCAATGCTTAACCCCCCCCCCCCCAACCTGTTTCCCCTGCTGTGACCATGAACAATATGTCTGGCTGACTTTGACGAATGAAACCAACTCGATATATGGAAATAACCTTCAATAGATGACACGGAGGGAGAGAGGGAACCGCGGATGGTGGGGGTTTTCTGGGAAAGGGAGAGAAACAGAGGCCGAAAGAGAGACGGACACACATAGATGGATGCTGGGATACATCAAGCATGGCATGGTATTTCCAAAACGGGTATAGCATGAGAATAGATGGGGAACAATATAGGCCGACTTTCTAAATGTCACCATAGATAATAATAAGTCTATACAGATGAAACACATGTAGGAAATACAGTTAATGGGACCTGGAAAGCAATAGTTCACGAGTTTTGTAAAAAAAAAAAATGCACAACTGCAAAAAAAGAAAAGGTTCAGTTGTGTTTGGCAGATGACAAAACACAATGTATCATTCTTTCATGCGTATGTTGATCCATTATATTGGGACGACTTTAAAAAAAACTATTACAACTGATCTGACCACGTTTTAAAGTAGCACAGTTTATACTCAAGTGTTGAGTGTACAAAATGACACCGGACACAATTTGATCGTCCTTTAACAACAAGTCTATTCCTGACAAATTAGTGAAATATCTGTTTTTTAATTGATTCTCTAAATGTTCATCCAAACTCAACAGTAACATGCCATGAAGAAGAAAGTCCAATTTACACAATAAGTTGTCCATCTTCCAAATAGACAAGCATCGGGAGACAAATAACCTTCTCATGACGAAAAATTGCAATGCAATAGTGGCAAATACTCCCAATTAATTTTCCCAAAGCAAGCTTTTATAATGACTATGAGATCGCCCAAGTGGCTGCAATTCAGACACATTTCACCTGTTACAACAGAACATCGTCTATAACACACATATGCACTTTACTTACAAAAGACAGCCACACACACACACACACACACACACACACACACACACACTCACAAATCAGCATGAGGGGGTCGTTAAGCAGCTATTGTTGTGTTCCTCTCTGCTCAGCATGATAACGGGTTGATTGATACTGAGGTTCCCCAGTTAATCACCTGGCTATGATTATAAATGCACACTTCCTTGCAAGTGATGCACAAACTAAAAAAAGGGGAAGGGTGGGTGGGGGGATAACAGGAGACACACAGCTCTAACACAAAGGCAAATGAATATACAACTGTGCATGAGGACACGCATGCACACTCTTGTCACAAGCAGAAGGCACCAGCCGAACATCCGTCAGCGTTCTACACGGGCACAAGTTAACTCACCTGCTCCGAGTGACCAGATGAGAGCTTTCAAATTGGCCTTGGGTAATCTTCTTCCCTCTCGCTCTGTTCACCCTCGCTGTCCCTTTGCCTCCTTGCTCACTCGTCTTCTCTCTCTCTCTCTCTCTCTCTCTCTCTCTCTCTCTCTCTCTCTCTCTCTCTCTCTCTCTCTCTCTCTCTCTCTCTCTCTCTCTCTCTCTCTCTCTCTCTGTCTCTCTCTCTCTCTCTCTCTCTCTGTGTGGCAGTGCACGGACGTCCTACGGGCCACTCACCCTGTCTGCGTGGCTCGGCGTAAAGTGCATCGATCACTCGGCCAAGTGGTACGTGGTCCTGCTGTTTCAACGGGACTCAGATGTGCTCGCCTCCTCTCCTCCGCTCACTCTGCCTCACACAGCTGCAGAGGGATGTATGAGGACCGGCAACGTGGCTGAGCGCTGCTCTGCTCCTCTCTCTCTCTCTCTCTCTCTCTCTCTCTCTCTCTCTCTCTCTCTCTCTCTCTCTCTCTCTCTCTCTCTCTCTCTCTCTCTCTCTCTCTCTCTCTCTCAGGTTGTCAGCTGGTGCGTTGCTCACTCCTCTTCTATCTCTTCACTCTGCCACTCTGTCCTGCCGTACTGAACTGCATGCAATCTCACCATCTCTTTTTTGCTGTTTCTTCATTGATTCTCTCTCTCTCTCTCTCTCTTTATTGATCTATGTCTTTGCTAGTGCAGCCTCTAGTGGCTGCTTTCTCTCCATGCTGCTTATTGAATCTGAATGCAGTTTTACTTGCAGTGAAAACGAAGCTGTGATGCGAATGTTCTCCAGGATTTGAGTTGGCACCGTCAGCTGAAAAGAAATCATAAAGAAATGAGTCATTCACATGTACACATTTTATTTTCAGTATTGATTAGCCTCCCAATCATCTCTGTGATAATCAAATAGTCATTTTATATTTCAGATAGAGCTGCAATGATATTGCATAATGAATTTGTCAAATTAACAGAAAATAAAATTCAAACTAATATTTCCAGTGTCTCAAATGTGAAGGTTTGGTGCTTTTCGTTGTATTTGACAGTAATCTGAATAACTGTGTTATTGGACTGATGACAAAACAAGACATTAGAAGGTGTCAAATTACTGCAAATCCCTGTAAGTGACAGCTGGAGATGGTGTACAAAAACCCGTTGACTTAAATTGTCCAGGTGCTATTGAGCATGGGAAATTAAATGCAAATAAGTATTATTATAATCACGATTCTGTTTCTAAAACAATTGTCTTCTTTCTTAGTTCAGCCCCGTTAGTAATGTTAAAATTACAGCAAGGCTATTTATATGACAGGTCTATACTGACACGTGTCTAATGAGAAAACCTACACATTTTAAGCAGAATGATTTTTACTTTACAAAACGAATTATATAAAATAATACAGGCTGAGATTGAGATGGACACATGAAGAATTGAACCTCAAGTGTCAAACACTTGTAACACATGTTACCAGTGTGTTAGCTCAACTCGTTAGCTCGCTAATGTTCGGTTAAAAGGCTTGTATGCTATCTTTAATGGACAAAGGTTGGAATGCTAACAATTAAAGTCGGGGGTAAAAATATTATCCCACAAGGAAATTAGCAACAATTTGTTCAAGGTAAGTAGCATTAGTTTGACAAGCTGTAGTAGCCATTAAAACGCTATATTTACGTTTAATTTGAAGGGAACTTACCGGAGATAAAGAAGACATGTCAGCAGATTTAAAACACAAATAATAAAAATGTTGTGCGAGCGTATTAAGTCAATAACGTAATATATGTCCAAGGTGACGGGTGTTGTCTGGAGTAGTGCTCAGCGTCATGGCCCTCAATGCTGCCGCCGGTGGCTGGAGGCTGTACTGCACCCATACGGATGTAACATGATAGTCTTGGTCCTAGAAGTAGAGGGGTCACCTTACAGTGTGGGCCACCCAGGTCACAACTCCAGTGTCAAATAGATCACACCAGAAGATTACATTAGGATCGTACACGTTATACCATATTTGGTGTTTAACATAATTCAGTAATATTACTGTTATGACACCTCTGACCGCCTGCAAGAGATGAAGTGAATCATAGAATTGTGTGGTACACATCAAGATCAGAACGATAATAGTCGGCTACAATAATAAGTATGCCAAATTGTATGATTATATAAAGTGTGTCCAATACACTCTTAAAACCTACGTGTTTGGTATTGAATCAAATATTCACTTTTTATATTCACTGCATGCATACATTTCCACTGGAGCTTTGAGAAGTTTAGGGCCTTATATCTCCCACCTGTTGGCCTGTCAGCCTTTCGAGTGGTAAACAAAAAAGTGTTAATAAGAACTTTACACTCATATAATCCTATTATATTTAATGTATATGCCATTGATTTGATTGTGTATAAGCACAGTGTATGTTGTGTACGGTTGCATTAATTTAGGTACATGAAGATGAATTATGACCTAACTCACTTTTTATTTACTTTTTTGTTTACTTTTAGTGTTCTGATTTGTATTACTCATAATATGTTCCAGTTCATGTATCGACATAATCCCCAGTCCCTGATTATTGCCATACAAGCAGCATTAGCATGTCTTTTGGATCCATGTGATTAAATATATACGCCACAGACCAGATGTTTTATTAACCAAGGCCTGTTTGGTATTTCACCTTTATGGAAAAGCTGAAAATATCAGGGGGCAGGAAATGAGGAGAGATAGGGAGAGGTTGGTATTATATGCAACACAGGTGCAAGAGTATTTTTAAACACACGTGTAAGTTAGTAAACTAGACTGCCATATGTATTTAGTCTTGCCACATGAAATTCCCAGATTGTTGTGTGTAACTGAAAAATAACAGTGACCTTTTTTTCCTTTTCTTAACTGACCCTTTCCTCAACGGTCTTGCCATGATAAAGCCGTCTGTGCCGACCCTGACTGAGGAGGAGTGCATCTCCTCATGGGTGAAGTGTTCTTGATAATTTGCACCGGATGAAATCCAGTCGTCTTGTTCTCAGGGAGCATCTTCACTAACACGGCAGCGGACGTGTAGACGGTGAATCCAGCAGGAGGTCATCAACTGTTGATCAGCTGTTGGACTGCAAAAGAAAAACATGTTTTTGATGGGTGTGTGGAGAGTGTGAAAGCCAAACTTTGCATCAGTGAAAACACATTTTTTGAAAGTAATTGTCACCTTGGAATAAGGAATCTCACACAACAGCGAAAGTGCTTTTTTTTTAATGTTGTTGATTTGTTTGTTGATGTATTTTTCAGGTTATGATAAAGAAAGGACCCAGGAGGATGTTCTATTCTTAGTAAGTCACACCGGTGTGTACACAGGCACACACCTCAACATGTTTGCTCACAATCACCAAAACCACACAGGAGTCAAAGTGTATTCGCACCACAGGGGATAAATCAAAAATACCTTGGACTTTCCAAGAAACAGGAGAGTTAATAATTGTGATTTTGAGAAGGGAAAGAATAATGTGTGGGCCGAATGGTAAGATGCTGGCCTAGATAGATAGAGATCCATAGGGTGCCATTAAGCAGGTATACAAGGAGAAGCTGATGAACAGGCTTGGGAGGTGCTCACTTGCCAGCTTACACCGGGAGAGTCGGATTATTGAGTAACATGCCTGGCTCACGAGACGCCAGCCCACCCCGTCGACCCAGCTCACCCCGTCGACCCAGCTCGCAGCTCGCAGCTCGCAGCTCGCAGCTCAGTATCCCCGTTGACTTTCCCGCACTGTTGTTCCTTTCCCTACACGTCCTGTTTGTCTTAGCAATAAAGCTCCGTGATTCACTGAAACCTCCCCTGTCCGTGTTTGCGTTTGGGTCCTGACACACGAACCCTGACATATATATTAATGTTTGACTCCGATGAGCCTTCAAGAATTTTACATAAAATAAATATTCACCCAATCTGAGACACGTGAACAGCAGATAACACTTTGCTGTAGCACTTTAAAATAAATTGGCATACATTTTACTACATTGTTTCTTTCCCCTGCTGCAAATAACGGTCATGACTTCCAAACAGCAACAGCGATGTTGATTATTTTAAACAGCCATTTCCATGCAAAGTGCAATAAAACAAGCTGTTCTGTGCAGAACTCAGCACTCGCTGCTGCTCCAGTGAGTTTCTGATTTATTTACCTCTTGCAGAAGAAATATTCATGGAGGAAAAAATGCAGCGACATTTCCCATATTGTACTGACATTCATTGTGTCATTGTCATTTATGGGCCTTAGAAAGTGGGCAATTTTCATGAAAATTTGATGGTAAGAAAAGATTTCAATCACATGTAGATAACCTCAGCCTGTTTCTGGTGTGGCCTCAGCTGCTCCCAATATTCTTCTTGTCAAACAAGGCTAAAGAGGCCTTATTCTTTATTTATGCCACTGCATTATCTTCAAGAGCAAAGCCCCAAGCAACACTGTTTGTATTTACTTGAGATTGGATGTGATGCTGAACTAAACAAGGCTGTTAATCCTCTTTTCTTTCTTTTTTTTTTAAATCAACAACATGGTTATCCTTAGCACTGTAAACCTTGTTTTGCTTTGCTGTGGAAAAGTGTCTGTTGAGTGAAAAAGTCAGCATGCAGCCTATATGGGGAATGGATAATAACTCAACGCTATAGTCTGGAGAGCTAATTTCATTTCAGAGCCACAAAAGGACTCAAGAGAGATTAGAGTCAATCGTCTTGGGAAACATAGCAAAGGTAGTAAGGCTGTATGGAATAGAGACCGTGGTTTATCATAAAATACTGACAAGGGCATCTCAAAAGAAATGGAACTGGACTGCTATAAAAGATAGCTGAATCCCAACATGTGAACAAACTAGCTTGGAGAGAGTTTGGCAGGTGCATGTGAAATACACGGATGGATGTTTTTAGTTTGGTTTCATTCAGCCATAATCCAAACATGTCCAAATATTCACAAAGAAAACAGGATTATGTGCAAAAACAAAATAAAAAAGGAAACTCAAAAAAACAAACTATAAATAAAAAACTAAAACGAGGCTGTATGCCTAAAATTGAAGCGTGACACAGGATAACGAGATAAAAGTCTCCAGCCGTGCAGCTGCACTGTGAGGCTGTAACACGCTCACAATGGTAATGCTGACATGGTGATGCTACAAAGGTAGAATGTTCAAAACCATAGTTTAGCATGTTAGCTTGCTGTGTTGATTAGCACAAAACACAAATTAAGACGTCATTCGTTTTGAAGGTATTTGGCAATGATGGAATGTAACTAAGTACCGTTAGTACTAGTTAGTAAAGTATTGTTGACCAACTACAGCACAATTTTGAGGTAATGGAACTTTACTTGACTATTTCCAATGATAAAGTTACTTTTCAGGTAGAGATGAGATTATTAATACAAAATACAAATCAACTAATAAATAATAATGTATTATTATAAGTGACACCACCTAGCAGCAGAGGTTTGAAGTCGAGTCACAAATTGGATGACTTTAGACTCGACTTGATAAAATAAAAAAAAGACATGGGATAGACACAAAGACTTCAACAGGAGACTTGAGACTTACTCGTCCCAGCTCGACCCAGCAGTATGCAAGTAGGCCGTGAATGCATGTATTTTACTTGAAACGGAATATGTGTATCTTTTATTTATATGAATATATATCTTTATATGTTTTGGACAAATTGAAAATATGACCTGATGATGGCGCTCGGTAAAAAGATATTTAAATTCATCCTCAGGGGTACATGCATGTCTGGCCCAAAGGTCATGCCAATCCATTGAATAGTTGTTGAGACATTTCACTCCACAAAAGTCCACCTCATGGTGACGAGAGGAAAAATAGGAGAATCACAAAACTCAGCAAGATTCTTCCTCTTAGACGGATGGATGTCCGTAAAAGAAACAATAAGAACCGTTTGAATCCATTAGCTTGTGAGACATTTCAATCAGGATTTACGTTGTGGACCGACAGACCGACACTGACATCCTTTGAGCTGCTAGCACGGCCTCTACATCTGTAAATTGTCTTGTGCTGCTAAATGCTGAATCACATCAGCAATGTTAAAGGTATACTGCATTGTCTGAGTGGATGCAGGCTCAATGATGATTTGATGGAAGTTGATGGAAAAGTCACCTTTTAGGACCCAAGCACAACATTTGTACAACTGCCAATTGCAGGACAGACTAATGATCAGGGCGGACAGCAGCGTGGGCATCAATTTATGTTTAAAAAACGAAGTGCTGAGGATTATAGTGCTTAGAAAAGAAGTTTTTAAAAATGGGAACGGTGTTTGCACATCTGTCACAGGAGTTTAATTGCAGAGGGCAACTATCTTGCCTTTTCTAATTGACAGGATACATTCATTTCTATACTTAATTAAACATGAAAACGTTCTTTCTTCTAATTAAAGATGCACTGAGCTGGCCAACTGAAGTAATCTCAGGTGTCTGCACACTTCATTTCACTTCTTTTTAGCACCACGCCAGCAGCAGGAGAGGGGTCTGTCACTGACTATTTGTCAACGCAAAACAAAGGAGGGGGGGCAATCTAACCGAGGCACTTTGATGTTTGGGCTGTATATTTTTAGTCGAGAAAGCTAACACAGAAGGGCACAAAAAGTGAGTGCAGATTGGCAGGTGTGAAAACATAACAGGAAACATTACAAACCAGCCAAGAGAGTGAGACTACTTTTTAATCAGTTAGAATGACAGCTGACATTAAAGAAATGGTAGAATTAGTCTGCCATTTGCTCTTTATATTAACACCAAGCAGGCTACATTTGGGTCCATGCACAAGAGGTCGATATCTAATATAGTTGACACCTATATTTTCAGTTTTACTATGTTCACAAAGCTGACCATTCAGCATTTATATCGGCACATAATGCATTGTTTATGAGGCCCTATAAAGTAGTTGTATATTTTGTCGATTATAACTTCTTGTAAAGATGGGAACCCACAAACCAGTAATGGGTGATGCAATCATATTTAATGTTATGTGATTACACGCAAACACATCTTTACAGCATTTATTAACTATTTATATTTCACAATTGTCGACGAATACGTTCATAAAATGTCCTTCCATGTGCTTACAAGTACTATATGTGTTGTTAGCATGTTGTGTTCATTGCTGTTAGCCAGAGGGGCAAAGGAACACATGTTCTTAACATCAGGGATCTGAGGCACGAGGTGTGATCAGAATATGAGGTAACACTGATAAAGCAGATTAGGCAGGGAGATTTAAATGTAACGACACCAATCATGTAAATATTATTTAAATTCCACAGTGGCATGATGATGGAAGTAATTTGCATGTGAAATGAATAAATTGAATGCAACCTCAGGAACATTAATGAATGCTACATTAAAAACCCATCCTGTTTATCTCTTCCTCTTTCCCTCTCTCTCTCCCTCTCTCTTGCTTCGTCTTTCCCTCTCTCTTCCTCTTTCCCTCTCTTTCTACCTCTCTCCCTCTCTCTGTCTCCATCTCTTCTTACCTCTCTCTCATACACATCTACCCATAAATATAAACAATAATAACCAAACATTAAATCAGGAGATTGCACCCAGATGCGAGGAATATGCTATGCAAGGCTGTATTTTCTTGCTCATTTTTATAGCGTTAAATAAATAATATGATAAAACGAGGCTCGCTTCGAATACATTTATTGTATGCATATTTTATTGACAAGTAATTCTTCTGATTGAAATCGAGCCTGTTGTTGGTCATATTCAAACATATATTGTTTCTATTTGGCAGATAAAGCTAAGTTATAGAGACAGACAAATAGATGGAGACGAAAAGAAAGATAAGTGGAAAAGGATAAAAGGAATCACGGCTCGTTTGTTCCGTAAAGATCTCGCTTTGGTTGAGGATGCCAACAGCAATTATATATTTTCACCAAAATAAAAAAAAATCTCTGCGTTCTGTTTCTCGGAGTCAAATTTATTGAAGAGGAAAGAGAGCATCAGATTGACAATGAAAGCACAAATGCTATGCCAGATGTGTGAGAACAGGCAGCCCTGTGCTTATTAAATCGTCTTGGCTCAAAACAGCCTCCTCGTGAGCTCTTCAAGTGGTGGCATTCGTGGCAACTCCACATCTATTTTTAACTAAGAACTGCACTGTTCTGTTCACTGCAACAGAAAGACAGTAGTACTTGTGCTTTTAGTATTATTACTATAATGATAAATAAGCATTATCTGGGATCATACTTTACGTGTTTTTTTGTCAACATACTTTTAACGGACAACTATACTAACCACAAGCCTGTTGAACCATATTGATCTAATTTGCATTAAAACTCACAGCACTGTCTCAGAGTGATGATTCAGTCCAATCTAAACATACGGGCATAATTCACAAACTCACTCTTTCCAGTGATGGCGGTATCTCCTACATCATCTGAAAAGATGTTCCTGATAACCGGGCAGAAAAAACTCCATTAATGATGACTGTGGCTGAACCTTAAGGTCAGATTATTTTGTCAAACTTCTATTTGCAAGATGAAGAATAAAGATTCATCTGTAAAGACAAATCTAGTCAAAGTCGAGCAAAAGACATTTCTTAGAATTTTCCTGATAATACGTGCTGTGTTTCCCACCAGGATGTAAACACAATAAATCAACCTAGTATATAGGCTGAGCCACACTGTGTACCAGTTGTTAAAATAACTATCAGCAGTGTTTTGAGTAGTACATTATCCCAAGAAGTATGCTAACATAAAGTATATATATATATTTAAACTTACCAACATGCAGCTAAATTGTATGATGTAATAATAACAGTCAAACAGTTGAGGCTTGTGCCATCATCGCATAATTGATGGGACTGAGCAATCAGCTTTATTTTTTGCCAATATGGCGCGCTTGACCGTTGCTTCTTCCCACTTGTTTGGGCAGCACCGGGAAGTTACTCAACGTCTACCTGTATATATATTGCAAATATTATTATCTCCGCCAGGAGGATCATGTGATCGCTGGTGTGGGTGTGCCAGTTCGTGAGTAAGTGTGCACCTCTGTGTCTGTCCACATCTGCTGTGTTTTACACTACTGAGTACATGGCCGCCACTCAGCAGCTGCTGATCAGGCAGACAGATTTATGAGTTTAACTTTGGCGTGATTGTATGACGTGTCTAATCCGACTTTGAGTTGATTACCTTCACCGTCGCTGTTTTTGAGTTTGAATGTGTGTTTTTCGACGTCTTATAGCTCATTAGTGTCTAGACAAGAGGTTAGACAATTGTGGGTTGTATTCATTCAATCTCACCACACAGCAGTGACAGTTGCAGACACATCTGGTTGTTTCGTGCACTCTATTCGGATCACACTGACCACCTTAACATTCATTTAAAAACAATTCTGAAAAGGAAATACATTGTATTATTAACTAATCTCTGGGGTGAGTCTGAATACTATAATAAAGTCTATAGTTTTGCTGGTGAAGCAGGGAGCAGTAGCGACTGCTGTCGAGGGGACGAGCAGCAGGGCAGAGCAACACACAGGCGACCCCTAGTGGACAGGTGAGGAATAGCTGGGTCAGAGTGGAGGCTTTGTACGGTCAGCATGAAGCTCAATACATTTTTGTCATGGGTCTGTTTCTCTACCAAAGGTCAACGGATTTTGTAAATCTTTGCAGCGGGGCAGTTTTTAGCTCTCTTTTCCAGTTGTTTTATTCTGGTGCATAATTCACTTCTGAGTAAAGGCCAGAGGGTTCATCTTCAAACAGAGAAGAAAATATTACTAATACTAATAACTATGCCTCCACTTTTCCCTCTATTTCATCACTTCCTTTTCACACCACCAAGACAATATGGTCAAGGTCTTTTCCATGGTGGACTCACTTCTGTTTAATTGATTATATTTCTATTCATGAAAATCTTGAATGAATTGTTCATACAGCTAAAAGCAGTGAGCACATCAGTCAGCATGTGTATCTCTTTGTGTCAGAGTGTGTGTTCATGCATTATTTTCCTATACTGCAGGATCCCGACATCCACAGGAGATAGTCAAGGGTTGGGGATTATCCTGAGGTATAGGGAACGTTTATAGCCCTTTGAGTTTGAAAACATCTTGGAAATTATTCTTTATGTAAAGGGTTTCATTTGCAGGAAAACAATCTCAGTAATTATTAATTCAGTGTCACCTGATCAAATTTGTTGGGGATGTGCCCCCATCTTGTGGTATTCACAACTTTCTCAGTGGAAATTTTCTGAAAGCTCTAACATTTTCAAAAATCATAGAGGGAATGGACAATATACATTTTTAGTGGCTACTATAAAGCAATTTTAGTAGTATAGTGTTTTTCTTCATAATTTCATGTCTGAGAAGATTCCTGATATTCAACGGTCTCATCTTCATTATACTCATTATCATTATGCCATGGCATTTCCTGCATTGCGTTATCCGCTTGCTAGCTTGCTAAATTGTTAGCCTCAGTAGCTTCTAGATACTCACAGTACATGTTGCAGAGAAACATTTTCAAGTTGTATACGATCAGGCTTTTTAATGGAAGGTAAAAGGTGCATTTCACATCCACTTCCATGTCCATAGTGTACATCCCAAGTCTCAAGGCAGCTCTACTTCTTCATCCTCACATGTTGGACTGAGGGCAGGCTGGTTAGCATGCTCATTTCAGTTAGCTTCCTTCTTTGACATAAAGTCAACTCTGATGATAATTAACTTTTTTTGTTAATTTCTGGCCAAATCTTACACATTGCATATTTTAGGTCTAGATTAGCACTGTCAGCAAAATCATTGAGGCAATATAACAAGCACATAAGTGCATTTAAAAGTGTGTGCATCAGGAAAAACAATTATTAGCAATATTATAAGCTCAGGAGAAACACTTCTAGGAGATGAACTGCGTGTGGGTGTTTATATGTGTTTACAATGCATTATTCCTATGTGAATTCGTTTGCTCTGCTAGAGCCCTGAATGTATAGTTTCCAGTGGTATTTCAGGGAGATGAATGGCAGCATGATAATACATTACAAACATATAAAATAACTTAATATGATCATTACATAGACAAAGCACATAAAGACTCCATTGCCTGCCTATAAAATGTGGTTTAAGATTGTTATGCTCAAATGTTACCCAAATCAGTAGTTCAATACACAACCTGTTAAACGATAAATACATTTTAAAAAAGTAATTCTCAAAAAGATCTTCAATAGAGGGTTCACATTTAGCGGATGGAAGATTACTCATGTTTTGTATTATATTATCATCTCTGTCACTTCCATTGCTTAAACATTGTTCTTATATCTAGTCGAGAACACACTCACTTCTGTATTTGATCACATTAGAAGCAATACTTCCATTGTTTTCATCATTTTTATCTGTAGAGATGAACAGTATACCCCATACCCATAACAATGTCCATTACATACAAAGCCACAGACAATGCTGCTAAACCAGCATCAGCGGATGAATATATTTTTCAAATTCTCTTTTATAGAATGGCTTATTTGTAATGAGCTTTTATTCATTTTCCTGGTCTCCTACGTGCTTTTCTCTCGACATTCTTTGCTATGCTTGCATTGCTTTTTGCTTTTATTACTAGTATTATTTATTGTAGTCATTTCCACCAAAGCACTTTATAAGTGTCCCTTGAAAAGTGCTAGCTAAATAAAAGAGATAAAAATGCTCAATAGTGAAGACGTCTTGGAGCGGAGGGAATGAAATTGAATCAGACTGTGCTCAGCCTTTACTTTGAGTGAAGGACAGTACTCCAGTTTTCAGCTCTCCTGACCTGGCAGTGACTGTCAATGCCTGTCAGACAGCACAGCACACTTCTGAATGCTTTATCTGCCTGCTTGTGGCTGTGTGTTATACTCGGAGGCGTGTCATTTCTTTTTGTGACCTGCAGATTAAATCCCTCTCTTGCTCAAAGATTGGTTACCTACTCTTTTCTCTGCCTTCAAACTAAACCCTCACCGTGTTTTACCCTAAACCATCATACCCAAGTTTGCAATTAAACCAAAGTTATACAAATACTAAAATGTCCACATTCTCAGATTGAGCATCTCTGACAATATTTATGATTCTGTCACCTTAATGCTTAGTTCAGTTTTCGGAGCTAAAAGCGCTAACAATGGCATCCTCCAGTTGAGCACAGTAAAGAGAGGAACCCATAAGCTCGCAAGCGGGGCACACACGACTCGCATGCACTAAAAGCATGTGTGGCCGGCCCGGCTATGGCAACAAAGCAAGGAGAAGCGCAGAAAATGACACACACAGAGGGAAAGTAACTTGCTGCGCTATTAATGCTCTGAATTGCATATAAAGACCCATTAAACAAAAGCCGTTTGCGTTTATGCAACTGGAATATTGACAGGATTATAGCAAAATAATGTTAAACTTGTTATTTGTTTGTGTGCACTCAATGTCTGACAAGAGAAAATCAAATGCACAACTTCAAATCTGAGACAAAAAGAAACCTTGGTAACATTTTGTAACACTGCAAACAGAGCTGAAATTCATATTTTGATCTGCAGCTCTGCTATCATCAGTAAACAAGAGGATTAATCAGCTCCATTGAAGTGACAGCATTCAGCCTGTATGTCGGCGTGTGTTCGCTTGACTGCATGTGTGTGTACGTGTGTGTGTGTACGTGTACCTGCCTGCACAGGTTTCTATGCAAATTGAAAGTCTCAGACTGTGTCCAATTAAAGTGCTTCCTCGCCGCGCCCCTGCTGCGTTTCCCTTGAAGCCCACATTGTTGACAGCAGCAGCAGAGGAAGAGTTTTACTCACACAATGACTTTCACAGTTGTTGACTGTTTGGGAAGATGCTTTTTGAAGTTTCCTTCTTCCAACTTCTCAGCACAGCCATACGTGTACACAAGCAGCCGCGGATACACTCCCACAATTATTCGAGCAAACACACGAAACACAAATAGATGCACGCCCACAGAGCACTTTTTCAAGTTGTATATCTGTGGAGAAGAAAGAGATCCACACAAAGAGAGAAAGGGGAAGGCAAACGCCTGTGGACGGGAGGGAGCGAGGTGAAATTACAGAGGTGCTGTCTCCTCTTCCCTGTCATCGCTCAGTCTGAGGCCACACAGGACTCGGTTTCACCAGGCGGCTGTACAGTTTGAGGAGCAGTGAACTGCACTGAGCATGACTGGAGAGCTGATGGCAAACAGTAAGCAGGCGGCTCAGAGGGAGAAGATGAAATCTTTGAACTTTGACCCCGGGGTGGAAAAAATCACGGCGCCAATAGCATGAGATCTTCTGCGTGAGTCACATGTTGCTGCAGAAGGTTTCACAGCTTGACGTCACACATTCTCAGCAGAATGCCTGAGCTCCGAAAAACAATCAAGCAAAGTGTTCTAGTTTAAGTTCTGCGGCTTCTCATGTTGATTCAAAGTTCTTAAAGCTTTAAAATCTGCTTCATCTATTTCATTGTACTCCTTTTATAGCCATGTGAGAACCAAGATGTATGACATTAGCCTGTTATGGGAGCTAAAAGTAGGGCAAAGAAAATGCCTCTCTTCTCTCAGGAAGCCTACAGTATATAACAAGGCCATTCAAAAAACATTGAATTCCCAGTTTTTCCAGATCAATATCAGCCTTTACGTTTCAGAAGCGAGGCAGGTGTGCAGTGTGAAATCCTGCGACCTGCTGACATTCAGCTGCTCGCCCTGGGTTTATGCTGACGTGCAGAGGAGGAATTGTCGATGTGCATTTCAGCTGGGGCTGTTGCATCATAAATATGAGAACTAGCTCCACTCTTCTGCCAACAAAATTATTGCTAGTGCATTATGAAAAAAGGAAAGTAAAGCCATGGAGTTAGAACTATAACGTAGTTATGTTATATTATGCAGAGTATTTAATGTCAACTGCCTTGTTTAGACAGTGTGTGTTAGTTCTGTTGGTTCCTTTAATGTGAAACCAACTCTCTTAAACAGTGGACCAGTGAATAAAGGAAAACCTTACCCAAACAAATTCACACATAGTTTTTCAATGAAAGAGGAGTTATCGTCTCTAAATACAAGTGATTTTCTTTCATGTTATCCAGATCTCTCGATGGTTTTCAGGCTGTTTTCTCGAGTGCTTGCTGCAGCTTCACAACACAAGAGACAAATTGGATCTATCACGTATTCTGCACGACAAGAGTCCCTGCACCTTAATAGCCCCTGCACTAGTCAGGAGCTAAAGCGATAATTTATAGAGAAAAATGTGCCTACATTCAGTATGAATCCATTTATAATGTTATGCATATCATCTAATAATTTATAGTAACCATGGTATGTTATTTGCTCACAAACAATGCAGCATTAAGTATATAGCTCTAACATTAGTTTGGCTGTATTCTGGCAAAATTATGAATGCAACCAAGATTGGCGCACACGATTAAAAGTTAAAAGTTAAAGTACAACTAAATAAAAGGAGAGAGACAGGAGACAAGACAAGGAAAGAAGAAGAAAACAAAATAAAGAGAGAGCGAACAAAAGAACAACGGAAAAGCAATAAAGAGATGATTACAAGAGGTAGTGAAGGTGGAGAAATCAAAGGAGACGATGGAAAAGGTTTGGTAAAGGAAAGACAAAGAAGATGAGAATGTAAAGAATGTGATGATGGATAAAAGGATAGAAGACAAAAGGAGAGGTTAGTGGATGCAGTAAATAAAAAGACACCCACACAATTGCATAAAGTCAAGTCATCGTTGCTGTAGATGAGCCAGAGGGAAAGAAAGAATATCAGAAAACGTATTGGAAGGGAAAAGACTTGAGAGCAACATGAATGCCTTTCTGAGCAGCTTAAAGTGATGTGCCAGAGGAGAGAACTCACGAAAAATAATTGGATTTCATTTTGGCCTGCAGAGGGAAAAAAAAATAGTTGCATGCTGTCTACTCGGAACTCATGCTACAGGTATCGTAAAGACCGAGAAGTCCCTCGAGGAAATCATATGGTACACAAAGCCCAACCAGAGGGGTAGAAAACTCTACCTTTTGATAACAGAGGAAATCCCTCAGCGCTTCATAATGCGTAGAGTGAACCATCTACTCATAGAAGCAGCGCTATAGATGTCGTTTCGGGATGATTTAACGATCATCCACACATGGGCACTGGTTATATGAATGCTGACGTTCTCCCACCACCAATGAGTGAACGTGAAGGGAAAGCTTGCCACACAAACATCTGTATGGTCAAATCCAGAGATCCTCAGCTCTGGTCTCTAATTCATCACAATAAGCTGTTGTTTTCTCATCAGCACCTGTTGTTTACTTTGAGAGCAGGCTGTGTGCTCATGTAGTAGATTAATATGCATTGAAGAATTCTGCATTAGCCAGTGCGACGTAATGAGGCCCGCAATGACAAGTACAACATCTGCATCGGGAAACATTTCTATTCAAAGCCTCCATATTGAATGGTAATATATTATGTTACTCAACAAACCACTCATGCAATGTTTTATTTTTTCAATTACTAAAATGGAGATGAACATTGGATTTTAGACAGATGGAAAACACAGTTGGATTTAAAAGCAGATGTGTTGTTCAGTTATATATCAAGCATACTTTTGTGGTTCTAAAAACTCAAATTACCTATGTTTATGTTGGCCTATGTCTATTTTTGCCATTCAAATTATGATTCTCAGAAGCAATCATGGCACTGGTAAGAAGTTGTTATGAAGTGGCACAACATGTTGGGAGGTTTTTAGGTGTAGAAAGAGACGTACCCTATGAAGACAGTGCTCTATCACATTGTCGCAGTAATGATGAAAAGTTTAAAAAATAATCCCAATAGATAAGAAACGAGATGCCTGATTTATGCCAGTTTAAAAAAAAAGTGGAATCATTCCTTTAAACGAACCGTACCTTAACTACAGTTGTGATTAATAAAATAAAAAACACATTACAACATTGATGCCACTTGTAAAATGAGAGCATTGTTCAAATTCATTGATAACTATAATCATGGATTTCTGTGGTCGGAAGTCTTAACTTCAGCTTGTTTCAAGTCTTCATCTTCAGTCAAGTCCACAGATAGCAATGGCGCATCATAACTATTATTTTAAATGTCCAATAATGATTAGAGTAAATAAATCCTGCAGATGAAAACACCCACTCTCATAAAGAGACTATTTTCCAGTCCACAGCTGAAGAAAAATAGATAGTTATAGGACACAAAGTGGCCATCTAGGGACGCACACATTTTTTACAGTCTATTAATCTATGAATAATTAAAGGCTCTCGGTAACCCCACAGGAGATTACAGCACTTTGTCTTTCAATACAGTAACTTGTTTATGTCCATGTGCAGCGTGCACACACACAATCTGTTGTCTAGAGGTTCCAAACACACAAATGAACACCTGCACTAAATGTTACAAACAGCAGAACAAAATAGGTCAAAAAAGAGGCTGCGGAAATCCTGCTATTGGTTTTGTTTAATTGGAAGCGACACAAAATATGCAACGTCCAATTCCTTTACCTTGTTATTTCTACTCAAAAGTGACAAGAGATCACTTTCTTTTTTACTGCAGATGAGATTTTTTTCATCCCTTTTACACCGGATGGCATTCAAATTGTTTGTCACTATTCTGTCACCATCCCAACGCAGCAGGATTGATGAGACACTGTTTTTTCCCCCAGTTTTGTGAGCAGAGAAGCGATGTCCAAACAGCAGCTGTTATGGCTGCTTTGCTTGCTTTGAGATTTCAAATGCACACTTGCGTCGCTGGTGACAGTAAACAAGTGCTTCTGCGGGCAGATGATGAAAACAAATAGTTTCCAATCTCATCAAACGCCAGGCAAACTGAGATGGATACAAAGCCAAGCGACTGCCAGCGTCAAGTGTCTTGAAAATAAGAGCATTCTCCATTTCCTCCACATTAATGGGTGCTCTGTTCTGTGGAGAGAAACTCCTCCACTGTGACTTATATTTAAATCTGCTGGTTCAAATATGGGTTATGGATGCTGTTGTGGGCGATCATGATTGTGATAATGATAATGTTAGTGAAAAGAAAACACATTACACTGAAAAAAAGCTGAATAATAACAAAGAAGGAATGAAAATACAACCATAAAAACAGACCTGATATAACGAAAAGAAAGAAATCACAACAGTGAATTGATTATGACTCAGGGATAAAGACTAAGAGATCTTACAGTAACTTGAAAGTAACCCAAACTTCTTATCAACACTTTTTTTTCAAATTGATACCGGGAGACAGTGAAGACAGGAAACCGTGGGTGCAATAACTGTCCCGTCTCCTATAATTAGATAAAAAGCCTAACAGCAGCATTTAAGTTCAGCTAGAAGAGGGTGATTGACTTGTAGATAAACCCAGAATAAAAAGGATTGTAATTGTCCAGATCAAGATGAGTGATTGCAAAGACCAAAAAAGACTTTGGGTATAATCCTCAAAAAGATGACATAATTCAAGTCAAATATTTCCGCTAATGGATAAATAACATGGCTGTGAGTGTGAACTGCTAGAGACAAGGACCCCAATATCTCAGATTTAGATTCAAAATCTTACCTCACTGCGGTGGCCTTTTAACCAGAATAAATCCAATGGGTTTCTCTCAGACATGGTGTAGGAGTCTAATCCCTTCAATGGGATTGGGTCATATGATGTGTACCTAACCTGACCCGCCAGATGGTTTGTTACACAGAATCATCTTAGAAGCCATCATTGGTTCACGTTTGGAAAAGGCCAGACTATTTCATAAAATACTTGGCGAAACCATCTGTCAATCAAACTATTAGTCAGGAGAAGAGAAAAGAAATATGTCTCCATCGAGACAAGTCTTCAGTGCCGATCTCTGACCTTTATTTCTCATAAGAAATATTCTCCCGTTCCATGCTATTGCAGTATCTAGGCTGACCACTTTAAGATAAGCCATTGTTGTCTCTGTGTCGTTTCACGCTCACATAGGCCACGCCTCTTGCGGCCATAGCTGCCATTTTCTTGTGATATGTGATATGTGATCCCCGAAACTTGTATGATCTCGTGACATTGCGAGAATCCAACTGACTTGCAAGTTAACTGTAAGGCAATAGAAATAAACAATATAAATGTGAAAACCCTTCTATACAATTATAGGTATCTGTTTAATATCTCTGATACTAGATAACTGCAGGCAACGTCATAAGTCCATTAACAGCGCTGCTTTTTGGAAACATTGGATCAATAGGATTTTTGCATCTGGGTGAAGAAGTTATTTTTCTGGAAACAAAGTGATAATAAGCCTGCTCATATTCTAAAGAGAGGCTTTGGGGGACAAACAGGATAAACTCCAGGACTGCATGGATAAAAGGGAAGGCAGATAAACAAATAGGGGACAAAACAATAAGACAGAAAAGGAAGAGAACGCAGACCTCGTTAACAGCTGATGCTTTAAATTGTCAAAGCAGGAAAAACAGGTGCCGCTGATAGCATTGAAAATGGCTCTTTTCCATCTGTAGTGTGCCAATACCAGTGAGCCAGCATTAACAATGCCAGAGCCACTATTGGCACACATGAATGAAATGAGACATTACTAACTTTTCTCACTTTCGACATTTTAAATCGGAGCTTTCTGAAGACATGATCAGCATGTGAACGACGCTCAGACTGCTGTGTGGAAAAAAACACTCCTAAACAGCTGAAAAAACATTTGATCATTGGTTTATTATTTGACACTACTTGCTATTTTGTTTGCCAATTTCATGAGGAGACAAGTCTCAGAAGTCAATTTTATTAAATGCATTCTGTTTGAATACAAGATTATATTATGATATGTATGAGATCTTTATCTGTAATTGGTATTGACAGCACTTTTTATAGAGCACTCGTGAGTTCATCTGAATTTCTGTTATTGAACGGTTTGTTCATTCTAATTAATTCTACTCCTCTGGGGTCTAATTAAGCACCAACATGAGGAAACTAACTATATATTCAACATGTAAATTTATTTACAACTTTTTAGCTTGCAAAATAGAAATATTTTTCAACATATAGCACATAAAGATACAGTACCTCATTTATGTATTTGTCAGCTTCATCAAATGTGCAATCTCATGTGCAAAGGGAAGGGTAATCATCAATATTTAATAAATAATACTTTGGTATTTGGGTTGTAATTAGATCATAACAAAAAATCTAAAATTATAACATTATGCAACAGCAAAAATTGGTAAATAACACTTCAGACAGCAGAATGAGTTTTATCACTTAGCTGATGACAGAAATAATGATTGTGTTGGAAATAATCAAGTTAATTCATGCTGCTATCAAACAGCCACTGTACTGACATTTGCAGTTAGCTTTCTCTTCTATTCCTATTATTTTATTAAGGACAATATTTCAGAATGACTGTCATCTTATGATGCTTATCATCGTACGATAAGAGACACCAGGGAAACACAGAACAGGTCCCCCGACGTTCCCTTCAACACAAACACAGCTCACTTCCTCAGTCTCAAAGCAGCAATAAGTGGAAACGTCCCACAAATGTATTCATGAAGAACTGTGGAGGGAAACAGTGTCACAAAGTTACTGCAGAGACTTTCATTTTTCTTCAGCATTATCAGGCAATTAGCGCCTTCCATTTATCATGTACACTCAGCTCCACAGACAATATCGAATATACTCTCTCTCTCACACAACTACACACACTCTCTCTAATGACAGGCATGCATTTAGCAGTGTCAGCGTGGAGGCACACACACACACACGCGCACATACCTCAGTTCCAAAAGGATTAGCATGTCATTTCACAGAATAAAGTGGAGACAGTGAAGAAGAGGGCACATGTTTTTGTGAATACTTTCGACATCTCATCGGGCGCATCATTCAGCTGTGGATGCAACAGTATGCCGGGAGCTGGCGTTGTAATTAAAATGTTAGCCATTGTTTCAACTCTTTGGTTCACAAAGAGCAGGAAAGACTACAAACTAGACAGAAGTGAAGTCTACAGGCTGAAACAGGCTTATGTGCTTTAGTCATGAACAGAGAGGAGAGGTGTTTGGGTAACTGTAACTCACAGCAGAGGCTCGCAGGGGAGCTAATGTGATCTTCAAAATCCCAGCTGCCCATAACGTGTGTCTGCAATGATGGTTGGTTGAGCAGACGGATATCCAGGAGCACCGAGGTCGGACCAGCTCCTATGAATTAATAAGAGCACCGGCAGCAAAAGCACACAGACTCTTTCATCTATTTCCCAGACAGGACTTTCACATGACGGATTCTTTTTTTGGTTATATTTCCGCTATGTTGTAGTTTGGAAAATCCAACACTGCTCCCTGGTGTTCATGCAATCCGCATTATGTTATACGTATAATAATATTATAGAGTAAATGCAGTAACATTAGCAGAGATTTTAAGTCGGCAGAACGGACTTTGGGAAGTTTTGAGCCTGTAATTCTTTTGCACATTACCAAACCATATCAGATTTTGTCATTTTGATTTTGTCATTTTACTTGATTTATGAAGAAATATTTTGAGGAACGGGCTTATTTCCTTTTTTTGCCAAGACTCAAATGAGAAGGCCAATATCACTGGTATGTTTGTCCAGTAAATATGAGGCAAGCTGCTGGTAGCAGAATTTAATAAATACCAAAATACATAAAGATTATTAATAATTCAAGTATGATTCATAGACCCATCATTAGTATAAACAATGGTTTTACTCGCTTATTATATATTAACACCATTAATGTAACTTGTAATGTAATTTATACAAGATTATATTAAGGACCCCACCCAATTTGGAAAAAGTAGCGAAAACGTTATAATTTTTTTAATTCTTCTCATGCTGTACAGGGGAAATATTATTTAATATACAAACCAATCAAATGATCATGTTCTTTTTACATTTTATATTTATGAAACTAATATATGAGTACATGATCAATTAAAGATAATGAATGGAATTAATAAAGAATATGATGACAAGTACAGTGAATGTGACCAGGTAAGCAGTTTAGAGTTTGAGAAACACCAGGGAAGACTGTGAAGCACCTTTATATTAGTTCTAATTGAATTATAATTCAAGTGTATTGATTGGTTTTATGAATGTTTCCATCTAAGATTACTCTGGCAGAAACGCATTTGCCCTAGAAACATCAAATTGATTGATCGTGTTGAACCTGACGGTTCTGATGGGAGGTTGAGTTGTGAGTAGCTACGGGGGTCATCATGGCATCTTTGCCAGTTTATTTTTCTCAATAGTTACTGGAACAGATCTTCAGCGTGCCGGTGCATCGCAGGTCGGTGCTGCATGGTACATTAGCGAGCACAGGACGGGCGCAGTTACGAGTCAGGGACACAAGGCCAGAGAAGAGCCGGAACCGAGGGAGAGAAATGTACCACAAATGTAAAAACATCAGGTGCTATAACTGCTTGGAAAACAGGAAGCTGCTGCACCCTGCTGCTGGGTCCTTCACGCTAAGCACAAACTGTCGTTTTATTTCGGGTTTTGTACGATTAAATGAAGGATGTTGATCGTTGGATGTATTTTACATTTGGACAGGCTGTTTCTAGTCTCACTGATTTCCACACTTAGCGTACAGACACAAGAAACACAAGAAAACACATTTTGTAGGAGGTATCATTTTCTGAACACATTTCAAACATCCACTCTTCACTTCACAGGATGCAATAATGGAAAAATCTAAAAACTCTTCAGCAGAAATGCAAACCGTGTGAAGCTGGCTCCGTTCTGCTGGAGTGCTGACTGAAGAATCATCTCCTGAGAATGCAATAATTTGTCTGCATGTGTAGCTGGTGGAGATCCACACAGGGATGTTGTGACGGCTGGAACCAGCCATCACAGTAGCAGGCCCAATGCCTGCAATCAAAGTTACCTGCAGCAGACGATCCATCGAAAGGCTCGCTCCGCTGCAGCACACCTGGCTAAATAGACTGGCCTGGGTAATTGGACCGTACCATGGTACCTCGGGTCCGAGGGGTGTTCCCAACAGCCAAGCTATTCCACGCCACTAGGGAGAGAGGTCTCCTCTCCCCTTCCAATTAAGATGGATTCACTGACTGCTATATAGCCTGCATGGCTCGGGGGTGTCTCCTGTGCCGCTGGAGCCCTCACTATGTTAGTATTAAAGGCTAGGTAATGACGTTAACTACCTTATGTTGATGTTTGTTCTTATTTTGTTATTTTTAAGACTTTGTTGCCCCTCTGAGAACTGTGACTATTATTGGGGCAAAATAAAATCCTTATTTTTTCCACATTTCCCTGCCTTTGCAGTTTTTGCTAAACCCTGGTCCTTCACAGATGTGCAGCCTTGACAGCAAACCTGGTTTTACTGCTTGTTAGAAATCAGATAAGCAAGCAGGAGTCCAAGTGAGGGCAACCGGGGGAGGGAACACACAATGTTGTATATGTAAATGAGCATCCAACCTGGCTGAAGTATATGCTGGGTCACAGCAATCGAATTCAGATTCCTTTTCTGAAATATAATTCACACAAATCAGTAAAAATAGAGTGCTCACATTTATGCAATCATAGTGTTTAAAAGCGTGGCGCCAGAGCTAAACATTTTTACTGGCATTTTTCTCAGAGAGCCGTGAACTGCAGCTGACATCTAGTCACTCTGATTCCAGCAGTGTTGGACTGCCTCTCAGTGTTGAAGTGAGCAGCAGGGATTTCTGCTGCCATCGAGTATCGCCAGAGGCATTTTCCACTCAGCGGTGGCTGACCGTGTGGGTATGTGAGCTCTGTTTGGCCTTGTGTACCCTTCTCAAAGCGATAAGATTTACACTCCCGACCGGACAAGCTCAACTGGATTATCTTTTACTACATTTGAGACAGGGACTTGAACACGTAGAGGCTTTGTCTTGCTGCTCACATATGCCTTTTATTTCATTTTCAGTAAATTGTGATGAACTGAAAAATTCCCAGATGTACCATGAACAATACAAGTGTAAGATACTTCTTGCTTTCTTTGCAATGATTAGTACATTTGTACTGTAAATATGTATCCAGCAGCTGGTTAACTTAGCTTAGCACAAAGACAGGATGCTGGGGGAAACAGTTAGCCTGACTCTGTTCCAAGGCCAGGACTTCTAAATTAACTTAATATAACGTTATATTTTGTTTAATTGGTACACAAACCACAGAGAGGAGAGTCACAAAATCAGAGAGACTTTGCCAGATCGGGAGAGTGCACTCTTGCTCTTAAATTCACTCAAGATTAAATGATGGTAATTCAAAAAAACATTGGTGCCTGTCTGTGCTCAGTGTTGTTGCTTGAGCAAACATAATGTTTCATACGAAGCTGACAAAATTGGACCAAAATAGAGAATACAGAAATAGAAGATTTGAACGGATTTCTTCAAATCAAAACATCCGCAGTAAGAACATCGACAGGGCCGCGTCTGCATGCTTCAGGGAAGGTCACAGGCTAAAAGGTGGAGGATTCAAACTCTTTCAGTGTCATTTTAAGACATGCAGAGGAGAAGAAGTGATTAAAAGTGAGTTTTCAACGCTCTTCGTCTGGAAGTGAAGTGTTCAGCCAGCAGGGAAAGAGAAGAGAGGATGAGTTGAGTGGAGGGGAGGAGCAGCAGTCAAGGCCTCTGCCAGCCGCTCTGCTCTCACGTGGGATGGCAGTAATTAATTTGGACACTCGGCTGCTGGGTGGCATCAGCAATAATTTGTGTGTGTGTGTGTGTGTGTGTGTGTGTGTGTGTGTGTGTGTGTGTGTGTGTGTGTGTGTGTGTGCGCGCGTGCGTGCACAGGCCTTTTATCAGTGATGACATCCCCCCGCCCTCCTACTGTATGTTGCCCTTGAGGTGGCTATTTGCATTAGTGTCAGAGCAGGGCACATAAGCTAGCTGACACACAAAGACACACACACACACACACACACACACACGCAATCATTTTAAGTATCCAAGATACAGTTAGAGTGTTACAAATTTAGGGGAATGTCCAATGTAATATTTTACCATAGAAAGACAGCATTCAGTAGGATTAGTTCTAAATGTAATATTGAAATGTGTTTGTGAAAGTATTCATTGATCCGCTACCTGAATTTTAAAACACAGCTATTAAAAATACATGAATTCCTTTTCAGGGCCATAGGGGGTTGTAGGCCTGCAGCGTACACCCGGAGGCAGTGAGTAGAAAGCGAAGAAGCATCCTATATGTCACCAGTCCATCACAGATTTAACAGAAATAAACAATTATGAGTGCAAGTGATTGATTGACGAGCAGTTACCCTGACCTGCAGGTCCGTAGACGTGGAGATAGAGGAGAACCGAGCAAGCAAGGCATCCATCCCTGGGTGTTCCTCGTTATGTTTGCCATACTGCACATCTCAGACGAGCCAGGTAAAATATGATCTTGAGAGTAAATGTCTCAATGTCATGGCCAGGCACACGTGTGTGACCACCATAGTTATTGAAGAAGGATACAATCAACCTGAAGATCCTCCTAATATGCAATGGTAGGATTATCACTCGTATAGATAAGATAATCATGATTCATTGGTTTATTGAATTGTTGTAGCCACTTGAGGGCCGGCAGAAGCTATAAACACAACCCTGACATATTAAACTATAAATTCTCATGATGGTCTACATGTTTGCAATCAGTTGCTTATATTTACACATCTAGAAGTTATGGATTAGATTAGTTATGGATTAGCTCCTGGATACCAGATGGATTTAAGTCAGTGGCGTAACGTAGTCAGTGCACGCTGTCGGGCTCTCGTGAACGCTAGTGTTATGAAGCACACATACCTAGGCATATACATGGATACAACCAATGTGTAGATTAAACAGTCATATGCATTACTTAGACTATTGTATAAGGAATAGCTCACGCTTAGGGCACTGTTTATATTCACACCCCTGAAGTAAGTTCAACATTCACACTGCTTTTAGCTCCGCTTTGTTCTCCACCAACCCCTGAGGGAAATCTCTCATTTAGTCACTTAGCCTTTACTGGGATTTCGAAAGAACAGAAAAATCAACCTCAATAAATTGCATGTAGCCTTGATGACCATCCTTACATGTATATAAATATAATAAGGCCATAAGTGCAGCCAAGTGGAGTAGCAGTGTAAACCAACTGCAGCTCAGCACTTTAGATGTAATTACAATATAGCAAGCTGTCACATATACCCAGTACTTTGAGTTAAAATGGGTCTCTAATGCTTAGCTCAGTATGAAGCATAACTTAGCTGATAAACATGAAAGTTGAGCTGAAGAAGGATTCATTAATATGGTGATTTTACCAATGTAGGAAGCAGTCGCAAATCCATTTCCTCAGAGGAACTCTACTGAGTAGACCTGCTTCTTTCCAGTGACGTTTTTCTACTGTTGTAGGCTGAGATAGACCTGTCAGCAGCTGGCTGACTCCCCACCAACTCTGCAACTGCAAATACGAATTTCACACTTGTGCACTCTGTTACATGGGGTCTGAAGCTACTTCCATGCGGCCATCAAAGAGCAGGAAGGTCCTGCAGTGCACCTCACCTCTGCCCCCACATGAGGAGTACCGCCTGAAAAGTTAAAATGATGTTGAATAAGGGCTACTGCCATTGATGATTTCAACACACTGGTGTCAGAGTCCAGACTCCATGGTGAACTGTCCGGGCTCTGCTCCCTCTGCTCTATGCATCACTTATGAACTACAAAGAAGTCCAGTGTCAAAACATGCTGTTCCTGCAGCTATTGTACGCAGCATGCTAGCTTCCAAAAGTTTTTTTTAGCACAGCAATTTAATATTGCACTTCCTCACAAGGGACAGATAGACAATAAAACAAAAAACAGAAGCAGAAGGGGCAGAAATATTCTGACTTTTATCCTCCAGTGGAACTGGCATCAAAAACAAATTCCCCATGATGAAATTCAATAGCATCTTTCCAAACCTATAGTTTTTGCCCCATAACCATGATATTTTGCTGTCATTAAACCAAACTGCCATGTACAGATATTGCAGAAGGTTGGAATTAAAAAACACTGTATTTGGATGTTATTCAGTGTTTTGCAGAATTATCCGATATTGAGGTTTTTCGGGTGAGGGTGCTCTAAATGCATGCTCACTTGTTCCACAATGGCTATAAAAAGACTGCTAAAGGTCAGTTAAACCATGATGGGGCCTGCAGTGAAGATAAATTGGAAATGTGAGCAATTTGTGGGAAAATGTGAAAATGTTCATTGGCATAATATCTGTCAATTTAAACTGGCAATGTGCTTTCTTATAGATATTCCGAGTGCCCCCTAATGGTCCAGAGGGGATCAGGACAAGCTGTAATTGAATGTGAGTGCTGCCATTAAACATTATATCATGAAGCAATTGAATATCTGAATGTAAAAAAAGTGTAAATAAAACATAAAGGGCAGAAAAGCGGGATATAAGGGAGACGTGGAAATGAGGATAAATAAGATTAAAACTGAGGTAGAGCATAAAAGAGGAAATGTGCCACAGTCCTAATTAGTCAACCTTAGGCTGTCTGATGAAGGTCAAACCATCGACAGAGGCAGCGCTTGTGCCTGCAGGCGGCCAGAAAGGGAAACACACACTGACACAAAAAATACACACACTCCCCCACGTACACACACACACACACACACACACACACACATGCAAAGCTTTAATTAAATTTACAGATGTCAAAGCTCTGATCACGGAAGCAAACCGCCCCTCTTCCCTCCTGTCATTCATCCGTCCATCTCTCTTTCCCCCGCCCACCCATGCGATCACGCGGGTGACCACGAGGACAGCGCCGGGTGCCGTGACAGTTGACAAACTGATATCCTCTCTTCCTACCTCTCTCATTGCCACGCGCACAAAACATGCACACTCACACAGCATGCCGCGCACACATGCGAGAAAGAGACTCCAGACAGCTATTGATCTGCTACGTCGTTGATCGGACACTAATGAACTTCCTGTAGAACAAGATAGCAAATCTGCTCCAAATGTCCCGAGCACATCAAATGTTTTTTTAAAGTCTTTTTTTATCGTCTGAAGTGACTTTTATGTTTCGAGCTTGTCTTTTGACGGCACACAACACTGTCAAACTGTTTGAACGTCGTCATACTTGAAGTTAATACATTCTAGCTGTGATTTTCCTCAACAAGGACACAACATAGGGTAGAAATGTTTGAAATGCCATGCTCTTTTCCTTCCGCCGGTTCCCATAAATGACGGTTGGTTTGTGAAGGCACCATAGCATCAACCATAAGTGATAATGAGCTGCTCTATGCTCTATATCAGTGATTCCAAATTAGAAGTGTGAGTACCCCAGGGAGTACGTGGAAAGACTGTGAAGTAATTCAGCTGATTTAATACGTAGAAATTATGTTTTTTTATTATTAAACATAAAGAGACATCCACATGTTTGTGTTTAGGAAGAATAAATAAAAAACACTCACACACAAATAGGATTACAACAAAGGGAGATGTTTCTCACACCAATCTGAGTCTGCAGTTGAATTTGTCACACATCACATGATCAATTCTTTCATATTTTTACAATAACTCCATAGTAACTTAAATATTTGATATACAGTACTGTGCAAACGTTTTAGGCAGGTGTGAAAAAATGCTGTAAACTAAGAATGCTTTCAAAAATAGAAGTGCTAACAGTTTATTTTCATCAATTAACAAAATGCAAAGTGAGTGAACAAAAGAAAAATCTTGTTAATTGATGAAAATGAACTGTTAGCACTTCTATTTTTGAAAGCATTCTTAGTTTACAGCATTTTTTCACACCTGCCTAAAACGTTTGCACAGTACTGTACTTTTAAAAGTTTCATGAACTTTAGATACCATATGTGCATTTCTCATCTGTCTGTAAGAAATGACTCAAAGGCTCTCTCCAGAAAACCATATTACTGACAACATGTTGTTGCTGTGGACTCCACACCCATTATGTGTATTTCCAGCTACATACTTCCTTTATAGAGCTGGGTATGCATTCTTTCCAGACTCGGGGTGTACTCTTTGTCCATCTTGTGTCTGACCGGCAGTGTGCATGTTGGAAAAATCTGCCCTTATTAATAAGAACTTACATTGAGGCCTGTATGATTAATTTCTTCAACTGAAAAATAGCTCTGAAGAAGATGAAGTTTCCTTCAAATGATGATGCAATATTGTGGGCCTATTTATTCAGATCTGCTATATGAGGATGATCAAATAATGTGGGTGCCTTCAAGCCCCGAACAAAGTACAAAGTACAAAGTAATGGAAAGTTAAATGTATGTTCGAGACAACTTATTGTTTGAAAACAACTCATCAAGAACTAAGTTCACCAGGAAATAGTCCTTGTAGAGCACAGTCTCACCAAAATAAGAGATAACAAGAGAGAGAAATGAAATGGAAAAGCATTTTTCCTTTTCCCCACAATGAAGTGTTCCCTTTTCTTTGCTCTCCATGCTAATTTTAGAACAGACAAGCTGGACAAAGAGGATAATTTCAGCCAATATAAAGGTATTTATAGATTTACAAAAATGTAAAGAATTGCCTAGTTAAGAGTATAAAGAAAAGTAATTGATATTGTTTCAATGTTAATTGGAAATTTTTATTCAGTCAAACCAGTGACTCAAAATTAAGAGGCGCAAAAAATCTTGAGCTGACTGACAAAGAAACAAAATAAGTATGCAACAAGAAATTAATTCTGAATTACTGAATAATTGTAGCTATTTGAGCCTCTAAATATTATTCAAATAAAACCATGGGACAATCCCACTATGGTTGCCCTGGTAGGAAGTTGAAAAACAAAGATGATGGGTCAAGAACACATTGCTTACTGGGCGACTGTGGCTCAGTGGTTAGCAAGTCGGTCTTTCAATCAGAAGGTCGGTGGTTCGATCCCCGGCTCCGGCAGTCTGTGTCGTTGTGTCCTTGAGCAAGACACTTAACCCTAATTGCTCACCGTTGCTGTGTCTACGGTCTACTGTATATCATGTAAGTCGCTTTGGATAAAAGCGTCAGCTAAATGAAATGTAATGTAATGCTTCACTTTTAGAGATCACAAATGAACTGTTGTGTCACAGGTGGCAAGATGATAATTGTGATGCAACAGAAAACAAGAAAAAACTAAATGACTTGGCTTTTTTTCTCATTGTTTTTTCTGTGTTAATACTATTACAATGAAAGCATCTAAACGGGGGAAATCAAACTGGTTTGAACTATTCACAGCTCATAAGTGTGTCCAGCTGCCAGAGGGTCAAATGATTAGACTCAAAGGTAGCACTTACACTCAAGTACTCACCTGCCCTGACATCTGAGGAGGCCGCTCCCTTTGAGTTTCACGTTAGCTTCAAGAACAACGTGTCAGGCACTTAGATAGATGACCTGAAGTGTTCATGAGCTCCATTACTCTCTCTGAAAGAGTCCAAGTGATCATGAAATAACATGATAAGATCTGACCTTGCTTCTCCTCTTTTTGCTGCGCAACGACTTCTCTTTGTCTCACTCTTCACCCTATTGTCTTCTCTCAGAGCTGTTTCACCATTAAGGTAATGGAGCAGAGTCTTGAGTGTGCATGTGACAGAGGCACAGAGAGTATGCCCTAAATGGCCCTGGCAACTCCTCTGACTACAGAAAGGAGTGCATCAATCTTAATGTCCAGCTGCCCGTCCAGCAGCAATGACGCTACAATACGTATCTGTGTTTTTGAGTGTAATGTGTCCTGATGGGACCTTCTGCCACAGGGGAGATGATGGGATGTTTTCCTCTCTTTCTCTTTTTGTCTTCATCTGTCCTTCATCCTTGCTCTCTTACACTTTCTTCAGTCTCTCCCTACAGACAGGCCTGTATCGTTTCACTCTGTGACTGACAGACTACATGCTTTGCAGTTAATACTGCACCCTGGGCAGCAGCTCAGCGAAAATCTCAGATATTCCTGTAGGACGTGCCTTTAGTAAGAATACACTTTATTTTCCAACCTGACTTTATGGGAAAACTGAATCCAAGCAGAATTTTTAAATGTATTAATTGGGCCCGTCTGCTCTCTCTTCCTTGACGAGAGCAAGCTCTTAATCCACTTAGCGTGTTTATTTTTTCTCAGTTAAAAGAACCCACCGGTAGTTTTCAACTTGTCAGAGATCATTCACTCCGCCCCCAACAACATGCATAATCTAAACTATGAAAAATATGCCTCTTATCGAAAATGTCTACCCTCTGGTGATAGAGAGGAGAAAATAAACCATGCAGACAGGCTCAGATAATATACAGTTCACAGAAACCCACACAGATGTATCATAAACGTGAATCTATAAATGCAATGTACACAAGGCTTCCACGGAGCGCTTCAGAGGCTGGTTTAATAGACAGGGATTTACCTTCAGGATTTATCATAAGAGCCCTGCAATAAGAGAGACAGAGAGTAACAAACAGTAAACTGTGAGCAGCACTGAGCTCCAGGCGTGGGGAAGCGATGTGTGGGGAGAACTAAATTATAATTTCAAACATTGCTTCCATCTCCCCCTCCTCCTCCCTCCTCCCTGTCTTGCAGTTACTCTCAAACATCTCCCCTCCTCTACGCTCACCTCTCCAGCCTGAAGTGGAATCCATACTTCCGTGTTGCAAGGATGAGATCTGAGGCGTTGAGTGGAACACTTGTGTGCCAAATGGGACATTTTAGCACTCTGTCAATTACTTCCGTCAGGATTGTACCTGTGCATGTGTTGTGCCGGCAGTGGCCCTTTCTTTAAGTTTGTTTCCAACGAAAAGTGAAAATAACTTGCATATTTTCTCTTAAAACTGAAGTGCTGAACATGTGAGTTCCATGCATGCATAACAAACCGCTCTGTGTGAGTAATTGAATATGTGAGGGTGTTCGTATGGCAATGTGTTACAGCACTCTATTCAATGTATTATAGCCATTCAATCATACATGGTTCAAACCGGCATATTGTTTAATTCAAATTCAGGCACATAAAAATGACCTTGGTAGACTCTTGCATATTTAAATCTTTAGTCAGAGACACAACGTTATTACAATTCATCCTGAGGGGGGAATGGATGTCTGTATGTAATGGCTACGATCCATCCAATAGCTGTCGAGACGTTTCACTCAAAATGACAAATACAACGCTCATGGCGGCGCTCGAGGAAAACTCAGGGGATCAACAACGACTGTATGATATATCACCTGGGAAACCATGAATACCTGTAAAAGGTGACTGGCTACTTAGCTGCTGGTGTGGCTAAAAAAGCCCAAACATGACACTCTCTTAAGGCGTTCTGTGGACATCATCGAAGACAAAAAAACAACAGTATAATGTCACATGTTGCTAAAAGTTGCATTTTTCATGGTCCACAATGACTAACTCCACCATCAAAAACATGCTTTCAAATCCTCTCAGTAATGTGCAATAAGCTACGGATTTCAGCTTTAACATACAAGACAGCAGTATAATTTATGACAGTAATTCAAGTCTATGGGGTAAAAATAACATAAGAAATGAAAACTTGTATTGAGCCTTGTATTCTTAACCTTGCTGCTCTGGGTCTAAAAAACTAGAAAGTGGATCTTGGCTAAGAAGTTGCCGTGTATATCTTGACTTAACTAGCTCTGTTACAGTGGAACAGATGCTGTTTTAAGTGCATTTTATGCCACTGGGACCTGCGTGCTGTTTATGCAACACACTCAAGCAAAACATTGCCTGCGAGAGAAAAAGAGACAGAAGACTGGAAGGACGAAACTGAGAGTTTTGTGTGATGTGCAATCCATGTGGTCTAGATAGAAAAATATGTAATAATAGCTTAACCTCTGAACTTGTTGTCACCTAGTTACCACACATATCTTTTTTTCAGGGGAGAGCTTGTGCACATACATGAAGGTATCTGGAGAGCCTATCAACCCACCAACTGAGACAAGTCAGGTTTGGCCTCCCTTCCTGTGTTCCTGTACTGCCTCCCATCTGAGTATCTCCACCCAAACAGAACGTTTCAGACAAACAGTATGAGAAATACATGTTTTGGGTGTATGTTAAAGCATGTAAACCAGGGGGCGACCTCCGGTTCTACTGAGTGAAGCGAATGCGGAAGCGTCTTAAAACTTGCATTTTCTCTACTGACCAGCAGGAGGCGACTCCTCTGGTTGCAAAAAGAAGTTTGATTGTATAGAAGCCTATGAGAAAATTACTTTTCACTTGATTTATTCCCTCAGTAAACATTGTAAACATGGGTTTAAGGTCTCAATATCCAGTTTCAAGTCTTCTTCAATACCTGATGTTCATTCAGTAAATTAAGGTCCTTTTAGAGTCAAATAGACCGTAATGTGGAGTGTGCTTTAGGGCAGGTGTACCGTGATTGACAGGTCGCCCATGCTACCAGAGCCGCATTCGCCATATGTCGCTCTTCAGCTTTGCAAACATGGTAACTTACGTTTATCAAAAAACAACATTGTGACGGCCGTAATCCAAGATGGCGACCACAAACTCGAGCCTTTAAAACAGCAGGCCACAAACCGATGGGTGATGTCACTATGACCACGTCCACGTCATACAGTCTATGATTTAAACATGTTTTAGGAGGAATTCAAAATACAAGCTTAAACCTAAAAATGAGCATGACATGTCCCCTTTAAGTTCACGTTTGAAGTTCATTCTTACTTTTAAAGCAGCTCTACAAGGTCAGGCCGGGACAATGGTAATCATTTTAGAATGCTTATCAAATGCCATTACACACACCATATATCCTTTTATATGATCTGAGAATGGACTTCACAGAGCAGGATGTCCACTTCGTCCTTGGTTTAACGGCTCTGTGAGTTGATCGCGTCGTTGCTAAAGACAACGTAATGTTCCTGAAGTCTCAGATTCCTATCTCTTGTTCCCCACACAGTCGAGGAGCAGCATGCATGCTTGCAAGGCCATCGCCAAGATTTCACTGCAGGGTTCATTGCAAGGAAACGACCCATGGATCTTGAAGAGGTGTCGTTTTGAGCGTAAATAATATTGAAGCTCCTCATATCACTCACGACTTCTACAAACCTTCAGGATACAAGCAACATTAGGAGGCGATGGAAACGAGTAATTTTCACAACAGTTATTGCCAACAATATTTTCACCATCCGAGTGTTCTGCAATACCCATAATATTACTCAGTGATATTTTCTAAGAGGGGCTTCCGTCTTACATATATTAGGAGCATTTGTTTGGAGCAGTAACATCCCCTCATATCCAAATACTGTTATTTAGTGAATAATAATAATGAAATAGTAGCAGCTGCACTATAGCAGTTAGCATGCACAACATGTATTTGACTCCATTGAGATGGAAAGATAACGGCGCCACTTTCTTCACTGTTATCTGTACTCAGCGGTGGTATTTAGCCTGACAACCCCTTCTTTGAAAGTGATTGATATTTTATACATATTCATGATTCCCATGGTGTATCCTTCTTTTCATGACCTTGGAATCCCTAAATCATCTGCAGCAGATATGGTCTGACACACACACACACACACACACACACACACACACACACACACCACATACAGGGCCTTGATCTGAATAACATGCAGCCTCAGAGCATCGGGGCTCTCATATGTCTATTTCCTTCAGTCAAATCCAATGACTTCATGTTTGGCTTTTACAACATGGAAGGACATCGATGTGCAGAGAAGCATGAGACAGTGAATGATGAATAGATGAAAAGGTAGAATTATATCCAGAGAGAGATAATTAGACAATGAATGTTGCAAAGGGGAACCTGGCCATGTATAAAAAGCAGGTGAAAGTGAGATCAAAGGGGATATGGACCATTATACAAAGAACAAGGAAAGAACAAAAAAGACTAATACAGGCATGTACAGATTTAGTGCTGTACAGCTGATCAAAGCACCAGTCAAATTGCATTTTGTAATGTGGCATAAGGAATTCACGAAGATAGAGAGGGCGAAGGGGTTGGCAAAGATATAGTATAGCCAATGCTATATAACAAAAAACATGACACCACTTCTGTGGCCAGTAGATTGTTATGTTGGCTGCCTGTTTGATCGTTTGAGGTCAGGGGAAACCAGTGAATGCAGTGGCCCTAGTAGTGCAGTGCAGCGTGCCAAGAAACTGTAGCTGACTGGAGGTAGGCTTGACCCCGAAAAAGAGCTCCTCTGAACAGAATTTCAACCAATGTAGAAACATGTTTCCGTCAATCAGATTTGAAAAAAAAAATATTTTTGACTTCCTCTATTTTCACACAAAAGTACAATTTTGCAGTGAGCTGACAAGGACATGGATGGAATTTAAATCCCAGGAGGACCAGCAGATTTGCAGAAAAAAAGGAGGTTATTGGATGTTATTATTACTGAGGTGGAGATGAAAAGGGGAAGAGAGTAGGTAATGTTAAAATCACTCCATCTCCCGTATAGATGAATAAAACCAGGCTGATGTACAGCCATGTTAGCAGCTCTGTGAGGCTGTAATAAGACAAAGTGATGCCTTAACCCACATGCTAATGTCAGCATGCTAACACTATTTACAATGTTCAGCATATTTATTTAAATGATAGCATGCTAACATTTGCTAATTAGAACTAAACACAGAGTCCATCTGCGGCTGATGGGAATGTCAAAAGATTTTGCCGGAATTTATTCATGAACTGAAGTACAGGATCATTTTTGAGCTGATAATTGTGGTAGATGAAAAGTCAGGAGATCACCAAAGTTAGTCGGATTCATCCTGAAAGTGAGTGTCTGAGACAAATGTAATGGCGATGCATTTAATAGCTGGATATTTCAGTCTGGAACAAAGTGGTGGACCGACAGACACACCATCCTGGAGTCACGTCGCTTGAATGGCTAAAACACACAAATTAACAAGTGGCAGTACGCAGCTTCAGCCAAAGTTACACACAGAGAAGTGACAGTATGCCTGTAATGTAAATTGCTCCTGGAGGGACGTATTATCTGCTGTAAGGCGGTGACTGGAAGTGTAACATGTCTGTGTAGATTTGGAGGAACACAAGAGCCTTGTACAGATAACTGTCTCCGTCTCAGGCCGGCGGTGGCACAGCCACTTGGGGGTTTCTGTCACCTCTGATTTTCCACAGACTGCCTTTCTGCACGCGTGTACTGTGAGTAGCGGAGTGATTAACGTTTAAGGGGTTGATTAAAATGTTTGACCCAAATGACTGGAACTGGGAGAATGGGAGGGGAACAGGAAGCAGATGTCAGGTCTTGCAAATATCAACAACTCTCAGGCAAGTCTCCCTCCGGAGGGAATTCAGTGTTTAGCTCCCAACTTGTCACATTTTGTAGCACTACAAACTGTGAAAAAAAAAGAAGGGGGGGGGGGGAGGAGGCGGCAACTATTTTTTAGGAGGAATGCACTTAATAATATTAATATGAAAAGGTAAGTGTGATTAAAAATGAAATTGATATTGATATCTCACCAGTTTAGCCATCCTTATACATGAGTTATAACTCAAATTACTTTTTTCTCTTTCTCTGGTTCACTTGTAGTCAGAGTGCATTAGCATGCAAGCCACTGAGTGCAAATGTTTTTATATTATGAATATTTCCATTGCTGGATTTCTTTATCTGCTGGTGTCTGAGGGTTTTATCCCTGCCGAGGAGAGCAACAGAATGCCGAATGAATGCAATATACTGGAGATCCTGTATGTTGATATTATCTGTCAGGTGTAATTCCTTTTACCCCGGAACCTAGTCGACTGAGAAAAATCGACTTCTCCGCCGTCCATGTGAACTTCAAAGATGTGGCATTAAAGTTAAAAGAGCCCGGATTAAATCTCTCAATTGCAGTTACAAATGGATTAGATAACCCATGAAATTAGCACTAGACAACAACAAGAGCTGACGACTGTTGCAGGGGGTCAATGCCTCTTGCGACACAGCTAGTGTGCTCTTTTCTAAAAACACCTAAATGGATGTTTCATGGGGGAGTTCGCATGAATGCAAATACAAAAATCTGCTCCCTCAAGTTTAAGAGAGCTGAATGCATGTATAAAAATGGACATATATGTATCTCTGCTGTGAACGATAAAGTTGACAATCAGACACACAGATGCTGCAAAAGGCTCCGGTGTTGCTTTCACATGGTGATTTATATTCAGAACTGACAACAGTATGGATTTCTTAGCCCCTCTCCCATCAAATATACGCTCGGCTCTGACTAAGATCTAACACATCTCCCAACTCGGGGAGAAAACTCGCAGACATCCTTGACACACTACTCAGTCCCTGCTGTTTTGGATTGACGATGCCGCACCGCGACTGAGAGAGCAAACTAATACTTGCCAGTCAACCGGGCTGGATAGCGGGAGACAAGTGATTGCACAGTTGATGGAGGTAATTCCGCACAGATAGGGGCTGGAAGGTGAGGTGGGTTAGGATAAATAACAGAATACAAATGCTGCGTGATTGATAAACGCTCTATGACAACATTCTTTCTTGCAGCAGAAAAGATGCCGTTCCAAATCAATGAGTGACAACGAAGACTTCTGCAGTGGAACTTTACAGAGGAAGAGATTTACGGAGGAGTATCTTTGCAGAAACTTTTTACAGTGCAGGTGGATAATCTGTCCCCCATTAAAGGAATAGTTTGACATTTGTTATATTCCTTTAATGGGAGGACTATCCAACTGAACCGTTTAAGAATTCCATGGTAAAAAAAAATAACATGCTTGTTTGTTTGTTTTTTTGCTTTACAGATATTGAACACATGACTTGTCAATTGGTGAGCCTTTAGTGGTGCTGGTCGGGTGTCATCTTTTGACAGAGCCGTGCTAGTTGTTTCCCCCTGTTTCAGGTCTTGATGCTAAGCTAACCTGCTGCTGGCCATACTTATTGATCTTGATCTTCTCGTGGAGAAAGAAAAGCAGCATACACATTTTTTAACTTAAAAAGAAAGCCCAATAAGAATGATGAAAACACTCCGCTTTATTAGATATCAGTTTGGAAGGGGTCAAAAGGTTTATGAGCAGACACAGAGACTCCTGAAAACGAATCGTGGATATTGAAATACATAGAGCAGAAGACAGAAAATGATAACAGCACAAATGCTGAGTGAATTTCAAGAAACAACCAAGCAGTGTTGTGAGAAAATGTCCTTTTCGCCCCGGTGGATTCCAATCTGTTGGGCTTATGACATTCGGTTGGCATTTGAGCTCCCATGTGGGAAAGCTATTTTCAAATCAGATTAAGCAAATACAGACACCATAAAATAGGTTATAGTGGCTCCCGCTGCTTGTGGATATGCTCCTTACTTTATAATCTCAGCTCTTGTTATTTTACCGTTCTCCTTTCGACTGATGTTCCCGTCTCTGTGACTCACACTGGGAGAAATGAACACGGGGCAATCTACACTGCATCTTACTGAGTGAATTTGGTGAATGAAGCCAAATAAATATTATCCTCACACTGATCCTCACACACAACAGTTATTTTCCTCCATGATGCACTCTCCAACTCAAGTATTCTTAATGCATCAATCTAATCTTCTATCAACAGCTAGCAGCTCAGATTATCTCACTGAGATCTTAAAAAGACGAGCTTCAAATCATCAGAGGCACAGAGGGAGAGTTATGCCAGTGGAAAGAGGAGGAACAGGTGGAGGAAAACAATTTGTATACAGCCATGACCCAATAAAAAACAAATAGAAAGAAGGAGAGGAAATAGCTGCCTTAGTGACTTCAGTGAACAATATGGATTCTGCCAGCCTCAGCAGCTGGCTGTGACGTCTTCTCTTATTTACATACTCTTTGTGGGGTGCTTTAGGATATCTGCAGGACCAGGTCGCCTACAGAGTATAAATGGAGAGAGGGTGATGCTGCACTAAAAACATGCTTTCTCCCGGGAGAATACAGGTTCCCAGAGAAGAGGACAGAGGGAGAGAAATTGCCGAGATGTAAAAAAAATAAAATAAAAGAGACTAGAGAGAAAGAAGAAAACACATCCCTGAATTGGACAGGCAGGTTCAGACACTGCAGCAGAAATAACATGTTGGAGCGATGGCCGTGGTCTCACTTATTGTTCTGCAAAATGAGTCCTGTGTGCGGCACAAGGAGGACATCTAGTGGTGATCCTGTAACCAGCAGAACACTATTACCACTGGTCTCTCTCTCTCTATATATATATATATATATATATATAAATATATGTATATGCCACCTAGATATGTCACGTTTGTAGCTAGATGTAGCTAACTAGAACTAAATAATCTGAATAAATCCATGCAGTCTGAACCAATTACTGCTTTATCCGTTATCTCTTTCTGTTTCAAACCTCTGAGATGGAAAATGACTCGAGAGTCAAAGTGTGATCAGAAGAAAATAATAATTTTACAAGATTGTGCTTAAGTCCTCATTTTTTCGCTTTGAAATGTATCAGTACAACCCAAACATACCATGGTTTGTATATGGCTCATTCAAACTCAAAAGAAATCCTGTTTATTTCAGTTCTCCAATCCTCTCCAGTCCTCGTTTGGACGTGCAAACTGTCGACGTGTCTAATCCATGATGCCGTCGACGTGTCTTTTATAGCTTGAAACTCTCATTTTTCTGACTCACTTTCTTACAATGCACTCGATACTAGATACCGAATGACTCTTCATCACTGCACAGTAACATTCAAAAATATGCTGGCCCATGTGGATTTTTTGTTTCTCATATTCTAAATTATTTATGTATATATATATATATATATATATATACACACACAATTGCTCACACCAAACCCATTGCTCAGACCACCAGGTTCCTCGCTGGCCTTCCCCTACATTTCACTGAGCTCTTAGCACTGCTCAGGCTGCTGGATCTCTTTTTCTTTGCTTCTTCTTCTTCGAGGTCAAAATCAGTGTCACTGTCACTTTTTCGGTCTTCTTCTTGATCTCGCTGTGCTCTTCCTCAGACTCACCGTCTCCTTCTTCTTCTCTTCTTCTTCTGCTGATTTAAAGGACGCGCCGCCGTCTGATTGCTCGTCTTCGCTTTCCTCGTCGCTGGAGCCTGTTTTTTTCTGCGCCTTTGATTTTGCCGTCTTGGTGTTTGAACGCTGGCCTTGTTTTTGTCCCGCCGGAGCCAAGCTGCCCGCTGCGTTTCTCTTCGGCCTTCCTCTGGGTCTACCCGTGCTCCTCTTTCGACTTTTCCGCACATCTGTTCTCTCCTTCTGCACTTCCTCTCCCGCATTTCGTTCTTCTTCTGCAAAGTCAAACTCGCGGCCCGTGCCTTTCTTACTCCCACTGTCCTCGGCGACGCCAGCGCCGCTCGCCCTTTCGTCTCTCTTACCCTTCTTCCGCCTACGCCCAGACCCCGAGGAGTGGTGACGCTGGACGTGACTCTTCAAGCTCACGTTGTGATTGAAGCTTTTGTCACACAGCGGACACTTATAGGGCCTCTCCCCCGTGTGCAGGCGCATGTGGGATTTCAGGTGGCTCGTCTGGTTGAAGCCACGTTGGCACACCGAACACTTGAACGGTTTCAGGCCCGTGTGCACGACAGAGTGTCTCCGGAGATGATGCACGTCTTTGAATTCAATCCCACAAACTCCGCATTTGTACTCCTTCGGGGTTCTGTGATTTGACAGGTGGATTCTGCGTTTCTTGCTGGTGGTGAATGTCTCTGGACAGTCAGGACATTTATAGGAATCTCTGTTGTCTTGATGGGTCTGCTCATGTTTCAGTTTGTCCAGCCTGGTTTTGAAGGTCACGTAGCAGTATTTACAAGGATGGTCGTAGGTTTCATCGTGGATCCTGCTGTGATTTTTCAGAGACGTCTCTGTGACGCATCTTTTGCCGCATATGTTGCAGGAATGGGGCTTTATTTTGTGCTCACATGTGTGACGCTTCAGAAGACTAAAGAAACCTCCACACTCGGTGCACAGCTCAGTAATTTTGAGGCCACCCGGGGAATCAAACTCTTCCTCCCCCTCGCCTTCATCTTCGGTTTCCTCGTCAGACTCCTTTGTGAGTTCCTCAGCCAGCAAGGAATCCTCTGTCGGACTCCATTCCCCATCTTCACCGTCCTCTCCCTCATCTGACGGACCACTTCCTTCATCACTAAGCGTAACAATCTCAGAGAAAGCTGTGCTGCTGGGGTTGTCATCTGGAGACATTTCCTGAGAACAACAATAATAATAAAACAAGTTTGCATGGGTAAAACTTTTATATGAACCCATCTGCAAAACATCCGGGCAGTGTAATAATTATTAGATAACACTACATCGTGAGTAGTAGCGTTTCTCTATTGATCTTGTATAGCTTAATCTAATATCCTTGTATTTTCAGGATCAAGAAGGTTCTGACGTCATTATACTACGATCACAGTGTCAGGATGCCTTGTAGTGCGTCTGCCTGTTGAAGTCCTACCTGTTGGCTCTCTGGAGTCACTTCTTCTACTTCTGTCAGGTGTTGATCCTCAGCGGTTGGGACACTGGCATTGACTTGGCTTTTCCACTGGTTCCTGTAGTCACACTGAAGACACTGCTGGTTCAAGACGATGAGCAACCCACAGGTGACCTTTTCCATCTGAAGGTCACACCCACATGATGGGCACTTGCGGCAGAACAGCTGGAAGAGGCAGCTTTCATTCACGACGTGCTTTCCTTTCATCTGTAGAAGTGCAGCTCTGAAAAGCAGTTATAATCAAGATTTCAAAAGCCAACCTAATGTCAACTTGTACAGCATATACGCAAAACTGTTGTGTAAAAGTGTGACTCACTTCTCCTTATCCAAATCAATATTCATGGGTTTTTGTTGCACAGGGTCAGATCCAAACATGACAGCATTTGAAGCATGTAAACCTGTACATGTAAATGTAAAGAACATTTACCATCCTTAGATTTTTGGGGATATATATATATGCAATATGTGAGGTTCTTACCTGTATGAGTATGCCTTGCATTTTCTGAGGAAGTAGGACTATTGAGGTCATCACACTGACGAGCAGCTGCTGTGGTTTCCACAGGCTCCTACACAAACGACAAAAGTAAACACCTGACACGGTTATATAGGCTCCATGTTGTGGAACAGAAAGTGGACAGTAAAAATATATTTAATGAAGGACGTTGATACGTACAGTTTACAGGGTCATGTAAAGGAACAAAGGTTAATTACTATAGGTTATAACTCTTAGTGTATCAAATACGAGCCTCTGGCCAAATTATGTTCACTATTTGAAATAAAGAAGTATGTAATTACCTGTAGTGTTAACACATGTTTATCTTTGCTGTTATACTGAAAAGCAAACCACGCCATACTCCTTTAACTATGTAAAGGCTCATTACATCAACATGTTGTATTTGAGTGTAATTCCTGTCATTAAAAAAATCACTTTATCCATAAAAATAATATTTGTATCCATTTCATTGTGGCTCTGGCACTGACCTGCTGCCATTATGATTGATAACTTATTGTGCACTTATTTAAAGCAGCTTCTTGTCAATGAAAACAGGGTGTTAATGGGTGAAACAGCTGGGTTCGTTGGACTCGGCTGGGACGGGGACAGATGTGACAGCAGTCAACGCGGAGACTCACCGCACACTGCCGGCGCTCCAGATGTTCGCCAGGCTCCGACTTGACGCACACCGACGGCACCGCGTCGGGCTTTAGCTGGACCCGGAGCATGCCCGTCACCGGGGTCACGTGTTCAAAACAGTCACCGGTGAAGTGCTCGTTACAGACGGTGATGTCGGTCCAGGACGACTCTTTGAGTCGCTGCCCGTTGACCTCGAAGATGAACTGGACCCACTCAAGTCTCCTCTCTGGATCCTCCGGCAACTTGAACCGCTGCGCGTCGCGACGCCCCGACTCACACCGGAGGACGGAGCACATGCTGGGGCCGGAGGGCGGCCGGGCAGCTTCGTTTACTACGAGACAGCTGGAAGATGGACCTTCTGGGTCCACTGGTTTCCGCTGCCAGCAACAGTGACAGCTAACGGCTAGACATTTGGCTAGGGGCTGTGGTGGTAACGGGATGGGCGGGGCTCTGCGGCCGAGGCTGCGCGGTTTGCGTTAAGGCGCAGCCCGGTTTTATGGAATATTTTATAGGGTGTTTACTTGAGTCAAAACTGGCCCATGCAGCTGCAGCTAGAGGGGGATGTTAATATGAACTGTATTAAGATCGACGAGAGGCCAACCCTCTGTTGGGAAAGTGTGCTAAACGTTTTAGGGATCTCCGAAACCTACTTTTAAAATCTGTGAAACCTTTATTCGATATGAAAAAATTAAAGAGGGAGATTTTCTATCTGTTTCCACATTGACTCGTTCAAAAGACACCATACAAGAGAGTCCAAATCTTTAAACCACCACTCCATCTGTGCAACGTGTCTTTAGTCTCTATGGGATGAAATTATCCAGATTTGATGAGTATAATGTTTAGGCGCTGGAGATATGGTCCATGTTCAATGTGGTCTAGATGCCTTCTCTTTTTTTTGCACTTTTATAAATAGAGTAAAGGTGGCACACATGTGCAGGTTGGTTGAGGACAGCATCGAGGCTTTACTGGAGTTGTTTTACACGTTTTCACATCAAAACGCTGTCCATTATTTTCCATTATGTTGCAGGCCCGGGACGACACCAGCATGTGGCGCTGTTGAACTCAAATTATCACCACAGCTTAAATTAAAAGGGTCAGGTCACAGAAATTACAAAAAACTAACTTTCCACACTTGACCCTAGTGGGATTTAACCATGCAGAGATTATTTTTCACATCACACTCAATCATACACATCATTAACATCACAATTAAGTAAAAACACATAATAAACATAACATAAACACCAGCCCATATTATTGATGAATGGCTGCACAATCTACATATATAACTCTTCTTATTATGTCTTTCTGATTAGATCATTCATTAATTTATAATGAAGATATGTGTGAATATATATACAGTTCAGAACCCCTCGCAAACGGGTACCTGAACACACCAATGGGTCTCCCTAAACAACTAGATTTGTCCTGTGGCTCTGACCTATTTAAAAAAATATTCATTTGAATTCTGCATTCATTTAATACGCAATTAAAAACACTTTGTTTATTAACATACTGAGTTAACTCTGCCCTTTCAGCCAGATGTGTGCATCAAAACAAACCCGGAAAAATATAACGGTGTCAGCGTTAGTCCGTGGCTTTTGGTTGACGTGTAGTGGAGGAAGGAAGGTGTAACTCGTGTTTCTGTGTCCTAATGTATGCCGTGAAAGCAGAGCACCTGACACGTTGCGCACCGTGACGCTCCGAATCACAGCCGAGGACGGAGCACGTCCTCCAGCGTTTAGATAAGCGGCCCGAGCAGCGTGATGTTGGCGGGGGCTGGGAGCCCGGAGCCCGGCGTGGATTCCTGCCTCAGCGCGCCAGTCTGAAGCTAACGGCTAGCGCTCTGCTGGCGGGTGGCCGAATGGGCGGGGCTTGATGGCGGAGTTCGCGCGGTTTGATATCAGGCGTATCCCGGCTGTTGATATATAGGACGTGCGCACCTCTGGCCGCAGGAGCCCCCACATTACCCCACTTCGATTTGACCTAATTAAATGTAAAATATCAACATGGTAAATCATTAAACGATCCACATGTTGCTATTATACTACTACTAAATTTGAATATATTGTTTATATATATATATATATATATATATATATATATATATATACATACACACACACACACACACACACACACATATACAGTACTGTGCAAAAGTTTTAGGCAGGTGTGAAAAAATGCTGTAAACTAAGAATGCTTTCAAAAATAGAAGTGCTAACAGTTTATTTTCATCAATTAACAAGATGTTTCTTTTGTTCGCTCACTTTGCATTTTGTTAATTGATGAAAATAAACTGTTAGCACTTCTATTTTTGAAAGCATTCTTAGTTTACAGCATTTTTTCACACCTGCCTAAAACCTTTGCACAGTACTGTATATATAAAATTGTATTATTCACTGAATTGAGAAGGTCATAGAAAAGGTTCTTTGAAGAACCATCTTCCATCCTGTTCAAATCTACACTCATGAATGTGTCCACACATATCATCAAAGATGACCTGTTAGATTCACACTGAAGTGGATTTAACTCTCCTCTCAGCATCCGGTGAGATTAACTTTCATTCAAGCTGTTCGAAGGTCAATCATCGGTACATATGACAGTATTTTAAGTATTGGAAGAAAACAACCACAGGCAATTAACATCAGTCCTATTTAATATACTTTTATCCACTTTGACCATTTGTTTAGGTAAGGTTCAAAAGTATTTTAAAATCAAAGCTTCTCTTAAATAGGAACAGTGTGCTGAATTTAAGGGGGCTCTCTTTTCAGAAATTAAATACAATATTAATAAGTGTTTTCTTTAGTGCAAAAATCAACTGAAACAAAGAAGTGCTGTGTTTATCTCAGCAGGAGCCGTGTGTCTCTACATACGGAGCGTGTCCTCTTCTTGGATCCGGCCGCCATGCTGCTACGGTGGCTTTAGAAAGGACCGTTAGCGGGTTCACTGTGTGTGTGTGTGTGTGTGTGTGTGTGTGTGTGTGTGTGTGTGTGTGTGTGTGTGTGTGTGTGTGTGTGTGTCTGCTACCGTAGTTCTACTACATTTCACAGTAGTTAAAACCAAAATTATTTATTTTGCTCATTCTAAGAGTCATCTTTAGGATTTCTTCGTGGTCTTCCCCGCCGCTTCCCCAAGCTTTTACCGCTGCTCTGGCTGCTGTACCTCTTTTTCTTTCTTTCTTCTGGGTCAAAATCACAGTCACTGTCAGAATCGTTCGGTCTTCGCCTTGATCTCGCCGTGCTCTTCATCGCCTTCTCGTAGCTCTCCTCTTCCTCCTCTGCCAACTCAAAGGACGTGCCGCTGTCGCTTGGCTCGGCCTCGCCTTCTTCGCCTCTGCGTTGCGATCTCTTTGACCTCTGCGCTCGCAGTTTCGCAGACTTGGCGTTCGAAGACTGGCCTTCCTCCGAGTTGTCCGGTTCGTGGCGCTTCGGCCTTCCTATGGGCCTGCCCGTGCTTTTCTTTTTCGGTCTGTATATTATCCCCCTCTGCGCCTCCTCTTCGGTGTCCTGTTCGTCCTCCGCATTGTCGAGCCCTGAACCTGCACCTCTTTGGTTCCCGTTATCCTGAGCATCGCCAGCGTCACTCGCCCTTTTGCTGACCTTTTCCTTCATATGCTGCCGGCCAGAGCCCGAGGAGTGGTGACGCTGGACGTGACTCTTCAAGCTCACGTTGTGATTGAAGCATTTGTCACAATGCGGACACTTAAAAGGCCTCTCCCCCGTGTGCAGGCGCATGTGGGATTTCAGGTGGCCCGCCTGCTTGAAGCCACGCTGGCACACCGAACACTTGAACGGCCTCTCTCCTGTGTGCACCGCCAAGTGTCTCTGGAGGGAAAGCGGCCAGAGGAAGTCGATCCCGCAGATGTGACATTTCAACTGTTGGGGGCCTCTGTGATCCTCCAGGTGGATCCTGCGTTCCTTATTTGTGGCGAAAGTCTCCGGACAGTCTGGACATTTGTAGGGTTTTCCTTGAATTACGTGGACGTGCTCGTGGGTGATTTTGTCCACCTTGGTTTTGAATGTAACGTGACAGTATTTGCACTGATACTCGTAGTTCTCGTCGTGGATTCGGCTGTGAGTAATCAAGGCTTTCTCGCTCACGCACCTCTTCCCGCAAATGTTGCAAGAGTAGGGTTTCATTTTGTGCTCACATGTGTGAGGCCTCTGTTTATTGTAAAGCACCCCGCACTCTGTGCAGAGGCGACTGTGTTTGACAGGAAGTGGAGGATAATCCCCATCTTCTTCCTCCTCCTCCTCCTCTTCATCCTCTTCCTCGTCGTCTTCTTCTTCCTCTTCTTCCTCTTCGGTTTCCTCCTCAGCTTTCTTTATTAGCACTCTTGCATGAGAAGAGCCATTCACCGGCTTCCAGTCCTCGTCTGAATCCATGTCCCCCGGGTCACTCCATTCATCGATCAGCACGCTCTGCTCATCGACAACAGCAACAATCTCCTGGACCCGTGCGACCCCGGTTGGCACGGCCTGTGACACAATGACAAGAAGGGGATGAGTCACATGTTAAGCCTCTACAGCAGACTGTCTGGAATATTACAACTAAAACAAGAAGGTGACAGCAGAGGATGTTTTATTTATGATTCGAACCAAACAGTTTATAAAACCCTCAACATATGGCTAGACAATACTAAAAAGTGTTTGTTTGGTTGGTTTTCTTATAGATACTTTCTGGGTCGCACAATTTTTCACAATCAGAATGTCAGGATGCCTTGTAGTGCGTCTGCCTGTTGAAGTCCTACCTGTTGGCTCTCTGGAGTCACTTCTTCTACTTCTGTCAGGTGTTGATCCTCAGCGGTTGGGACACTGGCATTGACTTGGCTTTTCCACTGGTTCCTGTAGTCACACTGAAGACACTGCTGGTTCAAGACGATGAACAACCCACAGGTGACCTTCTCCATCTTCACTTTAGAGCCACACGACGGGCACTTGTGGCTGAACAGCTGGAGGAGGCGTCTTTCATTCACGACGTACTTTCCTTTCATCTGCAGGAGTGCAGCTCTAGAAATCACCAATGTAAAGGAAAGAAATATGAAAACATCAACCTGATGCGAAAAGTAGCCAAAGTAAGCAGAAAGTGAAGAAAACATACTTTTTTCCGATCAAATCAAAATCCATACGTTTTGGATTCATCTGGCCTGATACCAAAGCATTTGAAAGATCCGTTGAACACGAATCGCCTCTCGGGACGGGGCTTCCTTGGCCAGCTGCAAATTAGGTTTAAAGGGTGAGAAAGATCCTTTGCTGCACTTCATTTTCAATAACACATTTTTTATAATCAAACACTTTTACCCATCGACTCTTCAGAAAAGGCAGTATGGCTGTCACATGTTTTAAGTTGATCACGCAGACAAGCAACTTCTGTGGTTTCTTCCGGCTCCTACACAAAGTAACAAGAGTAAAAGCTTACAGTACATTAAAAACTATGTTGGTTTCCATGTTAGAATTAATTTACTGTACTTCAATGTGTTCGATTATTTTACTTTATTTACTATCCGGGCATGGCATTTAACTTGCCCCAAGGCCTCGTTATTGAGCCCAGCATGGGGCTACTGTGAGGCAGCACTCTATTAATAATTACATATTATGCACCCGTTGAGGCAACACGTGACGTGTCTGTTGCTGTGTGCTTTCTGTGTTGTTATAGTGGCTCAAGTGTTGCCATCTGTCTGGCTGCACTTTTAAGTACTTTTACTACCTACTGCATCACTCCTCTAATGACTAAATCAGCATACAATACACACGTGAAAGAACAAATGAAAACACGTACAATATAATCTTTCTAATATTTGTGTTTTAAAATTGAGAGACTTTTGAAATTCTGCTTTGTTAGTTCGCCTTTATTTAATAAACACCTCATAGTATATCTGGTAGTGGGGGGTATTGACTGTAACAGTAGTTGTCAATCACACGCAGGATGCAGCATGAGGGGATAATCGTCATCATGTGAACAGCTGTCAGAGCAGACTCACCACACACGTCGGGCTCTCCTCAGCCTCTTCCGGCTGCAGACCCAGTGATGGGACGGCGCCGGGGTTCAGCGTGAGCTGGACGTCTCCGGTCCCACCTGGATGGGTCGGTGTCCGGTGGCCCAAACAGGCATCTTTAAAGTGTTCGCTGCAGATGGTGATGTCCGTCCAGGACGACTCTTTAAACCGCTGCTTATTGGCCGCGGCGAGGAACTGGACCCACTCCAGTCTCCTTTCCGGATCCTCCGGCAACTTGAACCGCTGCGCGCCGCGACGCCCCGACTCACAGCCGACGACGGAGCACATGCTGGGGCCGGAGGGCGGTGACCCCGCGGCTGTTAGCGGGGTCCGGTCGCGGCTTGAACGCGCTTCACGAGGCGGGCGACGGGGTCTCACTTCCGACCTCAACGACAGCGATGAGCTACATGAGCTAGCCGCTGTTGCGACTGTGGTGATGGCGACTCGAATGGGCGGGGTTTAGAGGAGGGTACGCACGGTTTGGAGTCAGGCGTACACCGGCATATTGTGGTCTTATTGATTTAGCAGTATGACAACCTGCAGTATGTTCAGTGGATCAGATACGCGGTGTTTTGGATCAGCACCACGGTCAGCACACCGTCGAAGCTTTTGTCTTTACCCCCCCAAACTGTGATGATACTGGTTATAAATATGAAACTTCTGTTGCAGTTCATGACTTGAAAAAGATGAGTCAAAAAATGTATTTAGTCTGATGAAAGTTTCAAAGCAGGCTGATAGTGACAGTGCAGATGCGTTGTATAGGCCCGCAGAGGCTCCAGTAGGTGGTGCTGTTTGGCTTCAAAAGTGTTGCCAGTTTTTACTATTGTGATATTTAACATCACTTCTGAATTTTCATATGGGTATATGTAACTATAGTACCTTTTTTGTGTTTTTTGTTGATAATAGCGTTTATTTTTACTTATTTCCAAGACTATGGCATTCGGAATACATTCTAATTATACATTAGAATATTAATACATGATGTCAAACAAAGCATAAAATAAAATACAATTTGATAAACAATAAAAATGAATAATGAAAATTGTTCAGTTAAAACAAGTGGTTAAAACACACACAAAACCCTCCTGAGTTTCTCAGTCATACATCAATTTGTGTGTGTGTGTGTGTGTGTGTGTGTGTGTGTGTGTGTGTGTGTGTGTGTGTGTGTGTGTGTGTGTGTGTGTGTGTGTGTGTGTGCTTTGTAAAGCAGTTAACAGATCTAATCCCCCCCAAGACAAAGAACGAAGAAAACATGTTTTCCAGGAGGTGAAGCATTCAGAGCTGTAAATGTGAATAATCCACAAGTCATTGAATTATTTGTTTCTTTTAACCATTTAATGCCTCTCAGGGCATTTGTCAGGAATACAAAACATAGTCCATTTATTAACACATTGTGCATCATGTAAATGTCCTGTAGTACAAGTTTATTAAATGCTTGTTAAGAATCCCAAAATGTATAATATGTTTACACATATGAGTGTGGAGAAACAATCACATGGCCATATTTGAAAATGTTTTTGGGAAACTTTCTTTTGAAAACCAGTGGACAGCCTGGCCTGGCATTACATCTTATAATACTGACTTCCACAGCAGTGACTTGTGGTTGAAATATGTGCTCAGGGTCATGTCTGTGGATTTAAACATAAAGCCCATTAACAAACAGGAACGCCACTCAAAACTGCAGGCTTGTGAAGCAGGTGGTGACAAGTGACTCTGCTGTGCCCCTCTGGGCATGACCCATGTATCACGAATATCCTAAAACTTATCGGGCCTTCCGACGGGAGAGCTAAATGATTGGGCTTTGTGGTTTGACATCCTGAGGATGTCTGCTTCCTGCGTATCTGACAAGTTACTTCATGTGTCCATTCATCAGTGCTGCATATTCCTGCCCTGAGGAGTCGCTCAATATTTCATCACACCGACTCCTCCTTCATCCACTTCATCCTTCATTGTGTTTGTTTGTATGTGCGCACATGCTTGATATGTATACAATAGCTATTGTTTAGTCCACAGAGATCTAAATTGAAGTCTTAGTACTTAATGAGTGTTTGGCCTTATTCAGAAATAGAGCAATATCAATTACCATACCAATGTGAGTCGAGGGCAGTCTGCATTCCAATTTGCCTACTTTACTCACTTTGATATCATCATTCGCCGACAGCATATTTGCTGAATGTGCCGAAACTTCAAAGGCTGATGCTCGGTAGGAATGTGCTGTTAAACTGTAAACATTAGGAGGGGGCAATAAATCCGTCAGCGCACACAAACAGCCAGTGTGAGAAGATCGTTACCGCGGTTTACACAGCAACAAACCCGTTGCTTTCATGGTAATCACTGTCAATATGAAGTTCCCATGTGACGGAGCCTGAGGAAGGAGGGGAATACTGTTCCAAAAAGTGTAGAGAATTAAATATTCTTGGATGTTTGAGCACAACAGGAATTTGACCCTTGACTCGCATTTACGTTCTGTCCTTCTTCATCGTATGAATTCTGGGAAAGAGAGAGAGCTGCAGTCGAAACATGTTAGCTGCCATTCACATTCACAGAGGAATGTTGGCGAGTCTTCACAATGTTGTCAGTCAGTACACCAGATAAGATTCATAAATAAGATAGATGGTATCTCACATGGCACCAGTTCCTGATCTGTTTTCACATACAAGCTTCTCTGTCAGAAACACCCAGCACTGTTCTCCTTCTTTGCTACATCTGTCATGTTTTAGTTTGTGAATACAATATAAAAGCACCATCACACTGAACTAAAAGCTCTTTACTGGCAAAACCAACATAGGTCTGTTTGTTGAGTTGTATCTCAACCGGTGTCACACTAAGAAATTGTGATGTAGTCCTAAAAGAGACACACAGTGTTTTACTTCCTTCTTCCACGGGGAGGTCAGAGCGCCCGAATCAACACCTCTGGAGCTGTCGAGATCCAGTGTCTTGCTCAAGGACACTTCAGCATCGAGGATGATTGGCAATGTTAGGGGATTAAGCGCATGAGGAAATGGATGTTTGTCTCCTTCAAAATGACTGATAGTGTGTCATTCATTAAAATAGGAGGCATGGCAAACCTTTTATCTATCTATTCTTGTGTCTATTGCTGCTGTTGACTGGGTCCCCACAGGACCCCAGTGACAACAAGCATACCTCTGGGGTCTGTTGGTAGGTTGAGGGTAAAATGACTTAATCAATTATGAATCAGCTGCTCAGTTGTAAGCATTAATAAGAACAAATTTGGGATTGAACATTGTAAAATAATAAAGCTTGTTGTCTTGGGTTTATCTTTTCAATTTGGTAATAATCTACTGATAAATGTGGTAATTCATTTATCAATGCTCATGGATTTCTCATTTTCTAATAAGCCATTAAGTCTCAAATGGTATTAAGTTAATAAGTGGACTCTGGTCCAGATGATCTGCGGCCTCTTTCTAGCCTTTTCTAGTTTTCAATACTTGGCAAGCCAACGTTTTTTTTTTTACTGGCTCATAACTGATTTATTGGTCATTTGTTTACCCTAAAGACATTAGTTCCAACTTGATAACCCCTTAATTAAGGGTGCGTGTTTTAGAAAGCGATACTATTGCATTTTATAAACATACTAAACCAAAACAACTAAAATGTCCGAAAACATTTGGTGAATAAAGCAAGCACATACAAGAAGTGTCGTGTGACGTGTTCCATTGTATCAAACCAAACCAAACATGGAGCCAAGGAGTCACACTACTTATTGCTCCACACAGCTACGCATTTAAAATGAAAATGTGTGAAATCGTCTCTACCACAGCCGTATTTCAGATTTCACACACATGTTGCACGCAGAACGACGAGTGTTGAAACATTTCAGTGGACCCAGATGACTCTAAAGCGTCCATTGACATCGTCATTGTCCTGCTGCATTGTGGAGTCCCATTGTCAGTGCTGCATAACCGCCCCGAACTGGTACAAGATGACATCTGTGTGCGTGTGTGTGTGTGTGTGTGTGTGTGTGTGTGTGAGTGAGAGGGAGAGAGAGAAAGATCCATCCTGAAACAGACACCACATGACAGAGCTCTCCATTCTCTCATCTTCACATGCCTTGGCGCTTCCTGAAATTATTCACAAACACCTCTGGGTGCTCACTCAATCGGGTGCAATTAAAGAGTTTAGGAATGCAGCACATGTTAGCAAAGGTTGATGGAGGCTCACAGGAATTTCAAAAGACATTAGAGGCTAATCTGGGAGAAACCTGCCTTTGTCACTTGTAGAGTTACGTGTCCCTATGAGAATGTGATCTATGTCAAGCACGCTCTTCATGGCAAGAAGAGAACAAGAGAGCAGGCCACCCGAGAAAGTTGAACCCAAAAGAATTCCGCTCTGGTATTCATTAATGAAGAGCACTCTTCTCTGTGCTGGAACAAGAGCCCAGGAATGAGGAGGTAGGGTGACAATGTGAGAGGAAACGGCAAGACAACATTCACTGGAATAGACTTTTTTTTTTAAAACTATTACGAGTGTATTTGAGATAATCTTTCAGTCAGTGAAGAAAAGAAAAAACAATAACCAGATATCTTTTGCAAATTAAACAATTCAGTCAACGAGCCAGTATTGTATATTAGAATATTTTATTGCTTTATGAAATGTTGCATGAATTCAACTGTAAAAACCTTCATATTGTTTGAAGTTCACAGAAATGTCTGTTTTAAGTCAACACTTGGTTGGTTGTGTACAGCTTGACATGACCGTGATTGTCGGCACATAACTTACAACAAACATACATAAAACTCTTTGGCAGCCTGCTCAAAGCACTATCTAAGACAACAATACAAACATCTGTATAAAATATAATAATAATAAAATAATAATTAACCTGTTTGTTAGTTCAAAGCTCACAGTACACAAAAAACAACAACACGGTGCAGTTTTCAACTTGTATCCCACAATGGTGACCAGACCAGCAGAATCGCCACATCAGGAAACACACTCACATACTGTTATCACACATGCAAACATACTTAAAAGAAGGAAAAAGTCGTCCGAAAAGCAGATGATGAAATCAACACCATGATGCAACACCCTTCCAAAAATGACAAACAACACCGTGTCTGCATCGGTTTGTGTTGTATATATTATGCGACTCATCGCTCACACACCTCTGAGCCTTTGCAGAGCCAGCTACTCCAGCTCAGGAGTCATGGACAGTGAGAGCATTCAAATCAGCAGTGTTTCATGTGTTATGAGCTTAAATTATTGAACAAAGGGAAGTCTTCCAAACAGATAAGATCCATGTGATGGGAATGAGGTTACTCAGATTGACAGTTTTTTTTTTTTTTTTTTTGAGAGAGCAGGGGAATGGAGGTCACATAGATAGATAACCTTTCATTGAATATTTTTCGAGAAGAGCATGAGACTTAAGTTAATATTTGGGGAATGTGGAAACCAGGTAAGATAAATATGTAGCTTTTTAATTCACTGGGTTGAGAAAGGAGATGGAAGAGGAAAAAAGGGAGGGGAAGCAGCAATTATATATGTATATATATATATAAATATATATACATATATTTATATAAATATTTTGGCATACACTCTTTTGCACTATTACAATCCACAATACTATCCAAGTACCTCAGAAGATTCATCTTTTCTCTTCCAGCTGGTCAGACTACCTGCAGCTGTCCAGCTTAGTGAGAGGGAGTGAGTCGGAGCACAGCTCTTTCTCTAAAAATGTGAAAATAGTCCTTTTTTTCTTTGTGCGTTGGCCTCTTTCCACGAAATTCATGCATCCAATATTTAGTCCACTCTCTATTCAAAGACTTGCACTCTTCACAGATTCTCAGAATTGTTTTTCCCCTCATTCAAAATCCACCTCTCGGTTTTTTTAAATGAAGATTTCCACTGCCTCTGACTCCAGCTCATCCAGGCCTCTGAAGGGGTTTAAGAGCAACTTCTTGGACGCTGCTTTGTCTAAAGGGGGGGGGAAAGGAGAGAATAAATAAATATAGAAATGCTCTGATGCTAAAACAGTGGAAGAATGTCCTAGATAGAGCTCAGCGATCAATGACTAAAGGTCAACAGGGATTTTCCACACAAACCGATCACTATATGTAAATATGCTCAGTCAACAGATCCACAGTATTTCCTAACCATGCGCATTCCTCAAAGCACACATTATGAACCATGACCTGGACAGATGCTGTCTGATTGGCTGGTTAGGAGGCGGCTTGGTTAATCAATCTGAGCATCCATGAAGCCGAGGGCCCAAACTCCTTTTTATAAAAGAGAGTACTTCAATGCTGGATGCGTATGTTTTGTGTAGTGGAGTCTGAGCTTGTGAAGGCTTGTTTATTCATGAGTGCAAATTATTTATCATTCAAGATTCATACTGAGAGCACTATTGGATGGCTTATTGGCCCTCGTAAACGAACATACACATGCATATTTGATAGATTGCTCACCGCTGTTGAGCTTCGCTGTGCTGGCAGCCTCCTTGGCTTTCGTTCCCTCCACCCGCCGTTCTAGCGTTCCAGGTTCGGACTGAGTGGAGAACTGACAGGCTGGCAAAGTCTGATCATCCGAGAGACTCTTACCTAAAAGACAACCGTACATGTCAGCAGTGCTTCCAACTGTTATCCATAACGGGGATTCAAAAATCATACTTTTTCGAAGCTTGCACGAGAACAGAAGAGTGTTTGACTGGAATATACCGTGTGCGATGTGAGAAGTGCAGTCGGCTGCTTAGCTTTAGTACCATCAAAATGTATTATTGATTATTGAAGGGAAACATTATGATCCTCACCACTGTTCCTTGCGTTGCTCTTGGCGGTGCTGATGGAGGGGGTGGAAGAGGCTGGCCGGAGAGGCGCCTCCGCTGTATTCAGGAGGTTTGTGCGGGGACTTTGCTCGTCCTTCCGCCCTTGGTCCTGATGCAGCCGCTGGTTGAGGATCTTGATCACAGCGTCCTTTTCCAGGATCTGAGCGTAAAGAGCGCGGATCCTGTTCTCCATCTCCTGATTCCTGTAGTCGGCAACTGGCAGGTCCTCGTTGAAACTGTTGTTAGAGGAGTGGCAAGGCGAGTGGTTAATGATGGTGGTGTCTCTGTAGAGGAAAAGATAATATCCTGGGCTTGACTCAAGTTCAAATGAGCTGGAAAAAAAACATGCGTACGTGCAACGTCCCGGCAAATGTAAAGCCGAAGTTGACAATGTTTACCTCTGGGCAGCGGCCGTGGCAGCCACCTCCATTGCAAACTGCCTCATGGTGCTCTCTTCCAGGTACTTCTGCTCCCAGCGCACCATGTCGGCCTCGAGGGCCAGGATTCTCTCCTCTCGCTCCCGCAGGCGCTCATGGAGGGAGCCCATGGTCACTCCTGGTGGCTGGGACTGCCTCTGGAGGTGGAGGGAGAGAGGCTTTAAAACAGGTGGCATGGGAAACCAAAACTACTTAAAGGATACAGTACAGAAATCAGGCTTATTGATGGTTGCCGAGGACAGGGTATTTACCTGCTGTGCCCTCAGACTCCTGAGCTCCTGCTCTAGTCGTGTCCTCAGCTTCATCTCCAGGGTCTCCCTCTTCTCACAGGTGGACTGTAACTGGGCCAGCGCACTCTGAAGTCTCTCCACCTTCTCCACATAAGCCCTCTTCCTCCTCAGCTCCTCCTCAAGCTGGCGACCCCGTCCGCGAGCTGCGTCCAGGGCCTCCTCGAGTCGCTTCGCCCTCTGGCTCTGCTCCTCCGCTGTGGATCGAAATCGCTCCAGCTCCCGCTCTACGCGCTCCCGCTCAGAGTTCTGCTCCTCGTCTGAAGCAAAGGAAAAGTAAAAAGTTGGCAGGTTAATGGCATGTTTTGATAAATGTGGCCATGATCTTAATAGTAGTTTTGGGCATAAGTGCTCGAGGATGAAATCATTCCAAATCTGCCTGAGGTTCTTTTCTCAAACACATATGAGCTTCAAGCCATCATTTCTCCCCCCTGAGTCCAACCCCAGTAATAAGCACCAGAGTTGCTACATGGTGGCCAGTGTTCTTCATTTAGCAAAGCACTCCTGGAATGCTGAGAGGAAGGAGGAGGAGGAGGAAGGGGGAGAAAGCCGCCCTATCCCTTTGACCCACATAGCACAGGCCATTCCTCATCAAGGCCATACAAACACCACCACTCTGCTTGAGTCCAGTTCCTTAAACAGACAGCATAAATCACACTAACAACAGGTGGAGGAACCTCATTTCTATCACTTCCACTGCTGCTCTGTGATTTAGAGCTCGCTCGTCTCCCTTTGCAAAGAAGTGCGTGGATTGAATTCCCTATTATTGCGCGTTCTCACCAAAAAAGCGGAGGTTATGCAAGAGACATTGTTGCATGCAGGACTCCCTTAGCTACAAAAAGGGCCCCATGCTATGCTACGATCCGATCCAATCAGGCATGTTGATTACAAAGGAGGATGCAACAGAGAGCCGGGGAGAGGAGAGCCAAAGAGGATGACATACTCACTTTGTTCAAGGAGTTTCGCCATGATGTGCTGGTTATGGTCGGCTGCTTCTACTTCTTTTGCGACATGCGTTCTGGCATTTTCCAAGTTTTCTGTAACGCAGGAAAGTTTTAGAATTAGATTACGCTGTGAAATAAGTCTGGATCTGGTATTATCAGGATATTTAAACGTGGTATTATGCGCGCCTGTGTGGCAGGAGGGCCTACCTCTCAGGTCTCTGTTGAAGTCCTGCAGCCTCCTGATCTCAGCCACTAGCCTCCTCCTCAGTGTCTGCTCCAGGTTTTCCCTCTTACAGCTGCCCTGCATCAGCGTCTCATAAGCCTCTGAAATACGCTGGATCTCCTGCTCCAACTGAAAAAGGGGAACAAAAGAAGAGGGGAAAGAAGAGGGGATGGGGGAAAGATTTTGGAGAGCGAGAGGAGCACAGAAAAGGAGAAGGTGGAGAAGAGGAATTTTCGGTTAAACTACTTCACATGCCAGGGAGGAGCTGGAATGTTGATTCATGTTGTTACAGTGCATAGATACATTATGTACGACAGGGTACATATGCGAATGTGTGTATACAGTACACTCAGTGTGTGCACATGAACGTGTGCGTGTGAGTGCAGTATGATTCTGAAAAGGAATTCAAGCCTGCACCACTCCCTGTGAGACTGATTTATATCTACATTCCTGAGGGCTGATAGCTCTAGTTCCAGGTGTATGAGCGCACAGGAGAGTGCGCGTACACAACACACCGTAAAGAACAAGTTAACATGCACACAACGACTCTCACACACGCACACACTCACGCACGCACGCACAGAGTCTGGGAATGCTGCCAGCAGAGGGAAGGTGTGCATGCCTGTGCCTGGGTTGTGGAAACGGCAAAGAGAAACCCACCATTATAGCAGTCACACAGGCATGTTTACTCAGGGCTGCGGCCTGACGGAGAAAACTTTCCAAACCCGGCAATTATAATTCCTTTAGGCTGAGACAAGGCAATGGCCATGTGACATAACTCCAGCAGAGAGCGGAGTGGATTTTTTGCAAAGATTGGTTAAGGTGTCAAATGTCTCTGAAGCTGTTGTTCCACCACGTTGATCAAGAAAAGATGCTTATCTCAGGCCTGTTTAGAGTCCATAACAAAAAGAGCAGGCTCAGGGAGAAGGTGGGGAACGTGCTGTTTGGTGGAAAAACAAAAGAGACCTTTCACTTTTGCACAGCAGCCCACCACCTGCCGCGGACCCCCACCCCCCATCAGCTGTGTGTGCGGGTCACAGCACGATCAACTGCTGTCTGACAAGCCCTAGATTACGCAGAAAATCTATGGCCTCCCTGGAACTAAAACACACACAAGCACGCACACTGCGGCCTCCACAAGGTCAGCCCCACAATGAAAGGAGTGTATAAACACAGTAGCAGGCTGTGACCTCTGTTTGTGCCGCTGTGGTATGGAAGGTAGCAGCTGCTGATCTCATCTGTCCCATCCAGATGAGGGAGTGTGCCTGGAGTTGGACGTCAGGGAGACAACTGTTGACCGGGTTTGGGTTTCATAGACAGGTGTGGGGGTGGAGGATGATGTCTGGCTGGTCAGCAGCTAAATAACTTTGGAGCGTTTCCCTCTGAAATTGAGTCGCGGATCTTGTGACAACCCCTCTTTTTGTATTGGGCTTCAATAAGTCAAATGAAACTCCCCTGAATGAAATGGAAAGCTAGCTGGAGATGGGGTATTCAACAAGACCTGTGAGAGCATTGAATAACAATAAGACTTTCTCTCACGGATATCCTCTCCTTACCTTCTGAATGCGGCCAGTCTTTTCCCTGTGTGCTTCCAGCTCTTGCCTCAGCCTCTCATTCTCCATCAGCAGCAGCTCCACCTGGTTGGGCTCCTCCAAGCCAGCAGGTGGCAGGCTGGTGAACGCGCTGTAGCAGGGCACTTCAGCTGGCTGACCCGACTGGACATACCTACGAGACAGACATTGCAGAGTGAAAACATCTGAATTTGTGGCCGATTCGCAACGTTTGGTGCGGCCAGCTTAAGCTATTTCAGAGCAAGGCATCCGAAATATCACTCTATGCCCGTCTATCAAGGAGCAGACAAGCTGACCCCAGTGGCTGTAAAGAATGTAAAAGCCTATATGAGGAACATACTTTTGTTGAGGCATCCGAGGCAACACAAGCATGTGAAACTATCCTGTTCTATTATGCCAAGCATTGCAAACACCTGCAGGGTTGGACTTGTTCTCCTCAAAGTATTCCAAGAAACAAATTGGTACGCAGTCCACAGTGTGACTCACATTGATAAGTATGTGTTTACGCATGAGACACAATGACGAGCCCTGGAAGGTGAATGCAAGTTTGGCTCTTGTACAAAAACTACACCACAGAATATGATGTCATGTTAAAATGGTGGGAAAAAATCATGCACACACACAGTCACAGACACGCGATTACGCCCTCTGAGGTTGTCTTTGTACCTGTGCTGCTGTGCCTGCACTGGCTCCTGGACCTGATGAGGGATAAATCCGTGGCCCTGGATGGGGGCCGCGTACTCTGGAGGTGGGGTGCGCTTGTCCATGCTCTGCCTTGTGCTCTGGAGGCCTTGTGGTGCGTAGAAAGCCAGCTCAGGGTAGCTGTGAGAGGTGCTCTTGATGGCCTCTGCTTTAGTAGCTGCATCACTCCTCTCCAGAGATATCTGCATGCGATGCTCACTGAGGGACCGAACGTGGCTGCACTTCAGCTCCATCAGATCTGCCTCTTCGTGGAAGGCCCCCTCATGCAGGAGCCCTTCATGGAGCTGCCTAGTGGGGCCTGTAGGGGTCCAGTGGGAGGCCAGATACTGAGAGTGCACCTTGGCCTGCTCATACGTTGGCAGCTCCTCCCCGTGCAGCTGGTAGAGCTGGTAGCCACTTTCTGAGTGGTGGTAGTCGCCCTGGTGCTCCTGGCCCTGGGGCTCCTGCCTCGCAGAGAGCTGAGGGAACGGAGGGTCCTCTTGGGTGAGACTCTCCAAAGAGGATCGTGGGCTCCTGCCCATGTCGCCTCCACTGCTGGGTCCACTTCCACTGCCTCCACGCAGGGCCTGCTGCTGGATGGCTAATAAGGTGCGGGTGTCTGTGGGGTTCCCGTAGCGCAGCTGCTCCTGGATGAGCCTGTGCAGGACCGTGCCAGACGGCTCTTCAGTGGACGACATCATGATTCGTGTGCGTTGTTATCTTCTCTACGGACAAGTCAAACTCTTTCTTATTTTGAAAATATTTAAATAAATTGGCTGCCAACCTGGAACAGAGCAGAATGAGGGAATACAGTACAATCAGTCAAATGTATATATAACAGGAGACAACTGAATGCTGACTAAGTGCCATACAGATGAAAGGCTGTGTTGGAGGCATGTAGGCCATGGCAATAACAACAGCACACGCTACACTGACTTAAATCATAATATAAACATGCAATTTGTATATTAAATAAATAACAGCTTCCTGGTGTATGTTTTAGCTCGAGTTTAATGTGAAAGCAGTGTAGCATTGAGTCTAATTCGCCAACAGCGACAACACAGAGATGTGGAGACATTTTTCCACAGCAGGCAAAAAAAAAAATGCATGCGCAAAAAATTCCAATCTCACGGGGGAGCAAAAGCGCACAAAACCGCATTGTAAAATAACTTCATCTCTGGTCTTATAGCGCAGTTCCCCCCGTAAATACATCGAACATAGCGTTCAATTCCCTCACAAAGCAATACGAGCTCAGAAGTGTGAACCAGAAGTGACTTTCTTCGTGTTTGGGCTCGTTTTTCTCTTGTGGCGAAGGGAGCGAGGAAAATAAAAGCGGCTCTTCTTACCAGCTCACGCTCTCATCGTAACGAAACGTTGTTCTCGATCTCGACGTCAAAAAAAGTTATTCCACTATTTCCATGAGTTGTTGTGTTTTTTTCTTTCTTTCTTTCCCCGAGTCAAACGCGACTCATGTTCCTCCTCCCGGACGGGCTGCCGCGCTCCTCTCTTGCTGTGAAATGATTGTGGAGCGAGCAGGCGGCGATAATAAGTAACCGAGGAGGGACTGAGGTCGGAATGCCAGGAATGTAAAACGCGAGTTCCCTCTGGGATCAAAAGCGTAAAACCACACGGGGGGGGGGGGGAGGAGGGGGGAGGCTGCAATGCGCTTGGAGCTAAATGAAGTATATGATAGGGCAAGTGAGTTTCGGTAATGGATGCTTTAATGCTCCGTGAAAGGGCAAGAGATGTCTGTGTTGTATTCTGGCGCAAAAGCTCCGTCCTGCAGACTCCGCTGGAGTTTTAAGCGGCGCTTGGTGCTTTCACTAAACGTGTGTTTCTCCAATGGACTCATTCAGTGATCAAAAATGAATCAAGTATTCAGTTTAGGAAAAGTGTAATAGAAAAGGCACATGCTCTGCATTAAATAAGGGGCTTTACTGAGCAGAAGTGTCAGTAAAACATGTTCTAAAGGGACAGTTCAGGTATCTTACATATGTTTTCCTTCTCCCCAGTATAATGAGACAATATGGTCATTGACCTGTGGTGCTCAGATCCCCTTAAAACATTTCATTTTGAATAACTCGACAGTCTTTTGAATTATTGACCCAGTTACTCAAGATAATCCAACTATTTATTTTGAAAAGTAGAATTAGGTCAAATTAATTGTCAACTTGGACCTTTAGTTTGACTTGGGCTAATGTTAAGGTGGAACTAACTATATATATATGATATACACTGCACATGTATCATTTTTATTTTGCCCGACTTTTATTTTGTCTTAATCTGCTGTATGAGGTGCAATATAAAGTACAATCTCTGTGAAAAGTACATGTACTCAAGTAACATTGTACTTAATTGAGTGTCTCTATTTTGTCTGTAATGTGTTGTTTGTGTCTTATTTAGGACAGATAGAGGAAGGGAGAACTCTACAGCGAATTAGGTTGCTTAGAATGTTGTTGCAGAGTAATTCAAGCTCCTTGCATTCACTGCAGGACACTATAGATGAGTGAAACCCCTCTTGTCTGTGAATGTATGTTGACACTGTGCATGCCTCGATTGTGTGTGTGTGTGTGTGTGTGTGTGTGTGTGTGTGGTGTGTGGCAGCTGTCCACTGGAATCTGAGGTCTGCGTGTGCCCCGTTACTACACACAGTGGCTCTTTGTACCAACATCACTCTACATGGTGCAGAGCAGAGGCTGCAGAAGGCTCCAGATGGGCACAGATCTCAAACATGCAGGGGTTGTCCTCCTGCTGAGACCAGGTCACACACAGAGTCACAACACGTATGGGTGACTGGACAGTCAAGGGTGGGTGGGGGTGGGGGTCAGCTAACCCCTATTCCATGCACATATTAAGTTAATTGGTCATTACATTTATTTCTGTATCTTTTCCAACATGGGGAACACCCATTTATTTTCTTCCTGAAGATTAAAAACGTCCCGCCTCGAAAGAGAAAGCACATTTTTATGGCTGGGTTTATTTCGGTCTGAATCAAAAGACAAGACTGAGCTATTTATTATCTGCGGGTAGGTACATGCTATATTGAGGACTTTAGACATTGACAGACTTTTACTGTGGGCCCTATAAATAGCAGAGATTTTAGTCATAACGGACCAATCATGTTTTTGGGATGTGGAGGGAGAGAAAGGAACAAATTAATAGGGAGATGCATAATCCACCTTTCCCCCCCAGAAGCCTCCAGCAGACAAAACACAAACAGTATGTGGCCCCTGGCCTCAGGCTGATTATCTCATTAAACCTAAAAATCCATAGACACAATTAGTTGGTATTGAACTGACAATAGTATGTGTCCACACATCTCTCTGGATCTTTCCTCCTTAATTAAACACACACACACACACACACACACACATTCCCGTCATGTTTCAGAAGCAGCATACTAAAATGGGCTCTTTTTAAAAAAAACATGCAGACACTGCGTCTCTGTGGGCGGCGCTCACATGGAGGCGACTGGTCAGCAAAGTGGAACATGTTTGCATTTCCCCTTCAGATCCCCACTGTGTGGAGAAGCACAGTCTCCACCTTTTTAAAAGTCTGGTCGTGTCATTTAACACCACCTCACTACGTCCTCTACTCCCTGTGTGTGTGTGTGTGTCTCTGCTGGTGGACAACGCCTCTGGCCATTTTGTCCTCCATTGTGCCACACTTCCTGTGAACTTCCAAAAGAATGCAAGGCTCACCCTTTGGAAATTAAAGACGCTTTCAAAAAGTCATTACAGGAGATGAACATCTAAAATGGCGAGACAAATTCCTCAGTGACAGTTTCGTAGACGACCCCGGGGCAGACAAAACGTACATTTCATGAGTAATTACGTGTTTGTGCAAAGAAGAGTGGCTTTGAGGAAAATAAAACATAATTGTGTTGTTGCTTTACACACTAAAATCATATTGCTCTTGAGGTTTTGGCAGAAACATGAGCACAAGTGAGGCAACATGGAGAGTAGTCAAACTACCAGTTACACAATTGGAAAAAGTCTGAGTCTAAATTTACTCATCTGTTAAAGTCAGAATAAAAATGTCTTTGTCAAAGGGAGGGAGGCAGGAAGACTAAATGTGTGTGTGTGTTTGTGTGTGTGTGTGTGTGTGTGTGTGTGTGTGTGTTTCTGTTATTGTGAATAAGCTCTTTGATCAGACTTTACTCTACCTTATTGATTTTAAAATGCATCGATGTGCCTCCACAAAGTTTGAAAGTGGATAATAATAATAATGATTTAATCACATTACGCACACATTGTATGCCTACTGCAGTTTTAGTTTGTCTGCTTATTGTACAATATGGATTTTCTTATAGTTCCACTATCATCCAGTTTAATATTAAAAAAGGTCAAATCCAATAGACAGTTTTCTGAAGCTCTCAGGTTCATCTGTGTTGTAAATAATGAATTAATTACTCATGTTTGGACTTGCATGAACTGGATTTTCTACTTCCTCTCTTCCTCTCTTTCAACATACATCTTTCAGACCGACCAAACGAGCATGAGCACATCCTGATTTTAAACAAAAACTGTCTTTCTTCACATATTGTTAAATGGCCTCATTTATGAATTGTACTTTGGTTGATCTGCTGCATTGACATTTAACTATACTGGTAACAGGAGGTCACAGACTTTGTTTTGTTTTATTATGTCACAAGCCAAAAGAAAGGCGGGGAACAGAGTGAATGAGAAAATTAAAGAGCTGAACTTCAAGCTGTAATTTTCCAAAGACTCATCATTAATGTGGAATGTAGCCGCTTTTAATTGAATATCAATTCAAACACTCTCCCTTCACTTGACACATATAGGACGTATACAATAAGAATCATACTTTCAACTGTACCGTGAACCAATCCTTATGTCTAAATAACGTTTTTCTTCTTACCAAAGATTATTTGCGCCAGTCCTCATGTATAGAAGATAGGAATAGCACATGAAGAAGATAGCTTTTACTTGATTTAGCTGTTTACCCACATCAAGACATTGAAAACCGTCCATCTTCACTACTCAACACACTTAAATATAATGCTATGTGATAAATATAACTCTATGTGATAAATATAACTCCAATCACATTGTAATTAAGATCTATTGTATGCATTCTACTCTGAGATGGTTTAAAATTAGCTGGAGTCATTATGGCTTTCATATAAGGACACATTGCATGGGATGAAGGCTGTTTTACTTGACATAGTTTAGATATACGTGATTATGTAAAGAGAGATTTGCCATATTGTTAAACTGAGGACTAAACAACAAGACGTGTGACTCTCTGTCTTTCCATTTATCTCTGTGTCTTTTTGTTCCTTCATGCGTCCTTAACATCTAAATTACTTTGGACTCAGGGATTATCTGATTATGGGGACTGTATCTGGCTTGAGACAAGAGTTAAAGGGACTGGATAGAGCAGGATGCATGTTACAGTGTCGGACCGTGTGGGAAAGAATGACACAGAATAGCAGACAAGGTCATCTGATACGGCAGGATTGGTGAGGAATGTAACTGATAGTGTTGGAAGGAGTGGGATGGATTCCTCTCCTTGGCTCTCACATCCATGGACGGCTTCCTCATTCACACAGTACACAATAGACAGGGAAGAGGTGCACTCAAGTGGTATCCTGTTCTCAGAAAACCACTGTCGACAGGCTTCCCATGTATTTGTGTTTCCCAACAGCTCGGGTTGTGATGCTGGGGTGAATTTCAAGATGAAACAATGTTGAGGCAAGCAGGGAAAGCATTATGTGAGCTGATTCCTCTGTTAGGACACCTGTGAAGAAAATAAATCCTGCCATTGGTTATGTGTTTGTTGAAAGTGAAGAGTCTCCGCATGTTGCAGCAAGTCGAGCTGCATTGAGGGGGAATTTCCAGACTTTCATAGCAAACAGACTTCAGACGTGAGTCAGGAGAGATGAATCTCTCAAGTGTGCAAAGATGACAAAACCGATGTGTTGAGGGTGTGTTTTACAGATTAGATAAATAAGAAATAAAGTGTTACTTAGTGAAATTTAGTGGTGGAAGACAGATTTTTTTTAACTGAGTATTTATGCTAACTTTAGCTATATGTATATGATATGTTCCTTTCCTATACAAGGAAACTGCATTGTTAATAACATTTTGATGATCCACAGAAGTCCTCAAAGAGAAGAGGTCGAGGTGGAATGGGCAGTCATACAAACACAGAAAAAGTACAAGAACAAAAAGTCCACATTGGCTTGTTTTAATTACATAACATAATAAATTATGTTTATTTTTTACTAAACTTAAACCACATAGTTTTGTGGCCTAAACTTAACCAAGTAATTCTGTTGGGTGTTTGTTTTGTTTTTCATTTACAACGTTAACCACGTGTTCTGCAATGGTAAACCAGCCAGAAATATGATTCCCTTGAAGAGTAATTATTAATGCAGTTTAGTTGTGCAGGAATCTAATTTTGTAGACGACCGGGTTGGGATATTTAGCAGACACACAAGAGAGTGATATCAATCTTCCTATCTAACACAACAAGAAAGTAAACAAGTATTTCCCAAAACATCAAACTATTCCTTTAACCCGACTCAGTAACATTACAATGTACAACTGGGAACATCTTATTATAGTACTATATGTCACAACAAAATTAATATCATGATTTAAATGTCATTTAAAAAAATGTCTGCCCAACTGTGATGTTCAGGTGTGTTCTCAGAGACCACATGCACCCAACCCCGCCTGTCTGCACAACCGGAAAATCCACATTTTTCTCCTCAGTCATGATATCTGAGAAGTCTTCTTGTGTATTGTGCTGCGTGGAAGTCAGTGTTACCAGCATCCAAAGAATCGACGAAGACTGAAAAAAGATCCAATCGACTGGATCTAAACCACAAACTGTAATAGTACAAGTCCCCTGTACAACAGTGACTGTGGCTCAGTAGTTAGCAAGTCCGACTTTCAATCAGAGGATCGGTGGTTCGACCCTAATTGCTCATCGTTGCTGTGACTATGGTCTAATGTATAGCATGTAAGTCGCTTTGGCTAAAAGCGTCAGCTAAATGTAATATAATGTAATTAGCAAGCTAGTAAGAGCAGATATTCAACATCAATTTCAGATACAATAACTGCATGAAAAGTGACTTTATGTTCTGCTTATTCAAACATAAGAAATGCCCAAGCCTTTAATATATTGTTGGGCGATTGTAAATATGAATTGTGTTGGATGGAAATAAAGAATACAGATTGTGGGTTTCAAATCCAGAAATCCTTACCCTGTTCAACGTTGACTTCATGGGAATGTTGTGCTCATGGGTAATAATACGCTTACATGCTGCACCTTTAGCACCATGATATGCACATGTTGACCTCCCCATGGCAACTTTAATTTTTCTTTTCAGTCTCAAAACACTCTGAATATTTGGCGGCTGCTTTCAGACATATTACTCACACAGCGCTGAGGGCAAATAGCTGAGTGTCACTGTAATGGTGATCCCTTTTCCCATCCTCTAATTTCTCCAGCTCAGTTCTCTTTGAGTTAACAAAGTGTAGCTTTGCCCAAGTTAACTGTAGTTCTGGTCTGTGTCAGGAATCTTCACAGGTCAAGTGTCAAGATGGAAACGGTGTCATAAAGTTGCACAGTAAAAGCTATCAGCCACAAAACTAGCAGCCAGATGTTGGCTCATTTTGTAGAGTGCAGTTTTCTGCATCAGTCTCAGTGATCCCGATCTCCGGAGCGAAGCTTCACCAAACTGTGCACCGTTACTCTGAGGCACAGCTCCCTTTATAAATACCATTCCCAAGCTGGCCTTTAGGTGTGAAAACATTTTGCGGCCTTCGGCACCGGAGACAACATGCCTACCGCAGACAAATGACACAGCAACAAGCCGTGATCCCCCGTCCTAAAACAGCCCTTAGTTCCATCCCAGCGGTCGGCGGCCGTCCTGGGAGGTCACCAGAATGCCAGTCATTCATTTGGACCCCAGCCTGTGTGCCCCCAGCAAATAGCTGCGCTCCTTTGCTGCTGAGGCTGCACATAGCATGTGATCTGATGGCTGGCTTTGGCTAGCGGCACAGTGGAAAGAGAGAGAGAGAAGCTCTGTGTGTGTACACGGGCTCAGCAGCTCTGAAAATGTACCCGGGGCTTTCCATGGTGCAGAAACAGTGACTGTGGGCTGGGATGGAGAGGGGGGTGGGGTTAGAGGAGGGGTGAGCAGGTAGGTGATGGACGTAGTCCGGATGTGATTGGAGGTTGATTTGAGCCTTCATCTTCATCTCTACGATAAGCAAAAAATGTGATTACGATGTTATAGATTACAGTTGACTTTGTTAAAAGACAAAATATAGAATAGGTCAATGTTTCACAGACGTAAATGTAACTTCATTATAATATAGTTACACTTCTGAAATGGCCTACATTGAGAACTTGCCCTGCTGTTGGCAACACATCTATAATACATACCAGACTGTGCACTCCTACAACTGTCATTCTGATGTTGTGCAATACTCCATGGTTACATTGTGCAATCTTACACACTAATCCGTCACGCTCTGAACAGTCACTGCTCTGCATACCTGACCAAACATCAACCCAACTGAACACCTCTGGGCGATCTGGAAATGACGTCTGAGACAGAGCTCTCTACCGTCCACCATTATCAAATCTTTGATTCCTCACACATCTGTATTGGGTTTTTTTCTTCTGTTTTTTTGTTATTTCATTTTGACATTTGAAATCACGGTTTGTTGTAAGTGCTATGTGAATTAGCATTACTATTATTGTTTAATTTGATTTCTGAATATTTTCTGAATACTTCAACAACCCTGATTTGATCCTTTAAGACACAGACTCAGTTTTTAACAATGGAACTTAGATGTGTTATTTATGTATTTTATTTATCTTATAAGATAAGTGGGAAGGATCCATGTCCATCCATCCATCCATCCATCCATTTTCCACCGCTTATCCGGGGTCGGGTCGCGGAGGCAGCAGGTCAAGCAGGCTGACCCAGACTTCTCTCTCACCCGCAACATCTACCAGCTCATTCTGGGGGATCCCGAGGCGTTCCCAGGCCAGCTGGGAGATATAATCCCTCCAGCGTGTCCTGGGTCTTCCCCGGGGCCTCCTACCAGATGGACGTGCCTGGAAAACCTCTAAAGGGAGGCGTCCTGGAGGCATCCTAATTAGATGCCCGAACCACCTCAGCTGACTCCTTTCGACACGAAGGAGCAGCGGCTCAACTTCAAGCTCCCTCCTGATGTCCGAGCTCCTCACCCTATCTCTAAGGCTGAGCCCGGCCACTCTACGGAGGAAACTCATTTCGGCCGCTTGTATCCGCGACCTCGTTCTTTCGGACACGATCCAAAGCTCGTGACCATAGGTGAGGGTTGGGACGTAGACCGACCAGTAAATTGAGAGCTTTGCCTTTCGGCTCAGCTCCTTCTTCACCAAGACGGCCCGGTGCAACGCCTGCTTTACTGCTGCAGCCGCACCGATACGCCTGTCGATCTCCCGCTCCATTTTACCCTCACTCGTGAACAAGACCCCGAGATACTTGAACTCCTTCGCTTGTGGTAGGCACTCTGTCCCCACCCGGAGGGAGCAATCCACCGGTTTCCGGCAGAGCACCATGGCCTCAGATTTCGTGGTGCTGACTCTCATCCCCGCCGCTTCACACTCGGCTGCAAAACGCCCCAGTGAATGCTGGAGGTCATGGTCCGAGGAGGCAAACAGGACCACATCATCTGCAAACAGCAGAGAGGCTATCCTGAGATCCCCGAACCTGACATTCTCCGCCCCACGGCTGCGCCTAGATATCCTGTCCATGAAAGTCACGAACAGGACCGGTGATAAAGGGCAGCCCTGGCGGAGGCCAACACCCAGGATCCATGTCAAGGAAGTTTATTTTCAAATTTGTCTCTCAAATATCAATATTGCTTTTGATCCAGTATTGGTCAGACTCTTCTTTTATACTTCCTAACGTACATGATTTATACAGACATGTCAAAGCAATATATACTATCATTATTGTGTCTCTCTCCATTCCTTTCTACCTCTTACTTGATTTTTCTTACATCAATTTTAGACAATTTGTAAATTTTTATAAAACTTTTTAAGTTTATCATCTCTGAAACCAAACCTTTTGTTGTTATGCCGTTAAATGCTATGCACCTTGTTTTTCTGTAAAAGTAAATAATGGAGCTTGATATTGTAGCTGTCTGTCACACATCTCAACTTGATTGACACCAGGGAGTAGATTTCCAGCTTCTGTGTTACTGCCAGTAACTGACGATGATTCAGCTGTGAGATATGTTAATGGTTGCAACTGAAGGCCTGCATGTGTTTGTTGACACATAGAGACACCATTGTGTCGACTAAAAGACGGGCATTGTCTTATTATGCACAGACTCTCTATTTTTAAGGCTGGGCAGGGGGAGCCAGAGGAAAATATCTATTCTGAGACTTATTCAAATAGCCACTAATACCAAATGGGGAAAAAAAAAAACATTTGACTCCCTTTAAAGTGAATGAAAAGTCACATTGTGCATTGATCCAGATAGATAAAGCCACCAGTGGATCAGTTGTCTGCACTGTAACTGTTCTTGGATAACAGACAGACGGAATATCATGGCATCTCTCTCTCTCTCTCTCTCTCTCTACTTGTTTACTTTGTCACTGATTTGGCATCATTTGATCGAAGAAATTTACTTATTACATCCAAACACAACTGACCCAATTTATGCAACGTTAAAATTATTTTGTAACTAAGAGAAGCAACTACGACTAACAACTGTGATAACTGATTTGTTTTATTCTGAGTGACAGTTGAGAAGATTTTTTACGCTCTGCTTCAGAGTTATCTGATCTATTTTTTTCCAATGCCCCACATGTCCAGCATAGTAACACAGCTTCAGTTACATTACATTTGCTACACTAGCTTGCATCTATTCAGAACAAATCTATTCAATGTGGAGAAATTGATCATGTGTTTCCAAACACACCGTAAAACACTGAGGTCAGTATTGTACCAAGATGACCTTATCTCAACTCAAAAGCCTGGTAGAAACATATAGTTGTGAATAAAAATATAGAAATTAACATGTTTAACAAAAACTCGACAGATAAGATTGTGCAGGATAATATTTGTACTCAATCTCATTAGAGACGCACTCAGATCTCTAACCTGACACAATGATGCCAGAGATGAAAGATAAGATATTGGTCAACTGGAAAAATGCAATGTGTGCTAGTTTAGATTTACATGCCTTATGTACACTGGCCAGCAGTCACATAAATGGATGAAAGCTAGGCAATTATTTCTCTGTTGATATCAAATAGATTGTTTTACATTGAAATGTGTTTGAGGACTTAAAGCAGCCATGTGTGTTGGTTTTTGGACACTTTTTGTGGCAGAGAAAGAAGATGATAAATAGTATCACCTCATAAAGGTAGTAATGTGGAAAACATGTTAGAGTACACATCCAGTGACCACGGAGCAAGCACGTTTGAGTGGTTAAATGCAGGTAAAAGGTCCGTCGGCGAGCAATAGGCATTGGCTGAAAAGTAAATGCGGAACCCACCAGCTACCGTCTGACAATGATTTAGCAGTTTATTGTTTAAAAAAGGGCTTGTAAACTGGCAACTTGTAAAAAAATAACATGTAGCATACATCGTCTCTCAACTCCAACTCTGATCTTGAATTTTAAGTTGCTAATCGGGGTGTAAACAACGAGCAGAGCACAGAAAAGGAAGTCTTGGCCCAGATATCGGCTTGCTACACCCCAGAAGTATAGCCCTTTGTCTGCAGAGGCTTACCTGTCATGAAACTGAAAGCTGATGGGTTCCTACATTGCTTTAACTGTTTCTGTTTGCTTTTTGGTGCACAGTTAGTGTACAGTTTGGTTTTTGAAGCTTTTTCTCTTTTTTTAATAAAAGCTGTTTCAATGAAGTTGATGCCTATTGCCTCTGAACCAACAGTTAAGCTGCAGGCCGCGAAACCAAAACAATGTTCAGAAAGATGCTAAAAATGATGATAATTGGTTCGCTACAAGTTTGTCACTGCGAGCGAGCCCTTTCATAATTCAGTAGATTTCTGCTGCTGCAGCTTTAATTGGTCTGGAATGATCATGCAGCTTATGGTGGTCATTGTGAGCAAAATATAACCACATTTTACATATTGCTCTATCACACACATTACTGGAAAACTTTGCTAACTTTATGACTCGTCTTCACTTGTGCTACGGTTAGTAGTTAATAGCTTTGCATATTAGCATAATGCTACCCAGTGGTTTAGCTGCTGTTCAGTAAAAGTTCATAGTTTTACATAAAAACTTTACTGGCCTAATCTTCGTTAAACTATGTAAAATGTCTTTAAGGACAAACATCTGCCGTACTTCTCAGAGATGTGCTCGACATCTGCTGACCTCCATTCCTCCTCCTATAATTCTCACTTGGGACGGGGCAGTGATCACAGGAGACGGTGTTAACGCCGCTGTCCCAAAGGAAGAATGCAAACACCAGAGAAGCTCTTCTAAGAAATCCCAGTTGAGGACATTTCTGGAATGTCCTAACGAGGTTTCTCCGCTGTGTTTACAGTTCCAGCCCAATGGCAACCCTGCAATCTGGCCTGCCAGCGTATCATTATCTGGCCTCCTCACGGGACACAGAGAGAGTTAGAGGAGTTTTCTTCTCCCTAAGCAAAGGTTTAGATGCTTGTCTTCAGCGATGACCATATTACGTTAGACAGCAGGGGAAAGACAGAGGCAAGAAGTGACCACAGACTTCATAAGTTTTAATAAATTGATGTAAATCAAATTAGATTAATGATGTCTAGACAAATAAAAAGAGGCTGGGTAGCCGCTGTCGTGTCAGATTATTCTTGCTGCACTGCGATGACTTCTTGGCTGCGCAGTGAAAGAGAAAAGGCATTTATTCATTTTAAAGTCAAGCAAAGTGATCATTGTTTTTGACCCACGCCTCGTGTCGGGTTACAGATCGAGCATCATTCACACCAGGAAGGAAAACGGACCCTTACATTTCACTAAAAGTGGAAACTTCATGTCAGGAGAGAAGAGGGTAGATGTGTCTTGGCAGAATGGGAAAAGCATGTGACACAGCTGTGTTGTGTCACATGTGTGTGTGTGTGTGTGTGTGTGTGTGTGTGTGTGTGTGTGTGTGTGTGTGTGTGTGTGTGTGTGTGTGTGTGTGTCTGTGTGTGTGTGTTGGCAGTGGATTCACCCTCAGCTAACGGTATGTTCTGATCTACTTCAGTGAGATCTGAAACACAAATAAGAACTCAACAGACCACTCTTATGTAACATGGGGATGTTGGACCCGGACCATCTCAAGATCAAAACTTCACAAAGCAAACAGAGGTTACAATCTGAATTATGTTATGGTATTACTTCTCAGATGTAAAGAAGGAAAACTTAATTTGTTGTAATAATTTAGAAGTTTTGGTTTGCTTATTTACATCCCCTAATCATTTACATAAAGTAAAATTAGCAATAACACAATGCAAAAATGCTCCTTTATAGTAACAAGCAACTAGTTGTTAAATAAATGCATTGGTGCAAAAAGTACTCCTATATACTGCATTTATTAAATAAAGTATATTTATTAAGGCAAAACAACACAATAACTCAAAACCCTGTATTGTACAAAAGATAGCCACACTAATAGTATCCCCATTAAAAAAAAAGAAACTTAACAAGCAATACAAGTGGGTTGGATAACTCTTTCCATCAAGATCAAATCTTCTTAGAGCAACACAAGTCCTATATTCCGTATAAAGTGGCAATAAATGACCCTTGACTAACCTCATCTGACGTTTTTATGCAGGCTGCATTTTAGTTATGAACATATTATGAAAAAGTAAAAAAAAACTCAAACAAAACAGTCTATTGAATTTCAAAAAGAGCATAAACTCATGAATAAATGCTAATAAAACTTTAGTTATACTGGAAACAACTTCCAAAGTTAGTTTTAGTGCCATGGGCTCTTATTACTCATTCTGCTGTGAAACTTGCGCTAAGACAATGGAGGGCCTCTCGCCATTTCCTGCCCACAACAATGGTATTACAGTTTTTCTCGATTGCTAAAACACAAAACGTGGTTCCTGTAGCACAAACACCCAAACCTTTTCGTCATTCCCAGAAGCACACACACATTTCCCATAACCAAAAACACAATTCACCTGTGTCCACACATGTCTCAATATTCAAAACACTTTCTGCAAAACCTTACACAAAAGTGACCAAATAAATAATTCTTTACACTACGTGTTCATTCAGCAAACACATGCTCTCAATATAATTAACTCAAGTTATCATAACATAAACTCAGAGACCACACACTTCTCAAGGTGAAAACACTCAGCCTGAAAATTGTTAACACACCAATCAGAATTGGGGGTCAATAAATAGAGCTTAGAGGCATGCTCATGTCCTTTGGAACAATGGATCCCAACCATGCAGAGGCTGAGAGACAAGAGAGAGGAAGAGGAAGAGGGAGAGGAAGAGGGAGTGGGAGAGGAAGAGAGAGAGGGAGAGGAAGAGGGAGAGGGAGAGGGAGAGGAAGAGGAAGAGGAAGAGGAAGAGGCAGAGGCAGAGGGAGAGGAAGAGGGAGAGGGAGAGGCAGAGGCAGAGGGAGAGGGAGAGGGAGAGGGAGAGGGAGAGGGAGAGGGAGAGGAAGAGGGAGAGGGAGAGGGAGAGGAAGAGGGAGAGGGAGAGGAAGAGGGAGAGGGAGAGGGAGAGGGAGAGGGAGAGGGAGAGGAAGAGGGAGAGGGAGAGGGAGAGGAAGAGGGAGAGGGAGAGGGAGAGGAAGAGGAAGAGGAAGAGGAAGAGGAAGAGGAAGAGGCAGAGGCAGAGGCAGAGGGAGAGGAAGAGGGAGAGGGAGAGGCAGAGGCAGAGGGAGAGGGAGAGGGAGAGGGAGAGGGAGAGGGAGAGGGAGAGGGAGAGGGAGAGGGAGAGGGAGAGGGAGAGGGAGAGGAAGAGGGAGAGGGAGAGGGAGAGGGAGAGGGAGAGGAAGAGGGAGAGGGAGAGGGAGAGGGAGAGGGAGAGGGAGAGGGAGAGGGAGAGGGAGAGGGAGAGGGAGAGGGAGAGGAAGAGGGAGAGGAAGAGGAAGAGGGAGAGGAAGAGGAAGAGGGAGAGGGAGAGGGAGAGGGAGAGGGAGAGGAAGAGGAAGAGGGAGAGGGAGAGGGAGAGGAAGAGGAAGAGGGAGAGGAAGAGGAAGAGGAAGAGGCAGAGGCAGAGGGAGAGGAAGAGGGAGAGGGAGAGGGAGAGGGAGAGGGAGAGGGAGAGGGAGAGGAAGAGGCAGAGGCAGAGGACAGCAAAGACAAGTCATTTCTGATGAAATCCGTGTCACTGTTGTTCATCATGTGGTGGTACATGGGAGGACAATGAAAGAAGCTGGCCAACTAGTCCAGCCATCAATGACCACCCCAGGTTCAGGGTCCTTTTTCTGCCAGCATACTCCCCTTTTCTGAATCCAATAGAGGAGTTTGTCTAAGCATGGCGGTGGAGAGTCTATGACCGCAACCCATACACACAGCACAATCTCCTGGAGGCAATGGTGAATGCATGTGAGGATATTTCTCTGGAATCTATCCAGGGTTGGATCAGACACACAAGGGGATATTTCCCACGCTGCCTGGCGAGAGAAGACATAATGTGTGAAATACTATGGCCTGACCCTGACCTGAGACAAGATCATGCTGATATTGATGCCGATGCTGATGAACCTGTATATGTGCTCAATCTGGAAGTGCTGTGAATAAACCCTATTATTGACATTTTGGTGGCAGTGTGTTGAATTAATCCCTCCTGTGTGTAACAAACACTAATGTAGTCTGTGTTTTGACAGCTTGTGTGTATTGTCTGAGGGTAAAGACTGATTGGGACCCAGAAGTTAGATGTTTGGACTGTTGGGTGTGAGTTTTTAAAATTGTGTGTGAAGATTTGAAAAAATGGTGAGTTGTTCTAGGAATTGTGTCTTAGCAATCGAGAAAAACTGTAATAAAGCGCTGAGGGTCCCTGACTGGAGGTGGTGCAAGGTTCTCCTCACTACAAACCCTCAGAACATCAGTTGTCCAGCAGGAACACAAACTGGAAAGCTGCCCGCACGTATGACATGCCAAAAGAAGTGAAGAGCGGATGCCCAAAGCGTGGGAATTTCACCTATCATAGTTTTCCAAAGAATTCCAGGCCTGTGACCAACAGAGTCGTAAGAGGATGTGTGTGTGTGTGTGTGTGTGTGTGTGTGTGTGTGTGTGTGTGTGTGTGTGTGTGTGTGTGTGTGTGTGTGTGTGTGTGTGTGTGTGTGTGTATGTGTGTGTGTGTTTTCTAGGAATGTAACCTTCACACTGACACAGAAAAGTGAGTGTTCATCTGCGTCTCACTATTGTTATTTCAACTCTTGCTTTCTCACTTTCCAAACATTTAACTGACGTCTGAGAAACACTCAGTCTCCCAAAATAAATTAAAATGTATTCATCATGAACCCGGGGACATAAACTAGGTTGTCATGTTGAATTTATTTTAGTTCCATAACAATAACTACATTAACATTTTTCCAAGGGGGTGACCTTCTTGGACCAGTTTCTCGGTAAAGCCCCACCTCCTGGGTTTTGTTACCGTTGGACAGAACCAGGCTCTGTTGCTGTTTCCCCTTTTCCAGTCTTTATACTAAGAAAAGCTAACCGCTGCTACATGTTCATCTAACTCTTGGGAAAGAAAGCAAGAGGGCATAATTTACCAAAATGTCAACCTATTTCTTTAAAACAGTCTCAGGCGAGAGGATGTACATGATCTTATAAGACATTATTAATATTCTTGATAACCTCTGTGACATGGCTGCCTCCTTAGACATCATATAGGAATGCAGTGCAGTGGGAAATGAGATATGTGAGATAAGATAGAAGATATGCTGCAACGGAGATATGACCAAGAAATTATACCAAATGCCTGTGTGATTGCACACATGATTGTTTGAATGCTAGATAACTCAAGTTTGTGTGTGGAAATGGATGGATAGAGTTACCAGTTACGTTTTATTTTTGAATCATAGTTCAATCAAAAGACTGACGGAAAGCAGCAGTCCACAGAATAACTGTTTGCATAAAAGGAGCCATATGGCAGGTATCATCCATGTGAAGATATTATACTTAAATTGGCAATACAAGAGTGGAGAAATACTCAAAGTACATTAATTATCATTTAAAAGTAAAAGTAGTTCTGCTAAGACAGTACAAGTGATATTACTTATGCATCCATTTGTAAGTAGCATTTTAAGTTTTAACATACAGTATTTCCACTGCGAAGTAATAACTTAGAATCAAAAAGTAGCCTACAATGTAAATGCTCAAGTACAATAGAGGACAAGCAAAATTGAGTGAAGTACTCAAGTAACCTTTATTACTTCCCAGCACTGCTCCGTAAAGATGAGATTTATTTTGGAAATAGTTGTGATGAATAGTTTTGGTTCTGGTAAAACACGGGTCATTCTCACTTCTCTACAAACACACACATTTTGAAAGAGGAAATACTTCCACTTATCACATGAAATACTTCATACATGAGTGTTACATCCATCACTGATGGATGCCACCTAGTGGTGAGAAGATGTTTACCTCTTTTTCCTTCATAAAAGAGAGGTTTTTCCACGTGTTCTCTCATGTGGTATGCAACTAGAACAAGAAAGCTGTGTGATAGTTAAGCAGGAGTCCTGATTTAAACCTTCACGGAAAAAGGAAATCAGATGTTTGTGCAAAACATAAACCTCAGCCAGAATGAGAAAAAACATTACAACTGCAATTTGGACACAAATGAAGACTGCCTGATAATAACGCACACTTTTAGACCAACTTATGTCTTATTTTTCTTTTCTCATTGCCTCTCCCTCGTGTTTCTGTCTCTCTGTCAGTGCTGTTGCCTTCCCTGCGAGGACACAGAGCCCTCAAGAATGCAGGATGTTTCATGAACCAGATAGAAAGTGGATTCATAAACAAACAAGACACACTTGCATAGAGACAGACACACACACACACACACACACAGGAACATGTTTCTCATCCTCTGTTTTGGGCCTGTAGGAGCTGAGAGCCATGGCAACCAAATACCGAGGGGAGAAAAATCTGCCTGGCCGAGCTCCATCCCTCTGGCAGTCATGCTAAAACTCTTGAATCCCATGACAAAAACAACATTCCACATCTAAGTGATTGTCTTCAAGGAATTCCTGTTAAACAGAGGCATTTCTCAGAGTGCATACCTCATCGTATTAAAACCATCTGGTGTAACGTGTGAATGCGAATTCTTCTACAGATCCACACGGTCCGAGGGACCTTTTATTTGTCTTTGTGCACATGTGCAAGTTTGCATTGTCTCTTTTATTTGCCGTGAGACACTGATCTCCTCTGACAGTGTGTTACAGCCTGGGTCCTGATCGCAGACTGTGAAGCAGTGAGTTCACCATCTCCTTCAACACTGCCTTTCTTCAAGATATAAGCACATTCACACACACAAAAACAGCTCAGGAATATGAAAAGTACATAAATGCAAGACTTGGTTTCCAAGGTGGTGGGATGATGACACATGTATAAAGTGAATGTGTTTCAGTTTGTTAGGTCAGTTAGTAAAAGTTAAAAAGAGGATGGGGAGACAAGGATGGTGGAAAAAAAAGTTGCAACACATTCACAATGTCCTTTGGTACAAGCATTATCATATGCAAGAAGTAGTCGTAGTCACCGTGACGTGGCTGGCTTGTGGATAAAACATTTTTAGGTGACTGTTTTCCAATTAACTTGCATGGACTGAAAATGCACTTTGAAAGGGTTAAAGTCAGAGACAAAAACACAGCTCCAAGACCGCACAAGTTTGTGGTACCGACCTGTCAATCACAAGGTGGCCACGCCCTAAATAAAACCCTATTTTCCTCTAAATGGGACCATAATTTACTAAATGAGCATTGTGCTTTGTTGAAGAATAATTGAAACTAGCAATTCAGAAGCTAAACGTATGGTCATAATATTTAGTGAGATAATAAATCAAGTGAGAAGTAGACACATAGAGTTATTTTCACAACCATGGGAGTCGCACCCTGATGGCCAGAAAAAATGCAAGTTTAAGATACTTCACTTTTCAGAAACGGAGGTTGCTTAATATCAACATATGCAAATTTGGCCTCTAACAGGTTCATTTGGCCTGCAACAGGTAAATGTGGCCTCTAACAGGTAAATGTGGCCTCTAACAGGTTCATTTGGCCTGCAACAGGTAAATGTGGCCTCTAACAGGTAAATGTGGCCTCTAACAGGTTCATTTGGCCTGCAACAGGTAAATGTGGCCTCTAACAGGTAAATTTGGCCTCTAACAGGTAAAGTTATGGTTAGACGCCTCTAGCTTTGTGACTTAAGTATATGGACTTCTATATCGAGTGTGTTTCTGCTAGAACATCAGCAGACACTGGAAGTAACGTTTTACTTATCTGTGCATGACTTTGTATGCTATTAAAGAAATTCACAAATTTAATTTCAAACCAATCTAACGCTTTACAGACCCACAATTGTGTATTTTAGTCAGTTATAATTTTTGTTATTACATGAACTCACATTCCTCTGAGCACATTTTAAAATCCTTCGTTTGAAAAGAAAATATAAAGAAATGTTAAAATAACAAATAATGTTATGTTCTATCTCAAATAAACCACTACCGGACGTTTACTTCAGGTAAGCCAGGACACAAGAAAACAATATTTACAGTATTCAGTAATCTATTTATTTAGCATGTTTATGTCATCATTGATACTTTACAGCATCATTTCAAACTGAGAGATCATACTCGAGTGCAGATCGTCTGTCTGTCACTTGTAGCATCCTTGAGCGTCTGGAAGAGGCCGAGAGGTGTTGTGGAAAGCCCACTGCAAGATGCCATCAAGGGAGCCCTGCTGAGAAACCAGCACAGCAGGATCAATTGTTGAACGGAAGATCAAAACTCGGTGTCGTCATTTGACAAACACGTACAGTATGCTGTCAGTGACAACAATCTATGCCAGATTATTACGGCAGATATATCAGGTTATGTTTTGAGATGTAGGTCATTCTGTCAGCAAATTCACATTTCCTCTAGATTAAGGAAGAGTCAACTGAAAAGTGCAAATTAAATATGTCCTGGTGCTCAGGTATTATTACATGCATTAAATCCATGAATCGTGCCTTCTTGCAATCATAGTCCAGTCTCAACACATTTTTTAATCATTGTAATATTGCATATTCTTCACACCTTAAACTAAATACTTTTGCTAGTTATCTTTTCTGGTAAGTCATGAATATTCAACTCTTCCTTTCTTTTAGCTTTTAACTGTCTTTAGCTTCTACAGACTTATATGATCTTTTAAAAATGGTGGTAACATTTTTATTTTAGAGCAATATTTTATGGAAATTTAAACTAGACTATAACACAAACACGACACATCACTAATCGATTGTTCCTCATTTTATCTTGACACCTCATTCCCAGTCTGTGTGATACAAAGTGCAGCCACTTTGTGTCTGACATATTATATTCATATCATGTCTACAAGTGTGTAACTGAGCCTCACTCACGTCTCCCAGGATGGAGTCCAGTTCATCTTTATGGAGGACGGGCTCAGGGACGGAGGAGTACTGATCATGAACGAGTGTGTTTTGAACCCCTGGGGCGAGCTGGAGACACACACACACAAGAGATTACACAGATTACACTCCATCATAATCAGACACACACACACACACACACACACACACACACCTGTAAGCCTCTGAATGATTCAGCCTCCTTCTCATCAGAGCTGCCCCAGGGCCGGGTGCAGGATGAGCAGATGGATCTCCCTCTAACGAACACAAGCACACTGAGAGTGAGTCAGGCTGTAATCGGTGTATGGTGTTACTATGAAATGTATGGTGTTACTATCAAATGTATGGTGTTACCATCAAATCAATATTTGATTTCCAACACTCTGGAGGATTACAGAGGAAGGTTTGATGTTCTACTAAACATGCGAACGGACATCTTAAATTTCATGAATTTATGACAGGGAAACACTGAGAAACGCAGTCAATGCAAGTGGTGATTCATCCGTGTCTCTGGTAGGATTTCGTAGGATCATTGATCTTCATTTAAAGTATACATGAGGCTGTACACACTGCTGCAGCCTTTGCAATCCATTAGTCACCATTAGCTCGGCAATCATCACACCCTTAATGCACATCGATGATCAATACTAGCACAAACAGGAATCCAGAGGAAGGACTTTGCCAGTAGGGACGTTTGTACGTACAGACTGATGTATACATGATCCCACCGAGCTGAGACTAGAATGAGTCAAGCTTGTGGGAAGTAAACATGCCGTCTTCTGGTGAAACATAGTGCAGTGATAGAGGAAGTGAGAGTCTTACTTGGAGAAGTGGCAGTGCATGTGGAAGCACTGCAAACACTGGAGGCAGTGAGTCAGGTCTCCTCCTTCTATGTGACAAACACCACACACCTCCCTCATACTGAGCAGCTCTCCGCCGAAGCACTGGGTGCACATTTTAAACATTTTATCAAAAAGGACTGTATTTGCAAGCTGTGACACAACATTACAATTTGTGCAAAGGGAGTAAAAATAAAAGTAGGTGTTACGTGTGACAAAGTAAAGTCTTAACCTGGCTTCTGAGCTCAGTCATAGAGGCCGTGACACTGGTGAGAGGCGAGGATGAGAGCGAGGAGAAGAAGGAGAGGTCAACGATGGGGTTGCTCGAGCTTGTGTTTGTTTGCTGGGCATTGGGGGGCTGTGACATGAAATATTATAAACCATGAGCAGAAGGAGAAAATGCAGAGCAAAAATCCACTAAAACACTAAAAATGATTCTCAGACTTGACTGTTTACATTCTTATCGTCAGATCATGAAGACTTAGAGAGGAGTGACGTTCAACATAAAAATCATGGAAATTACTGGAAATGTGATGTTTGAAACAGGAAGCAGGTCACTAATAGTTAGTTATATCGCCTTTGTTATTCAGAAAATAACTGGAATTCACAAAAATGAACATAAACACATTCTGTATGACTATTTAAACGTCCTTCAATACTTACTTGTAGAGGTATTTGGGTATAATTCTCTCTTTTCACTCTGTTTCCACAGCACCACTCACAACGCCAAGTGCCACTGCAGATTAAAAATATATGATGTGAAAACCAAAAACAAGGCATCCCTTAACACACATTTAAGCTTTTATATAAAAGTAATTACACACAGATAGGTTGTGGTTTGAATATTTTATTATTTATACCTTGGTATCGATGTGAGTGGAGGATCCAGGCAGGTCAGATGAAAAGCTCGAGGACAGCCATCGCAACAAATCAGCTCCCCTCCGTCCTTACACACTGTACACTCATCATCATTATATTGAACCTACACTCTCAGAAATACAGAACAAAAGCAAATGTACACACCTGCGAAAGGAAAGACTGAGTGACTGTGAATGAGTGGATGCTGAGTGGATCCTCTACCATGCCTGCGGTTGTCTCCCCCTTGTGGTGAAACAGGGTATTAAGAGCTTTGGACTTGGATGGTCCATGTATCTCTGGCTGACTACAGGAGTAAAACTCCCCACCAACTTTTCTGGCACTTCCTGTTGAATAACAAAGACTTTAAATTTGTTCTATCACGCTGCCAATTGTTATAATAACGCATTGAGTCGTCTATCTTCTTACATATTTCCTCTAAAGCAGTTAATGAATCAAACGTTCACATTTAATGTCCTAATGATGCTGCGCAGTTGTATCAATATGCGTGACCACTAAATAAACGGATGGCCTACCATCGGAGCCCAACATCTGATTGATATGGATCTCCTCTGTGGCTTCATGGCTGACTGGCGGCTCAGTTAAGGAGGAAGACAGCGTGACTGAAGACGACACCGCCTGAACACCTGTGGCAGAACAAGGGTTAAAGGTTGTATGGCAATAAATCATGGTCTGTATATATGTTGGAATATGATTTGTAATTACTGTTTCCAGATGGTAGCTGTGGGGCTGCAGCTTCACTCTTCACTCTGTACAGCTTCACTTTACCCCCTGGGGAAAACATGTATCATCAGGAGCTCATTCATTTAGTTCAGTTTTTGTTAGAAGACAGAGTCAGAAGAGATGGATTATGGGAAATTACCTGGTCCATCGCTTGTCTTGGCATGATACTGTGGATGCAGAGTGTGTGAGTTTGCCTCTCTCCCCCCGTGGCTCCTCTTCTTGATGTGAGAAGTGTTATGGCCTCCAGAGGATCTCTTCTCTGCTCTGGAGCCTGCGGAGTCCCATCCTGCCAACAAAATGTCAGCATATTACAGAATAATAAAGACCTAACTCTATAAAATTGTTCTTAATGTCATAATCGTAGACAGTAAACTCTGTTCTGAAAGTACAGGGAGGAAAGGAACAGCTGGGATGTGAAAGCTTATACTTCCAACCAAATTACTTTCTACAAATTTACTGTTCAGAAAAGGAACATTATGTAAAATAACATAAATTGTATTATGAAATTAAATATTAGTCTTTTCTTGAGTTTACAGCAAAATATCTATACCATGTATCAACATGGGTTTTATTTGACTTTAGTAGCATGTTTATTTTTTTGGCTGAAAAATCAATTAAATAAGGCATTATGTGCAGAACCTGACTCAACTGAACAGAAAAGTAAGACCCAGAATATACACTGCAGTCAAGTTGAAATGATTAAACAGACACACAATTGACAAATATTTTGGTGAAACTTTGAATACACACTCGAGTGCAGGTTAGTGAACAGCGTCTGCAGCTTGGGGTAGCTGTCCAGGTTGTAGTCTTTGGACAAGTTGCTCCAGAAAGCCTGGATGGTGGATCTGCTCTGCTCCAGGACCCAGGACAGGAGGGAGTACATGGCCTTATGGATCCCCTCTCTGCCTTCCTTCTCCAGGGTGTCCTATGAAAACAAGATGTGACCTCTGCACTCTGAATAAAACCATGTATTCCTGCAAATACATGTCATAATCTAAGAAGTTCCAGGATCCAAATCTGAATTTCTTTTTGAAAACAAAAAAGGTTGCTATCAAATGGTTTCAGTGTGTGATGGTTGCACAAATGAAAACCGCTGACATTTCCACTCAAAATGAGAATAAAATAGGAATTCATATTTTTTCTTACCTTCAATAGTTGGTCAGTGATGATGTGTTTGTCCACCAAACCATAAATGAGAGGGAAAGGGTCGTTTACAGCCATAGCAATGTCAGTCCGCAGCTCCCTCAGCAGGGAGCGAAGGTTTGTGTCCCGAAAAGCTCCCGTCCTGGACATGATCCGCTTTGTGTGTCAATGAGATCCAAAGTGATCCAGAACTCACAGGACCCGAGATCATACAAGAGGTACTGTGGATGGAAGAGGTGTGTCCTTCTCAGATAAGCACATATTGTTTCATGCTGATATTGAATCATGTTTGTATAAAACTATCTGTCATGCTCTTTTGTATATGCACTGCAGTGTTTCTTTAATATGTACGTAGTATATATCATACATACCGTGCATATGTACACTGATGCCACTCATTTTGACTGGCTGAAATGTTCAGAAACTCACCATTCAGGTCTCACCTTTGAGGAGATCCAACCAAAGCCACCCTCGGCCTCTAGTTCATGTGTCCACTAAAAGCACTTACTGTCTCCACCTGATGATCCTCAGGGGGATCGAATGACAGGCTGTCCATCTAGGGGAATACCTGTCCTCTTACATTCACAGGGCTGAGTGTAAACGACCTGAAAACGTCACAGTGACAGTTTCCTTTTTAAAAGGTTCTTTCCAGCACTACTTCCCCTTAGCTATCAGGTTTTCAGACACTGTCTCACCGCAGGTAATTTAGGATTAGTGCGATAATTATTGCTGTGCAACAGGCAGGAGAAAATGAACACTGTAAACAATTACCTGATTGACAGACTGATTATATGGTTGCTTGGTTGATTGCCACATTCTCAGCCTATTTGCCTCTGTGGCTCTCGCTGAATGGAGTACAAAAATGACTAATACAAACGAAATATATTTATAAAATGTATGTGAAATATCCAGCACACATATACAGTAGCTTGTCTCTCTCTATCTGTTTAGCCCTGCAATAGTCTGGGAACTTCTTCAGGCCTTCGCCCAATGCCAGCTGGGATCTGCTCCAGCCCCAACGCGACGATAATGAATGGATGGATACACATTGTAAGAACCAAATATGGTGTTGAAAATAACTAAATGCACACATACATTTCTGTTGGGTCTACTACCATGTGATGAAAAGGAAAAACATGAAACATGGTTTAAAGCAAAGATGCGGTTCAAAAATGAGTGTGTTGCTGATGCAAAAATGTGCTTTTCATCCAATGAAGGTCATTTGTATAAAAATGGTAATGTGGCATTAAGGATATTGAGGCATTATGATGGCATCAATCCAATTGACAGCGTTTCTAATGTAGGTAGTAAAGACTCAAGTCCAAGGAGTAATAAAAGTGGTAAAACAAGTACCACGTCCTCGGCACAGATAAAAGTGGAGCTGCACTTGGCGCTCGCACGGCACCTTAAAGGAAAGACATGCAACAGCTGAGGAATAAATGGAGCAGCTTGATTTGGATGCCAAACTAGCTGCTTCCACTGTTACGTCGGCAGTATTACAGGCCTCTGATCTGAAAGGTTCCTCGGACCCTCAGGTGGCATGGCTTTTTGAACGAGAAAATATAAATACGGAATCTGTCAACGGCTTAAACCCCACGTCAAAGGAATAAACCGGAAGGAAAATCTAAGAAACAAAATGACTTGACAAAATGGCCGTTACCACCTTGTGAACACTGTCAACGGATGTGCGATCATTTTCAGGACCAATTAACAACTGCTCAGTAAATGGATGAAGAAAGGCTTCTACAAACCACCATCAAGCTGCCAGCATACAGCAATGCAGTGGTTAAGGGTCTTCTACAGGAACACTTTGGAAATCTGCATACAACTGCAACCGCATACATGGAAAGGGCTTTGGCCTGGCAATCAATACAATTTGTGGATGGTAAAGCACTTAAAGCCTAAGCTTTATTCTTGCGTGGCTGCTACAATGTTATGGAGGAGTTCCAATTCATGCAGGAACTGAATATGCCTGCAAACATGAGAACCATGCTATCAAAGTTTTCATTCAAAGTGAGAGAGCAATGGTGGACCACAGCTCATGGGATAATGGAAACCACCAAACACAGAGCTCACTTCATAGATCTGGTAACATTCATGGAGCATGGTGGAAGGCTGAGAAAGCTGGATGCCTTGGCTGTGCCTCTAATCACTCATTGGAGGAGTGTCAACAGTTCAAAGGAAGGAAACACAAGGAAGGGGGAACAGGGAGTTCACTTGGCATGCGTATATGTTGGTCACATGAGCCGGGATTGCAAAAGGCTCTTGTCTTGCACAATTTTTGATAAACTCATTGCTCCGTGCTCCATTTCAAAAGGCAAATACCAGCTCTGGAACAGTTAAAGGAACCATCTAATTACACCTTACACCTTGATTGTATATGGTGGACGAACTCACACCCTGTCCGCTGTGAGAAGACGTTTTGGATCACCAAAGCCAATTCAGCTCTTGCTGAATGCATCATTGCTGAATGCAGCTTTTCTAGACGCTACAATGGAAGAGCAGTGGAACAAAAGGTGGCAGATCTTCCTATGGTGAGAATCATCCCTGATCTACCAGCATTCCCCAAACAGGAGACGATTACTGTGGACCAATTGAAGTGAAGAGGGGAAGGTCAAGCTGTAAGCGATGCAGTGTTATATTTACCTGTATGGTGTGCTGGGTTGTCCACAACAGACGCATGCATCAATGCGTTGCTGCGTTTTATCAGCAGGAGAGGACATGTGGTGCACCTAACGTCAGACAATGGTACCAACTTCATTGAGGCAGAAAGATAAATAAAGGAGTCACTCACTGCTTTGAATCATGATTGGATTCAGGGAGTCTTGTCACAGGTTGCAATTTGTTGGAGTTTTAATCAACAGAAGGTTCACAGCATGGTGGCGTGTGAGAACTGTTGTTCCACTTGGTGAGAATGGTTCTCAGCTCCTTTCCACGTCAGCAGAGTTTGGATGATGATGAACTTCATACAGTGTTCTGTGCAGCGGAGGCTATTTTGAACAATCTGCCAATTACCAAGTTCTCAGAAACAAGAAACCACATTACCTTTAGAAAACCTCTCATTTCATTTCAGTAGGATCTGGCAGTCAGCCCCAACCAATCCTGGTTCTGGTATTCTGCCATTCCTTTCTTCCCTCCTTCAGGCCCGGCAATACGGCCTGGACCTCCAGCAGCATGGTGCTTGTGTTGTCCTGCAGCGAGGCAATGCCCTGTTCTTGGCCGTTAGAAGAGCGGCTGCTGCCGAGCGTGGAACACTTTACCTCGATGTAGACTGGGATGTTACATAAACTGCACATATAATATCCAGTCACTGCCCTGAAATTGTGGAATGTTGATTAAATAGCTGCAGAAAACAGCATTTTTTATTTCATGAAATTTGAAGTATATTAATTCTATAGTATTGGTCTTGCCTCTTGTTGTGCATTATTAGTTATTGATGGTAGGTCAAGTTATTAAAATAAGGTTTGAAAATTGTTAAAAGCTTACACCTTATGGAATTATGTGTTGAGGTTGCCTATTGAACCTTTTCCAACAATATGAACTAATACCTTTTCTGTCATGCTTAAACAAAAATTAAAGATTAAATAGAATAGACAATTTTGCTAACATGTAAATGTGGATGTTTATGAGAGTGAAGCCCTTTAATCTGTAATTTATTAATCATTTAACATTATTACATTATTCATACTGGTGAACAAGGACCACTTCTACAGAGGGACGTTCACAACATACATATTACATTATTATATACAGTGCAGTGCATTACAGTGGATTGTTATATGTGTATTACCGGGATGAAGGGAGGGAGAGACTGGGAAGGAGAGAGGGTCTGAGGGAAACGGGAAAGGGAGTGGTTGGAGGGAGCGGGAGTTGTGATAGTAAGTTGTCTTTTATTACTTCTTTTTTTTTTTAACCACAGTACAGTTTGTTCTAAAAAAGTTAAACCCATAGAGAGATAGAGTGCCACATTTTCACAGCTACTGTTAGGTGAACCTACTGAAAGTTGACTCTTGTGGGAATATCAAATGAGTTACATTTTGTCATGAGATGCTATAGAGAGATGCTATAAAACATTCTAAGATAGTCAACCTCCTTCCAGAGTGCGGAGACCCTGAAGGGCAGGTCAAAGGTCAAAGGTCAAAGATCAGATCAACGTGCATGCGTGCTGCAGACATTCAGACGTGTTCGGCCATCTAGAAAAACGGCCGACCCCCCCACTATTTCTTCCTTCTATGTTTAGGCATCATTTTTGGTGCTTTCCCTTTTTATATATAAAAAATACAAAACATAACAGCAAAAAGAATTCCGTTGGTTGTCCCGTTTTTCTCATTTTTCATTCTTCCAAAACTGTTTTTATGCTCATTTTCATTTCAACATTTGGTTGTTTTTTTTACCCCCTTTTCTCCTCCAGTCACTTACATATTGACAAAGTATACAATATTTTACAACTGAACAAGAATGAAAGATAACATTTGATTTGTCCAATCAGATACAAGGCCCGCATCCTATATCCAATTAGAGAAGTCAACTGGAAGCTAGCCAGTAGTAAGCAACACAACAAGCCTATGGTGTGAAGGGAGCTGTCGATTTCAGCTCTGCATTAACATGAGCACCCGGCCTCGGGGACAGTAGGCTCTACTGGTTTGTCCAGCTTGATGTCAATCACTGGGAATTATCGGGTTAAGAAAAGGTCAGGTGGTTGAGGAGAAACAAAGAAAATACTTTAAACTGACATGTCACAGTTAAATGGGTAATGCTTTAAATTACTACAGTGTAAATAGGTTGTATATACAAGTCATCAATGACATGCTGGGCACTTTTCCTTCGTAAATAGAAAAAAGTTACTATTTAGTGACCACAGCTTAGACAAATGTTTTGATCCCAAGAAAAAAAGAACAAAATGCTCACAATAGTTATTAACGTAATCTATAATGTATTTATTTTTACAATGTAACTATGTTGCCCCTATGTTGCCCCAATCTTTTTACCAGGAAATAAAATTACTGTAATCCATAACTATTAAATGAATACCTAGTAATATAAAAAAACACAATGTTAACCTCTTTTTCCCTAACCTCTTTGTTGGTACATATTTGTCTGGTATAAGTATCCAGAAAGTATTACATTAATACTCCATGTGTTCTAAATAGTTACACTGTAATGTTCTGTAACTTTATGCTTCAATTGTAAAACAAGTCGAGGAATAGAAAGTAGAAGTTTAATTTCATATATTTCCATAAACTAATTCCCATTTATTAATAAGTATTTCTCTTCTCAAGCAGTCATCCATCCTCCATCACACATCCTCATGTCACTTCCCAGACACCCACTATGTGGTGCTATACTTTGCTTCCTCACCACCTCCCTGGATCTGTGCATTTCCTCTCTACTAAGCAAAACAGGTTTAATGAGTGATGCCTCAGTAGACAGTCAGCTGGGCGGTCTGTTTGTACTAGAGCCAACAACCACTAAGAGATTAAAAATAAGCTACAAGTCTATAATAAGTCTATTTCTTGGCTGTGTGGCTCTCGGCACAGTGAGTCACAGTGGCTGTAAAGGATACTGCCTTCTGGGTTTGCGTCGTCCAAGCTTTCCATTCCAGGTAGGGCTGCTGCAACACGACGAAACAGCTAGGAGAGAAAGGGAGGAGGGGAGAGGAGAGTTAGGGATCAGAATATTTTTTTAATAATAATAATTGAGAGAGAGCATGAAAGAGAGGACAGCAAGAGGGGGGTTGAAAATGTGCAAAAAAATGTATATCGTATTTTTTTGTATGGACTACAGACTCTTTGTGAAGACATTGTGCTTTTTATGTAGTAACTCATTTGATCTCCTAATTAAGTACTAAGTTACATCCCAGCACTGTTTTGTGGAGATTGCAATGTTCAGCCTTCAGACTTCCTCTCTTTTTCCTTTGCTTGCTTTTGTCCTCTACCCACTGGGGTTGGATGTGCACACTATCCACCATACTTGTTACTACTTTTTCCACTTATTTCCACATGTAATATTATAAATATTCACATTGGTGACTTGATCGCCAACACACAGGAATGGCAGAAAAGCTGCAGCAACTTACGCCCAAAATGTTGTGAAATATGGTGAAACTGCTGGTGATCACCTGTTTGACATTGCAGCCGGTCTTGGCACTGGTCTCGATGAACATGACGTTCAGCTCTTTGGCTCTCTGCTCTCCTTCTTCAATCATGATTTGCCTGCAGGAAAATCAGGCCAGGCTCAGCATCACAACGTCGAAGGATAATTTATTTAATGCTGACATGTTGCTTTGAACAACACTCTTTCTGCTCAGCTAACAAAAATATCTTAAATATATCAAAGACTGCATTAACTGTAGCTCACCTCTTCTCTTCCAGATCTGTTTTGTTGCCGACTAGCATGATGATGACATCACTTCCTCTCTCTGTCCTGACATCATCAATCCATTTGCAGGTCTGCTGGAATGAGTTCACGTCTGTGGAGACCAGAGTCTTATTTTAAATGGAGTTGTTTGTTTGTTTTAGCTGTGTTGACGTCCCCTAAATGCAGCTTCTTTACTGCGTCAGACAGATGGAAACATACAATGCATACATGCTCACAGGTAAATTAGCACTCTCTCACTTGTAATGTCATAGACAACCACAGCTACTGTAGAGTCTCGAATGTAGCTGGGGATGAGACTCCTGAAACGCTCCTGTCCAGCAGTATCCCACAGCTGCAGCCTTACCTGCATTTACACACATACACACACACACACACACACACACACACACACACACACCTTACCATCATATTGCACGCAGACTATACAGATGTAAGGCCTCATAAGTACACATCCAAAGGGTGGGATAAGCCAGTATCAGCTTGTGAGCAGGCTGCCAGAGCATAATATGCTGACAAAGAAATTGTATTAATACTAGCTGAAGAAGATGATCCATGAGAAGGTTTTGACTTTTTAGGGCTAGAAAAGCCAAAGCTATTACCAGCAGAAATAACCTTAGGATAATCACATTAGTCTGTGAAGGGAAAAGTAGTTAAGCAAATTAAATCAAAGATTAGAGAAACCAGAGTGGAGATATTTCTTACTTTGGCTGTTGACTGGCTAAAACAAGACCAAGTACGAATAAATTAATTTCTCTTTACACGTGGAACTACATGTGAATTTTAAATGAGAATCAAGGCTTCCTACTGTTCGGTCTTCCAGGTACATTGTCTTCGATAGGAAGTCTATTCCAATGGTAGCCTGCAGTGGAGAAAGAACAAAGGGGGATCAGTATTAACCAGACTTTAAGAGCTAAATGTCCTCTGCCCCATCTGTTGTTCCTCACAGATTGACCATTGTTTAAATGAAAGAAAACACAAAAAGCTGTTAAGTAAAAAAAAAAAAAGAACAGCAAATAAGCCCCCGAAATTGAATCAGACTGAACAACTAATTTAATTTGTATTGCCCTCAGGGCTCAATCATTCACACTTGTTATGTACCTAACTTCTAAGAAAGACAAGAGACAGAATAATTAGTAAATCTCTTTAAAGAGTGTAATTGCCAATACAAATATTTCCTTCTGATAATTGCATTGATAACAGTCTCAATTAATTGTTTTAGATATACCCTGGTTTGTAATGTGTATATCATGCAGGCATGTTTGGCCAAAAAGAAACATTGTTGTAACATTATTCAATTGGTGAGCTACCATACCATCGAAGGCTTATTACATTGTAGGCCTACAATGAGATTTTTCCCTTTATTCTATTTATTCAAATCTAACATCAGAGGAGGATTTGTGAAAACATTGATAATTCATTGAGGCAAGAAATATAGAAATATAGTTTATACAAGGAGAACTGCCCCACCGTCACCTCTTTAGTATAGTTATTCTCACCTGATACGTGTTGTCGAAACTGTCATACATGAATCTAGTGATGAGAGATGTTTTCCCCACTATAAGAGAGAACAAAGATTGCTTTTTAGAATTGGTGTTAGTTCAAATCATAAAGAATGAAGAATAATAGTTGAATATTATTATATGAAAAACACTGTGTCAAAAAAGAATCACTGTTCACCAAAAATGAACGTGACCATCCTTAAACAGACACATCCAACACATATATTTAGCAGCATGCAAAATCTGGATGGAGACTTCTCAAGAGGATCAAGGTGAGCCTTAGAGCTGGAATCTTATTTACATCCCACCCAGCACCATCTCTAACACAATTTAAGTCACATCTATATATAAGTGAGGACTGTACTTTTCCAGCAGGCCCCGGGCTCTAATGCAGAGTCTATCCATGCAGACAGCAGTAGTTTTGAAGCCAGCAATGGGCAGTGGCCACACCAGGCCTCGATTCAGCACCATGGACAGTAACATTGCAGTGCAGGCCACACAAACACACAAGGAGGCTTGTACTCGACACACAGTCTCCTCACAGGCAGCACTCTCTCTCACACACACACACACACACACACACTGGAGCACCACAATGTGAGACACAAACAGCAGTCAAGCTGTTGTCCTATCAGGTCTAATTATGTGTATTCTGCTGCTGTATTTTATGGGATATGTGCTCCTCTGCTGCCACTCTGGATGTCTGAACACGTATTGAAGCAGCTTTACAGCGCTAAACCATTATCGATCAGCACCTCCCGAATTTGTGCCATCACATCAAATGACACAGTCATTCCCACACTGAATAGATGGCTTATTGAACAAATGGTATAATGTTGTGGCTGTTGTTTAATTTCGTCATTTATGGCCCCGAGCCGGAGACTGCGAGGTTTAGAGATGCTACAGACATCGCCAGCCTAGGGTGTGTCCCGAACTGACACATGGGGGACTGTTTATCATATTCTCTAAATAGATAAATAAAAACACGAGAGGTGGAGGAAACCTATTACACACATGCCATGGGATGGAATAAAGGATTGTTCATGTTGTAGAAATAATAAACCGGTTATCTGAAAACAGGCTGAGCATATTTTGTCGGTCACTGCAGCACATCAAAACATCCGAACATATCGCCGGCTCTGATGCGAATTGTGGCCATTTGCGACAACTCGACCATCCTTGAGGATATTCAGAGCAATTAGCAGTTGTTTTTTAGTGATCATGATGGATTTATTCAATCCAAGAGTGCGATTAACATGCATGCGGTGTTTTTTTCTTTCTTCTTCGGTTAATTAATAAGATCTTCTCCCGTCGCAGATTGTGCCAAAAGGTGCATGGTCGTGAAATAACCCAAAGCCGGTCGGCGACATCTTCGAGATTTATCAAAAAACTTTCCAAATCAACAAGGATTACATACATGGCCTTCTACGTATACGCATGTTTAGCATAAGGGGAGGATAACATCGAGCCTCCCCAAGATTTGACTCACCGCTCTGCTCTCCCAAAAATACGAGTTTAAATTTCCTCAGGGGGTTCCCCAAATCTCCTCCAGCTGACATGGTGGCAGATAAAGAGCTCAACTTGGATTATTTTATATGTTCTTATCGCTCGGCGTCTCCTACGGTTGTGGGTGCGCAAGGGGATCCTCCTCTCCTCACAGAATGATGGGAATGCAGCTCAGCATCCTCCTGTCAATGTAGGGAGCTTGTGCGCCTGCGCGACCTCACCTATTTCAATCCGTCACCTTTCTATAGGAAACGAAACGACACCGGTGCTTTTATGTAGACAGAAGATGATAAAACATAATATATGAATGTAAATTCATGTTTGGTTGGTTACAGTGAAAGCAGACCACATAAAGTTAAACTACTTCACCCTATTAGATACATATATACCTTTTACTCAGTATACTAACAGTATATTAATGAATATCATCAATTAATAAATATTGATTTGACGGTTATGGGGACTTTACAGATTCAAAATGTTTTGATAAATTATTAATTTAATTTTCATGATCATTTAAAACAAAATAATGCTTTGTTAGGCTAGATGAAAATGCCCAACACTATATAAAGTATTTAAAATTAGAGCTGAAAGGATTTATAATTGTATCTATCAGTTGATCGATAATTCAAAATATAATGTATTAATATAAACTCCTGTAATGGAGTATTTTTTAATCTGTAGTATTGCTACTTAATTAATAGTTAGAAGAATTAAATAACCTCAGTTTTAAAAGTGAGTCCACTCTAACTTTTTTTACACTCAGAAACATTACAGCACCAAAAACTGAGTGAGGATGTTAATGGGCATTTTAGCGATTTAATATCAGACATCCATTAATTTTGGGGCCATAAGGGAGGCAGTTTAAAACAAAAATGGTCAAAACCGATGCAGGAGAGGCAGATAAATACATATGTGTACTCCCTAGGGGTCAAACTTCAGGAAAACCCTGGATCCTACACTTCCCATAATGCAACTGGATGACTTGTTTCATTATATTCTCTGCCTGGTAAGGATCGTTTTGTGTGAGCATGAAAATGGATGTAAACAACTTCATTTTACAAAATAATGCATCAATAATGCATTTTCAACAGAATTTTATTCGGCTCCCGTCCATTTACCAAATATAAACACACCAACATGTCATCATTTTGTGCAAAAATGTAAAATTCAACCTTAATGCTAATGTTCAAAATCGAACAGCTCTGCCTCCTTCTCTTTCCAGAAAGCAAAGCTGCGGTCAATGTATTTACAAATGTCTCTGCCACTGCCACATTCATCTGTCGGTGAAGTTGGAACTATAACTACTGTGGGTATGAGTCTGGAATCTGACAACAATGACGAGGAAGATGGTAATGGGGATGGACTGCGGCATGGTCTGGAGTCTCCGAAGAAGCACACTTTGATGTCCTCGAAGCCGTCGCTCCACTTTCGACTCCCCGTCCGGATTTCCTGGAGAACTGCCTTGTGGAAGTCCCTCACCAGTTCCCAGGAGAAACTGCCGACGTGATCAAAAACTTCGAAGCAGAGTAGATGCCTCATCTTCCTCTCCTCAGGCGACAGCTCTTGCTCTAGTATGTGGAAGTATCCCAACATGAAAAGGTCAAGGGTCAAGCTGTCGTGGGTCACTGTGGCACCATCCACATCTGGCAGAAATTCCTCCGGGGAGAAGGTTATGCGAGGTGGGGGATTTTGTGAGGAGTGAGAGGACAAACAGCACTTCTGTGCACCTTTGAGTTGTAGTTTATTCCTCCAGGAGTTCAGCATCTTGTCCACGGCACCTCGTTGCTTGCAGAATTGAAACATGGAGGTGATTTTGTGTTGGGGCGATGCTCCTGTCACTCTCCCTGACAGTGCTTCTTGTCCCTGTTTCTTTCTCGCTGCTCTCACTGAAATAGCATATGCAGATTTCTTCCAGTGGCTCAGGAACAGCACCACTATACGCTCTTTCCTTAAGCTGGTCGTCTCCATCACAGTTTTTTTAGGAGGATCACATTGGCTCATCTTACAACTGAGGCCTGTGTTGTCATCCTGGTTGTTTACTCCGGACGCACCAAACACAACCTGGCTGTTCAAGCCCGGGCCTTTCACAACCCCAGCAAAGGGATAAATACCACCAATCTGACCTTCAAAGTTGGATCTGAGGTTTCTGACCGACACCCCAGACTGTTGGATCTCCCTCTCCACCCTCTCCCTTCGCGCTCTGCTGTAGCTGTTGGTCTCCAGACGATGGCTAAAAGCGGACGCCATCCCTATATGAGGAATCCGACATCCACTAGAAATCTCACCATGTGTTTGCATCATCTCTTGGTCCGGTTGCACTAATCCCTGGCCTAAATCAATTCCTAAACCATCTCTTACCCCCTGCAAAGTCTTCATATCCTCCATCATGCCTTCCACTAGCCTCCTCTCACCCCCTTCCTCTGTGGTTTGTGTCAGATTAGCCACCAGCAGTGACATACTCTTAACAATCTCTGAGACACGACTGCACCACCCTGGTAAGGTCAAGTGCATTGTCTCCCCATCCATCTTCTGAAGGACCTCTTTGTTTAGGGAGATGTTTACGATTGGATCAGGTAAGATGGTCCTCAGCTCCTCGGTCAGCCTGGTCAGCTCCAGTTCATAGGCCTGGCAGCGCTTCTGCAGGGAAACAGTCTCGATCTGCTGCTGCAGGAACACCAGGTCATCCTCTGTTAAGAGCTCACCAAAGGGGCCCAAGACTGCGTTGTGGGTTTGGGAGAACTTCCAGCCATCCACTGGGGTGTAGTCATTACTCATGTCCTGTCAGAGGGATGAAGAGATTCAAGCAAACAGTCTTGAGAGATGCTGATTTTGACAATGACAAAAACATGCAAAAGGAGCTTTATGAGCCCCATTTATTTTCTTACGTATGTTTCTCATGAGGCTCTGTTGAGCTCAGGTGTCTTGTGTGTTTTATGGCTTCTCCACACTTTGGATTTGAGTGATATGTTTGCTCTATGTCATACACTTGTGTGTTTAGGGAAAGTCTCTGCATTTTGTATTTTGTGTGATATTTTAAAAAGAAAAGTACAATGTAAAAAAAAAAAAAAAGTACCTGTCTCCTTTGTTCCTCCTCATCCTGCAGCCTGACCTGTAGCTGCCGCACCATCACCTGTCGTTTCCACTCTGCTATGGGGCGGCCGGCTTCATCGTGAGTGGGCACCAGGGAGTCGATGTCAGCCAGAATCACATCGACAATTGGTACGACCTCCAGTAGCTCCTCGCCGTCATGCTTCTGTCAGAGTTCAACCATGTGAGACAGTCAGAGTGTCAGAGCTAAAGCCAGATTTGTGGAAATAACATAGTTATCTGTTGGATTACCTATGATTAAGTGTGCGCCAATTGGTCCTAAAAGTCATATTAAATAAAGTAAATATGTGCTGTAAAATAAAAATAATACAGCATTAATTTAATTTTGGTGTTTATTACTCAGCTCATCAACACCCTTGTCATTCCTATTTGTTCATGAATGTTGGTGATGTCATAGCTCAACCCTCCTAGGTTTTCATCTTAAAATAAGATGATAATAAGTTTTACAAGGTTATACGATTACACTATTAGAGGGTGTCATATACTAACATGTCATAACAGGGTTGCACAATGAAATGCAGTTTGTAGTCACAGATAAATACACAAAAAAAGCAAGACTATAATATATGGTGGAGGATGAATTAGCTCTGAAGTCTGGTGGCAGGGCAGCTGATGCTTTTGTGTCTCTTGCCAGACGGCAGCAGGGAGAACAGGCTGTGGCTGAGGTGGTATTGTCTTTTCAGATCCTCTAGGCTCATCTCACAAATATCCCTGATTCTCCTTAGATGGGTACTTGGGTACTAATGATGTTCAGGGCGGTTATACAAATATATTTATGAGCTTTCTTCACCAGGATGGAGATGTGGTGCGATGACCATGTCAGCTTGCACTTGAAACTGTTCACTTGCTCCAATTAAGCTCTATTGATGTAGACAGAGGTGTGTCTTTCCCTCCTTTTTCCTAAAATCAACAATCAGCTCTTTAGTTTTTTCTGACGTTGAGCAGGTTGCTCTCTCAGTAAAACTGAACACCACTCTGCAAGATTGTTGATTTCTAGGAAGTCATATCATCGTTTGTAATCCGACCGATGAAGGTAGTGCAATCTGCAAACTTCACAACAGCGTTCTCCATCTCACAGAATTAACATTAATTAGGCAGATTAGAGGACGTAGTACAGGGCCTTTAAAACAAGAATATCCATATTATGAGGATTTGTTTTGCACAAGAACAAACTTCACACCACAACATCTCATTTCCTACACATGTACAGTACACTTTGTTTTTGTATTACACCGTGTTGTACCCAACATTATGTTACTTTCTGCACTTTATACATATTTATTGTGCCCACTAGCTCACCGTTTGACCAGTGAAGACCGCAGTGAAGCCAGCATGCCTCAAAGACTTCAGAGACTTCATGTGGGACATCAGCGTAAGATCCCTCTCTGGAGGCTTTAGGTGTGTGAATGATGTAACCACTGTGAACAAACATAACAAAGGCCACCTGTCAACAATTCAGTTATAAAATGACTCTATTTTTACAGAAAAGGGATGAGTTACTTGCAAAAAATTGTGTCAGTTGTAAACAATAAAATGCAAACATGTGGTCTCTTTGTTAATCACCTGACGAGGCCACCTGTACATGCTGGATGGAGCCTGTGGTGGGTTTCTTCAAAGTGGCAGCAGGGGTCAGTGAGGAAGAGGTCACAGGAAGTGGAGAAGGGTGGCGAGGCAGGGGGAGCACCTCCTTCACTGGCTGCTAGGGACACACACACACAGCTGGGGTTAGCAATTATTAAAGGGACAGCTCATCTTTGTTTTGCATTTATTTATATGTTATCATCAGAAAATCGCTTTGTGCAACATTGTTTTGTTTTTTTGATTTCAATATCAACTGCCCTTCTAAGAGATCTAGCGATTCATTTGTGTTGTGTGTAAGCTCACTGATGAATGAGAATACAAAGCCCTTTACATGAATTGTTGCTGATATTTACAATCATGTTGTGCAATCAGTTTAGAAGATACGTAAGTGTGTTGTGCATGAAGGCACTGGTTGGCAATTTGTTTCTGCTGTTTTAATCATATACCTTTTTTCACAACAGATATTTTAGAGCCGCAGGAATAGCATAACTATAGCAGGTAATATTACAGCAATTAGGGAACTTAGTACAGTAGTCATCTCCGGCAAGCGCATGAGTGAGTGAGCTATAGCAGCAAACAACTATTGTGGTTAGCCAACTGTGGGTTGTATTGTTTAAATCACACAATACAGCCGTGGTCCTTGCAGACACATCTGGAGATCAGTGCTCTTCTAAGTGAAACGTCCGCGTCACAGTGTGTTACAGTGTACTACAGTTATTTCAGTTCCTGCACTGAGGATTGGTCACCTTGCTGTTCTCCATGTTGGCTCTGCTCATTCAAACTCCAGACTTTCAAAGCAGCAGGAGCTCCTTTTTCTGAAACTGATAACAAGAATAAAATACAGTAACAACAAACACAATAAAATGAGCAAAAGAAATTTGACACAGAGCAGAGAGAATAAACGATTTCAAAGTAATCATCTAAGAGACCGAGGCCCCCTTGATGCCACACATGCTCAATTCAACACAGGCCAGGGCTCGTAGTAATTGGAACAAAAACAAAAAGTGGTGAAACAGGACCCCGGTCATTGAAGGTAGCGTATCCCACACAGAGTGCAGGAGAAAGTGTGTTAGAGCTTGGAGAGACATGATATCCTGCTTCAGGTAACCTTACTGATTCTCAGGACTTTATAACAAGCTCCACACCTATAATAGCATAAATACTACACAGACATTCACAGTGTTTCTCCCAATTAGATGCATGACGCAATATATAAGTCAGATACCTTATTAGTGGTAGCTAGATTTTTTTTAATGTTCAACATTAATATAATTTTGAAAGATTTCATGTTAAGTAAATTCCCCCTGTGAACACATTGGATGTGTTACATGCTAAATGCATTGTATTTAGTGCATTTACCAATCTAATGCGTTCATACCTCCTGTTACGGCAATAGAGCAATATACTTAAAACTGAAAGATTGTGTCATTTGTCTTATGTTGTTTGTCTGTAACTCATTGTTCTTGCTACCGATCTTAACCAGGACACTCTTGATTTAGGCTTTGCTGGTTAAAGAAAGTTTACAATGTCATCTCCCCAAAAACATGTGATGCATTTTATTTTATTTCATTGAAAGAAAGAAAGAAAGAAAGACAGAAAGACAGAAAGAAAGAAAGAAAGAAAGAAAGAAAGAAAGAAAGAAAGAAAGAAAGAAAGAAAGAAAGAAAGAAAGAAAGAAAGAACGAAAGAACGAAAGAAAATGAAATGTCAATATATTACTTCATATACAGTATATATATATATATATATATATATATATATACAGTATGCATGCGGTACTTACGATATGGTCCAGAAACTGTGGAATCACCGACAATGTGACAGCGGATGAATGATATAGATTTTTTTTTAATTATAGAAAAATTTAATCAGAATGGAAAAAGTAACAAGGCAAAAAATCCAGAAGGTGTTGTCTCTTTACTCTGGAGCAGCCAGTAAACAGTCAGAGCAAGGAGCAGCATCACCTGGACCCAAACCTCCCTCAGACAGGGGGCCTTCTTAGTGTGCATAATTAAAGAAGTGGGATAGGATGACCTGCACTTGGAAGTATAGAACAATAGCTCTGTGAATGTATGTAGGAGACAACATAAAGTTGGCTGATGGAGCAGGCGTGTGTGCGGCGCTTCTGGTTGAACACCTTCTCACATGCTGGTGTGTGTGTGTGTGTGTGTGTGTGTGTGTGTGTGTGTGTCTGTGTTCACACCAGGTTCACACTTATGACACAAGATGACTCAACACTACATCCACATCTGCTGGACCACTGCTTCCTGTAGCACAAGTTATTGATTTCTTGAGGCTCACACATTTGACTATTTTAAGTGTATTATTATATATTTTTAATTATTCTGACACCAGCTGTTGGTTTCAGTTGTACATTGTGTTGCTATACCAACCCCTACTGCCGAGTGCCTACTGCCTAACCTACCATAACAAGCAATTATTTACACGCACACATCTTTTAGCTATTTCTTGCAAGAGCTCTTTACTTGAGCTGAATTGTCTATATGTGATTTATTTTTCCTATAATCATTTTACTGCTGACAAAACCAGCCAGCTAGCCTAGCTGAGGCTAATGTCAGGCTAATGTCACGCTAACTGTTAGCTTGCTGCTGGGCTGACTGTTAATTACATTACATTACATTTCATTTAGCTGACGCTTTTATCCAAAGCGACTTACATGATATACAGTAGACACAGCAACGGTGAGCAACGAGGGTTAAGTGTCTTGCTCAAGGACACAACGACACAGACTGCCGGAGCCGGGGATCGAACCACCGACCCTCTGATTGAAAGACCGTGTTGCTAACCACTGAGCCACAGCCGCCCCAATCCATTTACTTTTACTGTTCTTTACTCTATTTACTTGTGTTGTTGTGGACTATGTATAATTACTAAATAATTACTGTTTAACTTTGTTTAACTTGATATTTCTTATGTTTATTTTCTGATATACTTTTGTGAAACCAGTTTGCTTGATTATATTCATTTATTTTAAGATGTTTGAATAAACTCTCTCTCTCTCTCTCTTTCTCTCTCTCTCTCTCCTTGGCTCTTTTCTTTTTCTTCTTTTCTAATTTTGTAATTTGCTGCTAATACTGTTTCCACAGTTTCCTTCCTTCACAGTTGCTTTCAGTGGCTGCTGTCTTCAAACAGTATGGGGGTGTTCAGCGCTCTGCATAGTTGTGTACAGTACAAACTGTGACTGCAGGCCTACGGGTAAACGGAGATATGGAAACAGACAGACAACACATGATTAAATATTCAACATTCATTACATATAAAGGCCGACAGTTATCTTACCAAATGTATTGTTCATCGATAGTGTGCTGTAACCTCAGTATCTAATGGGAGGCGGGTGACCCTTACTCAGGCCAGGGCCTTTGTGTCGGATCCAGTATTTCTGCCTGTTACTAGGGGATTAGTCTGACTGACCCTGCTGCAGCTGAGCACATGGGGAGTAGAACATAATCAATAATGGAAGGCTGCACAAACGCAGAAGAACAGTCTCACACAGGCGATCAAATGTGTTTACCCTGGCAAAAGTATAGACTGTTATATGCAACAGACATGAGAGGAGCATGATATCATGTTATCCATGTATTAGGTTTCTCTGTCCTGTTGGGGTCAGGCTTTTTGTACTCTTTAGTAACCTGTTGAGTTTAGGATACGTTGCTAAAAAAGTATTTTTAAGGGCCGAAAGGCCGTTCTAGTTGTGCTGTGGATATAAAACATACAAATAAAAAATTGAGAAAAGAGCATATTTAAATATACCACATATAAAAACCTCCTGCCACCTGTATTCAGGTTAAACAATCATGTGTTCATCAGTGAGCTTTAGAGGTGCTGGTAGGTGGATTTTGTTGCTGTCTCCATTTCCTGTCTATATGCTAAACTAACCGACTGCCTGTAGCTTCATAGTGAATAGATAGACATGAGTGTGATATCGATCTTCTCATCCAACTCTCAGTAGCAATGCAAATACACATATTTCCCAAAAGATCCAAATCAAAGGGGTACAGATAATGCAGGCCTATCTGCTTCTCCAGGAAGATATGTTCATATTTTATGATGTTTAATATCAGTTGCTTTTGGACAATCATGGTTTCTCTTTGAAAGGAGGGATGAATGCTGGATCAATAATTGATTGTCATAATTCTGCCATGGAAAAAGTCAGCCCATTCCTCATATTAAACTAATACAAAAATGGAATCTGATCATTTTATATTGAAACTACCTTCTGTGGAAAATAATATTCTAGAGTTGTTATTGTTATTATTAATCTTAGGGAAAGATTACAGCCTGTAATATAGTTATTTTTCATGCAGTTGTTAAGGTATATCTGCAGTTTGGTGGGTCATTTGCACGACAAACAGCAGTTCTACAGGAGGATTTCAATTGTGCACTACAGTGCTGCATAATTGTAATTAGCATTGAAATGCAAACATACTCGTCCATCTATCATAACATGAGGTGTCCTGTGTGCCGATAATACATTTGCAAAAATTGATAAAGGCAACAATCAAACACAACACACTCAGATGTTGCATAATTTTCAACACTCATTTATTTATTCGCCTTATTTATTTCTTGACAATTTTTGTTACGTGTCCACAGACATGATAAAGAACTCCAGAACACTCAAAAGATGAATGTGAGCACTGAGATTCATCACAGGCTTAGACCTGTTTCTGCTTTTGTCATGCAGCTCAGAGCAAGAGTGGCAGACCTGGGATCATCTTCCCGGTCCACCATGGCCACCTCACCCACACTGAGCAGAAATGTGCAAAACTGATCCCTGATCAGGACTCTTTACTCTGGGGTGACCCTTGACAAAGCAGCAGGCCAGTTATTCTTATTCATCTTGGGGTAGAGGAAGAGCGAGTTAATATCATCTGTGTGATGAGACCCAACACAGACAATCTCCATTTATATACAAGACAGAGCCGAGAGGAAGGTTTCCAGTTAGTCATTACAAGGGTCATGAATGACAATACTTTACAAGCAGCACTTCAGGGGGGGGACGCTGTTGTCATTAGCAAGCGGTAAGGCAGGAGAGAGGGACAGAAGACAGCAGAAGATAAGTGGACCTGCATGCATAGATCCAGAGCTATGACAGTTAAAATGCAGCCAAATAGAAATTAATCAACTCATTTATCTTTCAACAATTATTGGCCAGTGCATTAAAACATGATACCGTTAAACTATAAGGGCTGGAAGCATTGCGAGTCATCTGCCAGTTGGACACAAAACCAAACAAAAAACAACGCAATTTGGTACCGTGTTGATGTTGATGCAAAAATGGCAGAGTTTCAGAATCTAATCTTCTCCCTTCAGGACAGGGTTGTAGTAAACACAAACCAGTATTTCCCATACATTCTTAAAACATCATCATACAAAATCATATTAAATAAAGATGCCTTGTGCATGAGTGCAATATACTTTAAGACCATAATGAATCTATTCTTCTAAACTTTATAAATAAAATTTTCCATTTGTCTTCTGTTTCAGCAGACAACATAGAGTGTACATATATATATATATATATATATATATATATATATATATATAAGCAACAAAGATGATTGTACCAAAATGACCCCAAAATAAATGATGTGATCCCAATTAATGCTTTGCTAACTGACAGAATATAATTTTAAAAATCAAAGAATCCCTATGTATGAAACAAAGTAAAATGTGAAATATTACCTTTTATTAGTCTGATTTATGAGTACTAGGCTGCTCTGCTCAACAGGTTGGTTGGCCTGTGGCGTACAGTCCTGAATACGTTCATAAATCTGATTATAAATCAGGTTTAACAAAAAGCTGATCGTAACAGACAAGAAAGAAGAGGAAAAGGGGAGAGACGAAATAGTTGGCTGACCACGTCTTTGAGGTATGGAAGAAGAAGGTGAAAAACAGATGCAGATAATATCCATTTAAATGCAAACTATACAATAGAAAATATAAATTATGTTGACCTTAAAGGTTCTCTCTAGCAAAGGCAACATATGTTTTGTTACATTTTTCCTTCCACTGATAATATTGATCTCAAACCAACATTGGAGTCATCTTGGTATAATGCAAAAATAAGACACAGCATGTAAAAGCATCTAGAAACCATCCCTGGAGATTGAAGTCATAACAACACCAAGCTAATCATACTGTACTGGTTCCTGACACAAGCATCAAGCTGTCAAATATCTAGACTAGCAGCTACAGTACAAAAGCTAAGAGGGGGATCGCTTTTAAATGCAACATTTACAGAAGATGATAATGAGATATACGCTGTGCTATTACAAGCTATACCAACATACTCTATAGCATCAATGATAAGATTCACTCTCCAAAACACTGACATAGATCATCAATATAAAAAAAGATTCACAGCATCTACTTTTACTCTACATAAAAGCTTAATCTTGGACACGTGTAGCTAACTTTAGTGTTGATGTTAAAGACGACGATGAAGCTAGGGAGAGAAGAAAAAGAGGTGAAGAAAGGGAGGCACTATCTGGTGCATGGACAACGCTCTTGCCCACTCAAAGCAACCTTCAACAGATTACAGGTCCATGGTCAATTACAACTTTCCATTTCGCTACTGGATGAGACTTAAATTGTAAACGTATTTACTGTGGCAACTCTGCTGGCCCATGACAGGCAGAATAAGTGCTTATTTGATTACGGTTGAAGGGCCAGTGGGTAGGATTTGGCGGCATCTAGCGGTGAGGTTGCAGATTTCAACCAACTGAAATGTCTCCCGTGTGCCAAGTGTGTGTGACAATGCTATCTAGAGCCAGCGTTTGGTTTGTCCGTTCTAGGCTACTGTAGAAACATGGCGGTCCAACTTAGCGGACTCCATGAAGAGGGCCTTCTCCGTATGTAGACATAAAGGCTCATCCAAAGAAACAAAAACACAACAGGTATTTTCAGGTGATTATACACAAAATGAAACATACGTATTAATATTATTTTCCATATCTGACAGATCCCCCTAAATGCCCCAAACTTTACCTTTAAACGAGCCACATATAGTACAGTTGTCCTCCTGGTGTAGCCTATTCATCATGTAAAACATCTTGGGTTAATTTAGGTATAATTGATAGGTTTTTAGTGCAATAGATTTGGGGAATATGTTTTTCTGCTCTCTTGCCAAAAGTGTCCGTTGTAGATAGGGCTGGGCGATTTGGAGAACATCTAATATCTCAATATTTTAGACCAAATACCTCGATATATTACCAGTCTGTACCTTGAGAGTACCTGCATCAGTCAGTTGTATTAATCTTCTCACTTAACTCTCGGCAAGAAAGCAAATCATATTTTTCGATTAAAGCAAACTATTTCTCTAACGTCCTAAGTATTTGCAAACACAGCAGACCATTGGACAATAATTTACAATGCAATAAAAATTAAAATGCTTTGGTCAAAATAACTGAGTAAATGATACAATACATAAACTCAATACAGACAATAAAGTGCCATGCAACAAAACTGGTCAGTGGTCCTGTCACAAATAAATACCAGTGCAGAAAATAGCAACAATAAATACACTTTTCCATCATGGTTCAACGTACAAGGGATTATAAATAAAAAAAGAAGCAGATAACGAGAACGGCGTGAGTTTTCTCTCCTGATAATTCATTATTTTGCCCTAATCTATCCAACAAACTCAGTTTTCTTGGAATCGGTTAAAGAAATAACGACACAGGAACAACAAAGTACCATTTTGTCCGAACAAATCCCTCATGCTACTTCAATGTTAAAATGACTCATCTGTTTGCTATCTAAAACTATGCAGTGAAATGAATACTCTATGCTGTAGAGCTCCAAGCCAATCCAAACTGAGGTAATGTACAATATATGATGGTTGTATGGAGCAATCATCCCTGCACTTTACACAACTCTACAAAGCGAAACCTCCCATTTGATGCTGGCAATTTCCCCCTCACCTGATGGCGTTACTTATAAATAAATACATGGCTGATTTAAAACTGGGACTTATTTTCACTTATTATAAATAAAGGGGGGACTGACCACATACAAACTCTCTACAGGGAACTGGTAACCTTACAGACAACAGATTTCTACATAAAAGCTGATAAAAACGAGACCCAACGCCCAGCAGGGGTAGGTTTATTAACAGGTTTGGGTAGTTAGTTTGTCTTATGTTGCTGCTAAAGGTCAGGAGGGAGCACACCATGCAGGGTTTTAAGGTGGCGACTTACAAAAGAGAGAAAGGACAGTTTGGTTGGATTTAGGGATGAGTGATGTTTTGGAGTGGGACAGTTGTCATATAGAGGGTTATTTAAGTGGTTTATGTATAGGTTTGTTAATATGGTCTATGTTCATTAGAGCAGGATGCTGAGTTGAGCCTTTAGATTGTATTGTTGTGTATGTTTGTTTGTTGTTTTCCTTCCACCAGGCCGGTTCACCTCTCACATCCTCATCGCAGGCGGGACCGACTGGACCGACTGGACCGACTGGACCGACTGGACCGACTGGACCGACTTTCTCCGGGAGAGCTTTGACCTGAGGAGAGAGGGGGAAGACAGGGGATGTAAGTCAAAGAAAAATGTACCTTGTTAATATTTGGAAAGCATTTGTGGTAATTTCCCATGAAGTTTTCTGAAAAGACAAAATAACTTTCCAGTATTTGTAGAGATATTTGAGGTACGGTAATTGTTTATAGTTAATTGTTTGTTTAGTTTGTTGAATTTCAATGGTTGGATATTGAGCTGACCTGCGGTTCGTGGACTAAAAGATAATAAAGGTCATTGGTTCAAAATCTGCAGGTCAGGTCAGAAGAGATAGGGGAAGTGAAGACATCACATATTTCTGGTAAAAAATATTATTAGTTTTTCTGATTTTGTTTTTCTGCTTGTGAAGTATACTGGAACTGTTCAAGTCTTCAGGCCTCTAAAAACCTTCAAATGAAACAACTCGATTAAAATGATCAGTCGTTGGTTAAAGTGCTCAGACCTCAAACCATCACCTGTAGCGGCCACAGGTGCACACTACTTTGTTGGGAACCGGTGATCTGGGTCATGTTAATTGATTGGCATGTTCACAGTAATTAGTCACAAATACCATAGAACAGTTCAAAATATGAACAGCTCCATTTAGTTATAGGAAAACTTCATAAAACTGCATGACATATAGGAAAGAGTTACTGCAGTTATATTTCAAATGTGTAAGATTGACTGAATAGCTGTTTGAAACAGTTTTTCATGATATTTTCGGTAGATTTTCTCTTCACGGTCTCTCCACCACTCACCTGATGGTGCCGGCTAACAGAGGGTTGAAAGCGTACAGCCAGTCGTGCATCTCTTTGTCATTGGTGGCCTGCAGCAGTATCCCACGATGCTCAGTGCACACAGCAAACGTGTTGGGTGTCTGTAGACATGAGGTAACTTCAGTTCGTTCAAGGTCAGTGGGTTACTGTTTATTAATTCATCTCAAACTCAGTTTGACTATCAAACTGAATGAAGCTGAGTCGTACCCGCAGTAAGGTCTGTTTGTCCTCACTGTATTCCACCTTCGCAGACGACAGGTTGATGACAGCTCTCTCCACGCTGTCCCTCTCGCTGCGGTACAGGTAGACGTAGGGCCGCCGCACCACCACGTAGCGCTTCACCCAGCCGCTGGTGTGGGGCTCCAGGAAGTGAAGGTAACCCTTCTTCGACACAATGGGGCTGCACACCATGAAATAAAGACAAAATCAATAAAGCTCTTTCTTAAATGATGCTTGTTCCCCCAAACAAAAACAGTAGAGTTTGCAATTTACAAATAAAAGGTTAACGTTCATCAAAGTGACTCAAAATCAAGTGTGTGTGTGTGTGTGTGTGTGTGTGTGTGTGTGTGTGTGTGTGTGTGTGTGTGTGTGGTCTGACCTGACACGGATCTCCTGTATGTCAGGAACAAAGGTGCATCCTCTCAGAGCTTTCTTCCTGTCCACGGGGCTGTACGGGTCCAGATCTGGTGTGGACGCTCCTGAACCGGGTTCAGTGTGTCTACACAACATAAACAACATTTTCTTAATGTGACAAAAGAAACATGGTTTAACTAATTCAATAGCATAAAAACATGTTACAATCGGCTCCACATTGTCATGCTACAACATTAAAATAGTGCTTGTATGTTACTGCATCAGCAAAAATAATACAATAATATGCAATATTTTAGACAACTATTTTTTACATTGTGATATTTCTACTTAAGTAAATCGTTAAAACACTTCTCCCACCACTGCCAGCTTTTCATGCAAATATTTGTTGCATAATGATATCACCAATAAAACATTTAGCCTATGAAAAGCTTAATTGAATACACCTATGAGAGTAACCTACTTTTCCTGGACAAAAATGTACAGCTGCAGCAACAACAATGTTTGTTATTTTGAGTAAATGTAGGAAAATGTAATCAAAGTTGTAATATTTTGGTGACAAAGAAAGTGTAATCGAAGGATATTTGCAGATTATCTGTTATCATTTACATGTGAAGCTAAATGTTCTTGAAACACAACATTTACGTTATGTATCTTCTCAGGCACAGTGTAGCATAGCATCTAAAACAGAACAGACCAATAGCATTAAACTTATACTGCCAGGAGTAACTGCACATATTCACATACCTAATGTCATAATTTCCCTCGACCAGTGAGGGGCAGGTAGAGGACGGAGTGAGCGTGCTCAGTCCAGACGAGGAGCAGTCGCTCATTAGCGACGCAGACATCTCAGAAAGCTGGAAACACACACACAATCACACACACGGCAACACATTCACAACAAAGCATGCATGGAGAAGCACACACACACACACACACACACACACAACGAAAGGGACAAACACAGGTACAGACAAAACATACCAGCACACAATTAAGCACAAACACCACAGACGTGCATTCAGAAAACAATCCAATCAGAATATTTGTAATTTTCTTGCATTGTACTATAAAAACCATCTCTTTATGATTGTATTCCTCATTATCTAAGAGCCCCATTGCTGGTTAACATGTTAAAGAGGACATGCAGGAGTAACATCAGATTAGTGGAAGCCTTGGACAGTCTCAAGCAGGGGGGGAGGAGTCTGAGTAAGGGAGCAGGGAAAACATTAAATCATAGGTATGAGGTATGACTACATGGCTTTAAATCTGCAGTAAACCTGAGTCAATATTATCTTGAAAAACATTTTTTCTTGTTGAAGCTGAATAAATGATAATTTGTGAATAATATTTAACCCCGGTCTACTGAGTGATTATAAGACATAATGTTAAGATAATGGGATAAGGAAGAAAGAAAGAAAAGGACAGGGATCTGTTCTAAACAATGACTGAATAATAAATGAATGCAATGGCAGAGAGTGGGGCTTAAATATCTTGTGAGGGTACAGCGGTAAACGCTAAAGGTTCAGAAGGATTAACGGGCCGGGTTAGAGGGCCTAGGCTGGGGCTCACCTTGCTCTCACTGGCACTGCTGCTCACCTGGCTGTACTCCCTGTTGAAGGTGTGCATTAGCAGACGCAGACACTGGAAAGGGAAAAAATGAAAGACAGATGATGTTAAATGAAAACTGCAACTGATCAAATAAAAAGGTTTACTGGCGGCCCCGGGGAGCAGAAAGTCACCTTGGCAGCCAGCTCCCTCTGCCTCTGGGTGGGGCTGTCGAGGGCCGGGCTGCTGCCGGGACTGTGGCCGAGGACGGGACTCTTTGCAAAATCGCTGATGTCGCTGCTCTTGTAGAGCGCATCCTGTCCTGCCAGCAAAGTCGCCTCCAGCTTCTCCCTCAGCAGCAGGTAGTGCCTGGTCTTTTCCACCTAAAAACACCAGCACATACAAACATCAACGGTTGTGGGACGGAAAGGCTCGCAGGGTGTGTGACTGGTGACATTTCAAGTTTAAATCATCAACGATTCACTCCTTTTGGCTTTGTTCACAATTTAAAATAAAATTTAGATTTATTTTTAAATATCTAATCGCAATCATTTTGACTGATCATTTGTACATCATTATTCTCATTTTCATTGAACTAGATGGTTTGATGTTTGAGGGGATCTATACTAAACAAATGTGTGTTTTGTCTGTAGAATATGATGTGTAGAACAGGAGGTCTCTCCAGTGAAAAGCTGTAAAAAGAGTTTGCTTTCTCATGAAAAGGTGAGGATTTTTGATATAGGTGTTTTTCACAGGACATTGCTGACTGGTAATAAACTGAGCTGGAATCGAAATTTAAATCGACTTTGTGAGGCTCAATCAAAATATATAGTAAACTGCAACATCATTTGTCTTGTCTAGGTGTCATCTTACTATTCAGTCAACAAACTGACCTCCTGCAGTAAACTGAGTTTCTCCAGCTCCCACTGGTGGTCCAGGATGAGGCTGTCGCTGCGAGGCCTCCATCCAGCCAGGTTCTCCTCTCCTCGGACGTACGCCACCGAGGTGTCCAGCACACGCCTGCGACGACGCTGCATGCCTGAAGAAAAATATGCTGTGAGTATTTTAAACCAAAATACAAAATCTAGCTGAAAAGGAAATGCTATCGTAATTCTTTATGAATATTTTCTTTGATTTCGGTCTCACCTGGACTTCCATTATCCGCCACATGGCAAAGAGTGACTTCATAGACGCCAGTGACACGGTTACTAAGAAGGAGAGAGATGAAATTAGTTTATCTGTCAATTTCATTGAAAACATTTCTTAGATTGAGAGATGGTCCACAATCAGTGTAAGATTCAGACTGTGTGTCCATAGATCGGTACCTCTCAGAGGGCCGGAGGCAGCCGGTGCTGAAGAGGTTTCTGATGGAGCGAGAGGCCGGCAGCTTCGCATCACGGGAATAAAACACCATGCAGAAATCTTTGGTGATCACTGTTGGCTGAGTGCAGTTCTCCATCTGAATATGAGACAGCAACAAATCACAACCCAGAAGGGTCTGGTTATAATGTGGATGATTTGTTCTTGGTTTGAAACAAGTATTTTACGCTCAGCATTGACTGAATGTTTCTGTCTACAGTCTTAGTACCTCTAGATAAGCAGAGAGGGTGATGTAGATCTTCTCCCCATAGGGAGTGACTCTGTTCAGAAGCAGAGAGTTGTGCATGGAGCTGTCCCATGCTGCCTCAAATCGGTAGAAGGTTCTGCAATGTGAAAAACATACAACCATTTGCATATACAAACATGTAATAAAGTGTCAACCTTATGAAAAGCCTGTGAGCAATTAACCATTTTGTTATCAGAAACAATAATTGATGAGAAAGATTTTATTAAATGATTGTTATTTATACCTATGATCAACTCCCAAGGAGACGCTGGAGTTAGCAAAGGATAGAGAGAAACAGGACACGAGTTAGAAACTTTTAACTGCAGCTGTTAAAAGTTTGAACTCAGCAAACCATACTGATCCATGCAAACTGAAAAAAGCATTGAAGCCAAACAGTATCGGATTATAAAAGGCACATTGAAGCAATGTAAACAACCAAAGTTAACCAAAGCAACTGGTCTGGCTTTATGATATAGGTTTGTTCATTAATTCATAGAAGTAACTGTGAAATATAAAATAGCAAAGACACAAAGAGAGAAAAAAGAGAAATCAAAAGTCAAAAATGTGTACTTGTCGTTGTGTTTTGGCCAGAAGTATCCAGAAGACAGGATGTTGAGGGAAAGGATGTTGGGGTCTATGATGGTCTCGTCAGCCTCTGGTGTGTTCCGAATACGGCCTGAAGTCAACAAGTTATGATGGGATCAATCCGGTAAGAAAAACTGAACTTTAAAAGACTTCTTCCCACTAGAATCTAACTAACTAACTAACAACATTTTGAATTGTCCTTGTCACTCACCAATGACCAGCTCCTTCACCTCTTTCCACTCAATATCATTTCCTGTTTCATGAGCGATAGTAACTGTGATCCTCCTCTGGATGCCCTGTGGAGTCGATAAAACATAAAAGAAACCAAATGTTTGGATGACATACACAGAAACAAGAAATTCTAGAAATAGATTTTTATCCAAAGTTATAGATAACAGCTAATGATATTCAACACTCTCTATAAATATGAAACGGTGGATTTGGTGTGACATGTCAGACCTGATGTAAGAGGAACGTGCCGTGACAGGGCATCCCACCTCTGTGGTCAACAACAGCTGGGATGTAGCTAGAGAGGAGGAATTAATCCATGTGTTAAATGTTAGTTCTCAATTGTTTTAACAGAGATGATAACATTCATTGAAGAATCTGAGTATTGTTCTTGCATACAGCATGATGTACAATATTCTTTGCTTTGTGGAATTAAACAGCCATGAAGATGCAACTCACTCTCCGTTAGCTTCCAGCTCACAGATCTCAAAGAAGGCCATGAGGTCGTATTTGGCGTGACAAGGTCCTGCGGTGGAGCGAGTCAGAGTGCTGAGCTTTGTGGCCGGCACTGGACCAACGAAGAGAGAGCAGATGAACGTGAGTAAACCAGCCTGTACTAAACTGAACTGCAGTGAATGTTAAACTGGAGGTAAATAAATAAAAACTACTGATGTATTCTCAGGCACTGCTAACCTGGTTTGGATAAGGGCATCACCCTGGGGAACTGCCTCCTGGAAGGTCGCAGCGGACTAAGACGACAAGTCAAAAAACACAAACGTGAGGAAACTTTCTTTCCATTTAAAAATATCCTCTCACAACCGGTCACCGGCTGGTGGAAATGAAAGGTTCCTGACCTGATCAGGTCTTTGCAGAGTGGAGGGAAAGGCTGTTTCTGATAGTGACCAAACACCTCGAAGACGATGGGCTGAGTCTTGATGTACTCCACGAAGGACTTTGTCACCTCCACTGTGATCTGAGAGAAGAGAAGAAATACAACTCAAATACAGCCTTAGGAAAACTATTTGTAATCAGAAATGTTTTCTAATAATGGGTGTGAATGTTATGTTCACTGTTTACATTTTGGACATGGTAGAAGCCCAGCGGAGGTCCTCTGCCCGTGTTCTTCAGCGGCTCAGTGGAGAAAGCTTCGTCGTGGCGGTGGATGAAGCTAAAAAAAGGCAAAATCCATAATATATGAGACTGACCTCCCTTTGCTCTGCCTGCACACTATGTCAACCAAACGCATCAGGCCGACCACCACGCATACTGGTCATTTTGATAATGGCCACAAACCACAAACATCTACAATCATTGAACATTCTTGTTCATTTCATTATTGATATATTTCATTATTTTGAAGCAGCTTTAACTACAACATGGGGAATAAAATTGTTGAGGACTCTCTTTTAGAGATAATTTAACTAGAAGCAAATGATTTAGTGTCAAATGTGATGAACAACAATCTTTGGAAGAGGTGTAAATGTGCATGTATTAATATACAATGTATTGTTTACAGAAGAGAGAAAGGGGATTCTGACCAAAACATAAGGGGTAAGAAATGTGTAGCAGATAATATTGACAGGACTTTGGTGGAGACGTTCTTGAAACTCACTTGAACTGGCAGAAGATGTCGGCATACTCGGCTGAGATGCTGGAGGCCTGTAAGACGGTGACTCTGAAGGTGAAGGTGCTGCCGACCTTCAGGTGGGACAGAGCTGTCTCCGGGGAGAGGTCCAGAGGAAGATCCAGACCTAGACCTAAACTCTTCACTGGGCTGCGGGGAACCTCTATGACTGCTACATGAAAACACACACGTCTGGTATTAAAACTTTTTAGATGAATTTCCCTTTAAATAAAACATGTATTTCAGCAGTGCTGTACCATGAACATCGGGGTAAACTTCACCTGGACAATTGTTGTTGTTGACTTCATCGGCAGAGATTCCTATCTCTGCGCTCTGTCCTTCGCCCTCCACAATCCGCAGCTCCTCCTGGGAGGTGTTGAAGTAGGAGAGAGCACCAGGACACGACTCAGTCTGGAACTGGAACGAGACACAATAAGCCTGTATCCCATTTACTTTCAGAAATGAATTAAAATTCCAACTCTCTTTTTTAAACACTTAAATTATATTTGACTTGTATTGGTTGTACAGGACACATTCAGAGAAGACCAGTACAAATCAGCAGGTATACCTTCTCAAACTGCTTGTCTTCAAAGGAGATCTTGGCAGTGCCTGACTGCCTCACACCAGAGCCATAATCAGGGGCCTCCTCATCAGCTGAATGGGGACAAAACAGAGGGATAAGATGTTGTTTTGGGATTTCTCGATGTAAAAGAACAGCTACAACATGTTCAACAGCAGCTGACTGTGGTTGATAATCAACCTGTACCTGAGATGGCTTGCACAGCCACTCTGAGGAAGCCTTTCACCTCTCCTTTCTCACTGACGATGGCCACGCGATGTACCAGGGGCACCGGGTACAGCAGGTTACTCAGGTACACAAAAGCCCTGAGGAGAAGGTAGGCAGTGATGATTTATTGTGCAATAAAAGAAAGAGCAGAGTTTTGAATCGACACAGCCTCCAGGGAGGCGACGTACCTGCCAACCAGACGGAACCAGGGGAAGCGGTCGTAGAAGGGGTCGCCTCCGGTCAGAGCGTGGTCACAGTCCTCCACAGCACTGCTGGGGAGTTCTGCAGCACGATCGTACATTTCCCTCATCAGGTCCAGCCTCTGCCTGCAGGGGGCAGCATGAAAGGAAAAGATTAACGAATAGAGAAAAACAGGATATTAAGACTGTTCTTGTGGTTCTTGTGAAGCTTTAATGCAATGCATTTATCAATATCCATGGTATGTTTTGTAGTTTTGTGTGTATTACATCATATAATTAAAATCAGCATCAGATGACAAGGACGTGAACTCAAACATTTCCATGAATTTTTTGGGTGAATAAACAGACCTTGATCATGAAATGAGCTATTAACCCTTTAATTACGTTGTCTTTAATGACCAGACCAGTGTACCTGAGTTTCTCCAGAGTCCAGTAATGTGTGGCTCCGTTCTTCTGGTCTTGTACTTCAACAGCGACAATGGTTCGGGGGAAAGGTCGTCGCTCCCTCTCTTTGGCTATGCTCGGGGGCAGCAGGTCTTGGGGCAGGGGAGAGTAGAGAGTGTCTGTCAACAAGACGAACTGGAACTGAACCTGTGGACGACATGAGACGTAAAACATGAGTGACTGTTGGTTTATATGCCACTGCATCACATCATGGTATCATTACAGAAGGAAAATTAATTCGAAGCCTTTAATTGCCACAACAAAGAAGAGGAGTGATAGATAGGAGTGTGGGATGCCATCCCCTTGTTAAAATGCCTCCCTCGCTCCATTCCCTCGAGTGCAGGTGCTGATTAGTTGAATGTCTCTGAAATATCAGTAGCCTAACTGTGCTATGATAAATACATGGCGCTGTCCATGGTGCTGAAGTTGCAGACGGATTTGTAATTGGGACATTTTTTTCTCACCCTTCTGTTAGTTTCGTCTTGGATCTACAATATACTATATATATATATATATATATATATATATATATATATATATACATATACATATATAGTATAAAACTATATAACGATTAACAAATTGCCTACTGTTGACAAGTAGCACAGAGTAAAGTGAGGTATTACTAGTGTATACCTATAGTTGCACAACATCTGATGGAAGAGTTAGTTTTTCTGCTTATTGAAATCAAAAACTGGGTGAGACAGTAGAGTTTAATTTTGGCTGAAGAAAATGCTTTGTCATATGCTTCTTTTATTTGATAGATGACGGGACAGATTTAATATGAAGCACTCGATATTACATTGTGATGACTCACGGCTAAATCAATGTGGTCGCCACTTAATAACCGGCAGTCTGCCTCTAGTTGGGACTGAGGACCAAACTCTCCATACATCAGCATCATTAAAATTATGCCATATACGCACTCTGACTTAAAAAAGAATGATTACTATCAACAAGAAAAGACAGACTTTTGTCACTGTTAAGACATTTACAAGAAAATTAACTGTACATGGATGTAGATTTGGATTATGTTGTGCTGAAGAGATTTTATACTAATCTTAGAGTAAATAGTAATGGCACATGACACATATTTCAGTGCTGAATAGTAAAAAACAGTAAAAAAATCCTACCTTTTTCTTTAGCTCCACACTGATGGCATTGGCCTCTTTTAGGAAGATGGCGTTGCCCCAGAGCAGATCCCTGAGAGAGGTGAACTGGTAGAAACGCCACTTCCTGAAAGCCCACAGAGCCAACTCAGTCTCACGTGGCGTCCACGGCACTGAGGGGGAAAGGCACATGAAATGTGAGTGCATTCTGACCAAATAAAAGACAGATTCAGAGATGATTGTTTTGATGACTCAGTAAACATTGACAGTATCACCTTCCTCTTCAGGTTCCTCTTCTTCCTCAGGAGACTCCAGGTACCGAGAGTCCACTTGTTTCTGAAGAGCCTCCAGTTTACTCTCGTAGTCCTGAAAGAAAACATATGATCCGGATTATAAACAGTGCACACATTTAAAGCAGGCATTTATTTTCATCCGGCACCTTAAAAGGTAAATATAAAATAAAATGTAAAATAAGCAACAAACTGTATTTCTCTTCACTCACCAGTCTCTGTTGTTCTAGCAGGTTACTGGCTTCTTCTCTTTCTTTGCGGTACTGATCTTCGAGCTCCTGAAGCCTGAAAGAGATTCAAAACTTGATGCTAGGAAAGTAATATCACTATTGCAATGAAGTCATAATGTGTCGTCCACACACCTCTGCTCCATCTCCTGCTTCATGTCGATGCCCTGTTTCTCCAGCAGCTCTCTCTGAGCGAAGGCCCAGTCGACGGGCTCAACCGGCGTCTCAGCGCACGGCGTCTTCTCTCGCTCCAGGCGAGCCTGCTCCGGGTCGTTGAAGCGAAACACGTGGCTCTTTCCCATGATGATGCGGTTCCCTAAAAGGTGCACACGAAAACATACAAGTTTTGGAGAAAGAAAGTATATTAATTACAGATTAGACCTGTGTTGTCATACTGGAATTATTGAGAAGCTTTCCTGATGTCTAAACACAACAATGAGACATTCAATTTTATCTTCCTCCTGATACATTTCTCTTTGTTGTACATCTTTTGTAACACAACAATGTGAAGCGCATCACGCACCAGATCGCAGAACAATGGGAGAGCTAACTCGCTTCCCGTTGACGTACGTCTCTGACCCTTCACACGGCTCCAGGATGACACATCCTATTCAAGAGAAGATGATAGAACGATTACAACAAAGACATATACAATAAGGATGGCTTCATTTTCAAAATGTATTTACATGTTACAACATTTATTTAACCAGCCTTTACCTTCTCCCAGAGGACTCGTGGTGCTGCTGAAGGTGCAGTGTTCATCTCTGATAAAATGGCCGCTGAGAACAATGTCTTGGCGAGACTTCGCATTTTCCCGGCCAACCCTGAGAGAAGATAAGGTAAAACAATTGAGATAAATTCACAGAAACGGTATCTGGATTAAATGTAAAAATGTAAAATATATAAAAACCCTACTTGGTGGTGCCGTCTTTGATATAATACAGCAGACACTCTGACATCAGCGGGTCTTCGTTCAGATTCACCAGATGAGGCGTCTGAAGGGAAATAAGGATACATATGTTGTTGTGTTTGGACAGATGTTGGAAATACATCAAACTATTGTGCAACGGTGACAAGTCTAGTACCTTTTTCGGGGAGAAGACGCCCACAGTGCCTCCATCTTCTCTCATGGCAACACCCATTTCAGCCAGCAGGGCCTCTCTACAGGAAGCAATCACACATGTTGCTAGCCTGGCTAAAAAATCCAACAATCCAACAACACAACAGATCCTTTAAGATCGCAGGTCCATATTCAGCACAAGGGTCCCTCCATCAAAGATAGCCCATTACCAGCAGGACTATCTAAATCTTGGTAAAGCATTGAGAAGCTCCACCACTGCAGCTTGAATTATTCTTCATCACATGAAGAGTGGAGCTCGACCAGAATGTACTGAGTGTGTTATGAAGGATAATGCTTCCTTTGAATTGATGATACGCTAAAAGCAAAGGGACATCTTTATAAGGTATGTTATTTTAGGGGCGACTTGGTGTGTGACTGGGTGTGAATGGTTGAACGACGTGTAGTAAAAGCACTTTTAATGCTCAGAAGACAAGAAAGGTGCTGTACAAGTCCATTCCCATGTAAAATTATATTAATGACGTAAAAAAAATGAAAAAATATATTATTTAACATCCTTCAGAGTTGAGAGATATGTGATATGGTATTTAGAATCAAATGATGATGTGCTTTGTTTATCTTTCACATATAAATACATTTGTCTTTCATGTATCTTTATCAAACATGGTTGTAATTCTTTATTTAAGTGTGTTTGTGTTTTTTTATCATATGATGTTTGATGACTAATGAAAAGATGTAATGAAAACTTAAATGACAACCCACATTAAATGTAACCAACATTAAAACATTTAAATATACATTTCTTGGGGAAGAATAATCTGATATGAATTATGCATGAATATGTTTGACAAACCTCTCCATACGGATGGCCTCGGTACGCCGCAGCTTCTCTTCCCAAGTCTCATTGAGCTCTGCGATGATTTTCTCGGTTTCCTGTCGGCAAAATTGAGAGAGAAATCTAAATATAATACAAAATGGACTTTGCTCAATCTTGGATTTAACAAGAGGCTGACCTTGACCTTGTATCTCCGCCCACAAGCTCTTATCCAACCTACCATTTCCTGAACAATTTCAGCATCATCCTTCTTACCTTGAGCCTCTCGATGGCCTCTTCACTGGCCGGGCTGAAGAGGCGGTCATGGAGGTTGGCGATGGACCCGACGCGACTGGACAGGGCCGAGAGCGAGGGGGAGGGACTCATTTCTGTCATGGCATTGGACACTGCGGAGAGATCACCCCTTTGATTGACAGCCTGGCGATTATTCACAAAGTTCTTGTAATCGCACAGGTCTGCCAGAGAGAGAGGCGTTGCATGGAAGTGAGCAAGGAAGGAAGGAAGGAAGGAAGGAAGGACAGAAGAACAGAAGAACAGATGGACGGAGCAGACGCCGGGTAATTAAGGAGAGACATCAGGGATTGAGAGGAGCACGCAGATCAAAAGGAAATAAACAGGGGAACAACGGGAAGGAGTACAAAAAAAGAAGAGAAAGCTCAAATAATGGCTCAAAGAAGCAGATATCATTTCAATAAAGCCATCGCAGACAGAGAGGAAAGTGGAGCTCAAACTGATAGAGCACAAAATGCCAAATAAACTAAAAGTTAGAGACCAGAAGCTTTTTTTTTTGTCTCTGACACACATGACAAACTCGCAAGCATGAGAATGTCAAGTGAAATAAAACCAAAAATATATACACCACTAGAATGCAATATGACCGAATACAGCCCGAGTTTCTTTTTCATATGTTTTGCATGTCCTAATGTTTTCAACGTGTTTTGCACAGCCTTTGGTTGCACAGCTCTCAGCAATGCAAGCCTCTAAGAACCTGACTCATAGCTTCAATTAGCTCCACACACCGAGAACCAGGATGCAAAATAGGGAGTTTGTCAGCGATCTAAAATGGCGCCCTCCCTCCCAGTCAGTGCTTTCTTCCATCATCACTAGTCTCATAAAACAAAATGCTTGGACTCTGTCTGCTTTTCTTTTTTTGCAGAAGGAAATAGTCTACAGGACATCTACAGGATCACAGAACAAAGCTTCTCCGTGAAATTTAAAATCCAAGCCAATTTAAAATTGTGCTACGAGGATGAAAGTATTTTAATCCCAGATTAAATGAGAGAAGAATACCACGTATTACCATAGAAACTACAACCAATGGAAAGAAAAAAGGAGGCAATTTTGCAGAATTCCTGAGAAAAGACTAATTTAATATTGCAACCATAGATTATTTTTGTGTTGCTCTCAATAATCAAGTAAGGATTTGAATATATTTTACTTAATTCATGTCATGTCTGACTTCACATATAGTGTCTTGGCAATATGAATTAGGACTCTGGTGTGGTGGAGGAGGAAGGACGGCCCGGGATTCATTTCTATTAGTTGCAAAGCGCAGGCTTGCTAGAGTTATACACACTTTTCAAACCAGCGATGACCGGGTTGTTGCAGCGATACGCTGGTAGGACAGAGGAGAGAAGAAAATGAGTGTGAGGGACACCCACACTCCAGGTTTAACTTATCATCCTCGGCCTTACATGTACAGTCAGAAAATAACTGCACAATGGGTCTAGTTTCAAGTTTGTGTGTGTGTGTGTGTATGCTACTATAAGTGCATCTTTGAGTGGTAGTTTGTGTGCGACACTCACTCTCTATGATGTCTCCCAGGCCCTGTGAAAACAGCAGGTCTCTGAGGCGAGCCACCTCCTCTTTCAGCTCACGCACCAGCCGGTTGCTGGGGTCCTCGTTGATCACAGCATTACAGCGGATCTGTTTGGCTCGATCAGCGTACCTGGAGGGACAGAGGTCATCCAGGTCAAGACACCTTTAGGCTATAAAGCATTATTGCTCAGGCTCTCACTACTGAATTACAATGAGCAATTAATGGCAATAAGGGCCAATAATGAGAAGGACGCTACTGTAAGTTCGGACTGCACAACTATTCCTATATTAGTTGCAGTCATAATTTAGGCTTCCCACAATTAGCTGCAGTCCGGTGAAGACTAACCTTATTTTAAGTCCTATTTGTATGATTTGTTAACTCAGCAGGAATGTAGCAGTGCTCTGTTGTTTAATTTCGGGTAAACAGTTTAATTTTGTTTCTAGGAGATGCCCTTGAATACAGACCCGTCTTATTTTGATGCAAAGATGTGTACATTAGCAGGAGTGTAGCCCAACATGGAAGTGAAAGCAGTGCTCTGTTTAGCAGCCATTTGTAAAGGTCCACACATAATTACTTAATAATATGGAAATGTAAGCAGAAAATGCTCCAAGATCAAGTCAGTACATCTCTTCTACGGGTTGAACGTGTAGTATAAGTGTGACATTATCTTCAAAATGCTATTCCCGGGGAAAAGCGTCTGATGTAATGATCTTCCACAGAGAGGTTATAGACATTTTACTCACCGAAGGGTACTGAGAGTCTCATCATAGTTAATGTCTGCAGGGCTGAGGGCAGCCACCATGGCTGTACGAGAGTTTCCTCCTAGAAGACAGAAAGTAAGACAAAAGGTAAACTGACAGAGAAAAGGTGTTTTATTTGGGTAAAAACTGAGGTTTATTATTCTGTATGTTTACCCAAGTTCTCCCTCAGTAGCCAAGTCAGAACTGAGTCTCTGTAGGGAATGAAATTCTCCACCTTCTTCTTTTTCTTGTTCTGTACACACAATAAGGACAATGTATCTCTAAATATTCTTTATTACAATATGGTCGGCTGTATATTTCATTTGAGGTTTCAAATGTATCAGTATCACTGACCTTGTTTGGTACTGAGTCCTGATATTTGGAGAAAACAAAATGCCAGCGTTTGTTATTTGGACAACATCAAATAAAAAAGATCTGTAACAGTTTATTCTTTATGAGAAGTGTGGCTAAACCATACCTGTTCAGCCAGAGCAGAAATAACTTTCCCCAGCGTAGTCAGAGATTTGTTAATGTTTGCTCCTTCCTGCAAATGAGTATTATAATTAAGTATTTGTCCATCTATGCATATTTGTCTTTATTGAAATGCTGCATTCAAACAGACATTATTACATTGAAAACAAACATAAACACAGTACCCTCCTCTCACCTTCAGTCGGGTTCCTTTAGCTCCGGTTGAGTCGGCTCTCTCGCTGCCAGCCAAGTCCACCAGGCTGATCTTGCTGACCTGTGACGATACAAAAGATCAAACATCCACCTCAGCTAACATATTTCACCAAACTGCACTGGGAGAACTGGCAGCAGAGTGTTATCGATCAATTCAACAACACATTCCTCAGATAGCTACACCACACACGGCCTCCACTCAGGTCATAAAAGGCAATAAAATGTGTTCTGCCTTGGAGCATCTCTTCTGATGCTTCTGTGGTGTAACAAGACTAATAAAACGATTCCACTTATTGATTTGTTTGTCTGAGAAGCATGAAAACACCAGTCAGACTGGGTGAGAGCCTTTTAGTCCAAACCTTTTCTGATGTGTTCTCCGAATCCATGTCGTGTTTCTTCTGTGTGAAGATGATGTTGAAGACGGCGTGGGAGCGGCTGCTGGTTTCATTCATGTTGGTAGCAGCCACAGTCCTGAAAGAGGGCAAAACTGCTGTGTTAGTTGCATATAACTGACCCAAACGTGATCTGCCCCATCCGTCATATGTTCCAGCCATTGAATTGTTTACATCGAAGGAGTCTGCCACCATCATTCAGTCCCGCTCCGATTACCTGGCCTTGTTACCAGACTCCATCAGGTCCTGGATGTCGTTGAAGGAGGTGACGGCCAGTTTGGACAGATCTTCAACGTAGGGTCCCATCAGAGGGTGCTCCCGGACACGCAGGTTTCCTTTGTTCTTGGGATTCAGCAGGTCGCGCACACGCTCACAGTAGATCTCCATGTAACTCACCTGGAGCAGGCACAGAGCCGGGTGTGTTTTAAAATATGTTTACGAGTTATTAATCGGTTCCAGGGCGAATAAAATATACAAAAAGAAGAGAATTCATCTCGGACTATCTGATGCAACGAATATAACTACAATACCAGTTGCACCTCAACAATATTTATAATGTTTTCCTTTAATTTATCTTAAACAGTACAATGCATGCCCCGGACCGTTAAAGGGAAATAGAATACTTGAAAAGTAGTTTGTCGTCACTCACCTCCACTGAGTAAGACATGTTGTTGTCATTATTGCTGCCATTGATCTTGGTGAAAAGGTCTTCACACAGCTAAAAGAGAGAGTAATTGATGCGGTAAAGATTGCATTATTTGTATTGTTTTTACAGTGATAAAAGACAATTTGATGATATGTTTAATCAAATTAAACGGTCAGAAGTGTATTCTGTTTTACCAGAGGTATAATTCCCTGCTGGTCCTGCTCCTGTCGACCCATCATGGTGTAGCTTTTGCCTGCTCCTGTCTGGCCGTATGCAAATATGCACACGTTGTAGCCTTCAAAGGCATGAAGCAGCATCTCCACTCCAATGTCCTTGTACACCTGCTTCTGGGAGGCAAAGCTGAGGTCCTCGGGCTGCAGAGAGAGGGAGCGCAGCAGGAATAAAGATAAAAGATGAGAGAGACATCTTGAAAATGCTGGAATAGACAAATACGTGTCTTCCACCATGTGTAAATACTAACATTTTAATCAATATTTTATTTCATTTAAATTATTAATGACGCGATCTCTGGCAAATCCTTCATTTTTCTTATCTGAATATTGAAAACTAAGTGATGCAGTCAAACTCACCGTGGTGTGTGACCAGTAAGAATAGTCAAAGTTGAAACTCTTGTTCTCTTTCGGCTGTTTGGGGTTCAGGATCGCTAAAAACAGATTCAAATAGAGGCATCAGAAACTGAGACCTAATGACCTGGATGTTCCTTCATTTCAGTTTATTTACTGTCGGTTTCAGAAAAGCTGCAGGAGGCAAACTGTGAAAACAGTTCTGTCAATGCAGCACATTCTCTCACACACCATTTTTCTCGTTGCACCTTGACCGGGCCTTTGTCCTTTCCCAACACACACACATACGTATTTAATTTAACAAATATTGTTTTGTTATTTTCCATCATGCGCACTTCAATCAAGTTGTGTCTTGTCATCTTAATTACTGACAGTTTGTTTTATTGTTTTGTTGCATTGAAAGAGGAAACACAAACTTTGCAAAACAGTAAAAGCTCCAAACATAGAATGTAAATAAGACGTGCGCTTATAACGATGACATCACCCATTGGTTTATAAACTACGGGTTTGAAGCATTGCGTTTGGCATTTTGTCCGTCAGCATTTTGTATTTTTTCAACAAAAATTGACAGATAATTTTCTCATAGACTTCTATACAATACGACTTCTTTTGAGGAGTCGCCTCCTGATGGCCAGAAGAGAGAGGACTAGATCAACGCAGAACTTTGTAGAAAGAACAATAATTCATGAAGAGTCAAGTTGTGATCAATGCACAGTTGGCAGAAATGCATCCAATCAATGGAGAGAGACTGCATTTCTCTTTTTGGCTCTTTTGGTAATAATTCAACTTGAACTACACCAAAACATGTAAATGTGGGACCAGCACTGTTGACTTGTGGTTGAGGTTCATTTAATCTGTCTACATTGTGATGTCAACGTCCCTGATTCAATTCCAAACTGATGTTAGTTGTATGGACCAACTCTTGTCACCTCTTTACTTTTCACGTGCACATAACAGAAATGCTTATAAATAATACATATAATTAGTAATGCAATCCCATAATGTTTAACTTAAAGCATGTGCTGCTATTTGTCAATATTCTACATTACAATTTTGAATTCTTGGCAGCAGCATAGAATGTGTCAAAACCTCATCCTCAGAGAGATGTGGCATTGCAATACTTTGAAATAATTTCACCTCTAACTCAAGACAGAGAAAGGACACACGCGGTTCAGAAAGGACAAAAGCAGCACCACTCGTCCTTTTTAAAGAGGGGAGGGGTGAGGTGCACAGAGAACATGAAACAAGAACTGAGCAGGAGCAGATGTTCTTTCGCCCCCTGTGGAGCAGTTCAATGCAGCAGCACACGTAAACATCCTGCTGAAAGGTGCACTCAGCCGGAAGCAAACGTGTGTGTGACCATCACCTGCACGCTTTATCCTTTAGAGGACCGAGATGTGTATGACTAATGCCGAAAGAAATATAAGGGGACAACTGTGAGCCGTCATATGAGGAGTTGAAATAGTTCAAGTTTGAATCTTTGGCTCTAATGAGGTCATTAAAAACACGGACAGGCACAACAGGCTGACATACTCTTTCACACACAAACACACACTCTTGCATCAGCTGACCCGGTGTCTGGGCTCAGCCAGAACAAGGAGGTCTTGTTGGTCCCTGCAGCGACTGTCGCTGCATCCTACACACACTGACTGGCGCTTTTGTTTCCTTCTCTGGCTGCCATGATGCTGCATGCATCTCAGCCCACTGTCTTGTTGCTGCAGGGCAAAGCTGCCTCCAAGAAAAATGCCTGAGGTGAAATGATAAACTTGGCTCGATGTCCGTCGCAAAACACGATCGAAAGAGCAGCGGGACGTCGCTGCATTTCTGGGTGTCTCGCTCTGAAGCCGGGACTTTAACTCATGCAGGACCCGACAACTGTTTCATTGGAAAGTCTCAAATATGTATATGAGCATGTTGTGACTGAGGTTAGAAGACTGGAAATTAACTGAGTCTGTGCATGCTTTCTTTTTTACGCTTTCTGTCATTAACATCGAGTGATTAATGTTTCAGTAAGTTGTTTTTAGTGGGTCATTGATCCTTTAAGTCACACATCACAGCAGTATCTCACAGATTACATACAGTGTGTGTTGCATTATATGTGTTGATGCATTCATCCAAATGAGCATTTTCTTTTCTGCCCCTTTGTGTAGATTTTCAATGTCTGATTATGGCATACGTTTTTGTTTGCATGATAAAACAATAAAAGTTGTGTCTTTGTTTCATTGACTTAATGACAATGTCTTGTTTTAAAGACATCTTATCAAACACTTCAAAACACTGCTGTGATGGTTATTTATGTCTGATATATTTACAAAAAAAAGTATCTGGTTTGAAATTCTTGAATCTGCATCTACTCCTTCTCCCTTTATTAAAAAATTTCACAATCTCTGTATATGCAAATATTTTACATGTAATAAGTTTAACTGCTGAAAAGTCCATCAGAGTATATGTACTGGGGGATTCAAGTTTCCACATCAAACTAAGTTGTAGGCAGCCCCCTCTTCGCCGATTAGTCAACTAATCGGTTGTTTTGGTCTTAAAGCTCGTATGGAAACCTCTTTCCAGCTGAAACAAACAGTCAGGTAATCAATTGAGTCAATTCATAGAGAATTGAGCGGCAACTATTTTGACAATCAATAAATTGTTTCAGTTGTTGCTGGTTCCGGCTTCTTAAACGTGAAGCATTGCTGCTTTCCTTACAGAATAGAACTTGGGCTCTGGGAAAATATATAACGATGTTCCACTATTTTGTGGCATTTTAAAGACCAAACAACTAATCGGAAAATTGCTAACTCATCGGCAGATTCCATTAATAATGACAGTAATCGTGCAGCCATACACATGTCAAGCACAGATAAACTATCCCTGCAGCAGATTAAACAACTTCTAGTGTCAAACTCTGCACAGCAAAGCTCAAACATCTTGAAGTAGCAATAAGCAAAACCCATTCAAATCCAATAGCTTTAACCAAAACAAGTATAAAAAGTTAATGATTGTAAGTTTACTTATTTTCTTCCGATTACAGTTAAATATTGAAGTCCACATCCATCAGATTTAACATCACTTCAAACAGCAAATACACAAACAATGACTTGAACTCACTTGTGGTGTTTCCTGACATCTGGATGATGCACTTGCTGTCCTTCCCAATCTCTCTGGAGTTGAAGGGTCGGACCCTCACCGCCACCTTCACTGAAGCGGCCGCCATGTTGCAGGAGGGTGTGCGAGTGAGCAGGAGACCTGAAGATCTGTGAGGCTACACAGACACACACCTGGCACCTGCACAGGTAGATAAGAAGGCGTTAGGACCGCTGCAGGCACAGACATGTAGGATACAGACCAACCTGTCAGATGGAATGCACCCTGATATAATTCATTACACCTTTGATGAAGACAACCTAAAAATGCTGATTTTTAAAATGATGATTTGACTCTGCTGTTGTTTCGATAATTAAATATGAATGAGTGGGCCTTGCAAGTTGAACCAAACAGCTATAAGACTGAGACACATGCTCCATTTCCAAGCCCTGACTCAGTCAGTTTGAACCTCACGGCTCCGAAAACACGCTGACTAAATGGCTGGGACATTATTTGGCAGGATGAGCATCAGCATCCCTGCTATTCTAGTAAAATGGCTTCTTATTCCTCGGGCATCATCCCTTCTCAATATCAGGCCGAAGGCCCTGTGATGAAACAGTATCTGCTCACTGCTTCTCCCCAAAGAAAACAACACAGGAACCAGCTGCCGTGTTGTTACAGCATTTTCACAACAATAAGCCTCCTACTACTGTTGTTTTTTCGTTAAAAACTTTAATAATGGATTCATTTTTTTCCTCTGTTAATGACCGGATAATTTAGGATGCTTTTAACGGTAGTCTATAATTGATTCAGGGCAGCGCCGCGCACATCCATCTTCCCGGCTTCAATCGATGAAATAGACAATTCCTCCTTAAAATCTTTATAATAAGCCATTACACATTGAGGCTAAAAGATCAATGCGAGGATGACACGCAGGACATCTGAGGAGACATTTTACCGCACAGTTTTATAAGCCATGTAAATATTGTCTCCTCCATCTTGCTTCGCTGCCGCACCTCAAAGACAGGCCGCGTAAACACAAACGGCACAGACACCAAGCATCTACCACTGCGTCAGAGGGGAGCTCAGCGCACATCACCAGAGCATAAATTACATTTACAGAATTTACAACATCATTTATGGAATTAAGTCGGAGAGTTGTTGCTTTTTTTAAGGTGGATACACGTATTTTGTAGGCAGTTGTCGGCATCGGCGGAATCAAACACCCTGACGCAGCGTCCTTATTTACCGCCTCGCATGTACAAAAGGCCTCGAGATCACAAACACACACGCGCGCGTGCTGTGTTCACCAAGGCACGACACCCATAAGTGCCGATGATGTGCGGGGAAAAACATCCCCGAGGAGCCGTATCTTACCTCAGCAACTCAAACTCGACGATCGCAGGGGGCGAATCCTCTGCCCATTCAAAACAGCGCCCGGATCCTCCGGTGCCTCCTTCTTGAATCTCCACAGCAGCCTGTATTGTTCCTCTCTCTCTCTCTCTCTCTCTCTCAGTCTTTGGTCAGCCTACAGCATCCCTTTCCTTGGCGCATCCATACATGGAGAATCCGCCGGGGAACGAGAGGAGAGTCAGCCTCAGCTTCAGCAGCAGCGCGGGGTGGGCTGGAGAGTGTTGAACGCAGCGGTGCGTCAATTAGAGACTATGGTGAGAGACGGGAGGAGGGAGGAGCGAGGAGCGAGGGCCGGGTGGATGAACAGGAGGATGGGTGCGGGGTGCTCCGGCGGCCCTCTAGTCGGTCTGTCCGTCAGTCAGTCTGAAACGAGGGAAAATGGCGGTGCTGCTGTGAAAGGGATGCTGGGAGGCGATGATGACATCAGCACCATCATCAGCATCAGCAGCGGCAGCAGCCAGGAAGCAGAGCGATGCAGCACAGACACAGCAGATGGAGAGGCCAAGCGATAGACCATAATAATCCTTAGGGAGACAAATATAGTGAACTGGTTTTAGGGACCTCTTACTGTCTGCCACTCCAGAGGTCCAAACGCTGCAGGTGCTTTGTGTGTCAGTGGATTTTGTGCTCATCTAATTTGAACCACTATATATGTAATTAAACCCTAAATTATTAGGCTAGCTAACGTGGCCATGTACAAAATCATTGTGTCAATATCTGGTTTAAATATTTTAGCTCACATTCTGCTCACATGATGCATCATTACATTACATTACATTACATTTCATTTAGCTGACGCTTTTATCCAAAGCGACTTACATCATCGTTCAGTGAAATTGTGTTTAGTCAATTTATTCCAAACTAACAAAAATTACGTTGTATTCCAGCGGTGAGTGCACTGCTCTAAATGAGGACATGGAGAAAACTGGGTACAACATTACACCTGGGGCCACAGTGAATGTTTAGCCCCAGGGCCCCTGTGACTATAGCTTCAAAATTAACTAACAAGGAAATTAACTTCTGGGTATTGTGGCGTGCTAAGGTGTTGAGCCAGATGAATGCCCTTCACTGAGACTTGTATTGTATCAGTATTGTAGCAGTTAGAGTTCTACTAAGTATTTAAAGGTGCTTAATTCAAAATGTATAGAATGTCTTTTGACTCTAAAAGCAGCACCAGCTGCTTGCAGCTAACGATCTAAACAAAGACAACAGTGACTCATAGGGGGAACCAGTGTGGTGGGTGCGAGCTCCAGCAATAACACAATCCGTCAGGACGGCCAGCTGTAACCATGTTATGAGAGCAGTGCTTAAGGTAAAGTCCTGTGCAGCTGTACATAAAGCACAGGGACACAGGATTAAAACATACTTCATTCCCATGCTGAGGACAAACATGGGAACACAACACAACAAATAGTCAAGTTTTTTGCTGCTATAATCTGAATATTAAAAAGGAAACATTTAATGATACGTGAATAAATAAGTTAAAGATGTGCTTTCTGAGTTCAACCCAACAGTGTGGCTGTTTGTTTGGGATCTGACTATTGGTTATACGTTCAAGCTAATATAAGAAACTTGCATTTTGCATTGATTTTGGTGATCCCCATCATCATCCAGAATGGTCCATCCAGACTGCCCTTTTCTGAAGCATTTAGTGACAACCTGCAACGTTTAATTGGCTAAACGATTACTACAAAGTGTGAAGACTTTAATACTACTGGTGTTTAATATAAGAAAGCATTCTGTGAAAAAACTGGATGCTTTAATCCATTTTAAATTCATCCACTGTATTTATTATTTACATTTGAGTAAATTAGGATTTTAATTAAAAATAAACGCCTATTTTGTCATTTGAATTACGAGATTGGTTCAATTAGCCATGATATCCCATTTTGAAGTTTTAACTGAATGTTTACGGCGTCACTATCTATTGACAGACCGCTTCATGACACCCTCTGTGGATACATTTGAACATGCCTCTCTCTTTCAATCTGCCCCTCCCTAGCTCCTCCTCCCGCTCTGTTTGGTATAGATTTTGAATGTTCAGTCCAGTTCAAAGGCCAGTGTGAGGATAACAGCAAGTCCCATTTATTTACCACGTGTATAATTATTTACAGAGCCAGACTGGGAGAGGGTCACCTTCTGGTGATCCAGATAGCTGTGACACAACAGTTGGAAAAGGTTGTATAAGAGTTAATAATAATATGAGATATGTTTTACTCAAATATGATCTGAAAACTTGGCTTTTGTTTCCCAGTCAGATTGGATAATAACAAAATAAAGCAAAATAACACTTATAAGTAAATATCTTTGTTAAGGTAAATGTTTGACCTTGATGCTTTGGATTTTAAGTGTCATTTTGACCTCTTTCCATCTGTAACATCCCTAAAAACAGGATTTCGGTGATTTCTTCGCGGTTCAGAACAATTGGCTGATGTTAATGTTTACGTGACATGTGCTGTCAGTTTGAGAATAACACTTATGAACATATAAATGCTTTGCTTATTTGGTGATCCAAATAATTGGCACATCCAGCAGAATTCACCCTTGAGAGTATATAATTACTTCTCCCTCCATATATGTTTTGTTTTGAGAATTACAAGCCACAATGTTTAGGCAATGTGCATATTCCACACAAATCCTTCCACCTTCTTTTACACTGCACAAATAAAACAAAATGTGAGATCATCCGGTGTGAGCTGTCACCAGTATCAGCTGGAGACAGCTCAAACACTATCTGTATTTCTAAACAATATAATAATAACTGAATTAATAATTATCTATGTGGGTAAAAAAAACCTTTGTGTTCAATGTGTGATTTTTCTTTGAATCGTTTAATTTGAAAGAGATCTGAAACAAGAAAACACAACAACAGAATAAAGTCTGATATGACCAAAATGAAATTAAATCTTACTATGACGCTGCTTGTGCACACTAGACAATAAAATCGATCCATTTCCCTGGTGTTCCCTGACGTGTGTGTTGGTTGATGAGTGTGTGCCTGGCCCCCTTCCTCCTCTGAGAGAGAGCAGATTGGCTCTCTGAGAGGAGACTCCTCTTGACAAACGCAATGTTGCTGTGACTAAAGTGCCAGACAAAATCAACAAGTCACCTGCAAACTGACCTGAACCAGTTCTAAGCTGCCAAGGGTCCTCGCTTTTACGTAAGAGTCAAGTGCTAAGAAACCAATCCATGAATGAGTCACGAAAACAGTGTTGGATCAGAAGTAACAACACTGATAACTTTGTGTTGTCGATACTTTACTTACTTAAGTTCAAACTGTCCTGGGAAACACATTTAATATTTGAAATGTGGACACTTTATTGGCTGGGAAAAAAAAAACATGATTTGTATATTTACACTATACAGTCTCCTTTAAATGGGAAAACAAGGCCTACCTGCTAGTGATATTTAAGTGTTTTCTAGTTTTAAAAGTTAAATGTGAGTGCTATTTGCATAAGTTAACCACAAATGTTTAATATACAGTAACTCACACGTTTGTTGTTATATGATTTGCCAATGTGTTCCTAGTCGAGGGTTGGCTGTCAGGCACACCGCCCCGTGGCCAACAGGTCAAAGACCTGTTTGTTTTTACAAAACATTCACCAAAAACGTGCAGTCAGGTTCAGTCTCTCCGGCTGTCAGTGGTGATCCCACCCGGTGCAGACTTCTCAGGAACTATACGACAACAGGACTGATGCAGCGGGCTTTGTTCAGCCGCAGCGCGCTGCTCGCCCAGCAGGCAGCAGCGGCCCTCGACAGTCCGCTGGCCGCGAGGAGCGCGCCTCTTCTGCAGCGGCTGGACCGCTCCATGTCCTCCGTCACCATCCCGCCGCCAGCAGGCATTCTGCGGCCGCTGGAAGCTCCACTGCGCTACCTGTTCGGCCCGGGACCCTCAAATGTCCCTCCGCGTATCTTAGCTGCTCAGGGCAGGCCGATAATTGGTCACCTGCATCCAGAAATGTATGAGGTAAAGGATGTGTTTGATCTCCAGACTCAGAAAGACTGAGGTATATTATATATTCAATTCTAATTTGGCCTATTTTAAGTTGGAAATAAATTTGTTCACTCAAATACTGAACTTGAGTACAATATGGAGTTTTGGGCACGTGGGAGAAGTTTGCTTTTAGGGCTTTCTGTCAGAAATCACCTTCGGTTTAGGCAACAAATCTACCTGGTTACGTTTAGGAGAAGACGTGGTTTGGTAAAATTGGTTGAATATTTTTTTCACCAGTGAAATGTCGGTTTTATCAGACTAAATTCAAATTGAAAGTATGTTTCCATATATTCATGTATTCATGTTAACAGTTCGATTTTCAACTTGTTTTCCCATATTTCTTAAAAAAATAGACCGAATACATATTTGCATGGGACCAAGGACCTATAATTTGTGCGTAATTGCGCATACTTTACAGAAATCACTGAACCTATTTGGTGACAATAGCGTGACATAACATTGTGTTTCCTAGATCATGAATGACATCAAACGAGGGATCCAGTACGTCTTTCAGACAGAGAACAACATGACTATAGCTATGAGCGGCTCCGGTCACGCGGCCATGGAGTGTGCAGTGTTCAACACGGTGGAGCCCGGTGAGAGCGTGCTCGTTGCCATCAACGGAATCTGGGGAGAGCGCGTAGCAGAAATTGCCGAAAGAATGGGTACGTCTTTACGCATGGTTTTACGCAGGCATCCATTGGGTCTCCAACGAAGATACACGACTACATTTACACTGATTGACTCTCTCTCTCTGTCTGTAGGTGCCAATGTACATAGAATGGTAAAAGCACCTGGAGGATATTTCAGCAATACGGAAATTGAACAGGTAAGCATAGGGTCTCTGTAGCAGCCCATAACTTAAGCTTACTAAAGCTATAAAACATTCTATTGGTCCACATTTGTGATTAAACACCTTTTTTTAAATCTATTTTCTAGGCCGTGAAAAAACACAAGCCTGTCCTGTTTTTCCTCACACATGGAGAGTCCTCCGCTGGCCTCTGTCACCCTGTAGATGGCATTGGAGACATCTGCAGAACGTGAGTCTCCTTTTGTATATGCTTCAAACACTGCATATAAAACGGTTTCATGTAACCACCAAATACCATGTCATATTTCTCACCGTTGTCATATCTCCTGCAGAAATAACTGCCTCTTCCTGGTGGACACGGTTGCATCTCTTGGTGCAGCCCCAATTTTTATGGACAAGCAAAGTAAGGCAATGATTAACGATGGATTCAAGTCTGTTACAACCGTGTGTTGCGTGTGTGATGTCACCCTTTGTCTTTCATTGTGCTGCTAGACATCGACATCCTGTACAGCGGTTCTCAGAAGGCCCTGAATGTGCCTCCTGGCACAGCACCCATCTCCTTCAATGAGAGAGCATGGTGAGGAGGGACCTTATGCTCACATGTTTCCCTATGAGCCCTAAGGTGTCACAACTGCATAAGAATGACACCAAACAAGCATCTCTTTGACTCTCTGTCACCCCTCACAGCCACAAGATGTTTAACAGGAAAACAAAGCCAGTATCCTATCTCTTTGATATGACACATTTGTCCAACTACTGGGGATGTGATGGCGAACCAGCCAGAATGTAAGTCCCATACATCCAACTGATTACATCCATATACTCTTCATAGCACATACACCATACTTTAACTAGAATGGGAAATCAAAAAATATTCTATTTTTTGGTTAGTTATTACTATAAGCGTTATAATTATAATGTTTTTATTTTGGGGTGTCATTGTGGATGTTAGGTACCACCACACTGGTCCCGTGTCTGGGTTCTTTGCCCTGAGAGAAGGTTTGGCAATCGTTGCTGAGAAGGTAAACTATAAGTTTCACCACTTTTTGTTTACGCTACTGACATACACTCTAACCTTAAGTTAGAGTTAAGAGTAACATCCATTATCTGAACCGCTTATCCTGTTTATATATATTCAAATTGTGTGCCGTGCATGAGACTTGTGCTTTTTTAGTCATGCTGATCACTTTATTGGCAGCAACATATTCAAGTTGTCCAACACATCATTACATCTAGAGGAAGCAGTGTTTTACTTTTGCTAGAAAATGGACATAGCTCTTTGAATTAGGCTCTAAATGTGCTGTAGTTTTGATTTGGCAGTGTTGGCATGGCCCCCTTGTAAGTTCTTGTAAGATTCTCACATAACTCTGTGGATATTTGTCTCCCTCTAGGGGCTGGAGGCATCCTGGAAGAAACACAAGGAGGTGGCATCTTACCTATACAGAGGACTGGAGGACTTGGGCCTCAAGCTCTTCATTCCTGAAAGGGTAAGGTAGCCATAAAACAAAACCACAGGCTGGACACTGAACAAGAATTTACATATAACATACAAATAATCAGCATTACTGTCTGTCGCCCTGTTTAGCATATCTGTTAGAAACAGAAGTGTTTGTGTTGCACTAGAATTGATCAGAGTTATCATTATAATAATAATAATAATAATAATTGAATTTTGTATAGCACTTTTCTAAACACTCAAAGACGCTTCACATAAGTCAGAGACAAACGGATCAAAACAAAACACAGAAAGACAATGGAGCAAATAAAACAAACAAACAACATCCCCGGCACAAAAGAAAACCGGAGAAGCCGTGCGGAACAAGTCCTGCAGTGGAGGGCAGGGTGCAGGGTGCAGGGTTTAGCAGGGGAAGGGTAGGGTGCAGGGTTTATCAAGTGAAGGATAGGGAGCAGGGTTTATCAAGTGAAGGATAGGGAGCAGGGTTTATCAAGTGAAGGGTAGGTTGCAGGGTTTAGCAGGTGAAGGGTAGGGAGCAGGGTTTATCAAGTGAAGGATAGGGAGCAGGGTTTATCAAGTGAAGGATAGGGAGCAGGGTTTATCAAGTGAAGGATAGGGAGCAGGGTTTATCAAGTGAAGGGTAGGGAGCAGGGTTTAGCAGGTGAAGGGTAGGGAGCAGGGTTTATCAAGTGAAGGATAGGGAGCAGGGTTTATCAAGTGAAGGGTAGGGAGCAGGGTTTAGCAGGTGAAGGGTAGGGAGCAGGGTTTATCAAGTGAAGGATAGGGAGCAGGGTTTATCAAGTGAAGGGTAGGGAGCAGGGTTTAGCAGGTGAAGGGTAGGGAGCAGGGTTTAGCAGGTGAAGGGTAGGGAGCAGGGGTTAGCAGGTGAAGGGTAGAGAGCAGGGGTTAGCAGGTGAAGGGTAGGGAGCAGGGGTTAGCAGGTGAAGGGTAGAGAGCAGGGTTTAGCAGGTGAAGGGTAGAGAGCAGGGGTTAGCAGGTGAAGGGTAGAGAGCAGGGTTTAGCAGGTGAAGGGTAGAGAGCAGGGTTTAGCAGGTGAAGGGTAGAGAGCAGGGGTTAGCAGGTGAAGGGTAGGGAGCAGGGGTTAGCATGACAGCACTGTGTTGCCCTGTTATGACCACTTATTTTGACATGACCTGCAGGACTTGAGGCTTCCCTCCGTCACCACCATCGCCATTCCTGACGGCTACAACTGGAGGGAGCTGCTAGCCTACATAATGAAACACCACCAGATGGAGATGACCGGAGGCCTGGGCCCTTCCATCGGCATGGTGGGTTGCTGCTATTTCACTCCACAGGAGATAAACTATGGCTTTAACCTTATGGTCATCAACTTCTGCGGTCATTGGTTGCCGCATCTTCACAGCTGACAGTTATGTTTTAAATATAAATGATTTCCCCTAAAATGAACACTTAACAAAGGGAAATAGTGCTGGATAGAATAGTGTGTTTCCATAAGAAGCCATCTTCATTCACACTAATTCACATCTTGATTTAAATTCACTAAATAATCCAGACATTATTTCACTTCTTGTCTTAATTTAACTAATTAAACCAGATAAATTGGCAAGAGCCGTGCCATCGGTGTGGTGTCTGAACGGCTTTCTGCTCCTTGCCGCCGAGTCGCTGCTATCCCTGATGCACTTTCCACCTCTTTTCATTAGGTGATGAGGATCGGATTGATGGGATACAACTGCGAGAAGACTAACGCTGACATGGCACTGCATGCTCTGGCAGACGCTCTCAAGAACTGCAAAAAGAGCAAGGTTTAAGGACCAGATTCCCTGGCCACTCACGCTGTACTATATTAAGTGTCCCCACATGATGGATTTCTGGAAAAGCGCATAAAGTTAAGGAATTGTTCTCTGCTTTTGACTGATATAAAATTGAATGCTGTGTGTTTTTCTTGTATAAGTAGGATAGTTTTGAAATCAATGAGCAGATCTATGGTCCATGATGAGGCTGCTGAAATATGTCAATAAAGTGTTCTTTGATTATGAAACACTCCTTCTGCCTCATTGTGTGAGAACAGTAAGAAAGGATTTCAGCAATAGCTCGAAAAGTCTATGAAGGTGCACTGTCTGTACTACATTTCCCAAGATCCCCAACTGCGATGGTCGTATATCAAACTACGTCATAATAGCTCAACAGTCTGACGCAGTTGAACTGTTCATTTAGTGTCATTTAATCGTGTGCCTCTGTTTGAGGTTTTGATTAATCCTCGCGCGCCTGCAGGTTGGTGTATTGATGGCGTGTCCTTTCAGTCTCACAGGTAGGATGATGGCTACATTTTAAATCGCGTGCAAACAAGTAATCAATGTCAACTGTTGTAGCTTCAATGTCGCGGTGAGCACAGGCTGATTTATACCAACGTTTCTCGTTAAGTGTAGTAGCTTTGGCCCAATAGTTTACTGCAGGGATCAAGGTGCAAATGTGTCCTTGAGTATGTCGTGCGTCCGTGTTTTTAAACCTCCCGATGAAGTCTACGGTGAGCCGCGCCAAGATGTATCAGCGGAGTCTGACTATAAATTAGTTTCATATTCACTAAACCACAGTCGTAATTGTTTTATGACTAGTCAGAACTGACAGTAAAGAAAAGCTGCGGATGTTTGTGATCACATAATCGATATTCACATGCTGCGGCTCGTTGGCACTTTCTATTATTTATATGAGTGCGATGAAAACCAGCCAGCTTCCTATTTACATGCCGAGTCGTCTTCTTCTGGTTTCTGCCAAACCGTAGCATCACTGCCACCCACTGTCAGAAGTAGAGAGATGCAGGTGCATTTTAATTTCAACCGTCGCGTGCCTCTTCATCATGTCCTCCTCTCTCTGCTGAATGAACGTAGTGCAAATGGAATAGAGATACTTTTGGATGGGAATATCCTTAATTTGTATGTATGCCGAAGTGAAATATATGAAGCTTACCGCACAGTTTCTTGTCCTTTATTAGTGAAGAATAAGTTACTTAATTGTGAGGCAATATTTTGATAATAATAATGATAATAATAAACTTTACCAGGTAACACAAAGTGCTTTACATGAAAGTAAATAATAAACTTCGATAACTGTGATATTTACAGTTCCACTTTATTTAGAATACAATACGATCGGTTTATATGAAAGAACAGACAAACGTAATAAAATACAAGATTAAAAAAGAAAATAACATTTTAATGAGAAAAATAAAAAAGGACATCCTCCTCCTTTCAAAAAAACCTTTGATGGGGAAAAAAGAAGAAACCTCAGGGAGAGCAATTCTCCCGGGATGGGCAGAAGGGCATCAAGTGTTGTTATTTTTTTGTTTTTTTTATCTTGGTGTTGAAAAGCAGAGGTGGCCAGCTTATATGTTCTTACTTGTCCTGTTTTGCTATGTTTGTACTCGGGTCTCTCTGGCAAACGATTCCTTGATCTCTATGAGATCACCTGACCAAATACAGGTTGTATATTCATGTTCAAGAGAATACGCTTTTGTCCACCTGAAGACGTTTTTTGACATGACACAGGCCTCTTAAGTTTCAAGTACCTGATATTGTGTGTGTGCTGACTGTCATGACTTCCTGGGACACCTGATTAGAACAAAGCCATAATGTTATGAAAAACACTGATTGGTTAATTGATAGAAATGCTTTGTAAATTGAAAAGTTCACTATTGTCCACTTCCAAACTCATATTAGTTGTAACGTCAGCTGACATATAAATTGTTCTGTCACATGATTCAAGATTTATATTTATTTTGACCAATATTTATTTTAAATTACATAAAAGTATTTCTTACTTAGTACATTCAAACTTCCTGTGAATGCTGAGTAATATCAGTGTATTCAAATCAAATGCAATGTGTGGTATCTCCCATCATCACCTCATATTGAAGTCATTTCCTCTGTTTTCATGATCGTGCAGCGTGAACTGTTTGTGTGTTTTACCAGCAGCGGAGCTGAACCCAGCCCTCCTCCCTCTGGACTGGCTGCTGGGCACCTGGGAATCGGATGAACCTGGAGAGGGCTGCTTTACGACCATCAAACCGTTCCGCTACACTGAGACCCTGAACTTCAGCCATGTGGGACAACCAGTCATCAACTTCACGTGGGTTATTTTGGAAGCAATCAGACTTCAAAGATTACCACCAGGCTTTAAAACTGTTTTGATGCTGTCTCCGATTGAAAGTTTCTTACCTGTTTTACCTCTGCCCTTCGCCGAGCATCACTAACGGCTAAAACACCAGATCGGACCGCCCTACACTCATTGCCTCATCAATCTTCAGTTGATTAATTGCTGTTACTGTGTTCGACAGGTTCAATGCCTTCCATGCAGAGACCAAGAAGCCGCTGCACAGGGAAGTTGGCTTCATTCGAATGCAGCCGGGAGCCAACAGAGTGGCGTTCATGATCGCACAGAACTCAGGTAGTCACACACACACACACACACACACACACACATAATGGAGGTACCCTCGTTTGTGTTGATCAGGCTTCTGCTCGTGTTCTGTCACTTAAAAAAAGGATCAATCAATATGTGGAGAGGCAGCATATAGATTTGAGGGAAACAGACGCTTAATGTGGATATACAAAATGTATCTCACAATGGAATTTGAGATTTACTATGTTAGACGTGACTCAGGGCCATAGTGCTATTCCAGGCATGATGCAGAAACATGACGTGGCAATTTAAAAAACCTCTCTGTTTGTTTTTTGTAATAAATTAACAAAGTATCCTCAAAAAAGAAGAATCCATGTAAAAATTAAATTGGTATTAAATTGTGTATACAGGTTTTGAATCCCTAACTCTCTAGTCTACACAAACACTTCCTGTTTATGCACAGTGTGTCTTTGTGTGCAGGTCTGGTGGAGATTGAGGAGGGAGAGCTGACGGCGCAGCAGCTGAACCTGCAGAGCCAAGCACTGGCCAGAGTCTCTTTTGCCCGAGAGCCCCATGTACAAAAGGTCAAACTGTAATCTAATAATGCATCCTCATGTACTCATTGTTTATTAGTTACTGAACGTATTGGCTAAAATGTAACAATGCTGCCAACACAGTCCCACAGAGCAGAACTGATTTTAATCAATGCAATATGTGTTGCCCCTGTGTGTCGGTGACCTCGCCTGCTCTCCATCTTTCAGATTTCTCGAGTGATTCAGCTCCGACCAGATGGGAGGCTGGAGCAGACCGTTTCCATGGCAACAGACAACCAACCACTGATGCAGCACTTGCACATCACCTACCGGCGGCAGGCGTCCTTTACTTAGAGGCACTTTGGTCAGGAGAGATAAATGTGGCCCACATAAGGGGAATTGATCAATAATCAGGGTTTAGTCACACAATCATATAACCTGTTTGAGTTCATACATGCAGTAATAAGTTAGTGTTGTTTATTGCACTACAGATGGAGAGGTAATGTTACTTTCAAATTCAAAAGTTATGTTTACATTCAGCTTCACTCTCCAACGCGTCCATGTTTACTAGGAAACAGTCTTCTTCTCTGGTTTGCTAACACATTTCTTTATATCTTGGGGTTTCACCACCACCTGCTAGTCAAAGAAACAGATAAACTACTAGTGAACCTTTTTAATCTAAAAGAAAAATAAATAATTCATATCACACTGAAGGGCCTTGCTTTAGTATGGGTGCTCGCCTTATCTTAATATGTATTTTCTGGAAATGTATTCTTGGGGCTGTAAATCTTATAAAGCACTGATGGATTATTGTTGAGTAGTGTCCTCTTATCTTTAACTTTCATTGTTCATGTTCAGATTGAAAGCTCAGTTAACTGATTTCCACTGGAGTCAATGAACATTGTTTGAGTTCGGTGTTAACCTTTCCCTCATGCGTCTCAGCAGGATGTCCAATATTGTTTTTTGTCTTTCAGTGGAGGGTTTCATTAATGTAGATGTACTTATAGGGGCTGCAATAAGATAAATTAAAGTTATTTCACTTTTCCCTTTTACTTTGTCTTCATTAATCTTAATGTGTAAGCTTCCTGTTCTCTCCCTATGGATGTGTGTGTGTTCAACATAAATGTTATTGATGCTCTTTTGCATTAGCGTTACAACATTAAGTCTTTGATTCTGAATGAGGGAGAGAGGCTGGGTATGACATGCAAAGAAGGCTCCACTTTAAATCCCTGTCAGAATCATGAAATAATCCACACAATAAGTACATGTGAAGATTTTAGGTTTATTATGGATGTAAAAAAAAAAAAACATTCAGACACACATTTATAAATTAACCCTGTGAAAGTGACTACCATCAAACATACCACACAATCATCCTGAAGTGCCGTTGTCTTTGTGCTGCAGTGGCTTCAATTGTTAGTCATAATCAAAATAAAGATAATGAAAAATCATGGATAAAAATATTTACAGATTTAAAAAAGGAAATACATTTCAGCAAATGAATGTGGTTGCAGTTTGTACCATTCTTCTTTGGCCAAAATAAGACCTTTCTTGGTCAATAGTGTCTAAATGTGCAGCAGAAAGTTGAATCATTCTGGGAGAGAAGCTGCTTGTGCCGTCGTGGTGAAGTACAATAGTGTAAATCACCACGTGATAGCAGTTCTTTTTCTCCGAAAACTCACAATACTCAGCCAGCTGAGCATCAATTTCCAATACAAATCTTTCACTTTCATTCGTCCTTACTGAGTATATTTACTGAGACAGACATCAAATCAAAGCATCAGACAGTTTCTCTTAGGAGTGCAAACTCACACACACACACACACACACACACACGCACGCACGCGCACGTTTTCTGCACCAGTGCCACAGTATGTAGAGGAGGTGGAGGGACACAAACTTCTTCCTGTTGCCGTGTAGGCTCTTAAACACCACAGTGACTACTCTTTGGATGGAGGTAGTCACTTATCCGAAACCGAGACGACAAACACGATGTTGATGAAACATTTGTTGATGGCCATTCAGCGCTGGCAGGCACAGCGACCATCTCGACTCCATCCATTATTATTACAATTATTAACAAGTCTGAGATATGATCTCATGTCAGTGACGAGGACTCTGTCTGTGCTCCTTCATGGCTCCTTCATGATGTAGACGTACACTGTAGTGAGGAAGTACTTCAGGGACTCTATGACCGACGACAGCCAGTGGTGCTCAGGGGTAAGATCCTTCTTCAACACACATTTTGTGATCTCCGCCTGGTATGAGGAGATTGATATTTTAAATTAGACTACAATGAAACATCACAGAAACCACAGAAACCGATGTTACCACTGCAAATCTTCACATCAGATCAGCCTACATGAAGCAACAGCATGTGAGCTCTGTCTTAAATGCAACTCCCCTCGAACTAACCATTAGCGCTGGTACACAAACTGAGCTCTCATCCATAACGTAATCAGTCATGCAGCTTCAGCAAAGTAGATGTCAAAGAACAGAAAGTTGCCTGTTTTAATCTCCAGAGCAACACAATGCCAGCGGGGTTATTTTTCCCTCGTTTGCTGTTAACAACATAATCATGGAGCAGCATGAATCATAAATAAGTCAGAGAAAAAAAAAAGATACATGAGAAACATCATTTAGTACGTGGGGGAAAGTTCCCTACAATAAAAGAAAACGTCACATACCCATCCTCCCCGTCTCTTCAGCCAGGGAACCAGAAACTTGCGGACAAACTGTCCCAGACTGTCCACTAAGACGTGAACGGTGGTTGGATGACCCTGTCTGACACAATCCACAGCCAGGGCTCCGGCTACTGCATACATGGATACCACCTTACCCCATGTTATACCTACAGCCAGAGAAACAGGTGGCACCAAGTTACGTGTTATGTTGTCTTTACGGATAGATGTTCGGCATTCACGTTTGGTTAAAAAACATCTTCACGCCGATATTGATTCCGTCTTGCTGTCACGGAGAAGTTTGATAATAATGGATTTCATTTGTATTGCACTTTTCTTTCAAAAGAATCTCAGAGTGCCACAGAGCCAATATATAGTAAAACAAATAAAAACAGTTAAAACATAGTCAAAGAAAACCAAAATGAAAAATAAATATCTGACAATGGATTTAACATAAAGTAAAAAATGCCTTCCTGAATAAAAAGGTTTTTAGACCAGTGTCTGTGTTGCCCTTAGGTGGTTAAGGAGACTGTTCCAGTTGTTCCATAACTGAGAATATCACACTGTTTAGAAGACCTGAGCTTCAGTCCTCCACATTGGCAGAAGTTTCCTGACCGGAATCAGTAAACAAACTCCTTTTGCTGTCCTCACGGGTGCCCTCGCCCATCTCCTCTCTATGGTTACTCTGTTACATATTCGTGACCTGACTCGCAGCATGTGGGGCAGTCGGTGGACCTTGTACTGAAATAAACTGTAAATACCAGGTTTGAGTCAACAAGCCAGTGCGTTTGTGTTACTGTAGCTGATAAGACGTCTTAGAGACAAGTTCTAAATTAGAGAGTGTGAGATTGCGTTTGCCTGGAGGCGGGTGAACACGCAGCTTCTACTGTGGGCAAGTCGGTTTTGCATGTACCACTAAGGAGCAGAGTCATGAGGCTTCTTTCAAGTGAAACAATCTGGTCTAACAATTGATGGCATCCAGCATGTTCAGTTTCCACGGCAGCGGGGACTGTTATAGCAGCCGTCAGTGATGCAGCAAGGTCTAATGGCATTAGCCTCCTTAGGCCGGCTCACATTGTCATGGCTGACCTACAGCGTCTGACTGGGCCTATAAAGGGATAGTGCAAGCTCCGAGCAAGCTATAATGAGATAACCCGTCACATCTCTCTCTCTACCGAGAAGCAGGCCAAGAATAGAGACAAGATTGTCAGGGATAAAGCTGGAGAAGAGGAGGGTGGAAAGAGGAGGAACAGAAGTGGGAGGCAGGCGAAGATAGATGGAGGAAAGACAAGTCATGTTGATTTTACCGAGAGAGGCCGCGGTACAGATGGCCGCTTCCATCAAAAGAATAAAAATAAAAAGTGCTTTTGATGCATCCACTGGACTCATTATTCCGTTGTGGTCATGTAAAGCACTTGGAGGCAGAATGAGCAAAGCCTAAATATGTTGCTATAAAACAAATTCCAGACAGCGGGGAAAAACAAACTGCGATGCATTCTTCTATTTATATCCAGGTTTCAATCCGTCCCAGAAGGCCGGGGCAGCCCGGGTTCACCAGTTTGTTATTCTTCAGGAGGAATCCCACGCCGTTTCCAGAAATACATCCTTGTGACGCCTAAACAAGCACAAGTTTATTCAGAACACAGGCATGAAAATGACATTCAGCAAATCCATTTTTGATCTTCCCAAGAAACATGAAGAGTTTGATCTGCTCGTCACACTGCGGCCAGACAGTCTAATCGACCCCGCAGGCTCATACCGAGGACATAAAACCCCTCTTTTTATTTGGATACTGCTTTGAATCGTGTACAAAGCAGATCTGTTGTCAATGAGACTTAAACTAGTGCGAGAGCCAGCACAAACAATTCAACATCTCCAGTAATTAGACTGACAAAAGAGCTCTCTCAGGACCAAGACTGACCAAAGACTTGAGCAGAAAGACTTGAGTTGTGTTACCTCGTCACAAGGTCCGAGGTAGGGGGCGTAGTGGCAGGTGGAGTTTGGTAAAGTAACGCAACTCGCAAAGACATTATCGTTCCCTTACAACCTACAGCACATGCCTGATATCAGACCAAATTACAGCAAGTTTGGTTGCACTTTCCGTCACCTTTCACAGACTTTACCATGCTCACGTCACACCTTTATTATCCATCAGAATAAAACTCTGCCCCGACCCAAACACGACACAAGCGGTGCTGCAGCATGCTGATGTTTAGCAGCTATAACCTTTAACGTGCTAGTTAGGGAGTTGGTATGCTAACGTTTGTTCATTGGCACTTGATCTCTGGAGACGTAACCTCCACCACAAATGGTGCTGGAGGTATCGGCAGGGGATCAGTCAGTCGGATCCGTTCTCCGAGTGAGAACTATGAAGGTCTGAACCAAATTTCATCTAAAATCTGTTCAGGTAGTTGTTGAGGTATTTCAGTCTGGACTAAAGCTGCGTACAGGCCGAAGTCAACGTCCCCAGAGTGATGTTCTAATACTTGTTCTAATAAAACGTCAGTATTCTTTGGTATGCTATTTAATCTATAATACCCAAAAAACTATTAGTCGATCCGTTTATAAACTTAGTGACTCTAAAGATTGGAGGGAGCCTCAGAGCACTTCCTTATGATTCACACCCACTCGCTCTCATAGAAGCACCTCTCAGCCAAAGAGGCTGCTGGGAACTGAGACTCACACCTTTGTAATACCAATAAAGGCCTTCATCAGTAGTGGGAGACACTAGAAGTGTGAACCAGTTCCTGTACCGGCCGAAGACAACAGGTTTTCATTCTGCCATAAAAGGAGTGACATCATCATCATTGTCATTCGCTCACATGGCTTTTCCTACCACAGCTATGCTGATGACACCCAACTGATCCTCTCGTTTCCCCAATCGGACACACAGGTAGCAGCACGAATCTCTGCCTGTCTGACTGACATTTCTCAGTGGATGTTCGCACACCACCTGAAGATTAACCCTGACAAGACTGAACTACTTTTCCTTCCAGGAAAAGTCTCCCCCACTCACGACCTGACGATTACTTTCAACAACTCAGTCTTGGCCCTGACCCAGACTGCCAGGAACCTCGGTGTGACCCTTGACAGTCAACTCTCCCTGACTGCCAACATTACCGCAACAACACATTCCTGTAGGTACATGCTGCACAACATCAGGAGAATACATGCCCTTCTCACCCAGAAGGCGGCACAGGTTCTCGTGCAGGCTCTGATCATCTCGCGCCTAGACAACTCGTGCGCTCCGCTCGGCTTCTGCCAATCGGCTTGTAGCTCCGTCGCTGCGAGCTAAACACTCAACAAAGTCTCGACTGTTCTCTGTCCTGGCTCCTCGATGGTGGAATGAGCTCCCCATTGACATCAGAAAGTCTCTACATCTTCCGTCGCAAACTAAAAACACATCTTTTCCGACTATATCTTGAATAAAGAAAGTAGCACTATAGTAGCACTGGAATGGCTCTTACTGATAGCACTTTGTAGTTGAACTTTTTGACGAAATTGTACCTTCTTGATTCTTGTTGTTCTGATTCTTGTTTGTAACCGTAGAATGCACTTATTGTAAGTCGCTTTGGATAAAAGCATCAGCTAAATGTAATGTAATGTAATGATCATCTCCATCATCATCATCATCATCAGCATCATCAGCAGCAGCAGCAGCAGCAGCCGTGTACCTGTTGAGAAGATCTCTGTTGCCACGCCGATGAAGGCATCTGGAACCATGTTCTCCATGGCAACAGAGACGTTGAGCTGCCGTGCCACGTTCCTGTACAAACTGGGCTGTATACACTCCAGCTCGTCGCCTAGGTAACAGAGGGAGATGAGAAGGAGAGTGAAGTCTGTTTGTTGGACCGCAGTTTAAACCATTTATTTAAAACGCTCCCAATTACACAAACTATGATGCAACACAACCTTTCTACGGCTCAGACGGTTTACTCTGGTCTGCTGGTGGAGAGTCACTCAGATGTGAAAGTCAAAATGTTTATTTCTCGAAGAGACGCTGCACTTTAGCTGCTGTGTTAAGAGTCAGGTCCTCCAGATATAATCACTTGGTTTAAGCTGTTCTCTCGCTCACGCACAATCCTGAATTCCTCATCTGACCCGAGCTCATCACAGCTTAAAACGTACAGCATGTACAGGACGTGTACATCAGTCAAGTCTAGTTTCTTAAGGCTCAGACGATCAATTATCTCGTCCGGCTCTGTCGAGTCATCTCAGCTTTCATCGTCAACTGATCAGATGCTTTTCACTTGGTCAGGGGTCTAGACACCATCACGTCCTCTGACTGAGACCTTTACTTCATCGTCCGTCTCCTGAGTACACAAGGTATGAATAATGAAAAACGAAATAAAAAAATAAAGAAATGACCCCAAAACATTTGGAAATAAAGTCGGAGGACTGTGCAGCGTTTGCTCTTCTGCTCTATAGTTAAAATAATTATGTTGAAACTAATGTGGCCTCTCCTCTTATTATGTGAGGTTCAAAGAGCACAAGGAAACAACCATCATGGCCTTCACTGTGCTACGTCTCGAGAAGATGTAACTTTGCCCTCAGAAGCCCATAACTTAACTCATTCTACAGTCCAGTGTTTTGTAAGATACCTCCGGTTTCTCTTACCGAGACAGAGAAGCACCAACGACACCTCAGCGAGCGCTGCATTTGAGGGAGAGAGGTGGAGTTCATTTTTGGACCACCCCAGTCCGTTCTGGTTGAGCCTGGACAGTATGTAGTCTCTGCACAGGGCTTTGGACTGGGTCACCAGCTCCTTCTCAGTCAGCGATCGGTCAAACACGTCCAGGACCTCCGCAGCAAACACAGAGGACCGCCGCAGGACCTCCATGTCCTCCTGCAGGGGGATCAAGGTCAGAGGGCGCCTGACCTCCCGGGATCAGCTGCGTCTCAGGGTGTTCTCTCTTAATCTCAGAGGAACAAAGTTTAACGCTGAAAACAATATGGCAGCTGTGGAAATAAGAAAACCCTTGTTCAGAGGCAGCGAGCAAGAGAATAGCATCCCTTAATCTTGAAATGGTTCTGTCTAAACTATTTGAATCAACAAACAACAGGTTAGCATCTTGAGTGATTCAATTCTCTCTTCTGTTACATTCAAAAGGACTCGGAGTGCACATAGACACTGACAATCTAAATCACAGCACTAACTTACATAAGAATGGGATGGAGGCGTTATGGTTGTGAGTCACATGCTGGGATAGTCAAGATATTGCTACATGTCTTGGATTATGCAACACCAAGCTGATACCACAAGATGGCAAGATAAATGGCATTTCTTGATTTGAGGTTGTTTTTTTTTTATGCATAAAGCATAATGTTTAAGTGCAACATTTAGTAACCTGGTAAAGAGCAGAATGTTTAAGATATATATCTATAAATTAGGCTGTTGCAGCCAAAGGAGAAGCCACGCTTACCGTCGACGTTGTATCCATATTGAGATGTCCCCGCTTCTGATATGACAAATGTGATTTATTTATTTTTCCTCAATCGATTAATCAGAAAACCTTTCAAACAAAAGAGAGCCCGATAGCCAGAGGAAGCTCGTCTTCTCTTAAAATAACTGTTTCAGATCATCAGGAAGCCAGTAAGTCGAAGTTGTGCCTCATGTCTCATCATAAGAGAGCTCACGCTCCGCTTGGTCCACTTGTTTCCTCGGAAAGCACCGACTGAGCCGAGAGACGCGTTAGAGGACGCCTACCTGTTGCTCCACCTTCCCATTGGCGCACAATGGGTGCGTTGGTTTCATAGCCAGGAAGAGCCCGCAGGGGTTTGACGCCTGCCGCCCAGCAACTCGACACGACCAGCCTCACGACGGGGGCACAGAGGGAGACAAATGAACTGCATCCACATTTTCATTCACAAATCCGGACGGAATAATCCGACGCAGCGCTCTGACGGACACATTTTATTAATTGGTTTGTGTCCACGCATGTGCGCATGACTACTTCCAAAGCCCTCGAGTCAGGTTTCAAACATTTCACATGTTTGCGATGTCAATGAGGGAGCGAGCGAGTGCACGGGTGAAATGGGGTTTTACCTGAACAGGTGTATCCTCCCAGAGTTAAGTGTTCCTCGCTGATGCCCAAAGTGTCACACCTTAAAGTACTGAGACAAAGTTAATTGGGCTATTGTGCCCCATGAATGACGCAGTTTTATTATTTTATTAAAGTTTTACACAATATAATAGCTAACAGTATTCTCACTTTATTTTATTATTATTATTATTACTATTAGTAGTATTAAATCAAAATATCAAAAATACAATAAACGTAATCAATGGGAGACTCCATCGACCTTGTTTTATGTAATTTTTCACAGCAAAAGTCAATTAGCTATTTGGAATAATGTTTGGAAAGGTGATGGTCTCGAAATATTTCACTATGTGTCTCACAACATTAAACTAAAAAATATTAAAATATTAAGAAAAACCCAATTCCGATATGTCTGTATATCAAACTGATATGATGTTTTATTTGTGGTTATTATTTCACTTGTAATATTAATGGCATTAACCTACTATTCGTGTATACTGTATATTTAGAGAGAAATATATATATATATATTATCTGACCGGTAGGTGTCGCTGTTACTCACTTTACTGTTAAGGTCAACATTGATGTTATCTGAGCTGATCTGGTCATTTCTTCAGGACTAGCTTGTCTCCTTGGACAGTGCTACTTATCAACATATGAATACAACACAATAACATGCAAGTATTTTACTGATGACTAATCGTTTTAGTCGTTATCATAAGCTGATCCTTCTTCTCAATATTACAATGATAGAATTCACACAGAAACATAAAGACTTTTTTTGTTGCAAAAATCAAATAGATTAAGTACAAAACAGGACAGCTGTTCATCACAGAAAACAGAGAAACTCATTCACCTTAAGAGTGAAACTACTTCTCTGTGACCTTTTGGTCAGCAGCAGTGTCTCCACCTCCACAAGCTCATCTGGACCAGAGATGTTCTGCATAAATACTGTCATTATTTCAGTTCCTGACTAAAAACACATCAATAATATTTTGTGTATTACTTCAAATTACTGCAACAGACAACAGGTTACATTCAGCCCAATTCACACAGCATTACGTGAAAAATGTAGAACTGGTTTGCTGTTGACAAAGTGGTAATGTTGTGTACTTTATGAGGAGCTACACTTTCTTTAATGAGAACAGACACAGCACACAAAGTTGAATTATCATATGATTAAATATAATTATTATCATGATTAACCTCAATTTGACTACTTGGCTCAACACGGGTCAATCTTTGTGACTTATACACCGAAATTACTTATTTTTCTAAAATAACTGAGGTTGAACCTAAAATTTTCATTTCATGGATGATCCATCCATCCAAGTTAATATTTTTCTATAAAATTCCCAAACCTGCTATATTTATAGGCCAGTGCTTCACAAAGACCAGAATGAATGGATTTGTATTCATTTCAAGTGGTTTAAAAGTTAAAGAACAAACTATTGAAACTCAAAGCATTCCTGTTACCATAAGAAGAAAACAGTGACCTGAGACGGAGTCTTAGTAATTATCATGTTGATGGGTGAGTTTCTACTGTTAGTGATCCTGTTTAAAGATAAGTGTAGCTATAAAAGAAAACCTTGCCTCGCCCCCTTTGCGTCAGTATTCACATTCATTTGTTGGAATGAGAAAACTGGATTTTCAAATATGATCCCAATCGACCTCGTTCCTGTGACCCCGTTCCTGGGTTGTATGCCGAGTATGTATGTAATGAGTAAGTAGGAGTTATAGTCATTGTTTTACATGATTTGGTCAGCCAGGTTGTTAACACTGCCGTGAATGAAATACAACTTGGTGGCAAACCATACTACTGTATTATGAAATACAGTATTCAGCACACTGAGGCTTCCCCACATGGAATCTTAGTTCCATCACAAATGACACACAGAGTGCAACTCGGCTATTCCAAGAATGTAAGCATCACTGAAGAAGGAATTTCTAAGCTTTGGGTTTGGCAACCTTTACTGCTATTTCATGAACTAACGCATTGAATGTCTAATTTATCCACAATCGGCTAATAGAGGACGACCCGGTATGTCTGAGGCGGCTGTCAATTCTCTGGTTATGTCGTTGGGCAGAGAACTATGGGCCAATTTTATGTTGTTTTGTTCATTCCTATGTGATAAATGATATCTGCCTAAAGTCAATGTGAAACAGTCACAAAACCAAGAAAAACAGGGACTGTGTTGTAGTTTGTTCTAATTCAGTGTGCAGAACATTGACACATTTCAGTCATCTTTCTTTCTTCTACCGTACATCTTATTAGTGAATAAACAGAGGCAATATTTGTTAGGATTGGTTTAAACTTAGTACCCCGATGCTTTATCATTGTGCCAACCACTTGTGGATCCAGACCCCTCCCCGCTTTTAAGATTAATGAGAGAAACTATACTGTTGAATATGTTAACGCCCTCTGTTTCTCTTCCATGCCCGAGTGAGACTGAGAGCCACATATTCAAGTGGCCAGTTACTATAGCCACTGTTCAAGTTCTAGGACTTTTCCACCACCACCACCAGTGATGCAATGTCTAAACTGCATTCCACACAAGCTCCACATATGCAATCGTTGTTGTTTTATTTTCCCCTGGAATTCCATTTACGTCAAAACCGACTAACACAGGAATTTGTTTGAACTCTGAACATTCAACTTAACGTGTTAAAACCCACATCACCGAGTCATTTGTGTCTCAGAATTTGTAAATGAATCAAATGTTCAATCAGTTTCCATGCCTGCATTTCATTGAGGATCCCCCATGTGCCTGACAACACCATCTGAACAGACCATGATGATCCAACCCCCCCCCCCCCCCCCCATCCCCCCAACCCCCACCCCACCGCGCCCTCCTCTTCCTCTTTCCCAACCAGCCAACTGTTCAGTTTGAGATGCATTTCAAACTTCACGCCCATCATCCCCGGTGTTCTGGAAACAGGTAAAACCAGAGGCACAGGAGAGCTCGTCATAGCAGCAAGGGTTGGACGAGAACCCAGCCTCTGAGCGACAACATGGGAAGGGATGGGCAACTCAGAAAGTGACGATATGTTCCTGACTGTATAACAGCTGATTTCACCTTTAGCCTGAATAATGTTTGATGGATATTTGTGAAGTGGCGAGATCAAATCTTTTTTGAGTGGACCAAAGGAGCTTCTTAACTTTTAAACTATTCAGATATATTCAAATTGCTAACCTTTTTTCTTATATTTTTTTTAATTCATCCTCATGTGCTTATTAACTGGTTTCCGTTGCCCAACAATGGTTGCCATTCACCCCTGGGTCTTGGTTTCTTTAAAATGGGCCTGTACCTCCATGACACCATCCCCTTCCCTCACCCCCATTGATGAGACAGTCCAATCACAAACAGGCTATGTGAGGATAGGAAGGTGGAGCTAAGCTTTGGAACAGGGTGTGGTCCTGAAACTAGCAAGGTCTGTAGTAGTACCTCAGGGTTTAAATTGACTGGAATGATCTCAGTCCCATAGTTGTCATAGCTGGCCTCTCAACTTTTACTCATCTTACTCTTGCTTCTTTTCCCCTTTTCTTACCTGTGAAACTTTCTGCTTTTGTTGGGTTGCTTGTAAAAAAAAAAAAAAAAAAAGAAGAAATCAGGGACATTTGAGGAAGGCTTGAGGCTACCACCCACGGACAAGCGCTGCATGTATGTGGTTCACCTCTCACTGATTGATCTGTTTCTCTGGATTGAGTGCTGCCTGCCTTGGCTGTGCAGCTGCTTTCCTCTCACAGGAGTGAGTGCTGTGCCGGTGAGTCACTTGTTACTTATACGTCAGCAAATATTTTAGCAGTTTCAGTGATCTAAGATTTGTATCTGTGCTGCTTCAGTGAAAAAGAAAATGAAAAAAAAAAGTTAATTGTGTTTTTAGTGTCTACTTTAACTCACTGTGGTGTCTTTTGCCAGACACCTCCTCTGTTTTACAACTTAATCATGTAAATCTGGATTAGGACATCCAAACATTACTTCTTTTAAATAAAGAATGCACTGTAGCGTTACACCCTGGGAAATCTCTGATCAGCTCATATCTTGGTGGCTGAGGTTGGCTACGCTGGTTGAAAGGGCCAAGTTCTTTGCCTCACCTGTTTGACTTGCTTTGTTAGTCAGCAATGGAGTATTTCGTTGTTTCTAGACTGACAGCCGACATCGGATGTTTCACAATCCTCCATGAAACATTCATAGATTTCTCTTTTTAGGTACAAAGTCCTTGTTTACTTTTTCATTCACTAAATAAAATTAAGCTTTTCTATTTTAAGGGAAGTACATTTAGTGTGGAAACGGTGAGGATTTGTTGCTCACATGCTACACTTTCAATCAGGCAGTGAAAGGAGCTCCTGCTACAGATTTCTGTTTAAAAAAGAAAAAGTAAAGGTTGTACATGGGTGTTTGATGAGCCTTTGCAGCTGTCTCCTGTTTGTTCAGTCAGCAGGTGGACGGGTTGCTTTGTCGCTCACCTGCCCAACCAACCTCTCTTTCAGCTCGGCTTCATCTCCTCTTGTCATTTCTTGTTTTTTTTTCAGTGGTTTAATTGGAAATGGAACAAGGAGTCACCATGCTGCAAGCAGCTGAATCAAACGTTTTAAAATTCCAAAGATTTTTGGACTCATGGATTGGTAAGTGTCTTTGTCTGTGATGCAGATTTACACCTCTGCTTTGTGAAAATATGAATGAATACCGTGTGATCTGAAGGCATAATATTAACATGCTGTGTAGAAAGTCTGAAAAGGTTAAATAATAAATGTGTTTTTTGTTCTCCCAAGATGTCCGAGTCAGGGACTACCCACTGATGCAGGGCCCCGTGTTGATGACCACCATCCTGATATCCTATGTCATCTTCTCAAAGTGCGTTGGGCCTCGCCTGATGGCCAACCGTAAGCCCTTCCGTCTCAACTCAGCCATGATAGTCTACAACCTCAGCATGGTTTTACTGAACGCCTATGTGGTGTACGAGGTAAACAAAATCATTGCAAAATAAGGTTATTTTCAGACTAAAATCCCAATTTCTTCACATACCCAAGTGCTTGTAACAGTTGCTAATGTGTGCTTGACATCTGCAGTTCCTGGTGGCTGGATGGGGCACCACTTACACGTGGAGATGTGACCTTGTTGACACGTCAACCAGCCCAATGACTTTCCGGGTAAGCCAGTAAATTGTTTGTAGTTTGCCTGGGAGCAGAGGAGCACTCACTCACTGGGCTGTCCTAATAAGACATTTGTCGACTTTGATGTCAGGACTTACCGGACTTTTCTTCTTTTCACTCCTGCAGATGATTCGAGTGTGTTGGTTGTTTTATATTTCAAAATTCATTGAACTCCTTGACACAGTAAGGACATTTTCCTCTCTCCAAATGTTTTGTTTATTCCCCACTTTAATTGTCTGTCTTTTTTTTTTGCAACTAATCTTTTGTGCACACTAACTTGAGCTTGTTCCACTTTTATTTGAGGTGTTCTTTGTGCTGAGGAAGAAGCAAAGCCAGATCACATTTCTTCACGTGTTCCATCACTCCTTCATGCCCTGGACATGGTGGTGGGGCGTCACCCTGACTCCTGGTGAGCTTTACTCTGCATAACAGTGTAAAACGACACAAAATGCATGGCTTACATCTCCTCGCATTACAGATTGACATTACTTTGCATCCAGTACAAGGCCCAAACAATGAACTTGGGTGATCACTGCACATTTGCATACAATAGTGGAATAAAATGCATCATTCCTGTGTTTGTTTGTTTTTCCCCTTTCAAGCTGGAGGAATGGGCACCCTCCATGCCATGGTGAATGCAGCCGTCCACGTCGTCATGTACTTCTACTACCTACTCTCTGCTGCTGGACCTCGCTTCCAGAAATACCTGTGGTGGAAGAAGTACATGACCGCCATTCAGCTTGTAGGTCCTTTTTTTTCTTTGTAGAAATGACACGCATACATGTATTTGTATATGACATGACTGGCATTTATGATTTTCCAATGGATCTCGGTCAGAATGAGATTTGAAATGACAACCTGTCTTTTCTCTGCCATTTCACAGGTACAGTTTATTGTGGTCTCCGTTCACGTCAGCCAGTACTACTTCATGGAGAAGTGTGACTACCAGGTCCCCATGTGGATCCACCTGATTTGGATGTATGGCGTCTTCTTCTTCACCCTCTTCTCCAACTTTTGGATTCAGGCCTATATAAAGGGAAAGCGGCTTCCTGCCGGGGAGGACAAACCCAAACAGAACGGCACAACCAGTGAAGCTATCGCTGTGGTGGCCAATGGGAAACACCTGGAGAATGGGAATGGACACCACCATACCAACGGCAAAATCTTCCTGGGAAAAGTAAAGGAAATCTGACTCTCTAGAGCTACCTTGGAAATGTCATTCGTATCTAGTAGCATATTTAAACGCCACCGATTTCGAGATGTCACTTCTAAACTACACAATTTCTATATAAATCTACTTTTCTTATGCATACTTGTTGGGATATGTGTTTTGGTGGTGATCTTCACTTGCCACATTGTGTTTGTTAGTTGTTGTGAAAACTATTAACTGTGATGAACACTGTATGGGAATTGGTGCTCATTTTGTCATAGTATTCCTCAACTCAGGCTTGACCCACACAAGCCTGATCCACACTATTTGGCTGGCATGACCATTGTTGCACAGATCCCACTGAAGACCAGCACATATACACAACTTCTACAGACTCTGTCAAAACAAAGCTTTAATTGTAAATGTCATATTTAGTTTCGTTCTGTTTTTATTTATCTTTTGAAATAAAACAATTTTTTAGATAAAGGTCTATGTCATTTGGAAAGTAGTTAAGATGTGCACTTCGTAAGAAACATACCACACCTCAACTTTAAGAATTGTGGATAAGAAATGTTGTACTGTATATTACAGTATACTTTTTTTTTCAAAATTAGGTGATTCATTCTTATATTAATCCATTGAGTTCTGCAACACTGGTCTCCTCAGCTCAGTGTGTGTGAAGTTTCCTTTGAATTGAATCAAGTGTGCCGTTTATGAATATCACTGCAGTATGTATATATTGACCTACCAGTGTTTTTACTGCTGATCATTACACATGTGCACTGTTGAAGGGTGATCGTTTTGAAGGACTGCATTTAAAAATTTGTATCTGATATTTGCAACAATGAAAATGCTGTTTATTACAATTAACCCACAACATTCAGTAGATTAACCTTCTGAAATAAATTCTAAATGTTTTGTAACTTGCTTTTGAATGTCAAAGGTGAAGTCAACCAATATCAAATCCCTTTTTTATAAAAGGAACCCCAAGGATACAAATGTTTATTTTGTTTAGTTTCAAAACTTTAGTGGGTGAAGCACAACTGAGTGGATAGAAAAGTGAGGAGCAGTTGGAAACAATCAGAATAGTTAATATGCATTAAGGCTATACAAACACCAGAAAATCCATATGGAACTGCCATAAGACACATGACCTTTTTATACCAGTTGATTTTCTAAAACCATTTACCTTGGGGCTAAGCCCAACTTGTGTCGTAAACAAAAAGTCAGACTGCCCCATAGTTTGCCACAACTGAGCTTGAACTAAGTTTAATTTCGGTATGAAACCAAAGTCTGACAATAGATTTGTTAACAAAGCCTTACAGTTTCCACCATGGCAGTATAACTAATACACGCCAATTAACCGTAGAATGCACTTATTGTAAGTCACTTTGGATAAAAGCGTCAACTAAATGAAATGTAACAGACAGAAGCACAACAGATAGTCAAACCATTTATTTATAACCCAGTGTACTGTATACACAATGCATCCCAATAACAAAAAGCTAAGTGAACGCCATAAATACATTGCTTAAAAAACACTTAACATGTGTACTTTACTATATTAGCAGACCTGTATAAACAATGAGACCAAAGACTCATTACAGCCCCAATTGGAGCAGCACATTTCCAGTCACATAAAACACTGGGTAGACATCTTTATTCTAGATTAAATAAAACATTTGCAGAGAGGCATAGACCAAAAAAACCCTCAAAAAGCAAGACTAGGTAAACTATCTGATCGACTGACTAATGACACTGCGAGTCGATTTGACCATCCCCTCTTTGGCCTTCTTTACAGGATCCATCTCAAAGCTCTTCCACAGACGGATAGTCTCGTCGCCAGCAACAGTTGCAACAGTAGAGCAGTCGGGGCTCAGAATCAAATTGAGAACTCGGTCCTCATGGCCTAGAACACACATTGAAAGGTTTAAACCAGAAGAAAAGCAGCAAGGTCACTGGATGTTTCCTTTAAAAGCGTGACTAAGTAGAGCGACAATCCGGACAAAAACACTTACCATTGAGCTCTCCAACCCTGGTGAGAGAGGGGTACTTCCAGATTACTACATTGTTGTGGGCATATCCATGAGCAGAGACCAGCTCCTTGTAGTTGGGTGCAAACACCAGTGACGAGATCTGAAAAGAACATTTCCACGTTTGTCATCACAGCCAAGTTTCAATATTTGTTTTTTTTAATTAACATTTGAAACCAATTGTCTGCGTGTAGGTACCTGGGACTGAGTGTCGAGTGAACTGATGCAGGAGCCACTGTTTACATTCCAGATGCGGATGTGACGATCACTGGTGCCACCTCCTGATGCGAGGATGTTTGGCTGCCACTGACACCAGGCCAAAGCCTAGAGTGACAAGCACATCCAAAAGTACAATTTTAAACTTTACAAAGTCTATGGTAGAACATGACAAACAGTATTTATGATTTATCATAGCGTTTTAAAAAAATATATATACAAGTGCCATGTAAAAATCTCTTCTTGCACATTTGGCAAACAAATGCTGTCTGCTATTGCAAGTATGAAGCCACTCACCTTAACAGCTCCTTGATGTTCACTCCAGGAATGGACAGGCTGGCTGGCGCTGCCCTCCTGCACACGGGGCCATACATACACCATGTTGTCATTGCCGCCACTGGCTAGGTATCGCCCATCAGGGGACCACTGCAGCCCGCACACCTCCTGCGAGTGACCAGTGAGCGTGACGATGTGGTGGTCTGCCACCCTCACATCATGATGGTGAATGTGTCCTGATCTCGAGCCGCTAGTAGGGGGCGCAACATTATATTTATTAGAAAAAAACAAACAGTGGAAATGCAAGTTTTTGTCTGTTCTATCCAAAAAAAAAAAAAAAGAAACTGTACCTTGAGAGAACATAGTCATTCCAGCTCAGGCTAACAACTCTAGATGTATGGCTGGTCATGCTGCGTAGACGCTTCTGGTTGTAGACATCCCACAACTAAGAATAAAAACGTTGCCATTAAAAACTGAACAGGAAGCAGTTATTTGATTGCCAAATGTCCTTATAAAATAAGGTGGCATGTCCAACAGCAAACACTGACTTGAATTTTGCAGTCGCTGGTGCCGATGGCTAGGTAGGTTCCCTCTTTGGTCCAGGACAGGGAGCAGATGTAGTCCCCCTCGCGCTCCAACGTCATGAGAAGCGTGACGTCTCCTTGGGCAGCATCCAACAGGTACACGCTGTTATGAAGCGCAACAGCGAGAATATTTCGACTGCTCCAGTCAAGCAGATTCAAATCTAGGAGAAAAAGGGCAAATTAGTACTTTCCATATGTACAGGAGTGCCTTTTCTGCATAAAGATCAAATGTTTGTAAACAAATATAGTGATCAAATGTGAACAGTTATGCATACATTCCCATCATAGTTTTAAATATTAACATGCATGAATGTTTGGAAGAACATCCTAAGTGTCAAACTTACAAAAATCATTTCGAAGCTCAGGTGCATCCAAGATCCTGTCAGGAGTAGAAGATATGTATCTCGTCTTTTTGACAGAGACAGGCGTTGCACCCTGACTGTAGAGCACTTTCAAGTTGTTTTGATAGCCTGCAAATAAATATATAAAAACGTGAGTATTTGAATTCAGACAATGTTTTTGTCAAGTAACATGTTAACACACAACCATCCTTACCTTCAGGAGCATTCAGTGGTTTCCCTCCAATGTGCAGGATCTTTGCGTCTTCCATGTTGAATCCATTTAGGCACATGGACCAGGCTTTCTGGTTTTCCTTGAAAGACACAACAAACAAAGACCAGATTAATAAAAGCCTTCCTTAAGTAACGGATCATAAGGCTTTAAAATGATAACTTACTGATGTTCCTGTTGTATTGTTAGCATCCACAGACTCACTCCCCTTTGAGAGCAGGAAACTTGCCACATCCATTTGTTTGCTGTTTCTGGTAGGAATATACCGGTCACCTCCCATCTTAGAGGGTGTTTGTTTTTTGTTCTTGCCTAGAATTTAAATAAATTCCCAAGTGGGTTAACATTTGCTGAGATGCAACTACAGAGCTTTGTTCAGTTGTACATTGTATGAATAGAGTGGCACACATTACCTGGCGTTTTGCTGGGTGTTTTTGATGAGCTGGGGGGCACATTGGCAGACTTGCCAGGCGACAACCCGCTGGAGGCCGATGAGCTTGATGAGGTGGCCTTCCGCTGCCACCTCGCCATGGGAGCGTTAGTGAGGGGCATGTCCAGCTTCAAGATGCTCTGGATGTCGTTTTCAAACCCGAACTGCGACATTTTTTATCTCGTTTGTCACAACCTGTACTATATCGGGCAAATAAAAAAAAAAGTTAAGCGCTAATCTGATGTGCAACACTAAACTGACAGGCTGGTATTAACGTGTGAGCAAGTTACGGCTCGATAGGCGACGCATGCATTTATTAAACTGACATTAACCTGAGCACTAGCGTTACTAAAGCGGATGAACGAGTCAGAAAATGATTCCATATGAAAAAAAAAATTAAACAAGCAGTCGTTAGGAGGAGCTTAACATGTGTGCATTAACGCTCAGTATAACGCCTGCAGTTAAACACAGCGGGCTAGCGTAAGCTAAAATTAGGATAGCATTAACTTCAGGAAGATTAAAAGCTTTCGAAGTTAATTTGACGCCCAAAGCTGAACGCTACACGCTCAAATAAACACGATAAGCTCACCTCTTGAAGAAAACGTGGAATATTGTGGAGCAACACTGGCTTTTCTCTTTCGTCTCCTCCTAAAGTTTGAATGTGGTGATGATGACGCTACACGGTTTAAATCCCAAAAAGCGCTTCTGTGATTGGTTCGTTCAAGCAGCCAAGGCATCGCTATAGTAACAATTACTAATGCGCTTCTGTGATTGGTGGAGGAAACGTCCTGACGCAGCGCGGCCACCTCCCCAACAAAAGTATATTGCCATCCAGCGGCAGAAATATGGTACTGGGGTTGTGAATTAGTTGTGTGATATAAAAACAATAAAAACAGAGAAAATGTAGATTTTTCGGAAGAAAGATTGAGTGAAGGTTTCCTTACTTTAAATGTCAGCTATCAGATGTCTTATATTTCATTATTTGAAGGTTCACACATTTTATTTGAAGGAAAATTACAGCAGGACACTTTAAATGTATCCTGGATTATTCTAATATTGTATAGTATAATTGTAAGAAGCACCCAAAAGGTCAAATTAACCTTTCAAATTAAATTGAATGCCAAACGTAGTATTAGCATATTTGTATTCTATTATAGTATACAACTAATTTATAGATGCATATCTTTAAATGCATATCTGCAATATAAGTTGGTGGTGCATACTGTAGCCCATAGTAAGCATTGTAAGACATCTTTCAAGAGCCATAATGAGCATCCCTTAGAGATGGACACAGAAGTACTGTAGCCTACATGTATATTCACCTTATTCAAGCATTAAAATGTGTATGTTTTGATGTAAAGCATTAAGGATAATTAAATATAGTTAAAACTTGCCTTAGTAATGTTAAAATCAAAGACGTTATCAACGCAAATCATTAGTTTCTCTGCTCTTGGTTAGAAGCCAAGTGTATGCCCATTTATGGGATTCAAATATTGATTAATGAGTTGTTAATCCCAGCTCATACATTATGGATGGTGTTATTGAATGGCAAAATTTAAAAACTCCAAAAGATACTACAGTTATGTTTTCTATTATTTATTGAATTCAGAATACTTTAATACATAGAAAATACAGATTCTAGATACACAGTGATATATTTGCAGACTACTGTGTGAATAAACAAACACTTTACAGCAACAAGGAAGCATGAATTGCTGAAAATAAAATAGATTGACAACATTAATTCTCAGATTGTAAAAAAAAAAAAAGAAATACCAAATATTACCATTACACAAAAATTGATTTTTTAAATCATTGTTGAGGTGGAAAGGAAATATCCTACTCTGTTCCCGTTGCTATAAGTCATGAAATGTAATGTAAAGAAATGTAATGTTGTCATCACAATATATACATTTTAAAATATTTTACGCTTATACAACAGTTTGTGTTTAGTCTATATTATTTATTTACAATAAAAGTATCTTTTTTATCAAACTTTGATTTAAAACAAAAAACACACTGGAGACAGTATCACATAGACATATGAGAACCATAAGGGTGGCATCTCAAACCCAAACCACAACCCTGCGTGGTCCAACTCTTTGGATAACTGGACACACTTACAGTAATCCATTCAGTGTTTGGCAGAGATCATCATGACTGGTCCCTGTGGCCTAACACTTGATTTCAGCAGGGCTTCATCTACAGACTGTAAGACAATTTGTGACATTCTCCGTCTTAACGTGCATTAGATATGTACATGCTTGAAATGGAATAATTTCAATGTATGTATTTGAACTACAAGCTCCTGTAACCGCTGCCTTTTATGTCTTCAGCCGCTTCAGTCATGTCTTTAGGGTAATGTATAATGGAGCCGATAACCCCTGCAAGGAAATCAGATAGCACAGATTAGGTGGACATTCATGACCATGTGGTTTTGAGTTAATCTAATATTAAACTCCATCGACCCCCCAGTATGTTAACTGAGCAGAAGAAAAAAAATGAGGACACATAGGGATTGTTGTTTTCTTACCTCCAGGGTGCCTCAAACCTAGGCAGAGAGTGTGAGAAAGACAAAGCACATGATTATGCTTTACATGTCCTTGAGAGCATGAGACTCCATACCAGAGATCATGTGATGGGAGACGTTTCAAAATGTAGCCGAGTATATGAGGGTATTTAGGGTGAAAGCGAAACTTCTATTTACTCACCCTGCTTTTTAGTGAGGAGGAGGCTGATTATGGAAAGTCCTGTAAAGGCCAAGAGCGCCAAGATTGGTATCAGAACCTGAAGCAAAGAAATCCCTGGAACTAGAAAAAGAAATGCAATTTTAACCCAACTGCATGCCAACCAACTGGCCTCTGTAAATTGTGACTGTAAATGGAGGTGGACTTTTGAAAGCAAAGGGACAAACAACGTTTCACTTTCGTAGAAGCCTTTCTTGTAGCCTACAATGAGCCTCATGCAGGAAGAAATTCCCTGTAAGGCCAGTCTTAACGCTCTGGTAAATGATGTTTACTTTGTTAATGGTACCTCAGTTTCACTACTGCTGAAGTTCTTCTTCCTCCTTGTGGCCTCTTTGTGGAATCTTTCCATTTATTTGGCATGTGCCAGAGTATTTGCACACTACACAACATCTGCCCCATTATAGTGTTTAAGGGACATCACCATGCTAATAATGAACAATTGGCCGCCAAGTTATGATAACGTGAGATTCATTATTCAGCACACCTGGGTATGAGCAGATTTGTATGGCTGAGAACATTTGGTGCATCTGGAGGTAACTTACGTTAAGAGAAATTGCAAGAGAATGTTGCTAGATGAGGTCATTTGGTCATATGACTTGCAGTCAATTTGCATCAGCTGCCTCCACTAAGAGCAGCATACAGGCTTTTTCTTTTACACCGATTTCCAAATGTAGAAATAGTCAAAACTCCCAGAAAATGTTTTATTTAAGTATATTATCTATTATATAGATAACAATCTATTATCACTAACATTGTAGTAAGAATAACAGTGGATGAATGAATAACGTTTCAAAAAGACGTATTTTGTGGGAAACATGCCGTCATTAGATTTGAAAATGTTGACGTGAGATGATAGTTACAAAATGCACTCTCAAAGTAGGAAAGAATAGAAACCTGACGGCTCCTCTGAAAGCATCAGTTCTCTCATCAGCTTGATGCACCCCTCCTGGAGGTGGGTCCTCTCCGTCTTTGTGCGCTGCTCTTCCCAGTCCCACGCCACTTTGAAAGCCAGCGCTTCTGGTACATGGGCTGTCCACGTGCCGGTGTGGTCCAGAGTCAGATAGACCTTCCCATCATAGAACACGTGGTCGGCCGAGTGCAGCTGAGACCCCTCCAGTTTGCATTCACGAGAACGAAGGACAGTGTGGTTTCCTAGGGAGGAAGAATAAAGGCGGGTAACATACATAACATCAGACTCACCATGACATGAGATCTGAGGTTTTGATTTCATTTTTACAGTCGTCATATTGATTACTAGTTCATGATGATTTTCTTACTCATGATGGAACTCTGGTTGAAAGTGATAAGAGTTGGAAGAAGTGGATTGGCTGACATGGTTTGGATGATGCTGTTAACTTCCTGGCTTTTGCCAGTAAGAGAGACCCCATTGAGGAGGACCTGCTCCACGACCTGCTGAGCACCCACCACGCCCCGCTGCTGGACCTGCACTATGATGGTATCTAATGGAGGGGCAACCAAAATGCATATATTAACAGCAAAACAGTCAAAAGAAGGTAGACTACAAATGTTGCAGTAGGCTTTAAGCCTCCTGAGGAATGTCTTATGTAACAAAAACGAAAGATACAAAACGAAAGTGAAACTGAAAATACTGTAGAAAATACTAAAATGTTAGAACTGAATATATTTACTATGCAATACTATAAATGGATTAGAACTGTAAAACAAAAACAGTCCATCAGATGAATGGTCCTTAAATTATGAATGCTTTCACATAAAGTCCTTTCAATATGGTTTTGTGGCACCGGGTCCTTTAATCTAAGTACAGTCATTGCATTTGCAGTGGAATAAAGAGTAGTGTACACTGTATTAGGTACAGCAGATCTATGTAATGACATCTCACACAAAAGACCTACAAGGACTCTAAGTTTTGTGTTAACACTATCAGACTGGGGTTGAGTTCCCTCCAATAATATATATGTATTATATGGGTATGTGTGTGTGTGTGTGTGTGTGTGTGTGTATGTGTGTGTGTGTGGCCTCATAAACAACCACAAAGAGGAAGCAACACTCATTCGCTCAGTGTCAACGACAGAGCCCTACAATTCACAAACAGAATTTATTGCAAGGCCATATGGCATTGAGGAGTGCAGTTGTAAACCAAGTCAGCTGTCAAGAGTAGTAAAATAATTAAAATAAATTGATCTACCAAAGTGAACTACGTCAGGTTACTCTGGGCGAAGGCTAACTGACGACATGACAACCAGTTTTAGGCTTAACAGTTTCTTTCAGTTGTTTTGTATAATTATTAATTATTGGTGTGACGTATTAGCGACACACAAAAAATACAACACAATGCAGAGACTCTTACCTACTGGAGCGGGGAAACCCAGTGATAAGTCGCATGACATCAGCACCAACATGCCAAGTAAATGCATGTTGCAGCGTTACTTGTTGACGACTTTAAACCAGCGCGTTGAACCGTCTCCAGGGTTATAAATAGACGGGACCGTTTTAAGCCATTTACGTGGACCCGGCGCACTGATAACACATCCGAGACAAGAGAGCGAACTTTCTCAGGTACTTGACGGCCACGGACACCAGCGGGACTCTCCTCCTCTCCTCACTCCTCTCCGGCTCACTGTTTCTTTACTTTAAATGTGCATCTGTCTCGCTTCTGATTGGCTGATGCCGCTGGCACGTGGTCTGGAGGGTTCCGCCCCTGGCGCTCTGGTGAAAGCCTGAAGTCAGAGATGATCATCCGAGATGGCAAACATAACCGATTTCTTCCGATTTTCCGAGGTGTTTAAAGGTGTTAATGTTCTGGGTTTGTTTCTCCACTAAATGTATCTGACGGTATGGTTAGTGATTCAAATCAGTATCAGCTATAACATTAGGCCTACAGTGCTTATGCTTCAGTGGTAATGATTGACCAGTGTATAATACATGATATAGTAACCCAGAGTACAGCCATTCTGCTGCATAACGAACACTTTTACTTTTAAAGTACATTTAGCTGGCAATACTTCTTAATTTGAGTCATATTTTAAATAGATTACTTTTACTTTACTTCCACATTGTGGTATTTCCTTTTATATATAAATGATCTGAATACTTTTACCACCACACAAAACTAATCACAGAGGAAAGAGTTAGTATAAAATCTTAAAAGTGGAGTTGAACTTTGCGCTTGATGCAGCTTCCTCTGCTCTGCTGGATTTTCTGTTGGACATATTTCGCTGCACAATCTTTTGCATGGGATGCATTGGCCTTTAGTAACATTTTGCAGTCTGCAGTGTAGCAGGAAATACATGGTGTTTCTAAAGCCTGTTGTCCTCTCATGGTTAACAGGTTTGTCTGTTGACCAGTCTGACTGGCCAGGCGGTGGTCACTCAGTCTGGATTTAGTTGATGTCTCTGGTCGCTAACACAATCTTCTTTAGGAGACGAGAAACTTGAAGTTATTTGACATAAATCTGATAGTCAGCAGGTTACGTTTATAGTGTAAGTTCGTAGCTGACCAAGTGATGAAGCCATCTCTGTTGCTGGAATCCATCCAGCAGAGTTAACACAGAGTTTCTGGTCAACATACTTTGTGGGATAGGCCCCTCCACTCTGTAACAGGACAAGCAAACTCCTGAACAGTATCAGAATGACAAGTCTGAAAGTTTATCTGTGATTCTCAGTTGTGAGATAGCTGACTTCACCTGTTCATACATGGCTGTATTTCCTTTGAATTGTCTGATTAACTTGTCATGTTTGAGGTCACCAACGACTTAATTGACCTATGGTATCCATTTTTAAATGAAGGCCTGTGAATACAATAGTCATTTTATATATTCAGGAGTGTATTCTGTTGTTAGTAAGTAACTGTATATGCTGTCTACCTTATCAATTATTCTGTGACATGCAGCTTGCAAGACTATTTAGCCTACGTTCTAGTTCAAACTGGATCCTTTTAAACTTGTTGGTATCAAACAGTCTGTTGTTTTGGTCTGATAGTAAGGGACATTCTGTTCATCTCAGTCTCCCAGTTAATTCTTAGGTCAAGTGTGAATTATGTGTTTCCTATTGTTATCATATCTTATCTGTCATATGAAAAGTTCTGGGGGAAAAAATGACGCTGGAGCATTCTAATGATGAGATATGTTGTGGACATGTTGTGTATTTTTGTCATCAGCCCTTTAAATTTGCCCTTAATCTTTTGGAGGCGTATCCTTAAAATGGAAGGTATGCAGGACAGGTGGGACTTGATAAACAGTCTGCTGTGAGAGTAGAGGGGACTTCACAGAGAGGGTGGATTTTAGGAGTCCGGCTGTTTTATGCTTCATAAAATCCAATATGGCCTGCTTTGCAGTAATAAAACGATAAAATAACTTATACCACCCTTTTATGAACAAGCTTGTGATACTGCTTACTTTAGTGTTTGTCATGTCTCTAGAATGTCACCATCCAACCCCTCAGACTGGGAGAAAAGCTCCTGCAGATGGGCGTGGACGATCACCTCGTATCATGGATTACCAACTACCTGACAGGGCGGCCACAGTTTGTCAGACTGAAGGACTGCCTGTCTGACACTGTGGTCTGCAACACCGGAGCACCACAGGGAACTGTGCTCTCTCCTGCTCTGTTCACCCTGTACACTTCTGACTTCTGTTACAATACAGAGTCTTGCCACATGCAGAAGTTTTCAGATGACACTGCAATTGTGGGGTGTATCACGGATGGCCAGGATGGGGAGTACGTGAGCCTGGTGGAGGACTTCGTGAAATGGTGCAAGCACAACCACCTACAACTCAACGCTGCTAAGACCAAGGAAATGGTGGTGGATTTCCACAGGTCTAAACCCACTATGCTACCAGTCTCCATTGAGGGGGTCAATGTGGAGGTGGTAGGCACATACAAGTACCTTGGGGTAATTCTGGACAATAAACTGGATTGGTCTGCCAACACGGACGCAATTTACAAGAAAGGGCAGAGCCGGCTGTACTTTCTGAGGAGGCTGCGGTCATTCAACGTCTGCAGCAAACTCCTCGAGATGTTTTACCAGTCTGTCGTCGCCAGCGTCCTCTTCTACGCGGTGGTGTGCTGGGGAGGAAGCACCAAGAAGAAGGATGCAGGGCGACTGGATAGGCTGGTGAAGAAAGCTGGCTCGGTGGTTGGTGCTGAACTGGAGTGCACCACTTCAGTCGCTGACAAAAGGACCCTCACCAAACTGCTCACCATCATGGACAATGAAAGCCATCCACTCTACAGTGCCATCATTGGACAGAGGAGTCTGATCAGCTGGAGACTGCGCTCGCTGCCATGCAGAACTGATAGACTCTGTAAATCATTCATCCCTAGAGCCATATGACTGTACAATAACAAAACCTGTCAATCAAAGGTACCTCACCAGAAAACCTCAGTTTCCTGGTGAGCCATGTTTACTGGCTATGTTAGCCTTTTGCACAGCCCTCATCTTACTCATTGTTTACACAATGTTTCACTGACTACTGGCTATTTGGCCCTTTGCACAACCCCCCTTTGCACAACCCCCCCTGACTACTGGCTATGTTGGCCCTTTGCACAACCCCCCCCCCCCCCCCCCCCTCTCTTAATAATGTGTGTTTTAACTTTTATTTTTATTGATAATCCTTTTTAATAGTTTAACAGTATGTGTATATTATGTTTGTATGATGTCTGGAGCTACCTGGATCTTGAATTTCCCTTAGGGGATCAATAAAGTACTTATCTATCTATCATCTATGTGCTTGTATTTTCTTTGTGTTGTTCTTATAACCATCGTCAGTGGTGACACTATATATCTGCATCAAGAAATAAACAGGGGTCCATTTAGAGTGTTTGTGTTGGGAACAGGCAAATGTTCTGTACTAATTAAATAAACACTACTGACTTTGGGTTCAACATAGAAAACCTCCAGTTGATGAGAAGGATTTGTAAGTTTTCTATTTTGTTTTCTTATTGTTGTTCTTGTTCTTGGTATTAATTAAGAAGTATACTCACAACCTCGAAAGAAGTCACACCACAGTGTAAAAATACATGATAAAAAGTAAAATACAACACTCTAATCAGTAAAATAAAGAAAAGTAGAATTACTTATTATGCAGAACAATAAGTCATTCGGCAGAATAGACTACTATTGCAAAGTTACTGTATATTGCTGTATATACTATAGTATTGGACATTGTGTTAACAGCATAATAATGTTGTAGCTGATCTAAGTTGAGCTTCATATACTGTTGCACAGTTTAATCAATAACAATGGATCATATTCTATTTATTGAATTGTAATTGTCTGATACATCTAATGTAGTCAACGGTGCATTAAGTGTTTTTTTATTTTAGTACAGTACTTGAGGAAAAGTAGACATATTTATTAATTTTAAACGACTGCTGATTTGATGGTATTGTTTTAATAAATTCACAGAACAACATGTACTCGACATGTTTTCGTACATTTGAGGCAGCAGCGCTATCTAGCGTCCGCCCGCAGCACGAGCCTCCACTGGATTGGCTGAGCGGTTGTCAGGACTGTTTACAGGAAACATGGCTTCTCGGTCTGTTGGAGAGCTTCAGGAGATGGAAGGTCAGTAAATATGGAAAGATTAAGCCGTACTATGATTGTATTAGCTCGGTGAACCGGCATTCATTTTGACAAATGTATCTTGTTTTATATATGAGAACATCTGAGCACATCCCCGTTACTAACCACACCTTCATCACTGGCTTGCTAGCTAGCTAACAGGCAAACAACAACCCTCGTTAGCTGACGTTACACAGCAAACATCAACTTACAGCTGACCCGCTTGCCGTCAAATCTAACGGGGTGACCCTGTATGTGATGTTCAACGTAGCGCGTCTGCTCGCACAACATGTGTCCACATTACCCTCGTAAACCCTGCACACTGGGGTCCGAGCAGCTAGCAGCTAGCACGGCTAGCAGTGTTTACCCTGCGTGGTGATGTGACTGAGCGAACCTCCACGGCGAGTTGTAGTTCAACTGCATCAACTATGCTCACATCCACAGCGATATAAACTACACGAGTAATGGCGTTATCACAGTTTGGCCCACACGTGTCTTTTTGCAGTGCATAAACTTGATTTAGTAAACAGCCAGCATCAGCTCAACGTGTCCCTGATACTACAGCACTGCGTTTGTGTGGTGACCGTAAACTTCTGCTTCTCTTTGTCCGTAGTGGACCGGAGGGGTGAGTCCGAGGAGTCTGGGGACGATGAGACCAGGAAGAAGAGCATCAATGGCAACGTGGACCCCAACCAGCCCGCTGCCACAAGTACGCCATCACATCTTCTCAGCCACACATATTTCAACAGGAATGATCAAGAAGAGTGTGACAGTTTGTCTAGATGACTGCACCACATAACGATGAGTCTTTTGTGTCTACATCATGTTTAAGAATACCCTGACTTCAGTTCACTAATGTATTCTTGCTCTTATTAAAGGTAAAGAAGAGTCTCCTGTAGACATGGACACCATCACGTTGGACCCAGAGGAAGAGGTTAGGGGATGGTCTAAAAACATCTGTATAATGCTTTTAAGTAAAAATGTTCGATGACTCCCATTTGGTTGGCGTGCTTATAAGAGACATAATTTGTCTTTTTGGAAGGTAACATTTTGTATTCAATTTTATCTGTTGAGATTCAAAATGGAAGCAAAGTTCTTTATTGCAATAATGTGTTTTAAAAAAATGAAGCTGTGACCTTCTCTGACAAATGTTTCGCCACTGCAACTATATCTCTGGTGAATGTCGATCCATGCGTGGGCTGGACACTAATGTAAATGACACAATTACCCATAACTGCTATTACATTATAGACTTGATGTCATCATCCGCTGTCTCTTTTCTTTCCAGGATGTTGATCTTGTTCATTGTCGTATTGGGAAGATTGAAGGATTGGAGGTGCTACAGAAAGCTAAAGTAAGTAACCTCAGTATTAAGTGCAACTGTCAGTGAGGGATGATGTCATGGTAGCAGCTTGGTGTGCAGAATCTGGAGTTATCCCTCTGTGTTTGTCCTTACTAGAGAAACCAGACATGGTGGCAACCATGTTATTGTTTCTTTGTTAATCATTTAAAAAGATTTAGGGTCTATGGTAAAATACAGGCACTGATTGTATCTGCGCTTGGTTGTGTTTTTTTCCATCTGTACAGACGCTCTCCTTACGACAGAATCTCATCAAAAAGATAGAAAACCTCAACAGTTTGAGCTCGCTGCAGGAACTCGATCTCTATGACAATCAGATTCGCAAACTGGAGAACCTGCACAACCTCACGGAGATAGAGTAAGTCTGAAGAAAACTATTTTTTCTGCATAGTATGGAGAAGTCCAGATAGTTATGGACAATCTGATTTCCACACACAAGTATATAGTGATTGCTGGAGTGTGGAAAATTACTGCATTATGATTTTCAACTTGTAGCTGACTTAGAACAAAGAACCGACATCTGAAATACAATTAATTCTTAATTCTTAGTTCTTGTTTGGCTGATCCACAGGCAGCTTGACATGTCCTTCAATATGCTGCGGAAGGTGGAGGGGTTGGAGCAATTGACTCGGCTGAAGAAGCTTTTTCTACTCCACAACAAAATTAGCAGCATTGCCAACCTGGAACACCTCACAGGCCTGGACATGCTGGAGCTGGGCTCCAATCGCATCCGGGTACGACATCAAGAGGCTCTCGAGACATGAGAAATCAATGCTACACATAGAAACACGACTTTTCAAATTATAGATCAAAGGAAGTTAGTGAATTAACTATGAAATCATTACGTTGTGTTTATTTGTGTCTCTTTTATTTGTGTTGTGTTCACAGATCATAGAGAACCTGGATACTCTTTCATCTTTGCAAAGTTTGTTTCTTGGCACCAACAAAATAACTACGCTTCAGAACCTGGAGGGTTTACATAACCTGACTGTTTTAAGCATTCAGGTATTCACAGATTCTCTTCAACACCTGTGAGAGTGGTTACAGGAAGGCAATTGAAACGCATGAATGGAAATATTAGGGAATCATTTTGTGTACTTTTACTTGCAGAGTAACCGGATCACTAAGATTGAGGGCCTACAGAATCTTGTCAGCCTGAAAGAGCTCTACCTGAGCCACAATGGCATTGAAGTCATCGAGGGCTTGGAAAACAACGTGAGTTATAGAAATTCCACCGCTTATTTCTGAAAGGACTGAATGCCGAACTGCCCATCGTGTAGTTTGCCCACTGTGCAAACACGTGTAACAAAGTTTGTTCTGTGCTTTCAAACACGGTTTGTTTTCCCTCACAGAAAAAGCTCACAACCCTGGACATCGCAGCCAATCGAGTGAAGAAAATTGAAAACATCGGCCATCTGACCGACCTGCAGGAGTTCTGGGTACGGATAGTTGTCAAAGTTAATCTATAATGTGATTTTGATGGTCTTGTATTATGCAACCTTATTATGTATTATTATAGAACCCCTCGAGTCTTACCAATACACCTTTTCACAGCAGACATGTTGACTTGACATAGCAGGAAATATAATACAATAAATACTAGCATGCAGTAGCAAAGGAGTGTGACCATCATTACTTAATCATTTATCTGGGCTTGTCCTGCTGTATAAAATGCAATTGATTCATTCATCTTTCAGTGGTTAATGAAAGGTTTAAAATAATATACTAAAAAAATAGATGCAAAAATAAATCAAATTTGAAATTACTCGATAGATAGCTAAAATAAATCAATTAAAATATATATATTAAATTGTACGTTAAATGAATGCAGTAGCATGTGGTTTGTTGAATTGACTTGTCTATTTGACAGTACAGGGTTTCAAAAGGAAATATGAAAGTTGTGTTCACAAATGGATGTAATTAAATTTTTAAAAGGGACATTATTTTCAATCATCAGTTTCCTGTTGATGTCAATTAACTTCCCTTCATCACCAACTCTGAGGCTGTTCATACAGCACTTTGGGCCTTCTGGCAAACGCAACCTGCCAATTTTCTGTCTTTTTTAATGTTTAAATGCTGCTAACATGAGCATGCATCATCAGCAATTTCTAATGAAATTGAAAAGCTCTTGCTACTTCCCATAATGCATCAGCAAGGCTTTGGCACGAGAGCCCAGGGGCACCGACAAAACTAAGTCTGCTTTGAAATCAAATGCCTCCACCATGTTCCAAGTGTGCTTAAAGTGTGTGTTTGTGAGCTGTCATGATTCTGTCTGTCCTCCCCAGATGAACGATAATCAGATCGATAACTGGTCAGACCTCGACGAGTTGAAGAACGCCAAGTCTCTGGAGACGGTCTACCTTGAAAGAAACCCTCTACAGAAGGATCCACAGTACCGGCGGAAGATCATGCTGGCGCTGCCCAGTGTACGCCAGATCGACGCCACCTTCATCCGCTTCTAAGCGGCAGGGTGACGAATCACCTGCCAGCCCCGCAGTGTTCTCCCTCACCGCCCCGCGAGCCCTACCTCCAAAACCAACTTCATTTTGAAACACACTGGCCTCACTGAATCATATAGTCACACAAATACACATTCCAACATTCACCCTCACCCACGGCTCACTCGACATACATGTCTGCATGCATGTATGCACTCATTCACTCCTCGGTCTACGCTATTGGGAGGAAGCTTATTTATTTATTGAGCTGGATATAAACTGTGAGGATAGCAAAAAGTACCCCATGCCCATTTCCTCATTTATCCTCTGCACTTGTTTTTTTCTTTTATAGTTTTGCATGTGAGATGACGTAGGGAGACACAGGTCCTCAATCATTCAGTGCCCATCAGGAAAATATCAGTCTTGTTTATGACGTTGTTGAGGTTGCACTGCTATTATGAGATGAAAGAGTGGCATTCTTAGGGTTTGAGGGATTTTGTTTGCAAGTTTATTCTTTTTGGTTGGACAGGGTGAGACTTTCTCACAAGGTGCACAGTGAGTAAACAAACAGTTTAGCGCACAAACACATTCAAGGGGAAGTCCCTTAGAGAATATAAATAACATATTTTAGTCATCAGAATGAAGGACTTGACAAACTTTACTGGCACCGAAACATCTCAAATAAGACCTAACGCGTCACAGTGACATCATGTAGTTCCAAGCCAGTTCAGGGAAGTGGGCCCTGCTTACATCTGTCTTTTGAAGGAAAACAGCAAAAACTGATGAAGGGTTTTAATAAACTGGTATCATTACTGATGAAGAGCAAATCTTGATCTCTATGCCTTTTCCTTGTCCACATATTTTACAGCCCATTCTGTGATTAAGAGTGACCTCTGCATTAAAACACAGCTCATGAGAATGTGATAATCATTTAATGTGGCCATGAAGATGGTTTTGTAATCAGTTTTTTACCTTGAATACATCACTGATTACAGCTTGTTTTCTTTTGACTTTGGGGAAATTGTTCATACATTTTATCTGTTCTGATAACAGTAAAATGTAGATGTTGTTTTTTTAAGTGAATTGACTTAATGATGACAGGACTAGTCTCACATATGTGTTGATAACTGATGTAAGATAAATTAATTATTGCTGTATTTTTTAATACTTTTGGGATTTAACGTTTTCAGATATGTAAAGACACTAAAGTACATATTCTGTATTATTCTTATTTGGCCTCCAGTACTGCTTAAGTGGAGCAGTGCTTAATAGATAATGTATATTTATGTTGCCATGGGATTTCTCAGATCAGGCACTAAGGTGAACACCTTGAACCAAAACGGAGTGACCTATCCTTCTGGTCCCCTGCATATCACGCTCGAGTGCACTTAATTTACTCCCAGGTTACAATAACCAGGTAATGCATCTTTTATATGAGAATAATTTCCCACCTCAGGACTAAAGGGTCACATTTGGACACAGCACAGACGCATCAGATTACAATGCATTGCTGGGTTCACGCGGAGAATGCCAAAACTAAGTGCTTTCTGTGCAACACAAGATACTGACCATTAACATCTAATCCCTTTCATCAGTGCATCTTCAAACTGTTGAATCAGCCTGAGTTAACGTTGTATATCCCCTTGTAGGCAGGGACATAACTGCATATTATGCTGGTTTGTGTTGTCAGTGTCTTTAGTTGACAATTTGCTCTCTTTTAAAGGATTTTAAATGATCATGAATTAAATTGTTTATGATTATGTAATTTGACCATAACTCAACTGTAGAACATGAATGAGCCCATTATACATTATTGATGTGAATGTAATGTTATTTTATATTTAGCTTCACATAGAATTACAATTGGCCAGTGGGATTGGAAGTGTCACTTAGTGTGTTAATTATAATTTGGACATCTCATGATGTCGACAGTCAGTTCCATCATAACCTTCCCTTTGTAAAGTGAAATTAATTTCCGTTCTTTCTTGTTAATGGCAGGCAGCACCGCAGCTTTATTTGAGAACCGTGATTAACTTGACCTTGATTGGTTACTGAATGAGCAATTATTCTAATTGCTATTAGCTGATTGTTGTTCGAACTGAGTCTTCAGTTTCTGGACTTGGTTCATGCTGTTTTCAAACTGAATGTATTATGCAAATAATAAAATGACACAACTTAAAGAGAAAGTCTATGTAGTTTTCATTTTAGAGGTTTAATATTTGTCATGACTGATATGGTCCTATTTTGAAACAGGATAGTCACCTTGTCTTGATTTCAGTATCGTTCAAGACGTTCCTACGTTGCATTTTATGTTAACATTATTCACAATGAAGGGCTATCAGTATCACAATAGTGATTCAAAACATACTACATCCAGTGCAATTAAGTGTATTCCTAAAAGGACACTTTAAAGTTAAATTTCCTTATAATTATTTAAAGTCTTTTTGTGTTTTTTTTCTTCTTTTGTGTCCTTAATTAAGGTACCAGTCCATGAAAATGCATGAATGTGAAATATGCTTACAATGATCAATTGTTTATTTTGAATATATTTAATACAAATTGTTGTTCATCATTTTAGTTTCTTAGAGATTACACAAACTGAAGGGAACCTACAGGATCTGCATACACATCTATAAATTATCTTGAATTTAAGAAGAATAATTATGCCTGTAAAATGCCATTTACGTTTACTGGACTGCATAACCCACAATGCAGAACAATCCTTTGGTGACGTAGGGGGGCTCGCGCCGCGCCAGGCAGGCATCAAGGGCGGCGTAGCGCATGCGCGACATTTATGTTGTTGTTTGTGGCGGTAAGATGGCGGCGCTCGGAGACACCTCAGCTCCGGAGGTGAATGGGTTAATACAACAATTCACAGCAATAACAGGTAAAAATGACATTTTATTTAATGTTTGATCTATTAAGTAGGTTTTGGCTATCCAACTGGAATAGCTCCACTGTCCAACAAACCACCAAATTAGTGCGTGGATAGAAAAACGGACGTTAAGTCTTCCCCTGGCCCCGACGCTGTCAATGCTTTGCAGTGGGGGGAAAAGCACAGCCAACTGGCTGTGCTTTTATCTGCTAAACTCAAGTGAAATACTCCGCAAAGGACCAAAAACGCACTCGCTTTGAGTATGAGCTGTCACTACCACTTAAAAAAAAACATATTTTCTTCGCGGTGCTCTTTAGCGTCACTATATCGCTCGTCTCGAGCTGGTTTTGTGCTCCTTTTTTTCATTGCATGTTGTTTGATAATGTGGAATGGAGGTCGGCTGTGCAACATTTCCCTTCTTCATCACCAGCCGGGCTTTACGTTGTGTTACTCTCCCCTCTGGCTGTGACGCTAACCACGCTCGCATGAGCTCTCCGTCCGTCTCCGACTACCGGTTCAGAGGTTCCCGGTAGTTTATGTGTGCTTTGACACGATCGACAGTGTGTTATTTCTAAGTTATTTAAAAGAGAGGATACTCAGTTCGGGGGCTGCTGCTGCTGCTGCTAGACCTGGAAAGTGAAACGGACATGCGCAGTGGGCACGGAAAGATCAGCGTAGCCAAACGGTGCTGTTCACTTTCAAAAAGACTAAAGTTAACCCTCGTTTCTGGTGTTTTCTCACATGGAGAGCATTTCTATAGTTTCTTCATTATGTGGATTCGTGATCTTAAAGTTTTTTAATCACAAATCCGGTGTTATTGCATCCTGTTTGTAGCATACAAAAGACGTAGCCCATGCTTGAGCTACGTTACTGGCAACTATTTCACAAAGCATACCATAGCCTTTGTTTAGACCGGATGCCTTTTTTTTCCGACGTTAACTTTCAGACAGTTATTTCGCTTTTCATTCATTTCAGTACAGCTGCTGCTTCTCCATCACAGTGACCAGCATCACTGGCTTTTAGGAAGTCACACTGTTGCATTTCACAGGACCCCGTTGTTGGAAAGTTTAATTTGGCATTTACACTAAAGGAGGACGTACATTTGTACAAAAGAACTAAACAACAGGATGTTCACGTGTCTTGTACCAGGCCTGTTTCAATTGTGTGCATTGTCACAAAAGAGTCAAATGAATGAAAACTTGTGGCCCTCAGAAAGGCAATCAAACAAAACGGTTTAGCTGTATGTAGTAAACAGGTCAAAATATAAAGCATACATTACTATGATACTTTAAATGGATTCATTTAATATACAACATAGGAGCTGTATTGTTGTTGCTTTTGTTGTAAACCAGTTTTACTGTTTGGCTCATTTAGATCTTACTATACGTTGCATTTCTAATGTTCGCAGATTTACAGATGCGTCATCGCTATCGATGTGTGCAGATAAGTGACAAGATATTGCAGCACAGAATTGCTGTGTTCAGTTTGTCACCCTGAAAGCACTGACAAGTTCACCACACAAACCCTCACCTATTATCCGACGGCGTTTCAGGGGCCACAGAGAGCGTAGGACAACATATGTTGGAAGCATGCAACAACAACCTGGAGATGGCAGTTACCATGTTTCTGGACGGCGGCGGCATCGCAGAGGAGCCGAGCACGAGCTCCAGTTCAGCAGCGTCGAGCAGCAGAGCTCCCCCTTCAGAGTAGGCTGATATTCATCCTCACAAACTTCTGTCAGATACGAGTACAACTAAGTCTTTTTATGGACACATTTTACTTTCTTAAAGATACAATCTGTTTATTTGTAAAATGCTTCATATTTTCTCTTATCATCTCTTAGTTTAGTGTTGCCGTTCTTTTTGTTGTGGTTGTAAACGGTGAGCTGGGAGGGGAATTTTGGGTTCAGAGCACTTCTATGATTTGTGTTGCTAACAAAATAAGAGTGCATCTTTGTAACTTGATTGATACCAGATGTTTTGCTCTAGATTGTGTTGCTTCTTGAAATAATACTGTGTATATTGAATTATGTCTCAGTGAAGTACGAGCACCCATTCCCCAGAAGCAAGACATATTGGTGGAACCCGAACCACTGTTCGGAGGTATTATACTTTTCTTATTCGGCCTCATGCAAACAGATGTGAAACATAATTGTTGTTTCTGACTGTGCTGTTACAGTCGTCTGCTGAAACTGACTTCTGATGTGTCTGTTATACATGCAGTGCCAAAGCGAAGAAGACCGGCTCGATCTATATTTGATGGTTTCCGAGACTTCCAAACAGAAACAAGTGAGTAAATTCAGGCTTTCCCCGCCTAAAGGATGTGGCCGGAAGTGAATGTGGAATAGTTTAATGCTGTGTAGTTCCAACCAATGAGACAATCTGTCACTTTTATTCTGTCTCAACCTCTTTCACCGGGTCTTACCTTCCTGTAATGACTATGAATGTTTTTCTTTTCCTAGTTCGCCAGGAACAGGAGCTGCGTAACGGTGGAACAGTGGATAAGAAACTGAGCACCCTGGCAGACCTTTTCCGTCCTCCCATTGAGCTCATGCACAAAGGCAGCTTTGAGACGGTGAGGAGTCAATCACCGGACACTTTAAACCACACGTCTTTATTCAGCTTGTGTGAACCTTCAGTGAAATTTCAGATGGTGACTTTGTAGATCACAGGTGGGGAAACCAGGTCTGCCCGGTGTGGACAGGCAGCAGTGTGCAGTTTGTCATTTTTGATGCATGCATTTTTCCCTCTTTGGTTGAATGTGCACTCACAGTATTTGTGAAATCAGCCGGTGTAATTTGAACATATGATCACACACCACTAATGTAGATGTAATGATAATCTTCTTTAAAGAAACATGTATGTACTACATCAAGTTCATCATTGGTCCTCCATCAAGCTGCCGCTTAACCTTCTGGTCTTCATCCAGACTTGCCGGTTTCACAATTGCATCGCTCACTAATTGTCCAAATCCCGCTTGATTTCCTGTGTTGTTTGTGCGTCCAGGCTAAAGACTGTGGACAACTGGAGAACAAGTGGCTGATGATCAACATTCAAAATGTTCAGGACTTTGCCTGCCAGTGCCTGAACAGAGATGTTTGGAGTAACGATGCAGTGAAGACCATCATCAGAGAACACTTTATATTCTGGCAGGTATGTAGATTCAAAGCTATGTGATGCTTTCATGCTCCGGCAAACTTTGTGTTGAAGTCTTAGCAAGATCCCAGCTGCTAAACTCATTTGATGGGAAGGTCAAGTTGAACTCCGTTGATGATATGAGACAGGAATTTAGTCGGAAATGGAGAAATGTAGACCATCAGCAACAGAAACAGAACGTAAAGTAGTGCAAATGCAAGTGCAAATGTTTTTTTAAGTACACAATAATGTTGTAGTACCCACTTCTTCCACTATACAAAAAGCCTTGCAATCAGCACATGAAATCCTTTTAGTCTCATAATCAAAATATTCAAATATGTAACTCGGTTCAAGTATATCTGGTGAGAGGTTCATGTCTGTCTTGTGTTGTACATTTTCTTTCATTACAGGTGTATCATGATAGTGAAGAGGGACAAAGATACATCCAGTTCTATAAGCTGAACAAGTTTCCCTATATTTCCATCCTCGATCCCCGCACAGGTGAGTTAGTGAATCTCAGCATTATCCACAGTTCTGATGCTCAATCTTCAATGACAAAATATTTCATGATATTTATTGAAAATATTCTGGTACAGCATATAAATCCTCCACACCAGACTCTCTAACTAAACAAATGCCACTAAATGATACCACAATGTACTTAAAACAACCATAGTTTCACAAATAGAAATGATCAGATTTTATATTCGTACAAAATAATCTTTGTTGGCCAGATTTTATCCAATCTATTTTTTAAAGACTTAACTGAAGGAGCTGGCACTTCATCCTCTGGAAGCTCGTTACATGCTTTTATAGCAGGAAGTGTGACAAATGTAAAGGAGTTTCCTCTTAAATCATACCTATTATTTCAAAAGTGGATGTGATATTATATATTCTGTGCACAAGCTTATGACCATCAATCATGTTGTCAACGTCTCCTATACTATTGTAGGTAATTGTAATTACATGACATCTGTTGAAGTTCAATTAACTTCTTTGTATGGATATTTTCATTGATCATTTTTTTATTTTATTTTTTGACACACAGCATTAGAATAAGTAATTTAATAGCTGCAAAATACAACATCCTTAAACAATGGTGCGTGATTGAGCAGGAGATCCTTGTGTGATTAGGTGATGGGATTAATCTAGGCCAAGATAGTTTTCACTAAATAAATAATGAAGATAAATTAACTGCATTGTCATCTGTGTAAACGTATAAATCGTACAATACAGTACGGTTTGCATCTGCACAGTAGTTCTAAATCAATGCAGTCAAGCGGCACATCTGCTTTTGCTGCTTGAATGCCCTGTAATTGATTTTTGTTATTGACCTGTGCTGTTCAAAACTCTCTTCAGGTCAAAAAATGGTGGAGTGGAATCAGCTGGACGTGGCGTCGTTCCTTGAGCAGACGGCTGGCTTCCTGGCAGAGCACGGGCAGCTAGATGGGCCATCCTGTCACGCACCCCCTGCCAAACGAGCTCGCTCTGTGGGTCTCTCTTCTCATGTGTCGCCTCTGATTCCCATTCTTTTTTCTGCTCTAATAAGAGCTCTCTTCTCTTTTCTTCTCCCAATCTCTCTCTCTTGGACTCTGTTGAAATGAATAGTTTATAAACTGTGGAGCTATTATCTGGGATTTTGGTTCTTACATGATAGTAATATATATGACATATATATGATATATATGATATATGACTTTGTTGTTGTCTCTTCCTTGTCCTAAAGGCATACATTTTTCAATCTGCATGGTCATCAGTCTCTTACTAAGTTAGTTATACGTAGTTGTACCACATTTAGTTGTGTTATTTTACTCCGCTCTTGGATTTGTTTTCTACAGCTGCACACTCTGTTTTCTGTTCTAGGAGAGTCTGATTGATGCCAGTGAAGACAGTCAGCTGGAGGCAGCGATCCGAGCCTCCCTACAGGAGACCCACTACGAGTCCTCAAATGCTCCCGACGAGCCCGATTCCCCCCGATCCGAAGAAGAATCCGATGCAGAGCCTTTCTCTGACAGCGAGGGTCCCATCTCTGTTGATGGCTCAGACAGCGAAATGCCAGTACCCCACGAAGAGAAAAGTTTTAGCAGCAAACACACACCGCTCCCTGCGGCCAATGCGGCTCAACAGCGTTTACATCCCGATAGTTCCACTTCTTCCCATAGAAAGTCTCCATACAAAGAAAACAACCACAGTCACAAGAAGGAGGAGAGCAAAAAGAACCACCTGGAGCCCTCGGCCGCTGGTCCTCGTCATCCTCAGCATGACGGAGACTCTGGAGACAACCACTGTCCCCCAGCGGCGGAAAGCGCTGGACCATCCAAGACCAGCAGCACCAAAACCTGTGACGTGGACTGTCCTGACGACAACGGTACGCCAACGCGTCATTCTAAACCTCCGACAGTTGTGATGGCAGTGAAGGAAGAAGGGAGTTTGAAAGTTATTTACCACCATGTTTGTTTGTTTTTCAACACAGGTCCCAAAGCCAGGTTGATGCTCCGTTACCCAGACGGACAGAGAGAACAAATTTCCTTGTCTTCTAAAGCAAAACTTTTGGTGAGAACACAACACAACACAATACCTCCATTTAAAAACTCTGCTTTGTTGCAGAGAGTCAGATGAGAAGAACTCTCATGTCTGTACAGGAAGTGTGGAGCTGGAGCCAGGAGGAGATGCGCTTAGCTTAGCATAAAGACTGGTGGGAAACAGCCCACCTGGTTCTGTCTAAAGGTTTAGAAATCTGCCTTCCAGCACCTCTAAAGCGCACTAATTAACAAAATATAGTTGTGCTTGTTTGATCCATTTTACTGTTTTTGAACTGCACCACTTGCCATACTTGAGGAAGTTACTGCTTTACACTTGACCTTTGAACAGAATAAACAAGATTTAGCTCGTTAATTGTTGAGCTTCAGCGATGCCGATAAGTTGATTATTATTATTATTATACTTTGTTCAATGCTAGGTTAGCTCTTTCCAGTAGTTATGCTAAGCTAAGCTCTGTTGGCTCCAGCTTCATAAACACTGTATGGTATTTGTGAGAGAGGCATCTGTCTTGTCCTCTGACTCAAGGAAAAACTATTTCTTTAAATGAAATAATTACACTGAACATTGTTGTTTTAAATGTCTCACTTCTGGTATGTTACTCTTTCCCATCAAGGCCCTGGTACGACACGTCCAGTCCAAAGGTTACCCTAATGAACGCTTCGAACTCGTCACCAACTTTCCTAGAAGGAAGCTCGCCCACTTGGACTATGACATCACGCTGCAGGAGGCGGGGCTTTGTCCACAGGAGACTGTGTTTGTTCAGGAGAGGAACTAGCCTTGACAGACACACTCACTGTCGCTTGTCTGTCTCTCTGTGATAGACCTCACCCTTTCACCAATGATCTGGGACGATGTCACTGGCCTTGATCCCAATACATTCTGTTCTCCTGGAATTAGGCCCCGTTTTCGCCAAGACGGCTCTCAGTGGATGGACTACTTTCTCCGCCACTCCACTAATCTGAATACTGACGTTTCTCCTGACAGCCTAATACCTTTGTACTGCTCTACAATTGGCCAGTAAGGTGTACGGATGCCAGCACTCTTTCATTTTTAAACAAAATGTGATTTATTCTTTTCTGATGCAGGCTTAATTTTTGTTCTGAACTCTTGAGTCACATCAGGAAAGAATAAATATATATAGCTCATATTCAAATAAAAACAAAAACTATAATAATAATGGATCACTGATTGATGACGAGGCACCAGGGACTTGTACAAAAAGACGTTTACCTCCCAGAAAGGATGTTTAATGTCAGAGTTTATTTTCTTGCTCTTCTTGTTATTTCCTGTACCTGGGGACAGGTAAAGGGAGGATCATTATTGTTTATTTGACCCAAATTTGGTCTCTCACACAGTCCTTGTTTCAACAATTGTAATTATTTGGGAGGCAGGGGCACTAAGAGGAAAAGGTCTGGAAATTACAGGTCGGACATCTGTTACACACTTGTGTAATACTGAGGATTTGGGTGGATCTACACATTTTTACTCAAGTTTCTATTGGTTAATTAGAGACTAGTAGATTGTTTTTGGATTTCAACTTTTGATACAGAAGGGAATGAATGAAGGGTGGTACATCTCATCAGTCGGACCTACACTGTACAGAGATGGCTTAGAGAGACTGATATTTAGCTGTAGTCACCGTTTCCTTTCTTTTTTATATGCTGCCAAGAAAATATGCTGATGTTAAAATATAACTACCAAAACCAAGAGAGATTCTGCTTGGTCTTTTGTCACAATTTCATTGAACTTCACAGGCCTAATGTGATGAGGCAAATGTCATAGGCAACAATGGAAAACCAATATCAAAATGGATAGAGGAAAACTGTAATGGAATGGGAAAAGCAGCTCTTGAGAATCATCTGAAACAACAAATGTGTGTTACTCTGTATTCTGGGATGAGGAATTGTTGCAGTATTCAGAGATCAGGTCCCTGATTATTGTATTAATCAAATTATTTTAGTAAGGCACTTCAGCAACTTCATATATTGTTTCTTGTTGATCAAGAGCCAGGGTTTCTTATAAACTAGCCAGTTTTGTATTTGGCATTTAGGCCTAAAATTGACTTTTTAGTAAATGAGACTCTAGAGAGAGATGAGAGAAGCTCCTCCGAGTTCAAAGCAACGCCTCAACCAACCCTTTGAGGCATTTTAGACAGGATCTGGTTATGGCTGCAGTAATAAGATACCACGAGAGCTTTATTACTCTTGAATCTGGGCCATAGGTGGCAGTAATGGGCCTTAAATGGCAACAGTTCTTAAGTAAGGCCAGGATGAAGAAGACCACAGCCAGTTCAAATAATGACGGTTTAGAAAATATTAAAAGGAGCCGTACAAATGTTTTATGAAGGATGTGATGAATACAGTGTGTTTGTTCAGCCGTAAAGTTTTTTTGGGGTAAATATAAAAACAAAAAACTATTGTTAACATGGAAACATCAAGCTGTTGCCGGTGTTCCTGAGAGTAACTCTTTTCCTTTTCTATTCAACTTTTCTATATTAAAACAATGCAGAGCTCTCCAGTCTGGAGAATGGAGGACGTGTGCTGCCGTGACAGTTTGCTCATATTAACACGCCATGTGGGAGAATGAATCGCACGCCATTCAAAAACATTTTGGTTGCAGGCGTTTACGGGACATTGAAAGGCTTTGTGCAAATGTTGCGATTTGGATATGACGAATGTAAGCAGGGGTTTAACAATTAACAGCAATGTCACTAACTAAATTACTGGACGAATATTGAAAAATCTATAAAGATAAAAAAAATAGGAAGACATGACCAGTGCGACAGTATTTCGAAACAACAGTTCCCTTCTTTTGTCACAGTATCCCTGTGATTCATACTGGGGGGGTCACATTTAGTGTCAAGCCTTTGAAAATACAATAAACATTTCATTGGTTGGCATCTTAAAATTGAAATTGTTTCATATTCCCCTTTGAGAGAGGGCTCCCAACTGATAATGGTAACAGTGTCCGTACGGGACACGGCCAGAGGTGAAAGAAAAGGACTTGCAGCTGTACAAACAGATGAGGAGACTGCAGTGTGGATACTACAGTACGCAAAGGGCATTCCTTCACCTCTGCTTTTTTGTTTTATGGACACGATGGTGAGGGCAGATGTGCTGGCAAAGGGCAGCGCTGGATTAAGAACTGAAGCCTTTTCCCCTTTGACAGAAATGCAGAGGTTCCCGATCAGCTGCCCCAAATACAAAACAACATATATATCGTTCGATTTTCCTTTGCACAATGGCACCTGGAATTTACAAATTCAAAGGTCAAAATGTCATCTTCAAATCAGTGAACTGTTTACGCTGCTTTTTGGTTTACATGGAACTCTTTGTTTTTCATGTTTTGCTGTTTTTGTAGCACTTGGGGCATAAAAATATTTTCAAACCCAGCTGGAAAAACACCAACAAGCTAAAAAAAGCAAGGCCGATCTAGTTTGGTTGCAACATTTGGATGTTGAGGAGGTTAAACACGTTCACCGAGCAGCAGAAACGTGCGTTTATTTCACTTGAAAGCTGGATTTATTCATCAGCCCTTAAAGGTTAAGGAGGTAACCAGACAGGGGCCCCTCACAACACACTGCGTTTGAGGGTGTGTCGGTTGCACAAGGACGATGTTGACCCCAGTCCTCCATGGACCTGTCAGCAAGTTCTCAGAAAGAAGTCAATTGAAGTTAATGTGTAACGTTTGTGGATGGCAGATTTGAGTCACCTGACTTGCCCAATGACATCTGTTTGCAGTTCATCCCATCCTGCAAAGATAACAGCTGGATGTACCTCAAGATAAAATGGAATCATCAAAATCAATGTGATCAAACGAGAGGAAAGACCTGATCAACGAAATAAATGTCACCCTTCTACATATAAGTGCGTACTGCACTTGAGTACAACTTTGAGATACTTGTACTTAACTTGATTAATTCCATTTTATGCCATTTGCTATACTTCTACTCCACAACATTTGAGAAAAGACAGTGAAGCTACAAGTTACTTTTGAGATTGTACCCTAACTACTAGCTCCACCAGCCAATGGTAACGTGCTACTTATGCACCAATGTATTAATATCAAAATTCTGTCATGCTATATCATGTCATTATTATACATTTTTCTCTAAAACCAGTTCTTTTATTTTTGATACTTTAAGTATGTGCTGATAATGGCTGTGCTTTTTCTGGAGTGGAATCTTGAACACAGCACTTACTTCCTTCTTACTTGTAATTACTTGTATTTTTAACTCCATTTCACTGTCTGAGTACTTTAGCGTCCACTGCTAAGGCGTGGCAAAATCTCACCACAGACCCAGACATTGTGACGCGTCATAGCAGGTGTGTTTAATAACACTAATGATCAATGCTGGCTTACTGGGACACTTAATAGAACTGAGCCTTCGTTAACGTTATCGGTTTCACCTGTGCTCTTCACAAAAAGGCCCGTTGCTGTCACTAACGCCTGATTAAACAGCCAGATGTCGCCCCCCCGCGCTCCCCGAAACAGTTTTTAAAGGCGCCGATCAAGAGTGCTGGGGTGCTGTCATCGTGTGTGGGTGTCGAGATGAATCATCGCCGGCTGAGCAAAATGTCACGGCTCACTCCTGCACTCGACTTTTACATCTCACTCAACTGCAAAATACACAACTCCTTCCCTTGGGAAAAAAACTTTTCTGATCATGCTGTGGCACACTATTGTTCAGTTCATCTAAAGAAGCAGTTGCTTACGGGATGTAAAAGGAAAAAGAGCCCGGCATCACAGACTGAAGGTTTGTGTGTAATGTCCAACCTATAATGCCTTATTAACCCCCTGCCCTGCATGGAGAGCCATCATGGATAATACGCTTATCCGCTCTGATTTAGCACAGTCAGGAGGGCCTGGACTGTAATCACCGTCAGCCAGAGGTATTTCAGGAAGATGGGCTAGAACCTTTTCAAATATATATTGATATTTTAGAAGTTGTAGCACTAAATATTCATATTAATGTGGTATTCTAAGACTTGTCTTTCTGAATCCATGTGTCATTTTTCCGTTGCCTCCAGCGGAAATGCTGCTCACTTGAACAGAAAGAGTACGAGAGTGGGCTAAAAACCGTGATTGATTTTTGTATAGATAAAGCATGCGTTAAATGTCAACTCGTGCCATACGGGTCAGAAATGCCATTGACTTGCCGGCTGTGTTATCAAGAGGTGTCGTTACAGCAATCCCTGCTGAGTGAAGTCTCAGCAGGGATTGACAAAGGCCCAGTAATCTGTGACAGGGATAAAGACTCAAAGCCCGACTCACAAGGCAGATAATGAGAGAGTCGTAAGTCTGTCAGAGACGTAACCAGTGGCTATTCAAGGCAACGTGGACAATCACATAGAGAGGGGGATGCTGGTTGAGGAGGATACTATATATACATCGGATAAAATAAGTATTGAGCACGTCACCGTTTTTCTCAGTGAATATATTTCTAAAGGAGCTTTTGATATGACTTTTTCACCAGATGTCGGTAACAACCTAAGTGAGCCAGACATTCAAAGGAAATTAAATAACTTCAGAAATGAAGTTATGTGTAATAAAATGGAATGACATGGGGAAAAAGTATTGAACTTAGAGGGCGGGGGGAGAGATGTCACATGATGAGCTACAGGTGGGAAACACACCAAGGACAACTGGTGGACAGGTGGGGAATGACGTCCGTAACTGGAGTTTGTGGGAAACAGTACCGCACTTTTATTCCATTTCACAGCTCCTTTGTCTTCAGCCTTGAACATGAAATGAACGACTTGCCCATCGTCACAGCAAACACTTTCAGACGCCAGAGCTTGAAATCAAGGAGCTACTTGATTGTCAGCTTTATTGGCCATTTCAAGTGGCCCATCGAGAGGTTTATGTATACTCAGTGGACGGGGGTGAAAACAGAGCTGTCAGGGTTACACAGTCTGTAATGATTCAGTATAAAAGGTGTTCTACTTCACGGGCACCATTACATTTTGCAAATAAAACCTTGCTTATTCCCTTTTGAAAACCATTTGAATGCACCTTTCCAATCACTCCAGCAGAGAAATAATTCCTAAAACTAAACTGCTTTTTATTTCATGTACTCCTAGTGAACATGTAATCCTATATTTCATTTATAGTGGGGGCGACTGTGGCTCAGTGGTTAGCAGGTCTGTCTTTCAATTAAAACATCTTAGTGTCGCTTCTATTGGTTTACCAGGATTACCAGACCGGACTCTGGTCAGTTTAATTATTGTATAATTTATTTTGTGATATAATCAGACTAAATGAATATATACTTTGTCCCTTTACTCCAGGAATATCAAATTGGTGTCTTGACACCTGCCACACAAAGCCCTCTTCTTAAAGAAAAGTGATAAAAGGATGAATATATGATAGTTAAAATGCAGTGCCAATGTCCTCACAATACAAATATGACCTATATCCACTCGTCCAGTATTACATCTTCTATCTATCCCCAAAAAGGCCTCTTGTGAAACATGCAATCTATTGTGAAAGTTAATGTGATAGTTACATAGGGGTATTCAGGAACAAAGAAGGAGGCATCACTGGTTCAGTTTAAACAAATAAATAAAAAGGAACCTTTGCTCTTGTGTTGGGTAACGTTGACTCTGTAAACACGACTCTTATGTCAGTCACTGCAGCTTTGTAGAATACAGATTTTGGCTTTTTCTTCTGATGGTAAATAACACAACAGACTCCCTCACCTGTCAGCCTAAAGTGGATGAATAATTATTTACAAATATAGTATATTTAAATTAGGGGTCACAATTCTTATTTACAATTAAAAACCTCAAACCAAGCCAAAACCTTAATGTAGTTATGGATTCAGGCCTCACCCTGAACAGCCAATCAAGACAATTACAAAATCAGCCTACTATCACCTGAAGAATAAATAGATCACGGGTAAGAGGACTTATGTCTCAACAGGATTTGGAGAAACTCGTCCATGCATTCATCTTCAGTAGACTTGACTACTGTAACGGTGTGTTCACAGGTCATTTATCTTCAGTAGACCTGACTACAGTAACGGTGTGTTCACAGGTCATTTATCTTCAGTAGACTTGACTACTGTAACGGTGTGGTCTCAGTAAAAAGGTCAATCAGAACGCTGCAGCTCGAGTCCTCACTAAGACCAGGAGAGTGGATCACATCACTCCGGTTCTGAGGTCTTTGCACTGGCTTCCTGTCCAACAAATAATTTACTTTAAATCCTGCTGCTGGTTTAAAAAGCACTGAATGGTTTAGGGCCTAAATACATTAGTGATCTGCTGCTGCCTTACGAACCATCCCGACCCCTCAGGTCGTCTGGGACGGGTCTACTTTCTGTTCCCAGAGTCAGAACTAAACACGACGAGGCAGCGTTCAGCTTTTCTGCTCCACACATCTGGAACAAGGTCCCTGAGAGCTGCAGGTCTGCAGAGACCCTTTAAATCCAGACTGAAGACCTTTCTGTTTGCTGTTGCCTTTAATTGAACCAGATCTAAGGATGTTCATCAATATCTGCATTTCACTACTGCATATAATTTATTAAACTGCACTGCAACTATTTTCTTTTAGCTTTTTAATGTTTTACTGACTGTTTTTAATGTTTAAATTAATGTTTTTAATTGTTTTCATTTTTTCTTTTGCATTATTATTACATTACATTTCATTTAGCTGAGGCTTTTCTCCAAAGCGACTTACATGGTATACAGTAGACCCTAACCACAGCAACGGTGAGCAATGAGGGTTAAGTGTCTTGCTCAAGGACACACATTATGTTATGCCTGCGCTCCATTCAGGACCTGTACTCCTCCAGAGTCAGGAAACCTCTGACACCCTGACCACAACATCTCTCCCAGTCTCTCCCAGTTCCTTCCCCACATGCTGTTAACATCAGTCATACACTGTCATTAACTCTGTAACACCAACACACTGCTGCTGCTGCAATACCTCATCATTTTACAGTTCTTTTGGCACAATTGGCTTTTTAATGTACATATCATCTGAAAGTGTCAATATAAATCCTACAAACTGTTTATACAGCAAATAATACCTTTTAAATATGCATACTGAACATATTCATTCAGTCCATGTATATATATTTGGTATTTATTTATTTGCACAATTAGTTTTGTTTCCAATTCAAAGAACACTTGACTTGTTATATTTCTTATTATCTGTCCAGCTTTGTTGTCCTTGTCCCTTATTTCTATGTATGTAGTAGTAGTAGTAGTAGGTTGAAGACTTACAAGAACCAAAAAGCAGCAACACAGTCAAATCAAACAGGATTTTTTGTAGAAAGTAAGATATATACATAACAATACAACACTGACATGAACCATTCTGTAACGTACTTTTGATACTTTAAATAAATTTGACAGATTATACTGAACTGCATTTCTGAATGAAGGACTTTTACCTATGTTGTATTGTTTTTCTACTTTTACTAAAGTAAAGTATTCGAACAAAGTCTCAGAATTAAACCCAAAGCATGTGTACACACAATACAAAATAAAATAGAAAATGTGATAAACAGATAACATATTGCATCACATAATTTAATTTAATAAGTTAAATTTCGAATCCAACTATGAAATCATAAAATAGAACAGCATTTGAACGAGTTGGCATTATCATGTTTTATCTCAAAGGACCTTTTGCTTTTTGGCAAATTTGTCCTGTGCGAGATTTCAAAGGGGAGACAGTGAATTTCCATTATGTGGACATTTCGGATTCCTAATCTTTACCAGCACACCAAAGTACACACGCAAGCGCAAATTAGGAAACCTGAGCAAAGTTTTGCCTTTTTTTTTCTTTTTTTCCCTCCCAGCTCAGTCAGAGGTTTGCTATAAAAGCCCGAGCAGCCGGCTCCGCTGACCTACACCCCGCCGTCCAACATGCAGACTCTCCTCCTTGTGGCGCTGCTCGGATGCCTGGGTAAGCACGTTTCGTACGTTTTAAGCACAGATTTGCTCAACGCTCATTGTACCTGCATTGTTATTCAACCCGATCTGCATTCGCAGCCGCCGTGTTCGCGGCCCCCGCTAACAAGGTGAGATGGTGCGTCACGTCGGACAAAGAACAAGAGAAGTGTGCGGCCCTCGCGGCCAAGGCTCCGGTGTTCTCCTGCGTGAGGAAGGACAGCATCTTGGCCTGCATCGTTGCAATTAGGGTGAGGAGAGCAACATTACCCAGAGCATCTAAAATAATGTGCATCATATGTATGTCTAACATGGCCATATCAGAATCTATAATATATTTATTATAGCTGTAGTGGACTAAAAAGTACAAAATTTCCCTCTGAAAATCTAATACGAATAAAATGGAAATACAAAATACCACAAAAGTATTGAGTACTTGAGTAAATGTTAGTTTCAAACAAACGCACCAGTATTATTAGCTAAATGTAAGTAACAGTAAAAATACTAATGTTATCCGTATGTTTGATGTATTTATATATAAGCTGCACCAGAATGTATTAGCTGGTTGAGGTGGAGCTAACTGCTTTATTTGGTAATTTAACCTTCAAGGCTGCATTAGATTTTGGACATAGATCACATGTTTTGTTTAGAAAAGTACATAGATTAGATACATGTAAACAACAGCCATCAAACAAATATAGAAAAGCGAAAACGTCCATGAAATGTAGTGAAGTATACAGTAGCATTGAATTAAAGCATTCATGAAAAGTACCCATATCTCAGCATTGCAAGAAAGAACAGTGCTTAAATAAATGTGTTACGTTGCACCTCTGCATTTAGCTACTGACTAAATATGCATGTCTTTGAGCTGTCGGGGAAATTAAACATCATATTGCTGGTTGCTGACAGTTTGTGGGTGTTTTTATTTTTGATCAGGCTGTTGAGGCAGACGCCATCACTTTGGACGGAGGGGACATCTACACTGCCGGACTGATCAACTACAACCTGCAGCCCATTATTGCTGAGGACTACGGCGTCAGTATGTTCACTAATCAGCTGTCTTTACTCACCAAATAAGCACACGACAGGGGATTTCTTATTGCATTTTAAATGAGCTACATGTTTTTACTTTTCGCTCACAATTGTTCTGCCCACATCCAGCGTCGGACACCTGTTACTACGCGGTTGCTGTGGTGAAGAGGGGCACTCAATTTGGCCTGAGAGACCTCCAGGGGAAGAAATCCTGCCACACTGGGTTGGACAAATCTGCAGGCTGGAACATCCCCATCGGAACTCTGGTGTCCATGGGTTTGATTCAGTGGGACGGCATTGAAGACAAGCCTGTTGAAGAGGGTGAGTTGCACTAAATGTGAAGCACAGTCCTCAAATAAAAGTTACTACACTTATACGTCACCACGGATCACAGTGTGAAGTGTGTGCATTTGCTGTGTCAAAGTACAGGCATTTTTATTTCCTTTATTTAGTCTCAGACACCTGTCATTTCATGTTATGTGAAACCTGTAAGTTAAATATGAGGCTACAGCCAGCAGACAGTTAGCTTAGCTTAGCTTAGCATAAAGGCTAGAAACAGGGGGAAACGGCTCTGTCTTAAGTTCACCCAGCAGCTAAAGGTCACTAATTAACACATTTTATTTGTTTAATCCGAGTGTAAAAACGACTAGTTGTAACATACATTTTTACCACGCCCAGACAAGAAACAGTGTGGCACATATAACCCTGTAAAACCACAATGTTGAGGATTTCTTTTACACTGACACAGTTCTTAAACACAATACAAGTCTTTCCAGTCTTTATGCTAAACTAAGCTTACTGGCTGCTGGCTACAACTTCATATATACCGATTTACAGATATGAGAGCGGTATCAATCTTCTCATCTAACTCTTGGTAAGAAAGCGAATAATCCCATTTCCCAAAATGGCATACTATTCCTTTAACATAGTAATGTTTTCTCTGCCTTTACTTTAACGCCCACTCAAATATGATGTTATTTAAAACAGCAAAGAGCAGCTGGGTAGTATGTAGGAAAGATCCAAGTCATAAAAAGCAATATTGAGACTTTACTTATGGATTCTGGTCAAGCTATCTCAGCAGTGTGGGCGGTGGACCTGCTTTACAGGGACTGGGAAGAACGTTTCTAAAATCTTTGCCACGACCCTGCTTTTTGTCTTGCAGCGGTGAGCAACTACTTCTCGGCCAGCTGTGTCCCGGGGGCAGCAAGGACCAGCAAACTGTGTCAACTGTGCAGGGGAGACTGCTCCAAGTCCCACACTGAGCCGTACTACGACTACAGCGGAGCCTTCCAGTCAGTATTAGACTCTGATCGCTGATCCTTCTCAGTTCTGCTCTGGCTTTTACTGTCCTCTATCGACCTCGGCACATGTATCTTCCAAATATGGCCACAACTCCATCCTGTGACATTTTAATCTCATTTGATGCCTCCGTAAAGCCAGTGGAAATGCACTATACTGTTGGTAACAAGCAAACCACAAATGTTGATGTACCTGTCGACTGGTCTTCTTATTAGGTGCCTGAAGGACGACGCTGGACAAGTGGCTTTTGTGAAGCACCTCACTGTACCTGGTCAGTGTCACACGGGCATCTATTCTAATATGAATTATGGACTATCAATCATCCTGGCTTTTATATTTCATTAACACATTATTTTTTATTAAATTAGATGTTTTTATATTTCTCAATTACAACAATACCAGCAACCGCCCTTTTGACAAGCACCATCACATATATATCACATTCTTTGAATATTATGGAGGGAACGTTTTATGTAAATTACATAATTAAGAAGGCAAAGGGAGGAAAAAAGAAACCGGTCCCAATTGTCATTGTTCAAACTGATATAATATATATATATTATATTATTTGATGTATTTATTTTTTCCCTACAAAATAAAAATATAAGCCTTTATCATACACTTATATGAGGTTTTATTACACTTTTTTATGTTAAACATCAGAGCTAAGATTATCATTCTTGGTAATAATATAACATAATAATATAATAATAACTAAGACAATATTTTTGTAATTTGTCAAAAGATATCGAGAAACAAAGTTGATGAACTAGACTTTGAATTAACAAAATGTTGTTGGGAGAAGATGCGTAAAACGTTTATGTTGTTAAAGGAAATATTGTAAGAACCTTTTGTTTTGTTGTGTGTTGTGGTTTAGAGTCGGAAAAGGCCAACTACGAGCTGCTGTGTAAAGATAACACCAGGGCGCCTATAGACAACTATAAAAACTGCCACCTGGCCAGAGCACCAGCGCATGCTGTTGTCAGCCGCAAGAACCCAGAGCTGGCTGAATTCATCTGGAACAGCCTGAATTCAGTACAGGTATGATGCTGAATAGTTGTACTGCACTAAGGGCACCGTTGAGAAATACAGTGAATCTCGACACAACATTTAGCTGACGCTTTTATCCAAAGTGACTTACATGCTATACAGTAGACACAGCAACGGTGAGCAATTAGGGTTAAGTGTCTTGCTCAAGGACACATCGACATGGACTAGCGGAGCCGGGGATCGAACCACCGATCCTCTGATTGAAAGACGGACCTGCTAACCAAGGGCCTACAGTGATTCATTGAAACATCTATTTTGTGGGCTTAGATAATGATTGAACTTTCTTTTTGTCTTTTCAGGACTTTAACCTCTTCTCCTCTGAAGCCTATGCACCCACCAAAAACCTGATGTTCAAAGACTCAACGGTGAAGCTGGTGCCGCTTCCCGCAGACATGGATTCCTTCCTGTATTTGGGTGCTGGATATACGAGCATCATCCATTCCCTTAAGAAAGGTACTTTTAACATAAGTAGATTAAAACACATATTCATATTTACGCAAACTCATTAATTAGACTGCATACACTGGTTTATGGTTGTACTTCTCTTTCCAGAGCTGACAGACACTCCATCCACTGCCATTAAATGGTGTGCCGTGGGCCACGCTGAGACCAGCAAGTGTGACATGTGGAGCATCAATAGTATGGTTGATGTCACCACCACCGTTGAATGCCAGACTGCCGCCACAGTTGAAGATTGCCTGAAAATGATTATGGTAAAACAGTCTTTGGTCACAACCGTGAGTTTTTCTTTGTTCAATTTTGTGGGGTTTGTCTCTGATTATCTGATGTCTCTGTTATCCTGTAGCGTAAAGAGGCTGACGCAATGGCAGTGGATGGAGGACAGGTGTACACCGCCGGGAAGTGTGGTCTGGTTCCTGCTATGGTGGAGCAGTACGACGCAGGTGGGAGGCTTAGATAGCACAGACACCATGCCTTACCATTTATTTCTACCTTTTCTACATGAGCAATATTTGAATCTCTGTCTCTCTCCACAGATCAGTGCAGAGTCTCTGGAGGTAATACAGACAAACTCAAATGTTAAAATATCTGCCACATAAAAACAAAACAATATATATTTACCTCGAAACTAGGCTAAACAAGTGTGTGATTTGGCTGTAATGCAGCCTTGAGGACCATCAAAAGAAAACATTTAATCTGTGTGACTGTGTCAACATAAACAACATCTAGTTGTGCACTGGCTTTCTGGATTATGCAAACAATTTACATGGAACTGATTAATATGAAGTGTAACGAGAGAACACTGTATTTCTCAAGTACCAAATGATACAGTTCTTTTCGGAACACTTGGTGGAAATTATTTGTAAATTACGGAGCAGTAAATGTGTATCTCATAGCTTTAAGATACACTTTTAAATGAAATAACTTAATACCAATAATTGTTCGACGGATAGTCTTTTGATTCATACCCTGCTGTACCTTCACTCTTGTAGCCTCAGCGTCCTCTTACTATGCTGTTGCTGTGGTAAAGAAGAGTTCGGGGTTGACCTGGGAAACCTTGAAGGGCAAGAAGTCTTGCCACACGGGCGTCGGCAGAACAGCTGGCTGGAACATCCCCATGGGTCAGATACACAAACAGACTGGCGACTGTGACTTCAGTAAGTGACTCTCCTCTGGAGAAATCGCGAGATTATGTTTTCTATCAACCATATGAGAAAATGTTACATTACAAAAATCACTTGTAGCAACATACCTTTTTCATGGTTTAGGCAACTGACAAGCCCTTGGTAGAGTTTAAGTAAAGTCATATTAACCAAAAAACATTACTCCTTAGTGTGGCAATATATTTTTAGGAGACCGAGTGTAACGCCAACACATTGTATCCCCTCCTCTCCTCAGCCCAGTTCTTCAGTAGCGGCTGTGCGCCCGGCTCAGACCCCAGCTCTCCATTCTGCACTCAGTGTGCCGGCAGCGGCCAAGCTGTGGGAGATGAGTTCAAGTGCAAAGCCAGTGCTGAAGAGCAGTACTACGGCTACGCTGGAGCCTTAAGGTAGGACGCAGCAGAGCAATTATTCTCTGCATGCAATTCTACACGCGCATATGTTCAAAGGATAGAGTGACATTTTGGGAGATGCGCAAATTTATAAAAAGATTGAAACCTCTCACATGTTCATGTGCTACGTTTACGAGCGTAAACCAGAAGGCCGAGATTAGAACCAAGATTGTATGCCAATGGAAATAGTACCAGAAATATGCCAGAAATAGTAATGGCACAAACTTCCCCTTAAACCCACAAATAATTTTGTTCACACTTATATTTGTCTAGATTCATTGTATCAATTATTTCAGGCATATTGTTAACTGTGTTAACTAGCTATGTTAACTGTTTCCCCCTGCGTCATTCTTCATGCTAAGCTAAGCTAACTGCATTCCAACTTCAACGCTTTACTTAGCACTCCGACATGAAAGTGGTATCAATGTTCTCATCTGACAAAGCAAATTAATGTATTTACAAAGATGGGCAAACTATTCCGTTAATTGCTCCCCAGTTCACCCTCCTGGTGGAAAACCCATCTTCATATTGCCCAAGTTATGTTTTCTCACACCATTATAGATGTCTGATTGCGGGTTCCGGTGATGTCGCCTTCATCAAACACTCAACCATTCTGGAAAACAGCGACGGTAAGAGACTGACTAAGTGGTCGACATCTAAACTGCAAATGTGTCGTTTTAGATAACACTATAAAATTCCTGCTATTCTTTTTTGTTAAAGTCAACCGTGATGACTACCAGCTGATCTGTCCTGGGAAGGCGCCAGTGGCAGTCACTGATTACCTCTCTTGTCACCTGGCTGCCGTGCCCGCCCACGCAGTGGTGACTCGTCCGGAGAGCCGCAACGACGTTGCTCGCATTCTCCAGGCGCAGCAGGTCAGTGAGTGAAAATTACAGGGTAAAAGTCAAAAAGAGCATTTGGGGGTTTTTGCACACTTGTTTTGAATTTTACGGGCATTTTCCTCACTTTCAACAGCATGCTTTACCCTAAACCGTTGTTTTCTCTGGCCTTGATATGGATGTCAAAATTACGAGATCAAAGGAATATTTGAAATCTTCGTTTTATTTCTCTATATAGGCCGCATTTGGTGCCAGTGCCATTGATGCCTCATTCAGCTTGTTCAAGTCAGAATCAGGAAAGAACCTCCTCTTCAAGGACTCCACTAAGTGTCTCCAGGAGGTTGAAGCTGGAACAAGCTATGAGAAGTTTCTGGGAACAGAGTACATGAATGCCATAAATTCGCTCAGACAGTGCACTGAAACCACTCCAGGTTTGTACTACTGTTGGTCAAATCAAGAGTAATGGGACAGTTGAGAGATTCACTTTCAAATTGTATCTCTATCCAAGACGCATCACATTCAGCATACATATGTGTCTGTAATGTTTTTTTCTTCTTTTTCTGTTCCCGACAGGTCTGGAGAAATCTTGCACTTTCCATTCCTGCCAGGAAAAAAACTAGTGACAACCACGGAGCATGTGGTGCCTCACTCAGCCCTCAGTGATTCGGGCACCTTAACCACACTTCCCATACTCAACCCCAAAATTGCCACATGTATTTTCTTACTGATCTGGTTGTAGACCTGTTCTTCGAAGAACAACCTACTAACAGATACGTTGCACTATCATTACTTACAAATCAACTATCTGGTGACCAATCATGTCCACATGTAGCTATTTTCATGCTGTTTAAACACAAGGTTACCTTACCTGTGTTATGGGATCAATTATGTTTTGTTAACACGTGCCTGACGTTTCTCAAATAAAGCCTTTTTAATGCTCTTTTGTGGTGACAAAACGGTCTGTTTTTGTAATAGTGTAATCTTTAGGTGTTCATCAGATATCACTAAAAAGTATGCAGTAGTATTGTAATTGACAGAGTATATAAAATGGCCAATCTTATCTGTAACTGTAAAGCATTGTTGTAAAACATTCCTGGTGTCCAAATGGGCTGATACAAAATGTACATGTGCTTGATAAACATAACTGGTCCTGTATGAGATGCAATACAAAACATCTTACCACCAAATAATTATTATAATTATTATTGTGATTATTGTACCTGTCAGAGAAGTCATTTTTCCATTCCAGCAGCCCTCATGCCGTCAGCACCTTCAGCTGCATTTCAACAGACTTCAGAAAGGATTAAATTGAATAAATAAACATATTTTTGGATGAGAATGGCATCTATTATAATAATAATATGGGCCATTGTGCTTTTTGCGTATTCTGAAAAGCCTCCAAAGGAGCTCCATCCAATCAAAAAACATGTAGGGATCTTGTCCTTAACAGACACGAAATGCTGTATTACTGGGAGAGTTTTCACATAACATGGAGCTCATCTCGATCATTATGTCAACACTTGGGCAATAGACAAACACAAAAAAACCTTGGCAAACATGAACTTTGGGCCTTTATGGACCCCCTGTTTTGTGGTAATTAAGTCCAATTAATTTTTTATTAAAAAATATGCACTATATAAATTTAGACATGTTGCCCATTAACAAATTACGTAGACCGCACAGATAATCATTTCATGCCCAAACACATTTTATAGAAAATGAATCAGCAGTGTTTGATATTGAAAGAATAAATCTACTCTGTTATTTTCCAAGTAAAAATGAGAAACATTGTATTGTCCCAGCTTCTCAGAAGCTTCTTCAGGAAGTTTCTACTTTTTTAATCATATCTAATAGTTCATTTAATATTTGTGAGATATTTACTGTTTGTTGAAACTACAAGTCATTTGAATATGTAAACTTGGGCTTTGAGATTATTAATATTATTATTTTTACTATTTTCTTACATTTACCAGAAACAAATGATTAAGCAAGTCATAAAGAAAATAACTATCAGATTCATCAATATTCCCCTAACCATTAATCATGGGTACAAATGAGCAGTCCTTGGATAAAAGCAGACTCCAACATCTGTATTGTATGGGGCCTTTCATTAGCTGCATCATCAACTTGACAATAGGATTAAGGACAGACTTCAGCACTCATCAATCAGCATCATATTTGTTTAATTTTTTGTCAAGTACATTGAACATACAATATCGAAAGGTGCATAATAGCAAACGTAGAATAAAACAATAGAAAAATAAAAATAGAAAAAAACAATAAACAGTGCAATAATGGATAAATATGGTAAATAACAAACATAACAGTAGAAAGGGTAACTTTTCCATTTCAATAGACTTTGAGGTATCGCCAGGACTGGATCAAAGCTACCCGAAGGAGCTGAGCAAGAAGACAAAACCAACCTAGTCTGCTCAGTGGTTTTCTTCCCCAGTTGGACTTTTACCAGTTTGGCACAGAAACTGTCAATTAAAAAATAATAATTCTGACCGCTCAGGACTTAATTCTTAATATTGGACCAGCTGTATCAGGCTAAACATCACCACAGGCTTTGTGAAATGCATGATGTGAGTATATGTTTGTTTCAGCTAGCTAATATTGTACTTTGAATAAGCAGACTGAGAGGGAAAGGCTGATGAATGGATGTCGGCTCCGGTATCACGTGAGCAAGGAAACGGCATCAAAATGTAATTCTCCCGGAAGTTACCCATGCGACTTCGAGGCGCACCGGCTCCATACAGCAGAAACATCGCATTATGGCCTCGCGCTGAGCCTCCTGATGCGACAGTTGTGTACATACTTTACCGGCAATCCGTCACCATCGACGCCTTGATCATGGACCTCCGGTCCAGAGGCTTTTTTCGGGGCCATCGGAGTTGTCATTAGTACTCCCGAAGTACTATATTATTTGATTTTGAGCACTGTCACTTTTGTACGCCCGGGATTTAAACCGAGGTGACAGTAGTAGCACTCACCCCATCTGCCGGTCAGCTAGCTAGCTCGCTAAGTCAATAGCCAAGAAGGGCATCACTTTTCTTTTGGAGTAAAGGACAAGGAAACTACACCACCACTACTTTCAGTAACGGCAGACTGACCAGAGGCCGACTCCCCGAGTTCCCAACATACTCAGTATTGATTCCTGGTAAGAATAAAACCAACTGATGGTGAAAGTAATAGCTTGAAGTACACCCTAGCCGGGCTTCATTTTCGTCAAAGGCATCCAGGCTAGCTATCTCATGTTAGCTGGTTGAGCAGGCCCTACCGGCTGTCAGTCCCCAGAGCTAGCGTGCTAATCTAAAGAAAATATACGAAATCCAATACATCGTAATGTGTTAACGCAAGTATAAAGGTAGGTGCTTCATCACGTGGGGTTATGTGGAGCTGTGTGGCGACCGTTAGCTGAAATGACAATGGGAATGACAGCCGGTTTGCTCTTGTGGCTAATCTTTAGCTAACCTAGGTTAGTTGGTGACCGTTGGCTCCGAAAGCTCGTGTGTGAACGCCAGTTAGCCGGTAACACCGGTTTACGGACGGGTTTATTGTGATGCTTTGACAGAAAAAAAAAACCTGCTGTCATTTGTTTTGTGATCGCGATATTGCCTCTCAATTATAATGTCAGGTTGACGAGTTTCTCTGCTCGCAGATCTCGCTGGGCCTGTAATTAAATACACCTCATAGGACAGGACGGGGCAGGGCTGCTAACGTTATCCGACGTTAGCTCCACTGTAACCTAATCGGTTTCAAGTGTTGCAACGGTATCGCCAGGACCGGCTTTATTTGCTGTTCTCGGGTTTCAACCGGTCAACATGTTGTCCGTCGGCACAGCAGAAACCACTAAACGGCACTCTGTGTGCTTTCGAGTGAAATGTGGACTCGAACATACAGCCACGTCGCGTAAAGGAGCTGAACGTCTCCGATAGTGGGACACGTAACGTCAGTGTTAGCCGGCTGTCGGCTAACGATTTAACCTGCTTTCGGCCGGCAGTACTGCCTCGTTAGCGGGCCAGTGAAAATGTCCTTTCGTTCTTTTGAACTCCACTAATACGCGGTGGGGACATTTTCCTCGACTAGCTGTCACATTTAATGACTGCTCATAAGACCGGGAGCCATCTCTGCTGACGGAGCCATATGGTAGCTTTGTACGTCGATGCCCTGTCTGAAAGAAGCATGGCGTAAGCTAGCAGCTAACGACAGTTCCTGTGTCAGCAGGTGGATGACACGTCTGCTATGGGTTTTCATCAGATCCGACTTATTTCCAGTGTGTCTGTAGTTATTCCAGCATATCTACTACCATGATTTGTATTCACGAGGAAGCAAACTGCGATCTGTTTTGAAACGGATATCGATTTTACCGTTATTTGTTGAGTGGACTATGTGCACATGTAGCTAGCTCAACCAGGGGGCATGGAAGCCACTGTTAACATAGTAAATGAACTTTGACCTGAGGTATCCATTTTCTTAAATTCACTCAATACCAGTCCAAGTGATTTTGGTGGCAGGCATATTTTCTTCAGTCATGATCATTTTTGTCATTTTATCAGTCAAAGTCCACCCCTTTTAAAAGAAAAAGAAAAGTGATTAAATAATAGCCATCATGACCCCTTTTACTACTCAAACAACAGTTTGTTTTGGGTGGATGTTAAAAATGCATGAATCATCACTATCTGATTGAGCAAGGAATCTGCAGATTATGTCTGCAATAATGTGTGAGCTGTGCAATATGCAAGTAACTAACATTTTGGGAGGTGGTGGCGTTATCATAGGCGAAAACACAGACCACACCCTCTCTGTTGGTTAAATGATGCCACACTTAAGCTTCATGTCTTTCAGTGTTGAGTAATATCTAACCTGTATGAATGCAATTGTCATATGTAGCTAATAACTTTGAACTGAAATCAATTTCTTCTCAATATCTTTCTTTAACACTTGATGAATGCCTGGCTGTTCACCTTTTTTTTAAAATTTGTATTTCTTGTTCCTCTCCCTCATAAAGGCTGGCAACTCAAGGCCACCCTAATGCAGAACCATAAAAGAACGTGAAATGAACAAACCACCACAGCCTATAACGGGACCCACGTCTGTCCCAAACCCTTCCCCATCCCCTGGATTGACACAGGTAAGATTAGCTAACCTGGTAGAATCCAAGTAGAATGTTTTGTTTAAGATAGATTAAGGTTTGCTAACATCTATTTTTATCCTCCATTCGCTCCTTTTTAAGGCCGCCTATGGTCCTGGACAGCCCCCCTCTCTGGTTTTTGCCACCCCTCCACCTCCACAAATGAACTCTGCACCACAGCCAAGACAGGTAAAGGTCATAGACTGTTTTCCCCCCTCTTTTCTGCATTCAGGTTTTGCATTCAGTGCCCCAAGTGTGGCTTATCAGGCTTGTACGGGAACCTTCCCTTTCCTACTCTTTCACACAGTCTTCTGACACAGCTTCTTCTGCTTATAAGGCTTTGGCGAAATCTTTGTGTGTGTGTTTTGGCCTATTTGTCTGGTTCCTCCTTGAATGTCAATCTTGACTTCTTTCCTCTCTTCTGCTGTCCTCCCAGTTTGCTGCAGGCCCCCGTACTTTACACCAACAGGTACTAACACCGCTCACTTTCCCTTACATCCGCACTGTGTCCTTAGTGTAGTGCATGCTTTCAGTTCCACATGTTGGAAAATTGGACGAGAACACTGTAGTGTTTATTAGATGAGATCACTTTTTCCGAGGTCCAGTAAGATTGAGTTCTATATTTCATTCTAGAAATGCATATTTCTCTGTAGGAAGTTGTGCCATTTTTCTTTTTTGCAGGTGGTTGGCACAATGTATAATAGCAGAGTTCACCCAGGCCTTATTTATTCCGTATTCATCCTGCACATAACTGTTTAATATTCAAGTCAATTGATTTGAGTGCCTGCTGAATTCAAACATAGTTTCACTGTCCGCATGCGACTGCAGCCCTTAGTCATTCTTAAACGGCTCAAAACTGGGACCCGCAGGACTTGTGGGTGATCTAACCTGCAGACCAGTACAGATTTGCATGTGGTTGTTTGAGCTTACTGTTCATGGCTGACATTTTTTGCTGCTGCCTCTCGTACTCTTCCTTCTTAAACCTTGTGATCTCAGCCTTCCATATTGTCTCCTGTCTTCATTTTCACCTTAATCTCACTCCCTCTCTTGCTCTCTGCTCATGTGTTGTGCGGCTGAAGGGTGGATACAGAGCATTACAGGTAACAGCTTTTCTCTTTGTCCCTCCCCTCCCCCTCCCTTAACTCAGGCGTACCTCAGTGTAGCAGGGAGACATGACAGTCAGTACAATTTAGACCCGATGTAACCCAATAACTGAACTTGCTGTACACAGTGTGTGTGTGTGTGTGTGTGTGTGTGTGTGTGTGTGTGTGTGTGTGTGTGTGTGTGTGTGTGTGTGTGTGTGTGTGTGTGTGTGTGTGTGTGTGTGTGTGTGTGTGTGTGTGTGTGTGTGTGTGTGTGTGTGTGTGTGTGTGTGTGTGTGTGTGTGTGTGTGTGTGTGTGTGTGTGTGTGTGTGTGTGTGTGTGTGTTCCACACGCACAACACATGGGTTCGGACCACCACCATAGTTGAGACACTAAATGCACACACAGAGCAACAGGTTTGACTTGTGTCGTGATAAACTCTTCATCCTTCTACCTTCCTCCGTTCATTCTCCAGAGTTACTATCAGAACCGACCAGCCATGGCCACCAGTGCTCCAAGGGTACAGACAAGTAGTGGCCCACGACCTGTCGGACCTACTCACGTCTACCCGCCCAGCTCCCAGATGATGATGATATCCCAGCAGCAGCTGTCTTTTGCTGGCTCCCCTCAGGGCTACTTCATCCCCCCTGGACAGGTTGGTTCACATAAGTAATGACCCATTTGTTAAAATGATACGCATACTACTGGTCTTCCCAGCAACCCGCCTACATGATACTGAGTATATGCTCATCTTATTAAGGTACTGGCACTGAGGCCAGTACCTTAATAAGATGCAATTTATTTTTTTAAGTGGGTGGGGGGTCAAGATCTGAGACATGTTGATAACCGTAGATGTTCTCTTTGAGTAGGAGAGAGTACTTGCTCTTACAGACTGAGCGTTCATTTAAATTGTTTAGGAAGCCCATTTTTGCCTCCTGGAGTTTCCTGATAGTTTCCTGAAAGATCATTTAGTCAAAAGCATTGTCCTGATTGGGGGGACCGAATCATCTGTCAAGCAGCCAAAAATTTCCAGTGTCACAGAAAGTCATAATAGGATGCTCGAAAAGACTGAAAAAGACCAACCACCAGAGAAACTCATTCTGTCTGCTTCCAAGAGCCTGATAAGAGAGCGTTAGAATGTGTGACTTGATAGACACAATGAAGAATTAGCTGCGTTTGAAAACAAATTTAGAAGAGCTACACAAATGTGAGTTTCTTATCTCCCAAAAACAAGTTTTAGAAAAGGGGTCCCATCTTTTTTGGGCCAACACAGTACGTTACTGTGGAGTATTTAATTGTAACATACTGTGGACAACTTAATTGTCCCATCTGTTGTTGTCGTCTCTGACTCTTTATTTTGTCTCTGCAGTACCGGACCCCATATATGCCTCCGACTCAGCAGTATCCTGTGACCGGCGGTACAGCGGGCTTCTATCCGGGAACTAGCCCTGCTGAATACCCTGCGTATGGTAAGAGCGTTTGACCGAGACCAGCAGCAACCAAGCACAACCATAAACGTGGAGGATTGTCGGTTAAAAGGGGTCTTGAACACCAGAATTTGACAGAGATTATAAGTTGAAGCATGTAGTTTTAGTCCGTGTTCCATTTTCACGCCCCTCTTTGCCCATAAGGTATAGCTGGGTGTGTCGTGGTTTTGCTTTGCTGGTTGGTGTGTTTTTAATGTCTTTCTGGGTCAAAACGGTGCTGTATGTGGTGAACCGCCAGTTGCATGTGGTTCTGGCTTGATTCTGCTTTGGCCTGTGTTCTTTCTATCTGCAGTCTCACCGGACACTGCCTTACGGGTTCCATGAAATGGCTTTGAGATATTTTGCTGGATGCATGTCCATATAAACAGTTTGCGTGGGATTTGATATTGGGAGGGATCAAATTAAAGATTTTTAATGAAAAGTATCCGAGATGAAATGGAAGGACGCAACCACTGCGCTTCTGCAAACACACTCCTGACTTGTGTTACTGCTGCAAATGCTTGTTTGCTGGAGGCAGATGATCAACAGATTTTTCTGAAACATGAGTTTTACTCATTGAGTAAAACTGAAACCTCCCATTTTATTGGCTCCTACACTCCCGAGCGTAAAATGATTCAGTGAACACAACTGAAACTTTCCAGGGAGAACATTATGATTTTTATTGAATAGAATGCAAAAAACAATACCAGTTGACGTAAGAACAAGATGCAGCCAGGAACACACGTTCAATACGTTGTTCATTTCATGGAACCTTTTTAACACCCTGCTTCCTCTGGATCCTCTCATTAACTCATTCTGCATCTGTCTCTTCCTGCCCTCTCTCCTTCTTTCCTCCCTCTCCCGTCCCTCACTCCCTTCCTCTCGTTTGCTGCGTTGGTTCAGAGCCCTCTCTTGCTGCGAGGGAGAGGCGGGGTGGTGGGGGGAGAGGGGGCGGGCGAGAGAATGGCCGTCTCTCTCTCCATGGTGCTCCTCTCACCTCCCAGCGCTACCCTGGTGAGTAGTGTGTGTGCTTGTGTGTTGGTCAGCAGGCTTTAGTGGCAAAAATCTCTGTGGCACTTCCTGTCTCTGATAGCGTCGTAAATGTGTTTTTTTTCAGGGGTTTTATTTGGTAACACACATCTTTACTTGTATATGCAAATGGCATACAAAGTGAAGGTCGCACACATACAAATATCTTACCTGAGCCTTAACAAAATGAGTAATGGTATTTGGGAAAGTACACCTTAATTCATGAACACTGTCAGTGCAGTGTAGGCTATAGTTAGGTTGGAGGAGTGAACAATATATTTGCCAATAACATAAAGGCTGAAATCATAAATGCTAACCCCTGAATCAATCTCACCCTAATTTACTGCTTAAGACCTGATGCCTGCCTACACAGGGCCGATGGTGAGCTGAAAAGTCCTGTCTGCATCGTGCCACTTCCAGCCCACAGATTTCTTGCGAGCTGGGCCAGAATTTCCACCTGAACAATTTCATATACGTCAAATGTTTATGAGAGGATTCATAGGATTACTGTGAAAGAAATTGTGGATTGCAAGTTTCTTGTCTTATAATTATCAGCTAGCAAGTAATGTTATCTGTGTTCATTCTATTCACGACACTTAAACAGGCTGCTTCTGTCCGACCTTGAGTCTGAATGGGAAGGTTATCCCTTCGAGAGCCTGCGTCATTACCAGTTTCATACTATTGTGTTTGAGACTGAGTAACGTTCACACAAGGCTACCGGTAACATTTGTGGTTCCGTTGGATTTCATCCGTCATTCATTCAGTTCAACGTGCCAGTTGACGGCACAACGCACAAATCAGCCTGCAGATTAGCCTATGTATATAAGAAGTATACGTTTTCATTTTGCCTTGATCTTGATCCACACACATTTGTGGTTTTGTTTTCCTACAGGACCCTCCACTTTGTTGTTGTGTTTTTAATTTGTATCTTGTATTAAGGTAGCGTATGGCCTACACCCACAAATGGCCTTGCAAATAAATCATTTTTGGTCAAAGCTACAGGATTCAGATCTCGTGACTCCCGGATGGACGGTTGTTTGAGTGTGAAGCTGCGTCTTACTAAGTATTGTTTTATTTTCATGGATGCTTTTTTCTCTCTTTCATTTTACTGTTACAGCAGGAGCATACTATCCAGCTCAGCCGCAGTACTCTCCATCAGTCCAGGCGACACCAGTCATGATCAGCTCAGCGCAGCAGCAGCAGCAACAGCAACAGCAACAACAGCAGCAGCAGCAGCAGCAGCAACAACAGCAACAGCAGCAGCAACAGCAGCAACAACAACAGCAACAGCAGCAGCAGCAACAACAGCAGCAGCAACAACAGCAACAGCAGCAGCAGCAGCCACAGCTGCAGCAAGCCCCGCCTCCTCAGCAACCACCGGCGCAGTTACAAGGGCCACCAAAGAGGGAACGCAAACCGGTAGTGTGTTACAACAAATGGGCAGCGTGCCTCTTGTCTGAGGTCAAAAAAAATATTTGAATGGACAGAAAGGAGCATTGTTTGTTCAGTGTGGAACATTCCCTTTTACTTAAATAACAATAGTTTTTATCATAATGGGTGGGGGCTATAGATCCGAAGTGGCCGCATCCTAACATACCGTCTGTATTCTAATGTTGGATACATGTTTTGTGGAAACCTAACCAATAGCTACCCTGTCTTGTAGATAAGGATACGAGACCCCAACCAGGGCGGGCGCGATATCACCGAGGAGATCATGTCAGGTGGAAGGTCCACCACCACACCGACTCCCCCACAGGTAAGAACATCTAAATTGTTATGTGCCATCTGTGTGAAAATTAAAAGACAGATGGCTTTATTGTTTAAAAAATGTCAGGAGATTTTACTTTTGTTTTGTCTACATTGTCATATATCTTATCCAACTGTGCAGTGGAACCAAAATGTAACCACAGTTTAATGTCTTACTATTTAATTACACATAAGAACATAAACAATATATTTTTTTAAATGCAGCTTGAGCAGTTCATTACTGTACTCTGATTTAAAAAAAAAAAAGAAAAAGAAATGGCATGGTTTGTTCGTATGAACAAAAAATGCATTGTTGGAGAAAACTGTCACAGCTCAGATATCCCAAATTATTTATTTTTCACAGAGGTGATTGCAATGTTTTCACGTCTGTGTGCTAACATCGTATTATCAGCACAGAACAAACAATACACAAATATGCACCGATGTTTTGAGCTGTGGTTGTATTTTCAGGTTGAGTTGCCGGCTAGATAACATTAGAAACAAAAAAATGCAACACAAAATACAATACACAGGACCAGTTGAGTCTTAAAAATGACCACCACACTCGATCAACACCTCTTTGAAGCAGTATTGACTGAAATTGATGATTATTTAATGATTCCATTAAACTCATGGATTAAAATTCATATAAGGATTGTACATCTGTGTATCAGACATAAAAAATACATCATACTGTTTTGTGACTGTAGGCTGCAGCAGATGTAAGTCCTGCACAAACCAATGGTGAAGTTACACAGCCTCCCACTACAGTGACTAGAAGAGGTGAGTACAGTGTCTCAGTTTTGGTTGACATAATGTTTTTTTAAAAGATCCCTGTATTCCACATTATTTTTTTATTGTGGTTTCATGCGTTTTATTCACCAGATGAAAACACTGAGCCCCCTGCTAGCGCTGAAACCCCACCACCTCCCGCCACAGCGAATACAGAGCATGTGGAGGAGGCCAAACAGGAAACTGACAACCAGATGGCACCGCCTGCTGAGTTAGCCACACAATCTGTACCCCCTACAGTGGCTGCTGAGGTGCCACCCCCTTTGATAAAGGACCTGCAGTCTCCCGCTCCCCCCCCTGCAGCAGCAGCAGCAGCAGCAGCAGCAGCAGCATCATCATCATCATCATCTTCTACTACTACTACTGCTCCTGCTCCTGCTGAGGCAGAAAATACAGTTGATATTAAAGTTGGTGACACGGTAGACGCTCCTGTCAGCCCCTCAGCATCATTAGCAGCACAAAAGGCCCCTGTCAAAATGGAAGAACCACCGGGTGCTCAGGCTCCAGCTCCGGCTCCAGCTCCAGCTGAGAAAGCACCCGAAAAGGAAGAAAAGAAACCGGAGGAAGTGAAGAAATTGGAAAAAGAGGAGCAGGTGGCCACCGCAAAGTTGGAGCCTGCAGTTGAGGTTGCTCCAACAGTTCCTCTTAATAACGAAACAGAAACGGCTACAAAGACAGAAACTGAAGTCTCTCCACCCGCTGCGCTGGAACCTGCTGCTCCACAGGCCCAGAACGCCGCCCCGAGCTCTGAACCTGCACCCACACCGGCTGAGGCGACAGAGCCTCTCCTCTCCAACGGCCTTCCACAGGACACAGAGGAACTGTCTGAGGATGTGGCATTTTTAGACACTACGCCCCTTGACAAGCCTGATGCTTCTCAATCTCAGGAATCCACACCTGTGGCTAAAACGTCGATGCCTGCCCAGGAGGTGGAGGAGGTTGTGGAGAAGAAAGAGGAGGAGACAAAGGAGAAAAATGAGGATGCCCCTGCTGCCCCTGTTAGCTGCCCTACAGAGGAATCTACTATGCAAGGTAGGTGGACTTGATTCTGTCTTGCATTTATGATTGTCATATGAGCTGTGCTTGATTTTAACGTCAACACTGTCCTTTCTTTGAAGCTGCAACGTCTGTGCCAAAGAAGAGGAAGAACATGAAGGAGATCAACAAGAAGGAGGCCATTGGGGACCTCCTGGATGCCTTCACAGAGGTGTGTAACAGTCCAGATGACAACATGAACGATTAGAATTAACACAAGGTCACAGTGTTCAAGTATCTCAGCTGTATCAATAATGATTTTGTGGATATTTAGTACCAAAACAAACATTACATTCTCTGACTGGGTTATCATAATACTTCATCGTTTCCCGTTTTGTTTTTTGCCGCAGGAGCAAGAAACCAAGCCTGCCCCTGAACCCTCGTCTGCTAAGGCCGACTCCGCCCCTGTCGCCCGACCTGCACCTCCTGCTGAGGTTCCAGATGAGACCTGGGAGGAGAAAGAGGACAAGCAGAACGTTGTACCTAAAGCCACACCTGGGCCAACTGACCAGAAATACCAGTACAAAGAAGGTATGTTGTGATTAAGAAATGCCACTATTCACGTTTTTTTTAAATTTAAATATTTGTGAATATTTAATATTAATATTAAAAAATAATGTTTTTAAACTATATCATGTCTCGTACATCTCTCAGAGCAATGGAAGCCGATAGACCCAGAAGACAAGAAGCGGTACGACAGGGAGTTCCTCCTGGGCTTTCAGTTCATCAGTGCCAGTATGCACAAACCCGATGGTCTGCCGAGCATCAGCGACGTGGTCCTGGACAAGGTAGGGGGTGTTTGTTATAATGTCCTTCATTAGGGACAGAATATTTAATCACTTTTGATCTCATTAGCACACCATGTTTTTTTTTTTTTTTTTTGTATAGACAAACAGTTCATTTCTTCTCTTTTCTAAAACTCCAGGCGAACAAGACTCCAATGCGGCCTCCTGACCCAGCTCGAATAATGAATGTTGGGCCTGATTTTACTCCCTCGTATTTGGGGAACCTTGGAAGCAGATCGGTGGGAGGACCACGAGGCCCGGTGAGGGGATTTGTCTCTTCTCACTTTCTAGGGTGGTTCTGTATGAAGATAAATTATTGACCCTTTTGATAAGGCAATAATAATGATTCTTTGTACAGTGCCTTGCAAAAGCATTCACCACTCAAAGCATTTTTCCTATTTTGTTGCATTTCAACCTGGAAATTAAAATAGATTTCTACTTGGATTTGAATGTAATGGACCAACACAAAATAGTCAAAATTGGTGAAGTGAAATGTCCTCTCTTCCATAAAGCTCAACTCTATCTGCTCCGTGAGTATTGGTCCCTTCTTGGCAGGTTTGCTTTGGTGCCATATTCTTTCTATTTTGAACTAATGAATATAATGATGCTCTGTTTAGATTAAGTGACAGATCATGTGACATTTGCACACACAGGTGGACTTTATTTAGCTAATTATGTGACCTCTGAAGGTAATTGATTGCCCTAGATCTTATTTAGAGGCTTCATAACAAAGGAGGTAAATACATATGCACAGACAACTGTTGAGTGTTTGGTTGTAGTTGTTTTCATTTTACTTCACCAATTAGACTTAGACTTGTTTAGTTCCATTTCATAAAATTCAAATAAAAGCCATTTTATTCCAGGTTGTAATCTAACAAAATATGAAAAACACCAAGGAGTCTGAATACATATGCAAGCCACTGTATTTTTTTGGTTATCTAAGATTTATTTTCAAACTTTTTGAAATATGCGTCTCTCTCTCTCTCCTTTTTAGCCGCCTGGCCCACGTCGCTCCCAGCAGGGCCAGAGAAAAGAGCCCAGGAAAATCATCCTCAGCAGCATGTCCCTCGGAGACGACATACAGCTCAACAAGGCTGAGAAGGCCTGGAAGCCCACAGCGAAGAAGTCCACTCGAGGCCGCGGCGCGGAGGAAGCCGAAGCAGAAGACGACGATCCCGAACAGGCCAAGACTAAAGAGCTGTTCAAGCGTCTGCGCAGTATCCTCAACAAGCTCACCCCTCAGAAGTTTCAGGACCTGATGAAACAAGTGACAGATCTGACGATAGACACAGAGGAGAGGCTGAAGGGAGCCATTGACCTTATCTTTGAGAAGGCCATCTCAGAGCCCAACTTCTCTGTGGCCTACGCCAACATGTGCCGCTGCCTTATGGGGGTAAGTCATGTGATTATTCTTTTTTTTTTTTTTGTCCTGACCTGAATGATGACACCGATGATGCCCAATCTCACACGCATTCATTATTATAATCCCATGTTTATAGTCAAGTTTTTAAGCCATATAATTATCAGCAAGATAAAAAAAACAAATGTGTATTCAATAAAAATGTGTGCTCGATGTTTTCCTCCAGTTGAAAGTCCCCACCACAGACAAGCCAGGAGTTTTTGTGAACTTCCGCAAACTGCTGCTCAACCGCTGCCAGAAAGAGTTTGAGAAGGACCAGGATGATGATGAAATCTTTGAGAGGAAGCAAAAGGAATTAGAGGCTGCCAAAGAAGTAAGAAATTACATCTTTTACCACTGCTGCCGCAGCCGCCACAGTGTTTTGTTTAGAACAAACTGATCGTATTACCACTAAGCACAAACTCTTGTGTTTGCCCTCAGGGAGAGGAGCGTGAGCGCTTGAGGGTGGAGCTGCAGTCCTCCAGAGACCAGGCCCGCCGCCGCTCTCTGGGTAATATCAAGTTCATTGGGGAGCTCTTCAAGCTGAAGATGCTGACGGAGGCCATCATGCACGACTGTGTCGTGAAACTACTGAAGAATCATGATGAGGAGTCTCTGGAGTGTCTCTGCAGGCTGCTCTCCACGATTGGCAAAGACCTGGACTTTGAGAAGGCCAAGGTAAGTAAAGCGTGAACGCGCAAACATTTTACACATTCAGCCGTCTCCAGGAATTCCTTTTTTACATTTCTTTTTAATTCATGATTGGTAAAAGCTGCTTTTGTCTGTGTCCCTGTTAGCCTCGTATGGATCAGTATTTCAACCAGATGGACAAGATCATCAAAGAGAAAAAGACCTCATCCAGAATCCGCTTCATGCTACAAGACGTCATAGACCTAAGAAAGGTAAATATGAATGGATATTGCAATACAGAACCAATAACAGGCAATTTATGGTGGTGAGTGATGCTAAGAAATATTCCTGAATGAGCAGAACTGTTTCATACTGCGTGTGAAGTAATCCGCAGGGATTAAGAGTCTCATGATTGTAGTAGACATTAATGATGTGTGGGAGCACACAGACTGTTAGATAACATCATCCATCTCTGATCGACAGTGTACCTGGGTGCCTCGTAGAGGAGACCAGGGTCCTAAAACAATCGACCAGATCCACAAGGAGGCAGAGATGGAGGAGCACAGGGAACACATCAAAGTGCAGCAGCAGCTTATGTCCAAGGGGGGGGGAGGAGGAGGAGGAGGAGGAGGCGGCGGCGGCGGTAGGATGGGAGGGAACATGGGGGGCCGTGGCTCTCACACACCTGGAGGTGGCCGAAATAGCCAGCCTCAGGATGAGGGCTGGAACACGGTTCCCATATCCAAGAACAGACCCATCGACACCACCCGCCTCAGCAAGATCACAAAGGTAATGTCCAACTCTAACACGGACGTTTTCACTGGTTTTCACTGACGTGTCGTCAAATATAGTGTTTTTTTTTGTAAGAAATGTAAGATTAAAAATCTTTTGTTTCCCTTCAGCCTGGTTCTCTGGACTTCAACACTACGCTGTTGGCTCCAGGGGGGAAAGGCATGTGGGGCAGCTGGGGCAAAGGCAGCAGTGGAGGAACTGGAGCAAAACCAGCTAGCGGGGAGCCGGGTAAAACCCCTTTATTCTTTTTTTTTTTTTTTTTTTTTTTTTAAACGAAGAAAATAAAGAAGTGTGCTTTTAAGGTGTTAGTGGTTGAAGAGCTAATCGTTCCTGTTCCTTTTTAAAGACTCAGGTCGTCCAGCTACCAGCACCGTCAATCGCTTCTCAGCCCTGCAGCAGTCAGCTTCGGCGGCGGCTTCAACTGAGTCTGATCGCAAAGCTGCTCAGAGGTATTTAATCATCAACTAAAATGTCTTGTCCTTCCCCAATTTGCGCACACAACCTGACAGCGGCCAGTTAAAGATTAGGTTTGATTGCCCAACATTGCAATAAACCTTTTATTGTTTCATTTGCAACCTTTAGGTCAAGCTCCAGCCGTGAGCGTGGCGGCGAGAGAGAAAAGGGCGAACAGGATCGGTTTGACAGATTGGATCGCAGTGAGGGACGGGAAGGTCGTGACGGCAGGAGCACCCAAAACCAAATCACCAAGAGAAGCTTTAGCAGAGAGTCTCAGGAGCGCGGCGGGAGGGCCAGCGACCTCCGGGCCTCAACTGAGCCTGTGCGGCGCGTGGCCAGCATGATCGATGATAGGGACCGAGGAAGCCGGGACCGAGGAAGCCGGGACCGAGGAAGCCGGGACCGAGGAAGCCGGGACCGAGGAAGCCGGGACCGGGCTCCAAGTAAAGAGCTCCCAGGTGAAAACCCCACTGACCAAACGTGAAGATTTGATATAGATTTCATGGTATAAAGATGGAGGAAAGACTGGTTACTCGCACATATTGGAATACTATTTATCTTTTTTTTCTCTGCAGTTAAGCGTGAGAGCGCTCCAACTCCCCCACCTTCTCTTCCAAACCCTGCCTTGAGTGAAGAGGAGCTGGAGAAGAAGTCGAACGCCATCATTGAGGAATACCTTCACATTAATGACATCAAGGTACAAATTTGACGCCATGTAAACTCTCCTTCAACACAGTGAATTTTACTTGTGCATAATTTGAAGTGTGCATATTATCAGGCTTCGTAATATGAAACGACTCTGACGGCCAACCTTTTGCGCGTCCTCGTCCTCTTCTCATTCTGCTGCTGCAGGAGGCGTTGCAGTGTGTGACAGAACTCAACTGCGCCTCACTGCTTTACGTGTTTGTGCGGACCGGCGTGGAGTCGACGCTAGAGCGCAGCGCCATTGCTCGAGAGCGAGCGGGCACGTTGATGCACCAACTTGTCAAGGCCGGGCTGTTGCCCTCAGAGCAGTACTACAAAGGGTGAGCTTTAACAGATTAAAACATCTGAAACAATGGTTGCACCTCTGGTGCATTCTTACTTACTCCTTACAGACTGAGGAAATGGAAATAATTTGTGTTTCAAGTGATATTGAGTGCTTCTTTGGGGGGTCTGCAGGCTAGAAGAGACCCTGGAGGCTGCGGAAGACACGGCCATAGATATACCTCACATCTGGCTCTACCTGGCTGAACTCATCACCCCCATGCTCCATGAGGGAGGCATCCCTATGGGACAGATCTTCAGGTGAGCTGGAAGTCATCAAAAATAGTTAAATGAAATAAGTCTAAACAAACCCTCTTTTGGTAGTTACTGTATGTACAAAATATGCTTTTGGGATTATTTATTTTTCAGTCAATGAGATGTAGAGCAACATTTTCAGGGCGTTTTCACACATGCAGCTCAAGACAGTTGAAAGCTCAATTCTGTGTGTTGTGTCCTCAGGGAGATCTCCAAGCCTCTCGTGCCTCTGGGGCAGGCGGGCGTGCTGCTGGTGCAGATCCTCAAGTTGCTCTGCAAAGAAATGGTATGTCCTTCATAAATCCACCCTCTTGATGAGGCTCGTCCATTTTGAGTCCAAACTTTCCCATCCGTTTCATGTCATTACTCATTGGTTTTAATGTTTTCACCACCCATCAGACCCCGAAGAAGGTCGGGGCAATGTGGAGCGAGGGAGGGCTGAATTGGAGTGATTTCCTGCCCGAGGATGAAGACGTCAACAAGTTTGTCACTGACCAGGTCTGTAGGCTGAAGTAGTTCAAGACTGTGAAACGCAAACATCTGAAAAACAACCACGTAGGCTGTTTTGGGTGTGAGAGGGTGACGTTTTTCTGAATTCATTTTCCCCATCTAGTTTGGTGGAGGTATGAGGAAAAACATAGAAAGACAGTCGGCTCTCATACGGAGAAGGCTCCATAGCGAAATACTGTCTATAATCTTATAGAAAACACACTGTGCCATTATTTGTCTTGAATATAAATGGAAATAAACATGATGAATTACTGGCAATGCACACTCACCCCTCAGGCCCCGTGTTGTGCTTTTGATGTTACCAATACAATACATGAAGAATTAAAAGCCAACAAACTTGTGAATAAATAAATAATAAATCACTCTTTTGTTTGTTCCGTACTTTAGAAAGTGGAGTTCACCACAGGAGAAGATTTGGAGTCAAAGGAAGTGGATGAGAAGAAGGTCCTCACTGGAGAGGAGCTCAGCAAACAGCTGGACAGACTCATCCAGGACAAGGCCGACAACCAGCGCATCAGAGACTGGGCTGAGGTGTGTGTGTGTGTGTGTGGCACGCATTAGTCATGAGTTCAGACATGAATATATAATATAATTCAATATAAATGTTCAAGGAATCTTTTAAGTTTCCCCTATTCAACTCTTGTTTTTCTTTATTTTTTTTTCCAGGCTAACATGGACGAGCAGCAAACCGCTTCCAACCAGTTCTTACGAGCATTGATGACGTCGGTGTGTCAGTCTGCAATCATATGTAAGTATGACTAATGCGGCATGTAGAAGTAAAGGCTGCTGGCAAAAAGGTTATTCTGTCTTTGTCTGTTAGTCACCACCGGCCTGCTCGTCCCACAGCAGCGGTATTCTTCGTCTTGAAAATGTCTCAGAATTACTGACATCGATCGTTCTGTGTGGATTAATTGTACAAACAATCCCAATATGTGATACAACAAGTGAAGTCCCAACAAGCTCTCCTTGTTTCAGGTGACAGCCCGTACAAGGTGGATGCACAGCAGATCAACCAGAGGGCCACTCTGCTTCAGAGGTACCTGTCTGATGAGCAGAAGGAGCTGCAGGCCCTCTACGCCCTCCAGGCTCTGATGGTGCACATGGAGCAGCCAGCAAGTGAGTACGAACATACCTGCAGAGGGGCAGCAGTAATGTTGGGGCTAAACGTACAGAGGTGGACAAAACCATGCAGTAGCCCTAATACAAATGAATACCTCTCAGGCTTTGACTGTTATTGACGTTAATTCAATATTTAAATATGGCCATGACTAAGACCGTAGTTTAAGGTGGTACAACATTTTTTTGTTGACCAAATTCACCCATTCATTTAATACATAAAAAGAAAATCCCACATTGTAACAAAAATGGAGTGATATTAAGAGAGGAAAAGACGTGATTTCAATGTCGGCAGCTTCATTTTAATCTTAAAACCTCTCTTCAGACTGACACTTGATGCTGATTGTTTTTTGACCATTATAGCTGCTTTTTTGTTTGTAATTGGGTTTTTACCAGCAGTCTGTTTTTCAATGGCAAGTTCAAAATAAAGTGACGCATGAAGAGTCCAAATCTTTTGATTCTGATAAACGACCGTCTCAAAAATGATCTAGTTTTATTCACGTCAACAAGCGGCACAAACTCAACTTTTTCTCCTCTTCCTCAAACTGTTTCTCATTATATTCAATGCCAGATCAATTCTGACCTCTGTGCCCTGTCTCTGTAGACCTGCTGCGGATGTTCTTCGACGCCTTGTACGACGAGGACGTTATCAAAGAGGAGGCCTTCTACAAATGGGAAACCAGCAAGGACCCTGCGGAGCAAACAGGCAAAGGTGTGGCCTTGAAATCAGTCACCGCCTTCTTCACCTGGCTCCGCGAGGCCGAGGAAGAGTCCGACAAGGAATAACAGACTGAACTGAAAGCTGCCGCCCCCCCACCCCACCCGCGAGGCGGGGGCTCTGCAGGCGGCTGCAGAGAGTCGGGACAATATTGCCGGAGAGGCAGACTCAAATCAATCCTCAATGAGGATAAATCTTTATTGTTTTTTTTTTTTTCTTTTCTTTGAGGGATGGACTCAGAAAACAATCATTTCTCTCTCCCCCCCCCTCCCTCTCTTGCTTCCTCATTATTTCCTCACCCGCTTGTCACAGCAAGTGTCCTCATCAAATAAACTTGAAAACTGATGCAGCAGGATTGCTTGTTAACGAGGTGTGAAGTATCCCACATTACTACAAAACTCTCTCTCACAATAATACAAACCAACGGGCTGCTTTTTTATGGTTCTAGATAATTCTAAATGCCTGACATCCTATCTGCTCTGCAAGCGTGAAGCCACAGGGCTCGTGGTGTAGTGGGTTCCCTAATACGTGCATCGTCATGCCATAATGTGTGTTCAATCCAAACTCAGCTCTTATGTCTTTGTCCCTTACTGGAGTGTGCAGCATGACTGAAGTGTGTTTCTATTAATGATACAGTGGACGAAACGTCGAAAATGTACATGAACTAATCTTAATTTGAAGGATGGTGGTTTTAAAGCAAAGGTAGTCTATTTTCTCTTCCTGTTTCCCCATCATGAATTTACAGGGGGCAAAAACATGGAGGATTGGTGTTGACCTTGACTGCTTTAGGGGTGGTCTTAATGCTTCCTCTAAGCCATCCTCTCCCATCCCCAGTAGTGAACCACACTGACTGACTCTCCATCTTTACCTCTTCTATACTTAACCCCGAGCTGTCGTAGAGGACACTTAATGACCCAATCACCGGTAAAACTTGAAATCTGCAGAAAATTGACTTGATGAAAATATAGAAAGTAAAAAAAAAAAAATTAAAAAAAATACACACAAAAAAACAGAAATGATCCGAAAGCCTTTTCTACTTTAAGTGGAAACCTATTTCAGGAGCGTTCTGTAAATATATAACAATTTAAAAAAATGTTTTTTTCAGTTTTATTTTTCAGAAACGATAAATTGCTGATGTAATTGCAGTGTATACTTTTCCAACAGAAACAGCAGTTGTCCAGATGCAGAGAGGTGCTTTAGATAATCCATTGATTATTAGTTGTGGAATTTTGTAAATATTTTTTTTTGCTTTCTTTATTTAAGAAATTATTGCTTCTTTTGCATCGGAAACTGGAAAGATGAGGTAATGGAGCATTGCAAATAAAGAACTTATTAAGTTGCTGAGCAGAGTTATGCATAAGTCTGTCTGAAGCTTGTCGGATGATGATTTCAATGGTTGTGTGTGGTTATGGTTTTTTAGAGAGATTGACTTCATTAATGGGGCTGGATATCAGCCATGATGTCACCGATGCAGTAAAAACTGAAGGTTGTCCAAAAGGAGTCCAAAGATATCTAAGAGGGTAGAATACTGAGCAAGTGAACACATCACAGAAGGTGGAACCTGAAAATGTTCAGCATTTTTTTTACTTGATTAATTACTTGGATATCAAAATAGTGCATTGATTAATCTGGTGCTCCAGATACAATTCAGCACTTGTGTTGCAAAGATGTTGACTTAGTTTGTCGCATTTGAATGAAACTATTTTGTAATATGCTCCATGTAAATGAAATTAGGAATTAAACTATCTTAAAATTATATTTTCTCACAATGTATGATAACTGTCCCATGGCTCTTCAGTCAGTTGGCATTCATAAGCAGTATATGCTACACTTTTAATAATACATTTCAAATAGTTAGTTGCAAACATATAATTTTAAGTGTGTATTAATGTATTTGTCAACTAGGATATAAATACTTTAAGTGTTTGAAATGTCTGTTGTAATCTCTAAATAAGTATCATACCCGGATAACGAAAATAAAGGTCAAATTGGCATGATGGCTGCCTTTTAACAAAAAAAAATATTTGTTATTATAAATCACGAAATGATTCCTTCTGATCCTTCCAGCGTTTTCCTTGATGCCAGACTATGCGGTAAATTTCCACACATGCACCGCATGTCCACCCCGCGCGCGTCCTGTTGAGTCCGTTCACCAAATGACTGCGGATCTGTGCGGTAATGTTTGTTTAAAAAACAAACAAAAAAAGTGATAATCAGCTGCAGTGCTTTCCGGGGTCAAACCTGCAGGTTACTGTATCTTGATCTTGACTGCATGGGGAGGGAGGGAGAATGTGACATCGCCTTGCGTTGATGACGCTCGTCGGGAGACATTTGGACAGCCTGTGTAACCCACATACCGAGCAACAAATGGTGCGTCTGCGCTGGAGACCCGATGCTGGAGTTTGGGAGATGTTACCGCCGACTGAGGGGCATTAATGATCCGCTGCAGAGCCGTGCTGCAGGGGGACGAAGCGCGCCATCATCTGTTGATCGGATCGGAGACAATTAAGCGCATTATCATGAGCCGCGGTCCGACTTACAGGTAGGTACCGAGAGTCGTTGGGGGGTAGGGGGGGCATTACACAGGCACCGTTAGCGCCGTGGAGGCGCTCAGAGGGCAGTGTCTCGGCATCTCCGTGTTGTTTATGCGATGCAGGTATGAAGACATTGGTATGCAGATGGAGACTTCAGAGGTTGCCAGGAAACCCCGCTGCAGCATCCGCGCCTCTCGTGCGTTATCTTCCCCCCTCCCCCCCATGATTGTCTGCTACAGGCCTGCACCGATCAATGGCGGGGGTGATGTGTTGTTCAGTCGTCAGTGTGTCGCTTCTGTTGCATTTCCAGAGGAAATTAAATAAATAAGTAAAACAGCATCAGCACTGCAGCTTCTCACAGATACAAGATGTTTGGCTGCAGTCAAAGTGGCTTCACTCCATCCCACTTGTTGGTCACACCACTGGCTGGTGGAACATGTTTTAGTCCCTGTTCGTGTCGAAAAGGCTCCGCAGGGAGTGTATTAATAATAATAAGCCAACACTTTTAAGCTACTTGATCACAGTAGCATCCGCTGCTGCATGTTGTTAGGATGAATGCCAATTTGCAGCAGTTGTCAGCTGGCAATCAGTGAGTTGAAGTTAGTTTTTTTTAAAAGCAACATCACTTCATTAATTGCCCCATAGAGGCGAAATCATGTGCAGGTGTGCTGGTTTAATACAAAAAATAAATAATTAAAAAAGGGTTAGGGTAAATATCAAATGGAACAGTCTCTAATTATTATTCACATTATTCTTTCATCCGTCATTTCTTTCTTGTATAACTTTAGCCTTGTTGTTGCAGGACCTAAATAATCCACATTTTTCACAGTTCAAAGTAATTTAAGGCGTCCTAGAGTTCTGAGGTCTGTGTCTCAGGAGGAGCGACGCAGAGCTCCACATGTGTTTATCGGCGTTCAGCATGGGCGACGTCTGCAGTGCTCACAGGTGTGTTTTGCAGCTGGAGCTTAGTGCTTGAATGTCACCCGGGCTTCATATCACTGCCTCCCAGCTCTCTACCTGCCCGTGTGCCTGCGACACACATTCACTGTCATGTTTGACTCCATGTAAGCCTTTAACAACAGTCAGCAGCCTCCTCTTCCTGAGCTGCTGCTTTGGGCCGTTTCGGCTTAAGGATATCTGTCAAGTCATGCACATGCTCAGAGTTGTTTTCAGGCAACATGTTCCCTGCTTGTTGGAAGACTCACCTGCCCTAAAAACAAGACGTACTCCGAGCACCTCCAGCAGATTTAGCTGACCCACTATGGGCCAGTTCCATTAAAAATAGACCTAGAATGTGTCTTAAATAAAGGCTTTAAGTCAGCGGCAGACACTTAAATATATCTGTTAAACGACGCTGGTCTTTGAGGGACTAACGTAAGACTGAATTAGCTTATCGCACAATTCATCAAGGGGGAAATGAAACACCACAAACGGCATGTATCCAACATTGTTAAATGTTCAGAAACAAGTCAAGAATATGGTACACGAATCCTAGAACTAGAATGAGCTAAACTTTCTTACCTCAAATTCATTCAGTCGTAATATGTATGCAACAGACGGGCTGAATTGCAACTATGACAATGACAATCTGAGACCACCCTGAGGCCCAGACTGGTCGTAGACTAAGTTCATGCAACTAGACCAGATCTACTGGGTGCAGTCATGTATGCATTTGTTTTGGAGGTGGGGAGCAATATCATCTTTAATAGGGATCAGCAGCTTCAGGGTGAGTTTTTTTGGGGCCGGTCAAACGCCATATGTTTGCCCGGTGACATGGAGCCTCATCACCTCCCTCCACCCCAACCATTGTAACCGGTTCCACCGGCTTATGGTGGCTTTAGCATCTGTGCAGTAAATGTAGGGCATAGATGTTTATTTGTCTGCCCGGTGGTTTAAACCAATAAACCCGAGCTGTGTGACTTTTAGTTGTGTGCTGACACCGTCCCTGCACGTCCACGATGAGGCTGAGATCCAGGAGGGAGAGACAAAGACAGGAAGCGGTAGGAAAAGTCTTGTCGAAAAATATCTTGAAAGCAATATAGATCTCTGTGTGGGATGAAGCATTTATTTTGGCACACGGGCCACAGCGGTGTGTTTGTCCTGTGATTCATATTTGAATTTGAGCTTTTCATTGAGTTGCTATTAGAATGTTTCTCACAGCGTCAATATTAGCAAAAATAAACATTTACTGTTTTGTGTGATACGAACACATCTGACTAGTGCTGAATGTTGACACCTGAATGTGGACAAAACTGAACTTATTTGGAGCTTTCGTGCGTTGGTAGCGCAAGTAGTTTTGCTAAAATGTCTTGCAGGTGAAATTCAAGGAGAGTGAAATGATTCCAAAGTCCGGAAAATCTCCAGCAGACTCGAGGAAAAGTGTCGGCATCCATGAGTTTGCAGCACTTGCCAGATCCTCCTTAAATGGTAACCTTTTCTTTTTTTCTTTTTTCACTTTTTTTGTGTTATTAAGCTGTGATTAAATGAGTTACAAGTTCAGACTCTGAACCCACCTCTCTGTGTCCAGGTATCTCTCAGGCAGTGAGGGACCATGTGACGAAGCCCACCTCCCTGGCTCAGGGCCGGGTCGCCCACCTCATTGAGTGGAAAGGTTGGCCCAAGCCCGCCGCCCCCCCACCCGCCGCCCACTTCAGCTCCTACTGCCATCTGACTGAAGGGGAGAAGGAGGCCCGGTTTGCTGCAGGTATTCACTTCTGTGACCTTTAGCCAGGGATATGTTTGTGCGTGTGCACGTGCATCCTCTTACTTAGCTTGGTTTAGCTCGCGCATCATCTCCTGGCAGGCTCCCACCGTCTGCCGTGCACCTAATCCCCTAAAACTCCTGTATGTCAGTGGTCCGCTCCGCCCACCGTGCTGTCTCTGGGGTGATGGCTGGTCTTGGCAGCAGATGGTGGCTTATTAGACACTCTCCCAGAACACTTCACTGCCCACCAATCGTACAACAGCCCCTGTTGTTCTGCCGTGACTCATCCTCTCTGGCGCCGGTGACATCGGCGTGGTTTGATCTAGAAAGAGAATAAGTGAAAGAGGGAAGTGAAGTGCTTAGTGACTGTACATCATGTGAGTTTATTTCAATTTGTTCTAGATTGAAAAAAAAGAAGCTTGTGACGCGAGCTGTAGCAATTAGTCGACTCACCGACCATTACATGGAGAATATTGACTATCTTGATAATTAATTGCAATACCAACGTCTTAAATGTTATTGTTTTTGGCTTTTCTTTATATAACTGAATACTTTTTTCAGACTGTTGGTAGAACAAAATGAGAAATTTGAAGATGTAACATTGTGCTCTGGCATATTGTGATGGGCGTTTTTTAAAATGTTTTAGAGACAACACTATTATTAAGCAAATAAGCAGAAGATTATAAAAAAAAAAAAACCTGGCATGTTGCTAAACAGATTGAAAAAATCATACATCATACATCATAAAACCAAAAATAAACAACTGAACTTCCAAAGAAGAGACAGGGAAGCAGCATTATTCCACCCTTGTGTAATGATGTACAAACAAAAGAATAATCACATTTCCCTGGTCTCACTCTGATACATTAATTCAGTGATTCCCCTTTAACAACAAAGCTGAGGTATCAAGAGATGATGAGCAGAATACAAAACCTTTTTTTTCAGACTTCCCTTTAATCTTTGCTTTTTTGCTTTTTATTAGAAATGTTTCCAGCTGAAAGGTCAAATAAAACCAGAAAGAAAATCACCCTTTTGTTTTAGTTGGTCACACTTTATGGTCACAGTCCTTGATTTGAAATGGATTATTAATGTACTGGACATGTTCCTAGGAGTGGCTGAGCAGTTCGCCATCGCTGAGGCTAAACTGCGCGCCTGGGCGTCGATAGATGACGACGAGGAAGACTCCAACGATGAGGACTCCCACACCAACGGACAGACCCAGACCAGCCAGAGCTCAGGTATCCACAGTGCCCACCATTTTGTTCTTTTCATCACTCCTCGTCTTCATTACTGCATCTTCGCTGACAACCCGCCTCATCTTCCCACCCGCCTCATCTTCCCACCATCTCCCTTGATTATCTATCCATCTCCAGGTGTTCTGACTTTTTGCTCCTCCCTCAGAAGCCGCCACGCCCGATCCCGTCAGCGGAGCGCCGTGCCAGCCTGATGTTGAAGGCAGCGAGGCTCCGCCCTCCGACAGCCCCCTGTGCTCCAGCAGCGGTGGCGGCCTGCTCTGTGGTAGGCCCGCGTCTCACAGTGACCCACATTCATCGCAGACCAATTCACCTACTTTACCCAGCGACCCCACGAGCCCCTTCCTGGAGGAGGAAGAGGAGGAGAGGCTGGATGGCCACGAGGAGCAGCCGGCTCTTTTGCAGGAGGAGCACGGTGAGGTGTGCATCCACCACAAGTCGGAGTGGAGGCCTCGGGCCAGGAGCAGCAGGTTCGACTCCTGCTACTCCACCTCTCGCTCCGAGTCTCCCGGCGAGGAGGACGAGGAAGACGAGGACGAGGAAGGCAGCGTGTTTCACGAGTTTCGAGCGTGGCATTCCAGCCGGAGAAGCTTCTTCTCAGACCGGGCTTCCTCCGGAGTGGCGTCCTTCGATGAAGAGGAGGAGAGGGATGAAGTAGAGGAGAAGAAGGAGTATTTGATGTGATGTGTTGTCCCATCTTTATGTCCCTTTGAGTCTGTGTTGATTCTGGATATGACATAATCTGTTCTGCTTTCACTGTAAACCTCTCTCCACCTCTTCCTCTTCTCCTCTTCCTCTGATCGTCTCCTCTCCACTCGCTGCCTTCCGTCCCTCATCCTCCAGGCCTTTCATGTCCTGATCACTGTAAACAGTACAATACAGTATATTGGAGTGTTCAGCCTGAATGTAAAGCTGTTGTTCAAACTGAGTTTTGTACATTTTTGTGACGAGTCATGTGGTGCATTGGTTTTCTATGGATATTTTGTAGTGTAGTTTTTTTTCTGGGCCATGCTGTGTCGTGTGGGTCGGGCAGTGTTTGATACTGGATGTCTGAATGTCCTGCTCATCTATAAATATGATTTGTTTTTGACAGAAGATTTTGTCCTTTTTTGTTCGACACAAAGAAACTGAACATACGAGGAAGAAACACAACTTATCTTTTAAAGGAGTTTTTCAAATTTAATCATTCACTCATGTACAAAAACAATTTTGTGTTCTCTGAAAAATAACAATGGCTGTTGGATTTCAAATGCATAAATCTCCTATGTACAATAGCATGTACGTAGATCTCATTCATGTATTTTCATATGTACAAAGCATATACAGGCCAGTGCCATATAAAGGGAGATACTACAGACTTATTGCTTAACTAGATACGCTGCAAATTAGCTTATACACTCTCTAAATTTAACGCCTTATTCGATATCTTATATGGCGAGCACTACTTCACATTCTATATGCAAACGAAAAGTCAAGACGGTAATAAAACGTTGCACAAATGGTTACGCAGACAAAAATGAGCCAGAGTTGGTGCGCTGCGATGATGTCACATAAGATAGAGAAGAAATATGGCTCAAAAATGCAACGGCATGAAGCTGAAATACTGACATCCATTTGAGGGTCATAACAAGGACTCGCACACACACTTTGCTCTACGACATCGCCGTGGTATCGCTGTGCTTCATACAGCGGGTACATTTCTCAACGTTGCATCAGAGGCCAGGCTGGATTAAATGTACTCTGTCATAAAGATACGCGTGACATATCACGGTGTTAATATCTACAGGCCGCAGCCGCGCGTGTGTGTGTGTGTGTGAGTGTGTGTATGTGTGTGTGTGTGTGTGTGCTCTCTGTACAACACCCAGTATCTTCCTTTCCATCTGAGCTCAAGTGTTGTTCCTTTATCGTGCTGGAAACACATTAAACACACAATTAAATTCACATAGCAGAAGATGAAGAGGCAGTTCAAGTGACAAGACCGACAGTCGACGTTGCCCTCATTGAATCAGCCCCTTTAAAGCCAAACAAGGCTACATGTGCATTAAACTATACTCATGGTAATTACAATGTGCTTCACCAGTATTTGGAGTCCTGCACTAAGCTCGGTGGACCTTTGGAAGCTGCCTCTGAACTGTCGATCGCAGTAGTTGTGGATTTCGGGGGCTGATACAGACGCTAATATTTGGTAGTAAAAGAATGAATAAAGATATACTGATAATGGTGTGTGTTGTAAACAACGGAGTCTGAACAAACTAATGACACTGTTGCAATTAAACCACCTTTTACAGCATTATTACTGTAAATGTATTGCATATCAGCCAACATGTAACACACACCCCTATAACCTAATATTATTAGCCATTAATTCAGGCCATCTGATGTATTGGTAGTAGTTTGAATTAATCCTATCATGTGCTCATTAGAACAACTGTCTATGTTCTTCTGTGCTTTCTTTTATTGTCCCCCCTTCATTATTTTGGCATGAAAATGTTTAAAGAGTCTGGACCATATGTGAGCAGGGCATGGAAAGTGTCAAAAATAATCTCTCTCGCAAACACGCACAAATTAAAAACATACAGCTGACAAAATTCCATATTTTTCTTATTATCAACAAATCTCCCATGAAAAGACCTGAACTGAAGTCGTCCTTGTAGTCGAGACCTGCTGCAAAACACATAAATGAGCCAAATTGTTGCAATGAGCGGCATGCTCCCTCATTACAATATCACACATATCATAATTATTTCTGACACACCACCCTCCTGCTCACTAGTGCACCACATCTGTGGCTGCCATGAATGCATTATTTATGCTTGCTGGAGGAATATAGCCGACACTGCCTTCAGTAATCTCACCTAAAAGCCCATTACTAGATGTTCTCAAGCTTTTGATTGATCAGTTTGCGTCACTTGGACACAGACTTGGATGTGGGGAATTGGCGGCGTTCCTCTTGAAAGCCACTGAGCAGCCATCCAGGTGTTTCTAATGAATCTGGCTAAGGAGACCTCTTCCCAGGACCGTGTGGGCGTATAGACGACGATCGATTGCTATCCAGTGACTGAGTCTCCTGTTAGCTTTGATGCACCTGTTACAGGGTTTTTCATAGGTGGATGAAGACTTGTAACCCAACTGAACTCCCATCAAAGCTCCGGCCTTCACCCCGAGCAGAGGGCTAATCAGCCAGAGTGACTGGACACACCTGTGTGGGTGTTCAGAGGCTTTCAATGTGTTTTCAAGAGGAATCAAAGAGCCACAGACATTACAGGGAAGTCAGCAGTTGCTGGTTTTCTTTCTTTTCATGGGATTTGTTGACAGTAATTCAAATTCAGAATAACACCGGTGTTATCCTTTAAAACATTTGCACAGTTGGAAACAGTAATGAATGTCACATCCACTCCTGCTCACGGTCACTCGCACAACAACGTTAGAAACACAGGTATCGAGGCTGGACTCGGAGGCGAGAGGGACCTCTACAAATGTAAGAAACGTCAACGTTCATGAGGCGACATATGGAGCTGATCATTTTGATTGATCCTCAGTGTGGGCGGGGACACCCTCTCCCTCAGGTTCTGATTGGTCCTTGTTCAGAGCTGGACTCCCCTGTTCTTGCTCCGTGTCGTCCTGCTCAGGAGTGTGGGTGGGGGGGTCATAGTCACAGGCCAGCTCCGACTCCTCGGTGTGGGAGGGGCTGCAGTCAAAAGTAAACTCTGAAGGGTCCTCGGTGAACGAGGGGCTCTCCTGGAGCACCAACTCCGAAGACTGACTCGAGGCGTCCCCGGCGCTGGTTTCAAACTGCAAACTGGATTGGTCCGAGAAGTTGACGGGGATCTCTTTGTACGGGAGGTCTGGCTGGTCCTCCACGTCCGGAGGGTTGGGCTCCCGTGGCAACGAGAGCCCCCTGTGGCGGATGCACAGCTTGTGCAGTTCTGTGACCTCGGACACGTTTGTGCTGTTCCCACTGTCCCGGAAACTGGCCAACGGAGGGCGCACCTTTACTCCAGTCACCGTCACCGAGCCCTCGATGGCCTTACGCAGCTGGAGGTGCAGAGCCAAAGCCGGCGGGGAGAAACAAAGGGAAGCAGTGGAAATCAAGAAGTGAGGAAAGCAGGAAAAGGGAGTAGGAAAGAGAAAGGTGATCATGGACAGAAATAAATCTCTTTGACGAACAACTGACGAGAACATGTGCACACCTCTTTGAGAGAGACCACTCCAACCAGCCGTCCCATGCTGGTCACATAGGCGTGATCCAGACCCAGCAGAGAGAAGATGGTGTGGGTCTGTGTGGGAGGAGAGATGGGTCATGGCCTGAATACAGACTCAGAGAGGGGTTTCATTTGCATTTCGGGTCAGGGTTATGTAAATGATTATAACAGGACATTTTTGCCCTTTTGAGACTAGCCGATCCTGTAGTCATACATTCTTGCTGTGAGACAAGGCTTTGGACACCAACTAATCATTGCATACACAGATACATGATTTATTTTGTATAATGCTCCTGACTTCAAATTCAATGAATAAAGTCGCTTTAACAGCTGCAAGTGATAAACACATGACATTGAGTATTTTTACTTTTGGTACAAAGTATATGCTAATGCTTTCCTAGTGTGTACTTTAGATTGCGGTATTTATACACTGTGATGTTGCTACTTCTACTTGTAGTAAGATATCAGAGTACTTCTTCCACCACTGCATACTACATGGGAAAAAACGAGCAGCTCTTCATTTTGCCCTCATCTGTCGGGTCAGGCCATTATCGGTCTGATCCCAGCTTTAGTGAAAGCATTACAGCAGTTAGGAATTGCATTATAATTAAGTGTCATTAGCTCTGTTGGCAATGTTCAGTGTTCAGGTTATTCCACAGGGGCTCATGGTATGCTAAGCTATGAAACCAGAGAGGGCGTAGAGGCCAGTGGTAAAACGCACAATAAAACTGCATTTTAAAAGCATCAAGTTTGACCTCGTGAGACGATTACTAAATTTACTGTCAGGAATGAAAAACAGTGGTAAAAATACAGAAGGTTTGCCCATTTGCAGGGCATTTAATGTTAAATATGAACATAATTTGATGAGGAAAAAAGGCTACGGTTTAAAATAATAATTCATTTGACAGGGTGTTGATGTTGTACCTTATGCAGAGAGGTTTGTTCCACCAGCTGGAAGGGAGCGGGATCAATCTTACAGTTCTTGAAATCCACCGGCTCGTCAAGCTGCTGCTCCTCCCACTCCGCTATCTGCAATGAGAAGGATGTCAAGACCACAAAACGTTGAAACCTGGAGTTTTAAAAACATTTGTTTCATATTTTCTGTTGCGTGCAGTGCAGGTCTCACATCTGATGGGGTCATGCCATCTTCCCCTTCAGTCGAGTCCTAAAAGACAAATCATACACGTCCCTGTTTAAACACACACACGCTGGTTTATAGACAAAAAGTAAGATTCCCACCAGTGTACACTACCAACACATACGGTGATCTGAGGGGAGGATCCCAGTGAAACCATCCAGAAGAAATATTATTTTAATTCACACAATCTAACACAAATTCGAGAAAGCAGCCGATGACGTCACCTGCAGTACAGAAAGCTGATGAAACATTTGGCTTCATGTTGAAAAGACGATGAAACCTCCTCTCTCACACTTTCTCTCTCTGCAAAGCCACTCTGATGCTTTGACTGGTACACCGCAAATATTTTGGTCGAGCACTCACTACGTGCGCGTTGCAAGGCAACGGTTACTAAGCAACAGTCTCTAGGCGGCAGAAAATCTTACCGCCATGGAGATCCTCACGCGTTTGGACCTGGGTTGTCTTTTTTCTGGAGGAGCCGGCCCGGCCGGACTCTTACCACCGGGGAGAGAGAGCATCAACACAGCAGAACATTAACAGAGCATCCGCGGAACGGGACAGGTTTACCATTTTAAACTGGATCCCAGTCTGACTTCGACTGGGAGAAGTCCCCGTGTTGGGAGCGCAGTGTTGCTGAAAGGGTATAATTACTATAGATAAGATAAGATAATCCTTTATCCTGTAATTTCCCCACTGCGGGACTAATAAAGGATTATCTTATCTTATCTTATCTACTACAACACGGATGAAGGTGAGGGCACACAAAACTGCAATGAAACCCAATGTTAAGACCGCATTGGTTGATGGATACACGGCCAGAATAAAGGTTTGCTAAACACTTTACATTTGAGCATTTTTGTTGAGCACTTTGAGGCATTATTTCACAGTAAAAAAAAAAGAAAAAACTTTTTGGTTTCTGGCTAAACGCATTGACATCTATTAGATGGATTGCCATAGAACTTTGTGACCGAATACCTGTTAAAGGAATGACATTCAGCTGTACTTTGTACTTAGTGCTAATTAGCAAATATTAGCTCACTAACACGCTTAACATGACAGCACATCATAATTTTATCCTATAAGACATTGAAGAGAAATGTTTTAATGATTAGCATATGAATTATTTAGTTCAGGCGTCTTCCGTCCGCCAAATTCTACTCAGTTCAACATGGAGTGCAAGTGGAGGTTAATTTGGCCTGTTACACCTGATTTGAAGAAAGCTGCTCTAAGCGTACCTGAGATACTGCGTTCATGAAAACTGGTCGGACGTGAGGTCACAGCTGCCTTGACCTTTGACCAATGTTGCTTAAAATGGAAGCAAAAATGCTCGCATGTCCGATGTTCAAAACCGTTTGACTGGCAGTGACTGTGTGGTGAAGGCCAGTGACTCACGCAAGTTTTAAAAACAAAACTCCGCAGCATGAGATCACAAAGGAAAGCCCTGCTGCCTGTGGGCGGATGCTGCCCATCGGCTGGAGGAAGAGGTGGACGGCATATGTGTGGACTCACACACACACACACACACTGTCACTTTCCTACTGTACTTTCACCCACACACATATATATTGGATCCCTCGCTCTTTCTCACCTCCAGCAGCTCCTTTTCTTGGTCAGGACAGGACAGAGTCTGAGAGCCTCAGAGGGAAAGAGACAAAAATCGGATTATTTTCAACCTGTGTTTCTATAATATATATATATATTTTTTTTTGTATTGTAATTTTTTGGCGTACTATTTGGCGTCTCTGTGTCGCTGATGGCTGACACAGTTTTCAAGGCAGATTTCAGAGGAAGTTGAACATTGGAAACCACTGGGCTGAAGGAGGAAGACTCCTCTGTGGAGATCTACATGGGACATGTATTAAGAGAGGAAGCCAAGACACAAGCGTGCATGCACACACGGACAGCCGCAGAAAACCCAGAAAAAGACAGGCACATGCACGTCAACAAACACGACAGCACGGGTAAGGGCACAGACGACAGAGACAAAGAAGAAATGTGTTAATGTCGAAACAGAGCACATTTACAGAGTTAACAGTAAACACTTACCACGACAGGTCCATCTGTGCCTTTACCTACTGCTACAGGCCTCACACATGCTGCGCCTGATCCACTTTTAGTCTACCGTTACAACCCAACCCAAGCCAGACTTTGCCCCAGCCCAGCCCTGGCGCCCCCGCACGCCTCACACCTGTTGGGTGCTCACCAGGAAGCGGACCGCTTGCCGAGGGTTGGTGTTGGTGGAGGAGTTGACGTGGGAGCAGGGGGAGCTGGGCGTGCTGTCGGTGGTCAGGCTGTGCAGGTGATCGTGGGTGCCGTTGTCCTGGGCCAGCAGGCGGAGGTACTCCAGCCTCCGCAGGCGGCCCAGCTGGAGAGAGAGCAGCGACTGGAGCTGCAGCCGCTCTATGGAGCCCAGTAGGATCATGGAGTCTGAAGGAGCGGGAAGGAAGAGGAAGGGAAGCGGGGGACGGGGGATGGGTTCGGGAATGAGATGAAAGTGGCAAAGCAGACAAAGATCACAGCGGTAAAAGTGGAACATAAAATAACTGCAGTTTCAGTCAGTCGTTAAAAAGTAATGAACTGGAGCTTTAGAATGACAATTCTCTTTAAATAATCCTATCAAAGTTATTCTTATTATTGGAACAGTTTTATAATCCCTAATCATATTTTTACCAATCAGATTATTGTATTTAGACTGCTTGTGTTTTTCTTTGATAATTATGGTTTATTTTTACAATGCATTTTATTTATTTTGATTTGTAGAAAAAACAAGTTTATATTCCTGAATGTCACATGTGTTGATTAAGTGATAATTTAGGCTTCCGCTGTGTACTAATATATCAGTATCATAACAATAGCAGCCCTGGTCCTGAGTTCTGACAGAGTTGCTGCACTCGTATGAAGTCGAACGCCAAGACGGACTTAAATGTGAATTCACTTACCGCTGGACTCAACCAGGGCCAGTGTTTTGAGCTGACCAGTCAGAAGCATCTCCTGCAGGTCCCGATAGCAAGAGTTAAGAGTGATGTAGCGCACATCCCTAACCATGATGTCCTCCACACGGATATTATACTTCCTGAAACATGGAAGAGGGCAGGACATGTTGAAACGGGGGAGCAGGGAGATGTGGGTGCAAGAGAGGGATGCAAAGCAAACAAGGGCACGGAAGATAGAATACAAAATGTAAGGGGCAACTCCTTCTCGGGCGTTCATTTAAAAACAAACGGGTGGGTAGACTCACTCGTGATGTCCCATGCCCAGTTCAGGCAGATACGGGAGTTTCTTGATGCGGATGATGGAGTCGTACAGTGATGGTTGGAGCGACTGGGCCACGGCGTTGGCCAGGATCACAGCGATCATCACAGGCAGGATGTGGGAGATCTGACCAGTCAGCTCAAACACGATGACTGCTGTGGATACAGTGTGGGTGACTGCTCCAGACAGCGCCGCCGCACCTGTGTAGGAGGGAATTAAAGAATAAACAAGTTGTATGTCTTACAGACGAGGGTTAAGTGTGTGATCAGGCATCTTTTCAGGCAGCAATAAATGTGACTGTTTAATAAGACATATCCATGAGTTATTAATCAGAGAAGAATTTCCTGAAAGACAGCAAATCCAAACCAGATTTTCCTTTTCAGTCATTCTAATTCATAACATTTAGCCCCATCCTGTCACACTAACCAGTGAGTCGCGACCGTGGAAATTTTGAACGATTTTCTATTTCACTTCGGTCCAAAACGAAGTGTTCAACTAAAGTGGAATCACATTTCATCAGTCACATTCATAAGCTGGCATGGAGGGATAGAAACGTCTTTACAGCGGGGACGATTTCAATCACACAGGAGAATTGAGCACTGCCTGGAAAATAAGATACTAAAAAGGTGAATTAAGTGCGTAAAAGAACTCACCAACTACAGCATAACCACCGGGGACTATGGGGTACACGCTGCCGTCAGCGTGTATGCCATCAGGAAACATAGTTGCCATGACCTCTCCAACGAGTCTGCCAAATGCTGCGCCTGTTAGTCACAGACAGAAGGTGTCATTTAAAAGGGTTCTTTCTCTTCATCGCAGTGAAGATATGAGAAAACTAAATGTAGATTTCATTCACCAATAAGAAAAACTGGCATGAAGGCGCCGCAAGGAACCGGCATGGTGGTGGCCACGGCCGACATCCAGAACTGAGGCGGAGAGACCAGCGTCACGAAGAGTCACCAAACCGAACACATTTGCCAGACGTATGTCGGAGGCCTACCTTCATGACGATGAAGAGGATGAGTGTGATGAAGACGTTGACCTGTGGGTGTTTCCAGGCGTGGTGGTGGCTGATGTAGTCAAACTCCTCCGCCACGCCGTGGCGGCACCACGTGCGGTTGTCGAACAGAGCGACCAGAGACTCGTGCTGCGTCAGCTGGCGGGTCGACACGAGAGGAAAGTCACCTGAACGGAGGTTTCTTATTCCCCCATACCTGACAGACCCAGGAGGCCTTAAAGGTCAGCAGCAAAGGCTGTGTTGAGGCTGGTTGGTCTGTTGTAATTGTTTTACTGCATAGCTTGATTTTCAATAACTCCCAGGACTCTCCTCACGATAGCATTATGATACTGAGTGGATTACCCCGATTAAATAAAGTATTTGGAATGGATTTTGAGTTTTGTAGTCTGTGCGCGGCAAAGGAACTTCATTTTAACCGGGCATTTTGAATGTTCTTGACCCAAATATTTTAAATATTGTCGAGAAACAAGTGCAACTTTCTTGATGCCAGTTCAGCGACTTGTCTTATTCTGTTTTGTGTCAGGATTTCATTCAATAAACGAGCTCCGCTGCCTGTAAAGCTGCACAGGACAAATAAAAGGTATTCTCTCTGCTCACTAGAGGATGTTTTTCCTCTTCTTGTGTTGACAGTCTGAAAGGCTCAAGATGATTCTTAATGGCTTGTTATGCAAGACGATTGTGAAGTGCGGCAGGTGCACAGGCAACACCAGCACAAAAAGTGTGATCTCTGCATCTCTAAAGAAAAAAAAAGAAGCTCAAACTACATTTCCCTTTGTTGTGTCAATTGTCAGACATTTACAGTGGCAGAACATTGTGTCTGCATGCACTCCATCTGAACCGGAGGCTTTTTTCTGTTGCACAAATACTGCAGTGTTGCAACTAGCAAGTTATCCAGAAGCATAAGTAGAAATATACCCTAAATATAAAATTATGCAAAGACTATGACAATACACATCAGGTTTTCTGTTGATGGCATTCAAAAGATGAAGAAAAAAAATATGTTTTTAATTTGTCTTTAGAGCAATCCACATCAGAAAACATGGCCGCTGTTGGACAGCTTGTGCTACCAAATAAGAGGAGCACGAAATGACACCAAGTCCTTTAAAATGACCATCAATCATGGAACAACAGTCGAGTCTTAAGAGCTTGAAAGTATTTTCTCACCTGTCCGGCCATGAACTGCCCGAAGCCCGGTGGGAACGTGAGAGTGGAGACCAGCAGGGTGACGAGTGCGGGATACACCAGCCGCCTGACAGGAAGAGATGGACTACGGGGTCATTAATGGGTGTGCTTGTCACACTGTATGAGCATGCTTGATTTCTGGGTGGGGAGGATGGAAAGACTATAAATAGCTCCCAGTGATGAGTGAAACTGACCCGAGACATACAAGGACTTTACCTACGCCTCCATATATGATGTTAACTTTGTGACATAGGACACCATCCCATTTCAAACACAAGTTTCGGGGCATATATGGTAGGTTTTTATCCTTTTTGGGTGTAGCTACAGATCCTCTGGCTCTCGGCAAGAAAACAAATAAGTACAGTTTCCCAAAATGTCAATCCCCAGAAGTGTAAAGGCTACATGCAACACAAGGAATCAGATACTCACTTCCTCAGCAAGAACTTGTTAATAGTCTTCTGCTTCCTCATGCACTCTACAATCAGCCGGTTCAGGTAGACAAACAGAGCGCCACCAAAACCACAGGCAATCCTGCAGACAGACAAAGACACACCTGTTTGGTCTGTTGAAGGTGAAACACAAGAACACAACCAGCTCCACTGAAAAGCAATCGCACTCAACACTGAAATACTATTTTATATTTTATTGCGCCTGTCACTTTATTGGGGCTCCTTGACAGGAAGCCAACCAATGTTAATTTCTTGTTTTTCTCCAGTAAAACGTATTGGCGTCAAACAAATCGAATTTCGCATGCGACGATGTGGATAAAGTCTCTACTTGTAATCAGCAGAGTAAAAAGTTAATTTCATGCCTCGCTCATTGAATACAAATCAACCTTCAGACTCCCAGCAGGAATGTGAATGTGAACAGGGCGAGACTACAGAGAAAGAGACTCCCTTCTGGCGCCAAACTGCTTTGGGATCAGTACAATGTGGCGTCAGTCCAGAGGAACATGCTCACCCGAGGATGGCAAACGCCGGCAGCTCCTGAAGGTCAAACGGGAAGTCGAGACGGAAACGTGTCTTAAAGAGAGCAGTGATGGTCTCTGAGGAAAGAGAGGACTGTTGTCACTGTGTAGATATTTTTGTTACAGATGCAGATCTATTACACTAACCTTTGAATGGGACTGGACACCAAATGTTTAAAACGATATATCGTATCATTCTGCGATGCAACATTTTACAAATGGGGGGTTTAGATATATATATCGACCCTTGTTCCATTGAGGTGATTAATAACATATAAAGTGAAAATTAAAACGTTCAAAATTCTCTAACTTTATCCAGATCAAATTGGATGACACATATTATCATCGATCCAGACAACGGAAAAAAACACACCATAGCAGAGTCACAAAACACACCCAGGTACACAAAGCATTTATTAAAAATGGGGAAATGATCTTTGATAAATAAATAATTCGTCCCTAACCTTCCTCCTGGTTCCACACCGCCAGCACTCTGAATATGAAGGCACTGAAGGTGGCGGCAAAGAAGCCCCTCCAGTAGTTCCTCACAGCAAAGAACGTAGAAGTGACCTCAATGCTGAACAGCACACCTGCACCACACAAACAAAACACACTCAGAGATGTTATTCAAGAAATGGGTGAAACGGCCATTATGGAAAATGGCCAAAAGGGAAATTTGAACATCTACATCTCCATAAATTGGCAACTCCATCTGCAGAGAAGGCTCTAAATGATGTACACTTGCATCACATTGGGACATTTGATCTGACAGAGGCTCGAAAGGAAAAATCAAAGGGTCACCTAAAGCACGACAAACATCGTGGACATTCATGGACGTTTTCTGGTCCATTTGGCCGATAGTTGCTGAGATACGATACGCTAAACAGATGGACTGACAGAAATTGGCAACCGCTCTCCTCCTAGCGGGGTAAGTATCCCCCCCTCCCCTCCCCCCATCTAATTAGCTTCCATAATGAGCTCCCATAATTAGATAGCAGAGGCTGCAGCCATGTTGTCTTACCTCCAATAGGGGCAGCGAAGCAGCAGCCCACGCCGACAGCACAGGCAGCCGACAGCATCTCTGTGTTCCTCAGCTCGTTCTGCCCAACAAGAGGCAGATATACACACAGGTAGACACACACACACGCACATACACAAATCCCGACAGGTGTACATGGACGTGCAAATGCCACAAACACGCAATACACAACAAATGCATTTCTCGTGAAAAAACAGATTCACTAACTGTTTGCAAATGCTTTGCTTTCAAGCTGCTGCTTTTTTTCTTTTGCACATTCAATGACATCACAGATATGAGTTCTGGGACATGGGAGGCCATGATTGAAACCCCAGGATTGAGTGATGAAATCATGGGAATGACATGTTTGTGTAAGAAGCAAAGACGGCGCGGATCGATGCCTCGCTGCGACGGTTCACTGAACAGAATCAAACAGCGCAGACAAATGGAAAAGCATCAATCTCTCTCTGCTTCTGAAATGGACAGCATGGATTATTAATGTTGATGGAATTGGCAATAAAGAAACTATCTGTCTCGTGCAATTCATACCTTGCTTCCCTCAAAGGGCTCTTCCTTTAGCAGTGAAAGTGGGGGGGGACAAAGAGACAGAAATATGTGTGAGTGTAGAAGTTACCTTTTATTTCTGCTCCTGGAAGACAGCCAACTTATTATCCAAACCACACAAAAGCAAACAAGCGGCGAATGAGCTTCAGCAAACACCGTCTTGATTCGGCAGTGAACTGAATTAACATTTTCCCTGATTATGTTTAATGGCTGCACAGTCGCCTGGACTATTTCAGGCTTTCTAACTGTGCTGACATGCGTTTCTCTTCCTCCTCATTCCTGCAGTCTATCTTCCTCCGTACTGATGGTGACGATGGTGCTGCTGGTACATGGAGGAGAAGCAAAGCCCACTGTCCACTGCAGAAATAGGCCCAGCGTGGGGTCTCACATAAGTGGAGGTGAGAGTGTGTCCTGGGGAACGGCAGAGAGTCAAGTAAAACACCAAGACTTTTGAAGAGTAACGTTGATTGTGTGTGTTTTTCTTGCAGCTTGACACCATTGAGGACCAAAGGAAAAGACACAAAGATGAAGAAGATCGTCCCATGTGGGTAAATGTTGTCCATTTCTTCTCAGAAACTATGTATGCCTCTGCTTTTCAATAAGTGGAAGGATTAAAAGTCAAAATCCACCCTGCAATACTTCTAATCAGTGTATAAATATATATATTATAATAACTGTAACTGGTTCAACACAGATAAATGCATTTCATGTTGAGATACAGTATTCCCAGTGCGAGAACAAGTCATTTTGACTTCCAACTAAATCATCAGCAGTAAATATGATTTAAGTAGGAAGTGGGCTTGTGGTGTGATCGCTTAATAGTCAGCAGCTCCCTGACGTGAATGTGTCTAAATAGGGCAATCCTGTAAAAGAGATTTGGTCATAATGAAACTTCCCCTGACTTAAAAAGGTTAAACAAAAGAAGAAGAAAAAGATGCACTTAAGATTCTTGGTGATTATGCCCCATGAAACTGCTTTGAACCCGATTCAATATGGAAACCTTTGTAGCATGTGATCGCCCTCTCTCCATCTCTGTGTGTTTGCTGCCTCTCTATACTTTCACACTGTCATATGCCTTAAAACAAATCTTTGTATTTTAGTGCACTTTTCATAATTTGGCAAAAGTTCAGATTGACCTTTCATTCTAAAAACACTCAAGTAGATGAGGCCAATTCTGGGAAAGCAGCTACACACAAAAACATCTGGGATACACTGACCATAGAGGTTTGAAAGTACTGCAACCTTAAGTGGATTATCCTTTAACGTACAGGTGAAAGCATGAATGTGCAGTTCTTGTCTCACTCCTGGACATAATTTGCATCCTTTAAAACTGCAAGCTGTGATGTGATGCTGGATTTATTGCTGCTGGTGTGTAGTGTCACTGAATTTGAACAAGGTGAATGAAAATATAAAATAAATATATATGTTCATTAAGACTCATTATCAGGTGAGTTGATGGGGAATGTTCCAGTGAGAGACATAATCTGTGAAGGTCCTTAAAGGTTCAGTAACTCAAACATTTATGCATTTATTTTTAAATGCGGTTGCTGTCCTCACCATGTAAATCCCACCGAAAAGAGGAGCCATAAATTTGCTCAGCAGGGCTGCGCACAGACTGGCAACGTGAACAAAGGGTCCCTGAGAGAGAGGATGGAGAGAGATCAGCACGTTAACAGACGGGATTTGACTGAAAGCGCATTCTAGTTGAGCATGCTGCGCTCAGGTTCAGGGGCATTACTCAAAATCGATTAAAGACTGCTCAGATTCAGATTCAAACAACTTTATAACCTCCCAAATGGGGAAATGCAAGTGTTATTAGCAGCAAATCACTTTTTTATTTTCCCAGCAGTGACTTTAATGAGACTAGAAGAAGCAAGATTATTAAATCCCGCCTGACAGGAAACTTCAAAAACTGCCAGGCAGTCTGTCATGTGTAATTTGTGCAGCCCGGGAGACTGTGATAGAGAGGGATGAAGGGAAAAGAAACCCTCTACCTCCTTTCCCAGGGGCATCCCACTGCCCAGAGCGCAGGTCAGACCGATGACTTTGGCCACAAACGTCTTAAACGTCAGGTACTCCTTCAGGACCACCCCCCTCAGTATCGTCTTCATCTCAGGAATACCTGAACCTGGGAAATGAAAAGGAAAGAGACGCCAGGTGGGATGATGGAGAGGAGAGAAAAGATGAGTCGAAGGGAAGCAATTACAGAGAAAAAGGGATGAGGGGAATAAATGAAGAGCAAGGGAGGCGGGTGAGGGGAAGAGCTGATTGATATTCATATAGTTTTCTATATATATATATATCTCATCAGCGCTATACTGTGTGGATGTCCTGCAGATGTGACCACTAAGACACGGACAGCACGCGCCCTTGAAGGACCTTATGCTGCATTACAGAGCCAATTACATTATTCAAACAGAAATATGGCCAGGAATTAGAGACACAAATACATGTGTTTATGCATGAACAGTGTGTGAGTGTGAGTGTGTGTAGGTGTGTGTGTGTATGTGTGTGGTCTTACCCACAGCCTGAGGCGCCAGTATCTGTGTGAATCCTGCTGAGAAAGTGATGAGCACTACAGGATAGGTGACCCAAGCGATGTACTGCAGAAGCATGTTACTGTCCAGGCCACCATACATCCACTTCTGTGCTGCAAACACACACAGACACACACACACAATTTCATCTCAGTATAATGCGGTAGAAAACTAAACCAATTAGCGGCCAGTTTCCCCATCTTCATGATGTACCTGATTCCTCTGCTCTTCATCACTGCCCTTTGACCTCCCTTCTCTGTCTTATTCATGCATTTTTCTGCAGCTTTGTGGCCTCCTCTTCCTCTTTCGGGATTTAGCTCTCTTCCTATCTCATTTACCATTGCATTAAACTCATTAGAGGAAGCGGTTCTTGCATTGCCTTTTCCCTCCATTATGCCGGCATTCTTCACACATAAAATGTTTTTCCTAAACATTCTCCATAGTGGATAAGTAACATCATTTGAAAAAAATAAATAGGTTAAAATGAACCGAGGTTTTGGAAAACAATGGCGTAGACCTGCTCATATATTCATGGTTGTACATGTTATTTTCATTAATTACAGATATTGTATTGATGTGGGTAAAAAAGAGGGACTAACAGTTTGATTTCATACATTAAAAGGTTGAGGATTTTCTTTTTTTTCTTCGAGATTGAGCATTTAATGCTATGTTTGAGTAAAAAATTTATTTATTGATCCTTTAAATGTAAATAAAAGATATAATATTGACTTTATTTATATAGAACCTTTAAAAACAAAGTGCTCTACAGAGAAGAGCATAGTCATCTGTAAGGACCTGAGGGGAGGTGTAGTGGATGGCATTTACGTTCCAGCTAGAAGGCTCCGCCCACTCGTCAGGAGATCAGGATCAGGTGTGTGACGAGACACACCTGATCCTGATCTCCTTGTCAGGGAGGTTAATAAAAGCCAATGAGGGGGAACTGAGCAGAGGAGATGCGACGAGAGGAGTCGCCTCTTCATGAAGAAGTTTTGAGTCGGCTGGGGTTCTTTAGTTGGAGTAGTTAAGTGATAGAGCTCTGGGTTGAGTTATTTTGTGTTTGTTTAATTAAAATCCTTCAAAACCCTGCAGAACTGACTCTGCATTTGATCGCTGCCCGAACTTCTTTGTCCGTACCGTCCTGTTACACATATGTAACGTCAATACTGGTAAACAAAAAAGGACCATAAAGGCAATGAATACAACAAAAACCAAACAAATAGCCAAAAAGAGCAAATGGAATAGAAAACAAATAACTTAAACAGGGGAACAAAAGAACTGCATGAAAGAACATCACTTAAAAGCAATTCTATAAAAATGGGTTTTAAGAAGTTTGAAAAGAAGTTATTGATTCTGTAAGCCTGATCTGTAAGGCAGGTTGTTCCAAAGTAAGCTCAAGATTAATTTAGCTCTGCAACAATTTGCCTTATTATTTACCCTCTAACCACCTAATACTTAGCTGCCTCTGTGAGAGCAGCCCCTCTTTCCTCTCTCGCTCTGTCCGTCTCACCTTCTTGGCAGAAGGCGATGGCGTAGTCCATGACCCAGCTGACCAGAGCCATGAGCAGCCCCAGCAGGATGAGGAAGATCCAGTCCTCGCCCACCCGTGAGATCAGGAACTTCTGGCAGCGGGATGCACATACTGAGGGCACAGAGACAGAGGGAAGGCAAAAACTCAAATCTTTGAAATTAATCTTGAAGGTGTGAAAAGAGACTGAAGGAAACTAGTTGTTGGTGTGAGACTGAAAGGAACCAGCTGTGTCAGAGGGGAAGGAAAAGGCAGAAATGAATGCGCAGTGAAGGAGGAGAAAAAGGATGAATGGAAGGATTTAGGCCGTGAAAGTGCAAGGAAGGATTAGGCACTGCAACATACATTTGATATACACTTGTGACAGCTCTCCATTTAAACCCTCCAGTTAAAGTATGCCAGGACAAGCAATGTGTTGGATTTGAAGTATTTTTGCATCAATGAACAATTGTCATGTATTTAATGAAGCAGATTAGCCAGAAAAAGATACATTAGTATGGCATTAATTTCAGTCTCTCAATTTAAAATATTACTGCATTTGTTACATCAACTTTATCAGGTTGTATGTCACTTTTGTGATACTAAATGCATATTTGGTGCTCAAAGATTTAGTATTTTTATGTCCACTACCAGATTAGAGATAAGAGATAAAAGGATAAATAATTAATCCTCTGACAAACAAACAAATGACAACATTCATAACAGGGAATAAAGGATTTAGTTTCCCATGACCAAAGAAGGATGATGTATTATAAAGACAATGAGAAGAGTGGACAGATATTATCCATTTAAACGAACAATAACAAACTGAAGGAGCTTATGATATGGTGAATGTGTTGAGAACGAGAGCATTACTTTACCTTCATCTACCTAAAATAAAAAAAGAATACAGAGACAAAACAAAGCTGGGTCAAGGTTTTTAAATTCTGCCATTACATTATGATCTATAACTCTGAGCTAGGTCAGCTAAAAGAAGCATCACTGGACTCATTTCCTCTCTCTTGTCTGCGGTCACTGCCAAAGCCTGGAATTCACTTCAGCATCCCGAGCATTCATGGATGTGCCCGTCCCGAGAGACGCTTATATGTGCCACTAACACATTTACCAGATCCATATTTCATAAAAGGGCGACAGTCGAGATAGATCAAGTTGTTTTGATTTGTTTAATCTCCCGCTTGGAAGTCATATAGTGGCCACAGAGAAAAACATCACATCTTAAGAGAGACCAAGAGAAGTGATGATTAAAAAAAAATAAGAAATTAAAAAAAAATGTGAAAAGAAATGTGACCAGATTAAAATATTTAGATCTTGAGTGCCACAATCAGAGGGCTATGAACACATCATAAAGGCTGAATGGAGTTCCACTTTTAAACTCTTTCATCTTTTTTAAGACCAAAAGAAAAGACTGGCTCCAAACGAATTCTAAAATCAATTAATTGTATAACGAGACAGAAATCGTACAGATGCATTGTTATCCCCCATTTATTGACATGTTCTAACTCACACAATTCTTTTCCTACGCTTTGGTAAATTTGTGACGATGCTGCTTGTGTGTTTAGAACCACAAACACTTCTCCTTCTTTGAATGACGTTGCACCTGTACAGACAAAATAAACATTATACCAAACGGAAAAAAAAGACATTGCAGCAGCCTTTCTGGTGCAGGATTCAGGTCACAGAAGGATGCTGATTCTCCTGCGGGAGGCGGGGCACAACTGTGTGCATGACGTGGCGAGCTGCCTGGCAGCCGGGACACCTGCTGGACGGTACGTTGCCAACACAGGACGTACAGAACGCAGTCATGTGCAGAGACAAACCCGTCACACGGTGGACAGGGAGAGTAAAAAAAGAAGAAAGAACCGTGTCTGAGAAACTATCTGTGCAGATTGGACTGCCAGGTTCTTCATTTTTATTTCACAGTTCATTGGACGAAGCTGGGGAAATTCACGTTCTCATAGCTTCTCTTTCTTTGACACACACACACACACACACACACACACACACACACACACACACACACACACACACACACACACACACACACACACACACACACACACACACACACACACACACACACACACACACACACACACACACACACACACACACACACACACACACACACACACACACACACACACACACACACACACACACACACACACACACACACACACACACACACACACACACACACACACACACACACCTCGTCTGGCACCTGCAAAGCCACGTACTTCCGTGTGCATCTTGGCTCTCGCTCACATCCGCAGGCTCAGTGGAGATCACAGATGTCTTCTCCTGATCGCTTTATATATTAAAAAAAAAAAGAAAAATCACGCCAGAAATGTTCTCCACCTCTGCTCGTCCTGCATTCCATCACCTGAAGCTAACAAGCTGTAATCAGGAACAACACTAATAATGAGGGAGGTGTGCCACCTTTAAACAGTATGCTCAAAAAGGTGCAAAGCCACTGAATGCGTAATGGGACATAATACACAACGGTGCCCTTCCTCGAGAGTATAACGTCAGCTCTAAAATCCTCAAAAGATTCACTCTGAGTCAAAATAAAAAAAAGGCAGCACATGTCTTTAGCTCTCCATCACGACCGGTCGCAGAGCCCTTGGCTGCATGTGTAGGCTGCCTTGTTCAAAAGCTGCAGCTCCAGTTACTGATCTGAACCGAGGCACACACTCTTAGTCCATCGCCCACAGAGATGCTGTTCCCACACAGATATATGCGAGGGAAAAACACTAAAACTCCCACTTCCAAATCTGCCGGCTCTCTCTGTACACATTACTTAACAAGTCAGCAGCGGTACCCGTCCAGCCGGAGCATCCATCTAAAGGCAAGGCTAAAAATACAAACACAGCTTGATCTACGAGCACACAAGCGCACAGACAGCGAGCACACAAATCACTCTGGCTGGCTCCTGATCTGAGAGTGATTGTATTAAATGGCTTCCATTACGCCGAGGGAGAGAGGCTGGGCTGCTGTAGTGTAGCGCTCACCTACGGTGCCACGTATCGAGCTTTAATCAGATCACTAGTCACACTAGTCACAAGGGCAAAGAGGCAGAAACCGGTCCCAGGAAAAACAGCAACGCTGGCTCACTTTGTGAAAACAAACCGCCGTTCTCTCCCTTTTGCCTTTCACACTTTAAATATGTTTTGAGATTTTATTTTAGGTTTTATTTTATTTTATTAAAAGGGGTCAGTTCAATAAAATCTATCTCAGCCTATTTAAACCCCTAAAAACCCAAAGAGATCTAGTTTGCAAAGTATACCAGCACATTTTCACGTAATAAAAAAAAAAAAAAAAAAAAATAGAACTAGTAAAGATTCAGGATTATTGCTTTAATATTGACTAACCACCAGGAAATTGAGATTTCATTTGTGGAACTCCCAGCATTGAGAAAGGACATTGCACCGTCTTTCCAAAAGCAGTGCCCATGTTACTGACATCAGCGTTAATGTTTTTTATGGAAACTATTTCTACTCCACAAAGTATTTCTAATGTTTCAATTTGAGTGAACTGACCCCGAACGAAACGCATTGCTGCTCTCAAATCCCTTTGATTTCAGCAACTTTCAAAGAAGGTTAAATCGAGTACATATAACACACCGCGTCAGGATCGGTCCCTCCTTTATTGTGGAGCACGTCAGTCTGAAGTGGAGCTCTCTTCTGGTGCCACTCCCTTATCTGCGGTCATCTGGGAAGACTAGACATAAAATAATCTGACAGTTCAGATCAGAGTTCTGCTCACACAAATACACACAAACACACACAGAGACACAAACACGCGCTCACGCACAAACACGGACGGACGAGTAGACGGTGGCCCACTGGCAGCCAGCAGAGGGGGCTGTCTTTGTCTGACATTGAGACAGCCCTTGTTGGCTGGAGGTCGTTGCTCAGATCGGTCACGCTTCATCGTGTTCACATCCTGTCCCGCTCCCTTGTGTCAGGTAGCCACTGCGCTGTGCTTTAAGGAGCCAGTGTTTTCACACAACTTTCACACATGCTGGAGAGCCACAATCTCTCTCTCACACGCATACACACAGCAGATCCCCTTTTGTTTACATGCATCTGCTTTGGTCTGACCTTCACACGATGAGCACTGCACCACCTGCACGCTTTGTCCCTGCAGACACAACGTGAAGAGGGGGCTTGTTGCGCGGCCACCACTTACAATGGCACTTTGCACAGGGGTCCTTCTCGTAGTCCAGCAGATCTGCAGCACGACTGCGAACGCTGGTGTTCCTCCGCAGTCCGCCGCCGTCCCGCACTCCTCCATCCCGCAGGCGGGCCGCTTCCTCCTTGGCATACACACCCAGCTCCTGGGTGTAGCGCCCGTACATCTGTGTGCATGAAAGACAGGAAGAAAAACTTTAATACGGGTGGTGCAAGTTGGAAGGCGGTGAAGGAAATACAGTGTTGGGTCAATGTGAAGATAGTCATCTCTGACATTCAGAGTGTACAGAACAAGGTGTCTGCAAACCACTGGCCCCTCCCAAAAAAAAAACCTGAATCTACTCAGCTTCAACTCAATGTAACGAATTCTTCTCAGACAATCAGGCCCACCTGTCAGCTCTCAGCTGATTAACTGCAGGGCTGCCACACAATTGACTCCTAACGATGAGAGGCGGAGTTCTCAGCAAACAGCCCCCAATCAATCAGGTATAAAGTCTGCGGCAGAGCTACAGGTGATGTTATTGCAGCTTTGGTGCAGTCTACAGTTGCTAATACCATAATGGAGCTTTTCAAGTGTCTCTATGGCGTCGTGGTCGTTGCTGTTTTGGCGTGTGATGTCTCTGCCCAGCATTACTGGCCGCTGCAGAAACACCAGCTTCCTGCTCATCAACAGTTGACGCTCCCTCAACCTGCAGCTCTCTTTGACAAGTGCCAGGTGGAGCAGGCAAACAGGATCCAGTGTGGGTCTGCGGACGCCACCGCCGACCAATGCGAGACCCTAAACTGCTGCTTTGATGGGCTTCAGTGCTACTATGGGAAAGCAGGTAAGTGTGCTCTCTGCTGCTTTTCTAGTGCCTCTCAAACAAATGCTGTGGGAAATGTCTGCAACTGCGAAATCCATCTAATGTTTTTTTCTCCTAGTGACTGTGCAGTGTACCAGGGATGGCCAGTTTGTGGTGGTTGTGGCTAGAGATGCCACTTTGCCAAACATAGATGTGGAGTCAGTCAGCCTGCTGGAGATGAACGACCCCTCCTGCAGCCCCGTGGACGCCACCTCATCTTTTGCCATCTTTCAGTTCCCTGCGACTGCATGTGGTACTACGTTCCAGGTGAGTGGGGCAGTCCTTGCTTTAGCTGATGTGATTAGTTTAACTGGCTAAAGTCTGAAATCAAATGTTTTCATGATGCAAAATGCAGGAATGCCCAGCATGACTTTCCCAAGATGTCCAAAACTGTTTGTTTTAGAAATTTAAAACTGAGAAATTGGCTTGAAACCGCATGTTTTAAATTGTATTTCTTTTACAGGAGGAAGATGGTTATGTGGTGTACGAGAACCACATGTCCACTTCATATGAAGTGGGAGTTGGACCCAGAGGATCGATCACCAGGGACAGCCATTTTGAGTGAGTTTGTATAAAATCTGTATTTCTCTCTTTGTGGTTTACTGAGGGTTCCTGACATGTGAAAGACCTCTGCTCTCTCCCGACAGGTTATTGTTTCAGTGTAGGTATTCTGACACTGCAGTGGAGGCTCTCATCATGGAGGTCATTGCAGTTCCTCCACCGGTGCCGGTCGCTGCTGCCGGAATCCTCCGAGTGGAGCTCAGACTCGGCAACGGCCAGTGTCTCTCAAAGGGATGCGTTGAGGGTGAGCGGCACAGCAGCCTCATCCCGATGCCCGCTATTACAGAATCTTTTGCTGTGCTGAAAGTGATGCGTTTCTTGCAGAAGACGCAGCGTATAGCTCCTTCTACAATCCAGCCGACTACCCAGTCACTAAAGTGCTGAGGGAACCGGTCTACGTTGAGGTGTCCATCCTGGCGCGCTCCGACTCAAACCTCATCCTGAACCTGGAGCACTGCTGGGCCACCGCCAGCCCCAATCCTCAAAGCCTGCCACAGTGGGATCTTCTGGTCAACGGGTATGAAAATGGGCTTTAGTAAAATGGTTGTGTACATGTATGATTTCAATTCTGTGTTCGACATGAGCTCTTGTCGGCTCCAGGTGTCCCTACCATGACGACCGCTACCTGACCACCGTGGTGCCCGTGGACTCGTCTTCTGGGCTACAATACCCAACGCACTACAAGCGTTTCATCGTTAAAATGTTCACGTTCGTGGATGAAAGCAACTTTTCGCCCCAGAGAGACACGGTACGGTTCATGGCAACATGACATCAGTTGCTTAGGTGACATCTAATTGCGTTTTCCTTGACAAAATGGGCCTTTCAACTCTTCCAGGTGTTCATCCATTGTTCTACCGAAGTGTGTTATCCCAGCAGCACGCACTCCTGTGAACAGCCATGCCACCGACAACGTGAGTAGCTCCACTAACAAATGTAATATCGGTGCTTCCTTTAGTCTATAAATGTTCAGCCAATCAGAGTTGCTTCATTAAACCATGGAAGGCTGCCAAATAGGTTATTGGCATCACAATCCCTGACCTTCAGTTCAACTGAGATGGGACTCTTAAATGTGGGGGATTGAGGAAAAAACTGTCTTTGTTTTGGCTCGACAAATTATGTATCAAAATTACTATTTGTCAAATTGTGACAATTGTCTAGTGACGGCTGCTCTTGCATCCTTATGCAGGAAGAGCTGCACCTGCAGTGAGGAGCGTCTCAAGTCAGAGGGATCTGGTCTCCAGCGGAAAGGTGATCCTGACTAAGCAGAGACCATCGGCTCCAAATGCCAAATCTTAGCAATGATTCCACTGGCTGTGACTTTTAATAAAAGCTTACATGCTTACAACTTGGTCTTGTCTGAGTTGCTAATTGAAGATCACTCGCTATACTTAAGAAACATTTTCATTTTGTGCAGAGGCAGTACAGACGAGCATGTAATGCGACCCCTCTTGATTTGTGCTGAGCGCTCAAACTGTTGCATTAACAGAACTGAGTTTAAATATAACTCTAATGTGGTGATATCCTGCAGTCATTGGCTGAAGAAAAAATGACGCAAATTCACGCTAGATATGTTAGAAATCGGTAGCAGTACTGGTGGTACTGCATATTTCAAATATTTTCCTCTTGCGGCACTGATCTCTCTCTAGCATGCCCCTTAAGATGAGCATCAATACGCCTCACTGCCCCTCAACACTTGTGCATATATTTCTTTTATAACTGTCCCTCTAGATTTCTTTGTATGCTACAACTTGAACATCTCTCCTCGCTGCTCTGCGCACCACCTCCCTCTTTGTCCCACTCACAGCCGTCCACCCCCTCCGTCATTGAGATGGGCAGCACGACTCCTCCAGATTCGCTTTTTCTGCTCTCATGCACAGGAGGTGCAGAGCGGCAGTACAGCTTCTGACTGACGCGCACAGAAGGCCTGTGTGTCACTGGTGTTCATCTCCTCCATTTTAACCTCCTACCTGCCGGAAAAGCATTAAAGCAAAACGTAGCTATAAATCATCATCCGGCAGCACGGCCTCATGTACTGGTGGGAACTCCCAGGAGTAGGTGCCAGCCGACAAATACTAACTGCTGCTGTGTGGACGTGAATATACATGTCGGTGTGAAATGTAAACAAGTTGTCACTGGATTAAAAATCTATTAAAATCAAACTAGCGGATGCGAAAGTGTTTGTGGTTTGCATTCTAAATACTAGACTTAAGCAAATTAGTCTGAAAACTAATCAGGCAAAACTGGTCTCTTCAACGCATCATATTTGACTAACTTTGGGCTTTATTTACAAATGTGTATACCTCAATTTCTTAGAGCAGTTGGGGTTGATTTTCTTGGGAAGGGGGTTTAAGATGCAGTGAAACTTGATATTCCATTTTTGTGGGACTTTAAATACAAAGACCACCTTCGCAGCAGTGGTCAGCGTTATTCTAAAACTCGGGCATTAAAATGTGCAATGTAACGTTGCTATTAAATTAAGTTTTGCGTTCTCCCCTTTACTGGAGAGCAACAGTTGAGATGCAGACAAAGTAAAAGAGCATTCAACAAAGGCCCCTGGCCAGAACTAAACCAGTGAGGTTGGGTTTTATGTTTGACACACAAAATCCCATTTTGCACACAGTTGGAAAAAGGTACCCACCCAGAATCTGAAACAAAAATGAAGACTGTTTTGAGTGTAGTCCACTCCATCAACACAGCTGTATTTCCTAAATTAAATGGCCTATATTGGTCCACTTCAAAAGATCTTGACCAATGACGTAATGGAAGGAAGTACCAGGTTTTCCTGCTTATCTGGTCTATATTTTATCATCACTACACTGGGCTATTTAAATCTTCCTTACTGAATCTTGTGTGTTGGCAAACACATTTCCATGTGCCCACACGTACGCACACAAACCCACCACCAACACTGACAAACACCCACTGGGAATATAAACGGGGCCTGTTAATGATTCTTTCTTTGGCCTGTGTGAAAGCAATCACTGGCCATCTGGAGCACGGCCCCCTGGGAGAGCAGCAGTTGGGACAATGTGGGTTAAATTATCTGTAACCAGATAACCTGTTATCTGTAACCAGTTCACCTCCCTCGTGATCAACTTCTGTATCTACATTAGTCAGTTTACCTCCCACATCACAACCCTCTACACCAGTTCAACTCCGGCCTCCCACAGGTTGCTATTGACTGGTTTGTCATAGACCAAAATGCCTACAGAGAGAAGAGCGCTAGTTCGATACAAAATGGTTGTACATGTAACGTAAACCAACTCGCATTCATCTAATTATTTCAATTGAACAATATGGAAAATCCAGACAAAAAGGAGGTGGAGTTGAGGAGCAGCTATCGTGGCTGAGTCGCCTGTGATTCTCATAGTTGTTGAAACAAATATGAAAAAGTAAAATTAACTATTTAGACCCAACAACCTGTTGAAGAAAGTCAGAGACTCTTTTACAGCACCTTTACCACTCAGAAGTGCAGCTTTTGTTCAGTCCAGATATTTTGGGAATACGAGGCGATGACCACCTCTCCTGAGATCAAACAAAAATATGCATTAATATTGTGAATTTAATCAACAAAGTCTACGTATGCCATCAGATGTCTCACAAAACTAGAATTACTCCCTCAAGGTTGCATTCCACTGTCAAGTAGCAGTTTACATCCACGTCTGTCCAAAACATCATCCCTTCCTCGTGTTATCATTTGAGACAGTTTGAGACAATTTGTCATGATTACAATATGAATTCTTGAGTTACGGCCTAAAGCATGTTTTGTGAGGTAACGGTGACCTATGACCACCAAATTCTAATCAATTCACACTTGAGTCCAGGTGGTCGTTCGTGCCAGACGTAATGAAACTCCCTCCAGGCCTTCCTGAGATATGGCATCCAGTATCAGCCTGGCTGTGTTGCTCACACTGCGACGTACTAACAAGGGCAGCACCCTCATTACAGCTCTCCGAGAGCAATTACATGCCCTCTGCAGCACTACAAGTCCACCAGCTTTGTTCTGTGTCAGACCCCCTCACCCCCTCAACCACACACACACACACACACACACACACGCACACACAGACACACACTTTACTGCCACATCACTCACTTGGCTGCCTTTCTCAGTCGGACCATGTGCAAGCCTAGCACGACAGATGAGCTTTTTTTTTCATCCAAAAGAAAGAAAAGAAAAACAAAGTTTGTTATTTATCAGCTACTCCCAAGGCACTGCAGGATAATTTATTCATTGTGAGGAGACAGCAAGGACAAATATTTTACACTTGAAGGCTCGAATCTAAAACTCTCCTTGTTGCTTTTTACTAATAAATATTCACAAGACTTTAATCTCTTCTTTGTTATAGTGTGAGAGTGAAGAGGCAGAGAGAAAGATGGATACATCAGACCCTTAAACTCTAACTACACTACACAATTACACTAAACGTGTGCCGAGTGTGTATTTATGAGACCAGAGGAATAACAGGGGGACTATAGCACTCAGGCTAATCTGAGCTATGAAGCCTCCAGGGACAAGGTTGAACATTTAATTAGAGGAAGTGACAAATATGACTCATCCCGCAGTACATTTACAGTAATATAGGTAGCTGGGCTGCTTTTAGAATACTTACCTATGAGTCAGTGCTCTCACACACACAAATGGACACAACCATGAAAAAAAACCTTGACGCTGTCGAGCAGACCCTGTGCACCCAGACCAGTATAAAGAAATACACCAACACACACTCTGATCATATAAGTGGAAGGCAGCACAGAGGATGGTTGGGAGGGGGTGATGTCAGTGAGACTGAAGGATCAAGCTGACATCTTGTCAGAAATAGACTTGAAGGGAGGAGGGGGGGCGGGTTGTTTTTGCGGACATCATGACATTGATCCACGAAGATTACGTTTGCTACAGGTCTAAAAGGAGCCTGACCGGGAGTCAGAACACCAAAAAAAAGCAAACTAATGGCCGCCCCTTCCACCCGGAGACTTTGGGTTCAGCAGGGTCTCGCTCAAGGTCACGTCGACATCAAAACCACCAACTCTGCAATTAATGGACAGCTTGTACATCGTCCTCTTTTCAGAACAAATCATAAACGTTTTAATCTATCACATTTATCTGACAGAATATCTGAACCAAGTGGACCATTAATCAATTAGTCGATTAACAGAAAATGAATCTGCACCTATTTTCAGAATTGATCAATCGTGAGAATCAGTTTCTGGTTCTACCTTTTCAAATGGAAGAATGTGCTGCTTTTGTTTGTCTCCTATGATAGAAGATTCATTATCTTTGGGTTTCAGCAATTTGAAGCTTCGGGTAGTTATGATGAGCATTTTCCACTTCCGACATTTCGTAGCTAATTTTGTCAGATAAGATTTTTTAAGATGTTACATACAAAACGTATGGTAATTGAATTAAATAGGATGCATTGGTATAGAATAAACTACCGACTGTGTATCAAGTAGTTAGAAGGATTTCCACATCGATCAACTGCAGCATCAAAGGCTGCTTATATGCATCACAAATACTAATAGTCAGTAATAATAGGACAATATATAACAGGGTAAAAATAGGGCCTTCTGCATGAGGATTATTTGATATAAATACCTCCACACTTTTACTCAAGTAAGGGATCGTTTATTCCAAATTATTAGGCACTAAATCTTGTGAGTTTTTTTTGTTTTTTAATAACAGAGTGTACAAGTATATTGTATCTTGGCCGTTAGAGCTTTGGTTCGTGAGTCCAACCTGGACAACACAATGAGCTGGGTCTATTTTATCCGTCAAATGAATTGAGATGGATTTCTTTCTGTCTACAGTCTCTGCAGTGGCTTGTTCAGTGGTCTGCAGGTGACGGCACTATTCAGAAGTGACAGAAGCTGAAATGGACTCGAGCCAGCTTCTGTGTGTGAGCAACAGACAGAATGCTGACTATGAGGAACTAGAGCCCCTCGAAGAGACAGCGCTTTTGTGCGTGTGTGTGTGTGTGTGTGTGTGTGTGTGTGTGTGTGTGTGTGTGAGACAGTGACAGACGGAGAGAAAGAGAGAGATGCAGAGATACAAGAGAGATGTGTTTGCATTTCTATTTCAATTCTATTTCAAGTGTCTGAGTTCCCGTCCTAAAGCTTCTCATCATAGCTGCACCAAATGGCCATGAGCTGTACGGTGACGCTGTTCAATTACAAAACACAGAAATCCTGAAGCGATGGAAGTAAACTGCACGCAGCATTGCTTGTGTTTACCAACCTCTCTGGTCTGTGGCACATTACACCGAACAATACAAAAGAGAGGAGGGAGGCAACAGATCTCACAGTCCAGTTTTTTTTTGTGGATAAGAGTGTTTGCTCACTGCTGTTCAGGAGACACAGTGCAAACTATACAAATACACAAGTATGTGCAGTCTTAATACTGTGTGTGCAATTGTATCAATCCACCGTTTTCTTGTAGCTGGAGACATAAGTGATAAGTTCAATTAAGTCAGATAAGTCCTCTTCTCCTGAGACGCCATATGCACATTTTGGCATTAATCCTTTTTTTTGTGTTGCCCCATTGCTTTAAATATTCATCAACCACAGACAAATGGAAAGAGATACAAACGGGTGAGACCTGTATCTTGTCAGTGGCATATCTTGAAAGCCAGTGCAGCAGGTTGCTCAGAAACACACACACACACACACACACACACACACACACACACACACACACACACACACACACACACACACACGTTCAGAAAGGCCGGCAGGCTGTGTGCTGTGTTTCCTATCAGCGGTGCTGCAGTGCCCTGTGGTGGGGGTGGGGGTGAGAGGTATGGGGGGCTGCTTTCCCTCTTCAGGTGGATCATGACTTTGATCCCTGCGGCAACCAAATCCTCCAGCTGCTGGGAGGACATGAACATGGCGTCTCTAACATCTGCTCCGACGGAGCTTTACCACGCAAGCATGTCTGTGTGTAGGCGGGTACACAGTGCGTACCCGCCTACACACACACACACACACAAACACATACACGAGACCTATGGAGCAAACTTGCCCACGTGTTTGATGAGAGAAAACATGCCCACACACGCACACGCAGATCTCCCTCGCCTCTGAAAAGAGCTTCTGAAAAGAATTCAGATTGAAGGCTGCAACCCTTTGACACCACGTCCCCACGCCCTGCCTGTCTCTTCCCTTTCCTTTTCAGTCTCTGATCTGCGTCTGGTCCCCTTTACCTGCTCCATCCTGTGGGACGCCGGGGAGGCAGACAGGCACTGCCTGCTGTCCCAGCATGCACAGCACCTGACAGGAGTTGTAGAAGCCAGTGACCCGTGCACCACTCCCTGGTTGCTTTCCAACTGCTCAAAGCATCTCTCCTGCATCTCTGCACTGGACCCAGAAAATAACAGCTTGCTGCCTTTTCTGTTTATTAATACAAATAACTTTATTCAGAGAGCTTAGTGGGGATGCTTTCGAGGAACAATCCAAGAAATCTGTTTGGTGCAGTGGCTGCAAAAATAGAGCATCAGCGCTGCTGTGCAGAATATACGAAGGATATTATTTACATATCAAGTAATTGTTTGCTTTAGGGTTGATTTCACACAAAGGGGAAAATGTAATCACGGTCATTTGCAATGTAATTATCACCAGCCGTTCAGCTTATTTATGTGATGAGTTTATGAAACCCACCACAGTATTATCATAATGGCTTGTCAAAGCAATGCTCATTGATTGTGAAGCTCCAGCACCATCAGCAGACATATATTCAATAGCTGCTTTTTGTTCCTTTGTCTTTAACACGGAAAGCAGTCAATCAGCTCCTGATTCTATAAAAAGACTATTGCCAGAAATATAGATACTGGAGGGAATTGACATCTTTTTATGTGCAGTATCTGTGAAAGAGGAGATGACATTTCTGTGCTGCGTCCTCGTGGAGAAGTTATCAGACAGATCTCTATGTTTCTCTATCTGCTTCGAGTCATCTGCTTAGTCCTGCTATACAGCACCAGTGGTTCTGTGCTGCCAGAAATTCGAGCTACCACATGACTGAAAAGCCTCTGAATCTTGCTGATGGCAAACAATAAAGCACAAGATCCTTTTGTCAACATTAGAGCTTAATTTAAGACTGCGGCTGCAGGCAATATACTCGGCGAGCCGTCACTTATCTGATTTTACTTTGTGGTTAACATCTATCTGTGCGTGTCATTCTGTTTCGGAAGAGGAAAACACAGGTGCTTTGTTTAACCAGAGGGAAGGTGTTTGACGAACAGCGCTGTCACTTTGTACTTAGAAAAGTATCGGGTCACATGCTGCACAAACGCTGGCATGTGCAGAAACATGCATGCATCCATTTCTGGGGTAATAGACTGCAGCTAGTGATTGATAAAGCCATTGATCTGAGAGCTATAGTCCACAGAGACGGAGGGAGACGGCACGTTCCAATCTTCAGAGACTCTGACTGCCATTTTATATTACTATTGATCTTTGCACTGAGACACACAGCACGGCATCGATCTTCACACAGACAAAGAGCAGAGAAGAAATAAAACACACCTCTGTACCACTTGGGGCCCAGACACATCTGCGCGAAGACAGACGTACATGTGGAAACATCCACCTTAATCCACTGCTCTGTCTGTCTGCCCTGTTTATCCGAATATAGATGTTCCCTGTGTGCAGAGCTCCGGGGTTTGACCGTCCACACACGAGTGGGTAAAACTGGTGCATGAAGCAATTCATATTGAGACACACTTTTTGTGCACAAGTAAAAAAGGGGGCCGCGTGAGCAAACAGAAAGGGATGAGGAGAAGGAGACAGAGGAATACATGAGGGGGCACGAGGAGGGACAAGATCTGCAGGAGAAGTGGGGTAGATAAGGGAGACACAGGACGTGAGTGAAATACGTTAGAGGCTCTAATCGCATACTGCAAGGATATTAACACCTTAATAATGACCCATTAGGCCACACTTAAAGGGATCAGAGATAGCCCTACATGCATTTCTTGGAGCTGAACAAATTAATCTGACATGGTTTGGTGAAATCTAAATTGATAAGAATGAATGATGGCAGGCAGAGGCTGAGAGTGATGCAACACCTGTGGATCAAGGTAACTGAATGGAGAGCACAGCACAGCAGCCACTAGAGGCAAAGCAGGGCAAACAGGCAATCAAATCAGCCAACAAGGGAATATTACATACAAATAAAATAAAAAAAGCTGCCCGCAACCCCCCTCCTGTTCTCATACAGGACACATTTTGAGCAACCGGGAGCTGTGTCTCCATCCTCCGGCCAAACCGGCATCCATGACACCCCTGCATGGCCGACGCATGTGTCCGAAGACATCGTTCGTGCAACCTCACCCGAAACTCACCAAAGTTTGCTGATACTGAAGCGTCCGGTCCTCGACCTTGTCCTTCACCATTGTCGCAATATCCTCATCACAGACCCCCAGTCCGGGACTCTCGGGGAGCAGCAAGTGCGCCCGCTAATTAATCTGCGGAGGAGGACCCGCGGCACCTGCCATCACATGCGCAGCGCGTAACAGGTCTCTTATCATGGGGCGTCCTGCATGATGCACCGCAGTGTGTGTGTGTGTGTGTGTGTGTGTGTGTGTGTGTATATGTGTGTGTGTGTGTGTGTGCTAGATGAGAGTATATAGCTGGCTGCCGACTCGGAGCAGCGCGCGTGCGGTTTGACTGCAAAACACCGCCTCCCTCCTCCAATATCTGCACCGTCTCCACTGTCTCTCTGGAGTTACCCGATTAATTATGTGATTTTTTCTTTGTGTGTGTGTGTGTGTGTGTGTGTGTGTGTGTGTGTGTGTGTGTGTGTGTGTGCGGAGGAGTGTGCAGGTGCCGAACGCCAATTTGGACAAATTAGGATGTGTAGGACATGTACTGTTATTCTTGCGTGGTACTGCGCTTTGCTCCAGATTTGAGTCATCAGCTGGATTGATTCAAGTGTGATGAGTAATGCTCAAGGGTGAGGCTTGCGTTGTTATGGCTCCGTCAATGTCGTAAATGTATTGGATTTACCCATAATGCAACTCACTGTGTGTATTCACACCCTCACACAGGCTATCTTTTTAAGTTTCAAAATGAACCCTGAGGACATTCCATGAAAAATGACCTGATCGTCGTGTTTAAAAAGCCCCGGAGTTGATGCAAACTGAACTGGAATAACATAACCTCCCTTGCCACGTCCTTGTTCTTTTTGAAGCTGTCAGGGGGAAAATATATGAGGATGCTGAACGATTGATCGTAAGACGAACGACACCAAGGTGACGAAAACGTAAAGACTTCATTCAACCGACTCGCATTTCACTTTCTCACACCTGCACACAGAAAACCGACGACATGGGACCTGGATGTGACACACGGCCTGACAGATTAAAGTGAAAACCTGATGTGAGTGATCCCTTCTAGCAGTAAGCCCCATTCACAGGGTCAATGCATGAGTACGACAACCACGCCAGTTACACGCAGACACACAACTCAAACCACCAAATGAGGGAATGTCATGCAGGAGATGGAGGTCATCCCTCTGGTTCAACGTGTTGGAATACATGCATCGCCTCGTATTCAGGTGTATTTAGGAGAACCAGGCTGCCAAACAGCCCTGTAAGGAGCATTTTGCAGTAAGTGCTGTGCTCTCGGGCTCAACAGCAGGCTCATAAACCATAAAACTTCCTTCTTGGTGCGTTTCTCTTTCAGAAGCACTTCTCAGGAGAGATTGTATCCAACACTGAAAGCTCACACATGAAGGTTTGTTACACTCTCAGATCACTTCCTTTCCTCAGATGACACGTGTATTACAATACCCTGAGCTCATCTCTCTGGGCTTTCACTAAAGGCTCTTCAGAGGTGCTACTCACTGGCAGGGAAGTCTATCGCACTGAGAGATGTGGTGTCAAAAGAGACTCGCACCTGAGCAGATAACCACTGTTCCAAGGACTCACTGCTGCTTCGTCGGGCGCCAAACCTCCGTCGTGTTTGCCAATAAGCCCTCAGTTCTTCTGGGAATTCAGGAAATTCAAATTGTTTAAGAGTTCAGAACTTTATCAGGTGCAAAGGAATACGCTCGCCTTTCGCCTCTCGTGCTATTGTTTCAAACTTGGACCACCAACACTGCAGGTCGCTAACGAATTCAAGTTACATGACACGGTTTTAAATATCAAACTCTCAGATCTTTTTCCAGGTTGAAAGACTTAGCTCCTCCGGGATGCGATGCCTCTGACTGGCTGACAGATCAGTCCTGATCAAGGCTGCAGCTGATTGGCTGTTGGCAGGGCAACCAGTTCAAAGCGCTGGACCGTTGGCACCAGCAGGGCCTCTGAGACCGCGGAGTGATGGGACAGATTTCACCCAAGAGCACTCTCCTTTACATCATTCACACAGCTCATTATTCATGCCCGTCAGGTTCACACGCACCTCCAACGTGTCCTCACATCATCCCCCCTCCTGTTTAACTGAGGGTAAAGAGAGTCACCGACTTCATTTTATCAGGGGCTGGCAGCCGCAGACAGGCAGGGGGACTGTGGCCCCGGCAGCAGGAACTGGGTGCTCTGCAGCCCCGAGCACCAGCACACTGACCCACATCTTTCCATCTCCGCAGGACTCTTTAATACAAACCATCCACCTCTTAATGGAGGTCTGCTTCCAAAATACAAGAGGAAAAACAACATGTCCCCTGTCCTCTGTGACAGTTAGAGAGCTCGATGACCACATGAGGAGAAAGCGTCGTCAAAAAAATCCATTTCCAGCCCGCATTAGAAACTAGTAGCATTTATAGTGATTAGAACAAGGCTTAAGTTAAGTGTTATACATTATTTGTAAGGAAAGATATGTCTTAAATTGAAGTCAGAGACAACATCTTTCTTTTCATTATTTATTTTTTATGGATATGGAGGTATCAATCTTATTTAATCTGTCACACTGCACGGACATGTCCATTTTCTCAATGATATTATTTGACTGCGATACATCTACAGTATTACAAGGACCTTGAGTCCTTGGTGAGCAACATCATCATGTACAACCACCTGTGCTCCTTTTTGGTTTTACATGACAAGTTTCGGTCATTCCCATTAGCTTCGGCTGACAGAATACACTTAACCTGTCTGGAATACCCACAGAATGACCCCAGAACACCAGCAAATACACCAAAACACAATCAGACCCACACTTACCATTTGCCCTTGAGCCAGATGTGGGCAAAGTTCAGGAGACAAGCGTGGATTAGACACTTTGGAGGGAGAAAGGGGAGACAGTGATGCATGTTGTCAGGACGCAGCATACTTACGGTTTCCCCGGAGTCTGCTTGCCTCCTCTTCTTTTCTTCTCTCCTCCTCGGGCTACGGATTCAAAACCGTCAGCTGTGCCCCTCCATTGCGCCTTGGCGGAAACAATGACGGATATAAAGGGGCACACAGCTACAGGTTGCAGCGCACGCTCAATCGATGATGTGATCGGGCAGAGGATGACCCCCGGGCAGTCACACTTTTCTCTCCGCCGAGGAAAATCTCAGTAGATCCCAGAAACTGGCCCGTTGCGACCCCTACAGCGCCGCGCCAAAGTTGTCAACACGGCGCGTAATTACCGGTTTTGCGCCTCCAGAGTCGCGCACCGCGGAGCGGGCAGCTGCGGACTGGCTTTGGAGACCAGGAGCGACAACAGCCAGCCGTTGGAGAGCGCGGCTGCAAGGGATGGCGCGGGAAAGAAACTCTATGACAAGACGCTACAGTCTCCTCGTCGGCTCCAGCTGAGGTGGGAGGGAGACAGCGGGGTACCGGGTGTCGTGTCCGTGATGCAATGCGGGTACTGTCCGTGCCATTGCCCGCAGTTTGCTCTTTGTGTGCCGAAATCCAGGCGCTCCGTTCATCCTCTGCGGAGCCGTGGCGCACATTCGTCTCAATTAACGGCGCTCGGGGTTTTCTGCAGAGGTATAAGTGGGCTTGGAGGGGGAACAAGAAAGCATGTGTTCAGTGTCCATGCTCTCTCTCTCTCTCTCTCTCTCTCTCTCTCTCTCTCTCTTTCTCCCCCCTCTATGACAACACGCATTCAATATGGGCTCTAATATCAGACGGCATGCGTCTTAATCATGGCACGCGTACACGTACACGGCTGGGGCGCAAATAGAGGGCAGGGTCTCCGTCAGTGTCCAGGCTGGGGTGATGGGGTGGAGCACGTGTGTCTAAAATGATGATGCATGGTGCATTACCCGTATGGTTTCTCTTATCATGGCAATTGAATTGGAGCGTCACCACGTCTTCCAGCTGCGGCCCCCGGGCATCACAACCCGATGGATGATGTGTTTGTATCCGGTTAAAGACGCTTGATCACTCCTTCTACTGGGCGAAGGCCATTAAACGATCCTCGAAAGGGCAATCACGTTAGCAGTGACTTCACGTTGGCAGTGACTTCACCTCGTCCTCCCTGCAAAGCCCACACGTCTGTTAGAATACCTGAAGCAGCTTAGTAAAAATGTAAGTGTGATTATTATTTAAACAAAAGTTATAAAATAGAAAGATATTGGCACAATTTGGACCCTTATAAGCTTTTGTGAGCCGTAATGTGAAAAGCAGTCTGGCTTACATTACTGTCTACAATGAGGGTTTTCCCATAAACCCTTAAAGACAATTTTCCAAGGCACTGCTTTACAAAACATCATCACAGGTGGGATACACACCCACATGTGTACACACACCCACTAGCTATGTGGGTGTGTAGCTCCCTCTGACACTCATTTTGTGAATGATATGAACCCAAGCTGCTATACTGCTATTTGGCCGGAGGAAACCTTGACAAAAAGTAAATAGCCTCTGGCAATAGTTTTCGGATTTGATGTCAGCTGTGTAAATGGAGTCTTTCACAATAATAAATCATTAACCTTTTAGTCAGAAAGCATGCCGTCCGCTCAACACTCCGAAAGTCAACTGTGGCCCAACGAGGAGCAAAATGGTCCGGCTAATATCAATGAAATGCCATTTTTGGGTCGTAACATTTTGTCATGCTGCGCAGCAGGGAAGTTGGAGCGCATCCTGCTCTCAGGCTAGATAACACTCACACTTCCCACTACTGAATGAGAAAGGTGGGAAATCAAGTGGTGAGAATACAAAAAAGGACGCACAGCTCCTCCAACAGTGGACTCAGGGCATTTTCCACCTGGCACATTTCTTAATGGGACAAATGTTGATTCCTTGGGAGCGGCCGAGCAGGGCATGGCTTTAAGCAGTGAGTAGAGAGCTTCAAAAGTTTGACTTGTGAGAACTGAATGCACTTGTTTTGATGGTTTGTGGCGCCTCAGCTTCAGCGTGTGTTTGCTATTCATGCAGGACTCCTGCTGCTCTGTATGGTAGCCTTGAAGGTCTGGGACGCTGAGACCAACCCCATAGAATTTGTGTGTAATAAGGGTGTCAGGAGGGCTATGAATATCGTGGCTGAGATGGAGAGAGCGATGGTGAGGATATAACTGTCACAGATACATTTTACCGGCATGTCTGCTCCTGCTGGGGGGATGCATCTAATCCTCCCGCCTGTCTGTTGTTACCTTTAGCCTCCCATCAGTCTGTCTCTCTGTAGTGCACCCATGTGTCCGTCTTCTGTCACCTGTCTCCTCTGTGTCTCCTCCCTTGCAGAGTGACTGTAACAGCTCTGCAAACCTCTCCACAAGGGTTCAGCTTCCATGTACTGAGCTTCATGTAGCATCTTGGGAAAACAAATCAGTATGTTGGCACATGTATGAGTCCAAAAGCCTCTACCACAATGGCTTTCTCATTTGCTTATTGATCTGAGTGGTTTATCATTTTTTTAATATCACCTTCTAAAAACATTTTGAATTTCCTTTCTTTTTCTGTGTGTGTGTGTGGGGGGGTTACCGCAGCACCAGGAAAAGAGAGGAGACATAGTTGCATCCTTGAGGCTTCTTCTTGAAGGTGTGACGGTTGTAAGCGCCCCGAGCCAGACAGGATGTGCCGCTTCACTACTGCAGAGACTGAAGAACAACGTCAACAACTACCTGCTCATTCTCACACACCTTCAGCTGAGTGTAAGCAAACAAACTGCATGCAAACAAGTGCACACGCGCTGATTTTGGTGATTCGTTGGTGAAAAGAAGTGTACATGTAGAGGTTAGAGTTGCCATAAATTATCTGCAAAGTTTCTGCATGTCTTGGATACGTGAACACATTTCAATATCTACTATTCAGAGTGGAGGAGCTCCCATGTGCACATCAGCTTAGACGATAAAATGCTTTCCAAAAGCTGCTTCTAAGAAACGTTATCGTCTGGATGCCTTTTGACCCGTAAGCCACCAAATCAAAGCTCACCAGGCTCAGTCTGTCTTCTTCACCACTCACACACAAACACAGCCAAGAAACATTAATCAGTGTGTCGATGAACGTTCACACAAACTGAGTGAAAACGTGTTGATGGGCTTCTCTCTCACTGGTTTGCATTGGGTTCAGAGGCACTATCAGTTTCCTCCGGTGTGGAAATATCCTGCTTTCACATACTTCTGTGGCTTTCTGGAGTGTCTGTGCCCTGAGAGTGATGATGTTATGTTGTGTGACTCCAAGCCTTCCTTCCTCAGGACAAGAAGAAGATAGCGGTGCATTCTTTCCCAGTGAGACACAGTGCAAGAGGATGTCCTGTAATCGCTGTTTTTACATAATATTGGAATACTGCCAATAATCAGTTTTAAAAGTGTTCCTTTCGGTTAATAATCGTATTTAAAAACTCTGCGTTGGGGGTTGGGGTTTAATTTCTAGCGACGTACATGTTCTTTCGGTTTCGTTTTTTAAACTGTCTTCATTGTTGTATTTTCTGTTTGGACCAGCAGGGGCCAGTGGTGAGTCCAGCACCGTCTTGTGTTCCTCGAAGCACCCAGAGTCTGAGCACGGTCCTGTTGAACTACAACAGACTGATCTCAGGCAAAGTGGAGCGGTTCATGGTTAACCTCGGAGACAGATGCATGTCCCAGTGACACAACTTCAGGGGACAGTCTTTCACAAACTGGGGGAGGAGTTTAAAATGGGGCACCAATGGAAACCCCACCAGAGGAAAAACAGTCAGCATTATGGACATTCATCTCAGCTTGTTGAGTTTCTCAAATTTCTAACTTGTCAAAATGTTGCTTTTTCTATAGTGTGACGTGTTGACTCTTTTAGAGTAAAAAAAAAGATACATACTTATCTGTTGGCCATTAATGACGTATTTTGAAATGAATGAATTTAGAGGCATTACAGCTGGTGGAGAGGGAATGGGAAAAACAGCAATGTGTTTGCAATGATGAGCATCATAAACAACAGAATGTATGACAGGAAGGCAGTTTTTTTTAATCATTCTACATAAAATGTGCAAGGCTTTAAATTGAGTTGAAGGCCCATAGAACCAATACAAGCCTGCAATCTGCCAAAAGGCAGGTATTTTATTTTGTATACTTTGTAGCCTACACACAGCTACTCCAAGTCTCTTCTGATCAAAGTCTACTTGTTTGGATTCAGGTTGTCATGCTGACTGCCCATGTTCAGTCCCATGTTTGAATTTCATTCTGGTTTTCACACTCCTTGCACATTAACTGACTTAAAAACAAAGCAAAGATAAATAAATACATGTATTCTCAATGCACTTTTAGCTATTGTCTCTGTTTACATTTTTTTTATTTGCTGTAGATGTGTATATGCTTTTTTTCAGGAAATCTATCTGAGGTATCTTTGTGAATTTCTGTATGTTGCTATCCAGATTTTGCATTTAAGATGACGTTTTACACAATATATATGTGAATGTTGTTTATGATACAAAACCGTTGCAATATAATATGCAATTAACTCTGATTTCCTACTGCAAAATGTATTTAATTTATTTTAACATATTTATACTTTTTGGTTAGTAAGTGGTTAACGTTAAGTGTATATCTATTTTTTTTCTGTTACGATTTAGCGCTATCAGATTTAAATAAAGTACCTGGTGGATCAATCAAGGAGAACCTGTCACTGATTGGATGAGCTCAATCCAGGAGACTACGTCATTTATTTAATTAGTAAACAGGTGCGCAATCCGTCATCTACTGCAGGAGTTGAGGCCCGCGCTAAGGGAGTCGTGCGAAAGATAATGGCGACTACTTGACGAGCAGAACTTAGACTCGGGTGTTAAACAAGTGTCGCCATCCACACAGACAGGGAACGGCTTCTAACTGCGCACGTGCGGATGAAACTGTGCTTTCCAGGTGACGCCACCGAGCTGTTTTACCGTTAATTGAGTTGACGTGAGCGTGACCACCATGTCGGAGAAAACTCCTCTACTGCATTACCGACTCACCAGCAGCAACAGTCCGCAGGACAAAGCGGAGTCCACTCACAGCGGGTCCAAGGACGGCCGAGACGGCCGCCGGTCCAAGGACAAGACCACGACCGCCCGGAAGCTCGGGGTGGTGTTCGGCGTGGTCACCCCTACCGTCCTGTCCATGTTCAGCGTCGTTGTGTTTCTGAGAATTGGTGAGTAACGTGAGAGGAGGAAAAAAACACTTTAATCTTAAAAATGAAGGATTTCCTTATACACATGCAAAAAAAAAAGGTCCTTCCAGTTCAATTTGAACCAAGTTGGCTGTTTGGTCGATGCTAGCAAGTGGGTGAAATGAAATGAGCCTTTAGAGTCATAAAATGACTGTGTCCCAGGACCCATCTGGGGTTTGGACCAGTATTTTCCAAAAAGCAAAGATATTCAGTCAACAGCAAGTAACTTTATTAAAAGCTACACTCCCTGAACATTGACGTTTACAAGTGATTAGACAATGCTCTCCTCGCTCTTGCAGGATTTGTCGTGGGTCATGCAGGGCTCTACCAGTCCATTGCCATGTTCCTTGTGGCCTATTTTATCATCACGATGACCGTGCTTTCCATCTGTGCCATCTCCACCAATGGGGCTTTAGATGCTGGAGGAGCCTACTGTATCCTTTACTGCAAGGGTTCTCAACTAAAGGCCCTCTACTGGTCGTTGGAACAATTATGTCTTCAAATATGAATGAGAAAAAGGAAAATGTACTAGGCTGTGAATGTGTTCTGCCACTATTGGCTGTAATGACCAAAATAAATGTTTTGCTAGCCATAACCCATCATCACTTCCTGCCATTATGAATGCGAATTGAATGCATGTGGGGTCATATTTCCTCATTGGACGAATTGGAGCTGTTCCTAGTACAGGTTGTCTCCTACATCACTTTCATGTTTTACTTAATTCTTAGGGGTCAAAACAGTTGTCACTAACTGATGTGTTGTGATTTGCTTTCCTGGTCATTGAACTTATGCTTTGTTTAAATTGCAATGTTTTGTATTCATATGATTTCTTTGGCACATTTTGATATAGAATTAACTTATTTTATCTAAATTATTACCTTTTAATCCCACCAGTGGACCACAGCCCAGTGGTTGAGAGTAGCTGGATTACTGCTGAGACTTGTGCTGTAACTTAAAAGCCTCAGTTGGGTGTCAGTTTGTGATTTAGCCTGACTAAAGGATTGAGAGAAAAATATCCCTGCTCTAAATTTTGCCTCATGATTTGCTTTCCCACCAATGGCACAGGTTCCTCCCTGGTTTAAATCTGACCCTTTTTTTTTTTTATAGCGATATTGTGTCCAGTCTTGGTTTAAATTTCTTAGTCTGGACTCTGAAATTCCTCAACTTGGATGTCCAGACATGATCAGCCGAGCCCTGGGTCCAGAGTTTGGTGGCAGCATTGGGATCATGTTTTTCTTTGCCAATGTGTGCGGCAGTGCTCTCTATATTTTAGGTCTGGTTGAGGCTGTCATGTCTACCTTTGGCATCCCAGAGGGTAAGGGACATGCATTAATTAAGTCTAGGCATGTGGGTGTGTTGATATATTAATCAACCCTATTTAACCGTCCCCTAGAGGGTGTTGTTGCAGGTCCCCATCAGGTGTTGCTCTCAGGATACTGGTGGTCTCTGCTGTATGGCACAGTCTTGCTCTTCCTGTGTTTCATTGTCTGCTTGGTGAGAATTCATTGGTTTTGACTTCATTTTTAGCTCTCTGCTAATCTTTTGCTTATACAAAAAGGAGTGTTGTGATTTATTTTTCTGAGGAATATGTTTCGCTAAATGCAACCATTTAGAATAAAATAACTTGAGCCCCAACTGGTAGCCTGTAAATGGGGATGCACCGATAACACTTTCAGTCCAGATACCGATAGATACCTGGGCTTTGGATAACGGTGGATACAGAGTACCTATCTAATTCCAGTGTTTATCATTTATGTGTAAGGCAACATCTAGCTTGATTTAAATATGTATTTCTTAACTGTAAAACAAAACTCAACAAATGAATCCATAGATGTATATTCATTGAGTTATTAACCCAATACAACAACTTGGTAAAAATCTTTAAAATGAGCAGGGATTACTATTTGTAAAACCTTTTTTTGCATCAACAAATTGGGTGGCCCTATCATCTCCGATACCCGATCTAGTTGTTTGATTCAGTAAGGCCATGAATCATAATCGTCCTGAGTGAGTTTGTGTTCAATGCATTTCATGGCAATCTGCCTCTTCAGTGTAAAGTTGCCTGCACCATTGTGCCAAAAGAGGAAAGCTTGTCTACATGTTTCCATCTATTCCGACAATTTCTTAGGTTAAAGCCTTTTATTACCTAATAAGTTCTGTCGAAGTGTTACTAAATCTAACGGACTTGTCTTTACAGGTAGGCACCCACATCTATGCAAAAGCCACCTTTCTTATCGTCATCATAGTTGCAGCAGTTTTAGCTACCATCTTCGTCAACTTTTTCATTATGGGGCCTTTAGTGGTGACTCTGCCACATGGTTCTGGTCTTAACAGTAGCAGCGTGAGCACAGCCAATTACACTGGCTTAAAGCTCCAGACCTTGAAGGGCAACCTATTGTGTAAGTAAAAAAAACAAAAAATTTAATCATTTGATTTGTTAATTCAGGACTTTGATTATTCAAGCAGGAGATACTAAAAATGTACATAACATGCTGGACATCCCTGTTTGTATTGATGATTCTTGATGTGTATGAATGAACGAGCCTCCCGTCTTTCGCCTTCTAGCCAGTTACACAGTGGACTACACCACTGGTGCCACAATGAGTTTTGCCACAGTGTTTGCTGTCCTGTTCAATGGCTGCACTGGGATCATGGCAGGCTCCAACATGTCGGGTAAGATTGTGATGTTTCAATAAATGAATTGAATTAAGGGCACGCAAAGGGTCCTTTTTTTTGTCACTTTTAGAAGGAAGGAACCCATAACTTTCTCACAGTTCATGGGCTGGGTCCTAAGACAGTCGAAGCCATGACTGAGTCATGAGTCCGGGCTAGCTAAGTCCCCAAATCAAATGGTCTGAGGAAAGAAAGCTACATTTCTCAGCAACATTTGGTGGATGCTTTTAATAACCAAACGAGGCAGGTCTGCTCTAGAAATACAGGCTTTGGTGGATCCAGCCCCTGATTCTTAAGAGGCAGTTAATGTGTAAATGTTTTTTGAAATGCTGAACATTGACAGAACTTCAATAGTTTAATAGATTTTGTCATGTTGAAGAAGTTTGTTGCGATTTCCAGGCGATCTGAAAAACCCCAGCTATTCCATCCCAAGAGGAACGCTTGCAGCTGTTCTGACGACGTTCATCACTTACAATCTGCTTAGTCTGCTGGCTGCATGGTCCTGTGACCGGTTAGTCACTCACTCACTCACTCTAGTATTGGCACAAGTAACCTTAAATAAAACAAAAGGTTCTATTTAATCTATAGAAACATCCCAGATACTGCTATGGTCACTTATTAATTAAATGCAGGATTTTTCACAAGAAAAGATTAAATACCTCAGTTTATTTAGATTTGTTTTGTTTGTACATGTAAAGTGATTAAATTGTGGTTAATCTATAATGTAATACAAAAAATGTCCCATTATCCTTAGTCCTCTCCTCAAAAAAGACTACAATTTCCTGGGAGACATCAATATATGGCCGCCCCTAGTGACAATTGGGATTTACTCCTCCACCTTGTCTGCTGCCATGAGTAACCTGATAGGAGCCTCAAGGATCCTGTATGCTCTGGCCAAAGACGACCTGTTTGGTGAGATGCTTGCCTCCTTTCCCCAACATGAATAATTTCATATGAAAGGGTAGCAAATTATTTGTTAATTGGCAGTGGGGTTTAACATATCAGTAGTGAAACATATTTAAATAAAAATGTTGCTTGTTTAGGTTATTATCAGGGATAAATAGTTGATCCAGTGTAATTATATGAAAGAATATCCAACTCCAGCTGGTCTTGTACAAAGCTGAGTCAACATTTAATATTCAGCCATCTGTTGAAAGAGGCCTCCCATCTCAAATGTGAGAAATTGACACTTTTTATTAATTTCATCATGTCTCGTTATCCAAGTGGAGGCATGTTAATTTGAAAGCATCATTTGACAACAGATGGCTTGCAGTGTTGACTTTCTCTGAAGAAAAAAATCCTGTGTTTGGCTCAAGGACAAGTTTAGGATGAGTCAGTTGTTTATCTGATCTAATACCATGAGTAATAACTGAGTGGCTTTTTTAAATGTTTTAAATCTCTACAGGTGGTGTGCTGGCTCTGGTGAGGAAAACGTCTCTGAGTGGGAACCCCTGGGCCTCGGTGCTTGCCTCGTGGCTGCTTGTACAGGTTGGCTAGTACACTGCAGTTTAACTTGTTTCATAGAGTTGAGAGTAACTCTGCTTGAGCTCTCCTAACGCTCAGTCACTTCTCTTGCCCTCAATCCCTTGCTTGTCAGATTAGTGACCTGGTACACAACTTTGCCCTGTGAAGGGATTTTTTAGCCAAACAAAATGGATATTTATTTTTACTAATACGCATTGAACCCTTAAACAACAGAAGAAAATATAGCCGTTTACACCATAATGGTTGGTCTTTATTTGTTCCCGTTTTGCTCTCTGCTACATATGTGCAAAAGTAACGGGAAGCGTCTCATTTTCAGTAATGAAAACCTAGCTGAAACCTAGTTGCCCTAATCAAATCAACATTTTACACCGTACTGTATATTGCCACTGCTTGTTTCTGTAAAAGTGAAAAATGTAGTGCTGCTCTGAGGGAAAGGTAAAAGTAAGGATGGAGCTTGAATGGTGGCGGATGCATTAGTAGCTGACCTTCTACTAAAAGTTTGGATCTACTGGTCCTTCGCCAACTAGCTACGTTAGACCTTATTTTGGCTGACTGTCTGTCAAATGAAGATCATTTGACGCTTGAACTGATGGCAGGGTAAAGTCATCTTGCACTAGTAAGTGATTTCCTCATTTTACTACTTTGCCATTTGACACCTCACATTAGCTAGATGGAAAGATTTAAGATTACTATTGACTATGTAGTTATGGGCATAGTTGTAATTCAAACCAGTTAAGCTGTTTATCAAGGCGGCTTGTATTGGGGTCAAGGGTAATCCAGAAGTCTGAAGCTACTTTTGTAGTCTAGATACAAAGTTCTATTGTTTGTAGACATTGTTATCGGTAACACTGAGTACGTGCCAAATATTTCACATAATTATTTATTTATTAATTATCCAGTTTTAGAAATTGTAGCTGCAACCTGAATGAGATCTAAGCTGTACAAGAATACACATATTGAATAGATGTGGAAACCAAATTAATGTTTTCTTCCACTAGGTGGTGCTGTTTGCTGGTAAATTGAACACCATTGCTAGTATTGTAACCATCTTCTTCATGTTGGGCTATGCTGCTGTGAACCTGGCCTGTTTGGCTCTCGAATGGGCTTCTGCACCAAACTTCAGGTACGGGTCAGGATACTGGCAGGCTTTCTGTGTTGGATTTCATTTGCACAATTGTATTTGAAAAGTAAATTTTCATTCCATATTCTGTCATTATCTTTTTTCCATTTAGACCCTCATTCCGATGCTTTACATGGCATACCTGCTCTCTGGGCATTCTTGGTTGCCTGGTCATGATGTTCCTGATTAATGCAATTTATGCGTTTGCCAGCATAGCCTTTATGCTGCTGCTGTTGATGCTCATCCACTACCTCGGTCCAATCAGCAACTGGGGCTACATCAGTCAGGCTCTCATCTTCCACCAGGTGTCACAAACAAGCCCTCTGTCTCACTGAAGCAACAATATGATGCAAGTTTGCACAAATTATGACATCACGTCTTTATTCACTCAGGTGCGCAAGTACCTGTTGATGTTGGATGTGCGTAAAGACCATGTGAAGTTCTGGAGGCCACAGCTGCTGCTGATGGTGGCAAACCCTCGCAGCTGTACAAATCTCATGACTTTCATTAATGACCTGAAGAAGAGTGGCCTTTTAGTACTGGGACATGTACAGTTGGGTTTACTGGGTAAGAATTGTGTCATTGGTCATACTAAAGTCAAAATGAAAGTTTTGAAAGGTGGCTTTTTTAAACGCAAGTAGCTATAGACTTCAAGTATAGTTTAAATTCTAACATTTAAACAAAACATTTGCATGTCAACTTTTTAATCCACTCTTGCAATGTAAGCCACATCTCTATCAGTCATACTTTCACCAAAATATACCCACACACTGCAGCCTTTTGCTCACAGGGATTTGCTGATGTTGGTAACTTGCAACAAGCAAATGAGATGGTTCTCTTTCCAACACATTTGACATGTTCTCTGTGTGGTTCTGTAGATGGGTTGCCCTCTGATCCTCTGCCGAGCTGTTATGACTCCTGGCTTTCTCTAGTGGACCATCTAAACATCAAGGCATTTGTCAACCTTACCCTGGCAGACTCTGTCAGACACGGAGTTCAGAACCTGCTTTTCATCACAGGCTTTGGTAGGAAAGTTATTGCTTCTGTATGAGGCTATTTACAGTTCTTATCCATAACGCACTTTTCATACATCTGTTTGCTTCTAGGCGGCATGAGGCCAAACACCCTTGTCTTGGGATTCTATGATGACTGCACCCCTCAAGACGACCTCCAAGGCAAAATTCTCCTGTCTTCAGGACCTGGCCTAGATGCAGCATCTCAATCCATAGACCCCCGAGAGGAATGGTCTCCCTTCTTTCCAAATGTGCGGTGTACTGAGGAACTCAAAGACCTTCCAGCGGATGAATATGTGTCTGTCATTGCCGACGCTGTAAAAATGGGGAAGAATGTGACACTGGCTCGTTACTTCAACCAGTTCAACCGCGAGGAGGTCTTGGAGTCGGGCAGGAAGATTAGGGGCCACAGAAGCAAGACGGGACCATTTGTTGACGTTTGGCCTCTGAATCTGCTCCGACCAGACAGTCGCGGATATGTAGATATCTGCTCACTGTTCCTACTGCAGTTGGCCTGCGTGCTTCAAGAATCCCGTGCCTGGAGCCAGACGAGACTCCGCCTCTTCCTGTGTGTGGAAGATGGTTGCAGTGCGACAGAAAAGGAGGAGGGGGAGAAGAAGCTCCGGGTGATGCTGAAGAAGCTAAGGATATTAGCTAAAGTGCAGATGGTGGCATGGGACCAGGTGGTGGCGCTGCACTGGCAGAGACAACAAGGAGGAGAGAGTCTGTTAGAGTCTGCACACAATAATTATGATAGGAGACCAGAGGACGAAGATCAGGACGAAGGCATCCAAATGTTTCCCAATAATGATGCTCTGCTGACAGATGAGTACATCTGCGCTGTCAACAGTCTGATTCGCAGACACGGCACCCCTCGGCCTGCTGTGCGCTTCCTGTATTTGCCCCGGCCCCCAGCAGACACCAGACGGTATCGTGCCTACCTGCACCAGGTGGAAATGTTGAGTCGAGACCTGGGACCAACGTTGCTTATTCACGGTGTCACTCCTGTGGTCACTACTAACCTCTAAAATTTTACTCTCAATCCATCAATGACCCTGATCTGGTATTGTTGGCCTATGGGACTGTGCCACTTGCCATTTATTTCCACCTGTTTAAGCCATCGACCACAACATCAGACCTGACCAAACTGGTTTTATACTTGAGACATGCCCACACTCAATATTTATACAGTTTGTCTGCCTTATGCGAGTCCTTTAGATGAAATGGGATTTGATGACCTCAAGTTTACTTTGGGTTGGATATTGAAAAGTACGAGTTGTTTTTAAGCTGTTCAGTCCTCACTTGGAGACGGTGCCATAGAAATGATTTGCACATTGGGTGAAAGGGGGGCCCGGTCATTGCAGTTCCCTTGTAGTTGAAATCACATAAGTGCTCGGGCCCATGCATTTGTTACTGTTTTGCACACTGAGACTGCTCTTGAACATTTTTGTACATGTAAAAAGGAAAATTAAATAAATGGTTGTATTACATTTCTTTCCTGCAATTTATTTAAAAATGAAGAGGCTGCAAATTATAGGTTGATCGCGTGTTTAACAAAGATATTCTTAAATCTGTTTGTCCATGTCTCTTAAGCACCATGGGGTACACCAGAGTCTTGGCTGAAAGCCTGCAGAGGGCGCTGTATGCCCAGTGTCTTGGCAGTGCTGATGTGCTGTACCAAGTTTGCCTCTACTAGGCTGTTGGTGTAATGCCAGATTATAAATATGAATCTGTACTTTGAGTGCATAGGCTATTCAGACTTTTTGAAGGTTTTCTGTATCAACTGTCAGACTCAAACCAGTATGGTGGAACATTTGCTGACAGGCTCTCATAATGGACACAATATTTAAATGTCAGAATTTACTTGTTGCAAAATGGTGAGAGGTAATTGTATTGTGTTTTTAAATGGGGCCAAATTAGAGGACAATGTTGGGTATGTGTGGTTGCTGCGTGGTACCTCCAAATGGGCATGAATCATCTTACTGTCTAACAAATATCTGCAAGAGGAAGTCATACACAGGTGTAACCAATTCAGTAAATTGGGAAAGTTTATATTAAACTTAAGTGTGCTTTTCCATTCTTAAATATTTGAGCCCGTTACCCTGTCACTGTGCAAACAGATTTTTTTACGGGACTGTGGAATTCAAGTATTTGAGTGGTTATTGTTGGACCAGTATGTTTGCGTGTGAGATACACACTCCAAAAAGGTATTTAAGGCTCATTCTCTCCACATGTTTAGGGCGTTCATTTTTGTCACATTGTCAAGTGTTTGAGGGCTCTCGAGCTGACCTTTTTGTCTCTCTCACTCAACCATTTACCCTGATGACATCAGGCAAGTCCCTTGAGGTTCAGGGCCCAACCTTATCTTAAAATTCGTAGTTCTGTTAACACGATTTGGTTTGTCTCATCTGGCTTTCTGAGAGTTTTAGTTGAAATTAATGAAACTACCTGAATGACGCAGCTCATCTTAACGTGTGGTGGGCGATGTCGAGACTACCTGCTGATGAAGAGCCGACGCCATCTGTGGCGTGTGTCACGTTTGTTTGGAGAAAATTCCATGAGTTTGCACATCGGAGTATTGACACCCGCCTCCGTGTCACTGACGACCTGCATGTGGGAAGGAATGTGTTCACAGATGGAGGCATATCGGGCTCCAAGTGCTATAAATGGATACCACGTTCGCAGTCGAACAGGAAACGTGGGCATCTAAGACATAATGGACTTGAATCTTTCTGTCACCTACATAGTTTTATAGACTAACTTTATTTGGGCATCACAAAGAATCAATTGTTCCCCTGTAGAGGCATCCAGATGACGGCTCACGTCAGCTTGAGCGCTATCCTTCACCAAAGCCAACAAGTGGAAAGATGGAAAGACTGAATCACTTCCGACCAGTGATATGAACAATATAAAATGATGAGTATACATATTTTGGATTAATATAAGGCAGACCACCAGTGATTTTGGAGAAGCGAGGTGGAAAAACACTGTTCTTTTTTTAAATAATAGCTTTATTATATATAATATTCCCTAGTTCCCAAGACAATTCATTTAGAAAGATGTAGATGATCTCTGGATGGACTTCATTTACCTTCCCCATGCCATTAAAAGGTGCAGGAGCAAAGGTGTACCCGTATCATCATGGAAGAGGAGCTGAACAAGGGTTCAGCTTGAGGTCTGCTGACTAACGCCTAATTGATTTTGACTTCCGTTGTTGGGATCCTCTCAGGCTTGAGACATGGAGATGAGTCTGAGCTGCAACTCCTCATCAAACATCCTGATCAATGAGAGGAACTTAGCCATGAAAGGGGTATGGACATCCTGTCACAACATCAATCTGACAGGAATAAAATGCTGACCTGCTGACCTTTGGATCATTCAGTCCCTTCAGCAGACTGTGGCCGATGACATTGTTTGATTTAGTTACAGGATTTCTGTCCTTCGCCTTTCAAATCGCATGCAGCGCCTCGGGCCGTGAATAACTAATTAATGCTGAAAACATCTGCTCCCCTTTTTTAAGATATCAGGGTTTAAAAGTGAGTGTTGTGAAGAACGTTTGCTCACTTGACATGTCTCAATTTGGATTTTCTGGCTCCTTGACGGACAGGCCGTAAACATAGTAGCATAATACCATACCTTCAGACTCCCACTTGCTACGGTCTCATGTATAAACTGTCACCTGGCCTGGCTTGGCCTGAAAATGAATCTGGCTAATACAAATAATTGTTGGCAGTCTGGTGTGGCGGGCAGCAGCTCCAATGTACCTTCTGACGAAGACACATCGCCATCTGCTGCCGACGTCACGTTGGAGGCAGAATTCCATGAGTTTTCATCGCCTACTGACACCCGCCTTCATGTCCCTGACAACCCGCATGTGGGAGGCAGTGTGGTACAGGCGGAGGCCGTCTGGGCTCCGAGTGCGGTCCAGGGATACCGTGTCCACAGGCATGCAAGTGTCCGAGACTCCTGCTCAATTATACAGGACTTCATGCACTTTTACTACACGAGGTAACACTTTGGTTTGTCACCAAAGACAAAAATAATAGCCGTGGGTGTCAGTCTGAGGAGGATCCCTCCAGGCCCCCGAGAGGAAGGAACTGAATCACTTCTGACGGAGGGGCTGCTGATGTGTGAAGAACTGTCTGTGGACCATTGGTTGGGTGGGACTTGAGTCGTACAAAACAGTATTGTCAGGTATTTCTTTGGTAGATGAGGGAGGGTGCATCACTGCATCAGGTCATGTTTTAGGTAACACTCAAACCTGGACAATCTGTGAAGATATCTATCTATATAATCTTCACAGATTGTCCAGGTTTGAGTGTCTCGATGATGCTCAAACCTGGATTAATATTTATCTTTTTCTTCATTGCTGTGGTATGTGACCTATTAATCTAAAGTCACCAAGCATGACATCGGGAAGTTTCAGTCAAACTTTGTTTGGATTGTCCACCTTCGGCCCTTGTAACATTTCAACAGCTTATTAGTGGAGATTCAACAATGTAGTTTTTTTGCTGCAGACGTTTACAGATCACCTAAAGAGTGTATGTGACAATTCATGAGCAATTCAAATAAATTAATCTGAACTACATAAACTGTTGAAATGTAAACATGTTTCTAACTCAGTTTGTTGTTCGTTATGTCATCAATCACTCTCTGAAAATAGACCAGTACAGTTAAGCTGTCAGACCCATTTTTTCTTTACCACGACATGTAAAATAGAAAGAGTGGGAGCAGCTCACCCCGTACAGTGTGCGCTTTTATTATCTGATGTGAACGTATCCCACATCATCCGGCAGCAGCATCTCCACTGATGTCGTTCAAAGTGCTGTTTCTTCATGTGAGAGTGGGAGGAAGTTTTGTTTTAATCCTGTGGGAGTGTACGCCTCTTCCTCCTACTTGCACGCACAGCCTCTATATACAGTATCAAGTTATTTGTGAACTTGGATAACACATATTTTTTTACCACTGACCTTATAGATTGTGTCAGTTCTGTGAATATGTCAGTGCCCAAAATACAAGATAAATGTTTGTTATTCGGGATGTCACTTTTATTGAATTCTTCCATTATAGTACGCTGAGCCCTAGGGTGTCACATTTACATCAGAGAAATTATACATTTCAATTATTTTCAGCCGAATTCATGGGCCAAGGAAAAGGGGATTAAAGACTCAAGTGATAATTTGACAATAGTAGTACCCGGTAACAGGTCTATAGGAAGGTAGCTGTGGTGTATATGTGCTGTTCTGTGCTTTTATTTGACAATAATATACCAAATTGTATTGCTCTGATGTCTTAACACAAATTGCTAAACCATTGGATTATCGCATGACCCCCAGAGCCTGAGCACCAACCTTGCTGGCCTCCAAAACCTTTACACCGGTTCATGTGTGTTAATTTAACCGCACGATCACATCAGTGTTCTGTGCAAACAACTTGCAAGATGAGCTGGTCCTCCCTCCGCATGCTGTCTGAGTGAAACAAGAAGTGATACTGCCGATCATACGTGGTTCACTCCACCCACTCACACCGGGGATGCCCTTGTTTTTCATCCAGGCCTTGATAACCACGAGGACTCCTGAGCTGACTTGCGTCACTGTCACCTCTGTACTTTCAGGCATCAAACAAGGGAAGCACTTGTGTTTCATCGTCATCATGCCTCATCGTGTTTTCCAGCCCTCAATGCTTTTCCTGGATATTATTATTCCTAATCCAGTGACATATTAGGATGACTGCATCAGCGACTGCGTACGCGTTGGATTAGTCTGAGGCTTGTTTCCAGTGGCACTCGAAAAACGCCTCCATTTTCATTTTAGTGTGATGCAGATGCCCTTAATTAAGTAGCAGCAGTTTATACGTATTATGGCAACGCCTCCAAAGTTATAGCCAAACAGCAACATTCCTTTACAATGCTATAAAACCTCTTGTCAAAAGCAAACAATATTGGTCCGTTTTGTGTTTACATCTATCCATCCATCTGTATGTGTTTGTCTTGAAGGTGTGAAGGAAAGAGGATGTGACTAGGGTATGAGTGTTGAAACGCATGCGCTGCACATGCTACACACTTCTCACCTTTTCTCTTTGCATATTCAGGCTCAGCCTGACGCAGAGCACAGGGTCACCATTACCAGTCACGACAGGCTGGTTCTTCCTGCCATCTGGTGATGGTCTGTTTCTTATGTGGAAACTTGTTTTTCTGAGCAAATATAGATCACACGCTACAGACTCTGTTCCATCTGTCGGCCCGTCAAAGGAATCATTACAACAACCATTTTGATTGGCTTATTTGTTTGGTTGGAAAGATGCCAAACAAGATTTGTATATCATGCAGTATGTTGCTTAATTAGACTTAACTGACCACCCCACACCCATAGAAACCATCTATGTTCAGAACTTTCGATGCAAATGAAACAAAAACATAATAATTGGGAAGTGATGGTTTCTTCCGTTAATCTGCCTCGTCTCGACGATCAGTTCATGCAAAGCGTCTCTCCGGAGCAGATGGTGAGGCCGTGTCACAGCAGTGCATCTGAATGTGTGAATGGAGGTCAGTATCGTGTGAGAGATATGCTAATACCACACGAGCGCTTCAGGATGAAAACATGTGGGCCTGGTTAGACAAATACTTGGGGTCATTTTTTTTTAGTCTTTTGGGTCACGCTTTACACGTCCTCCAGCAGTGGTTCTCAACATTCTTTCCATAATATAACCCGTCTGAAATATTTTTTTCAGACAAGAACACCCTAGCAAGAATTTTTTGGTGGAGAAAAATAAGTGCTGCCTGTGGGAGTTGATAGTTAACAGCGTTAACTGTTGAATTACAAATAGGAAAATTGAATCCAGAATTTGGTTTATCGAAGTTTACTTTTTGTTATTGGACTTTTTTTTTTAGAATTTTTTAGGAATTATGCATGATATTTCTGAGAATACTGAGAGAAACAATATTACCAAATAAGCTTGTATCGTAAAACACCGATACAAAATACAGTACACCTTGTTGTTATCACTCGCTTGTAATATTGACACATTGCATTTAATTTGAAATAAATTATAAATAATTGACATTGTTTTCAATCTTCAAAAACAGAGGACATATTTACTTCGACATCATTAGCATTTGATGCTTATTTGAATCTTTGTATGCTTATGATACATTTCTATTGCGCGAATAATGATGTTACGGTATGGATCTCAAATGTTCTGGGCTGAATGTCAGTATGGAGTGTTTTTGATACTGACATTTTACTGAATGTCAGTTTGAATGTCAGTATGGGGTGTTTTTTCCCCACTTTGAACCAACAAAATACAGATCTTTATACATTTGGAAATCAATATCAATATTGACACCAGCATTGATGTGTCTCATCACAGCACAGTCATTTCATTGAGTTTGCAGCTCAAAAACATTTTGGTGTGCAGTTAATCTTCTTTTGCGTCGCTAAAACACTTAATAATGCTTTTGAAAGTGCCACAGAGAGTTATTTTATAGATGGAATGTAAGTCTGGGCTGCATGTGTCTCCCTGTGTCTGTTGGCTTCCTTCAGGTGTTCCTGTTTGCTCACACTTATCCAACAGTGCAGGTTATTGGAGGATCCATATTGCTGGGTGTGTGTGAGTGTTAATGTGGTTGTCTGTCTGCATGTGTCAGCCCGATGATAGACTGGCCACCGGCCGGCTAAGGCTTTTCCCCGCCTCTCGCCCAATGTGAGAGGGAGAATAGGAAGAGGGATATTTACTGATATCATTTTAATGCAAGTTGCAGAGGTTATCATTGATTTGGATCATTAAATGATATTCCACGCAATACTGACACAAGATACTCTGCTAACTACAGGTTTGCTTCTTCATTAAGAACTGTTTATCTTGTTTACGACTCTTACTAATTTACTAATGACCTTTTAAAGAGTCATTGCAGTGGGTGAAGCAGATTGCCAAGATAACGGCACACAGCATAGTGTTGATCTGACGATAACATCATCGGGTATAGATCTCGATATCTTTGACAAAAGAGGAAAACATTTATTAATACCTCTTATCAATTTCACCAATGGGTCCTCCACATACTGTAAACTTTCCAGATTTAATATTTGTTCGCATGAGAATAAAACCAAAGCCCAAGTAAACAAATACTGATGAACTAAACATATAGTCTGTTTTGTTCAAGGCTCTAATGATCCGTTTTACTGGCCTTAGTTGTGAACCCACGTGGCTTTAAGAAGCAGCGCAACACTGTCCCTCTGGCAGCATTTGAACTAACATGAACTAATCTATCACAAAATGTATAAACACAACAATATGATAAAATGAGGACATTTCAAAAGTCCATCACGCATTGTTAGACTGAAATTGGAATAATGAGTGTTGGCATTAGTCACCAAACCCAGGTCATAAGTTCACCGCTGGTGACAGCTAACATGAGTCCAAACTCAGCCCCTAGAGGGACAATTGACTGGCTCCTCAGAAAAGAAAACAGAAAACAATACCAAAACATTCACAATCCCAAAACAATACAAATGTTATAACAATATGACAATTTTACGAATGTATGGAAGTCTTGATCTTGCCATTGATAAAATAGTATACGAGAACTACTCCATGCCTACTCCACAATAACACAATTTAATTGAGAAAGAAAACAATACGACAAATGCAGATAAAACATTGGATGTGCTAATTGTCTTTTCTATTTGTCTCTACTGTGTCATGCCCGATGTCAGAACCCAAGTCTGCAACATATCTTAATGCTCGGGAAATAAAACCAAATAAGAATAAGATAAGAACAACCCGTGTTCTTGTTATGTATGAGTATCAAAAAGTAGACACGCAATGGTATTGCATACGCAACGCTGCATGTGCAATGCATTGCAGTGATTTGTAAGGATGACGACACATTAGATAACCCCCGATTAAATACATCTACTGTTATATCACTTTATTTCATTTTTGTAGAGTCAGGGAACTTGTTGGATTATTATGCAAACAATTACGCAGTGCGCACCAAACACTTCACCACATTGGCCACACACACAACACACACACACTTGTATAACCGTAGATAACAATCGGCCGGGCTGAGCCGCCGTGAGCCAACCAGCGGCGCCGCTTCATTCACCGGCAGCAGAGGGACACGAGGCATGGAGCCGTGGGTTTCCACGTGAAAGCGGCGACATGCTTATGTAAACAGACGGACGGCGCTGCGGGCCAACGGCAGCGCGGAGCGGCAGCCTATTGGCTCCCAGCGCCGCGGGGCGGAGCAAGGCGGCTCCCTGCGCCAATGGGCGAGGAGCTGAGGGAGGAGGCGTGGCTCGACATGATGTCAACACATTAACTGGAGAATCCAGAGACTGAGTATTGTATCAGGAAGCCTGGACGTGAGTGTCAGACCCTCAGAAACCAGCCCAGGATCATCAGTACCCGGACAGCTTTCTCCTGTCGGGACCACAAAGAGTTCCAAGAACAAGACCATCTTTCACGGAGACAGAAGAGGATCAGTAGACGAATTTTCTTTCTTTTTTTTTTTACTAAGGTTGGTGTAATTTCACTTCTATGTGCGAGCTGTAGCGTTTAACGTGCATGCATTGCTGTGTGATTGACGCGTTTTAAAAATGCAACATAGGAATATGACAAGAAGCAGTCGATGTGATCCCTCAGAGTTATGTAAAGTACAATGTCTGAACGTGAAAGCTTGGAAGTTGCGTAACTGTGTCGCATAACTGTGTCAGTGTGAGACTCAATCCTGGTCAGTAGACTAGACCAGGCCAGCAGCCCTGCCCACAGGGCAGCGCGCGTAACCCTCATCGGCCGGGTGTAACCTTCTTTTAGTGCTGTAGGGGGAAATGCCACTGCTGACCAGCGCTCTGTGGACCCTACATTTACATAAGAGGGACACATTACGCACTTAGATTGATGCCACATATGACGATGCAGCGAAGTTGTTATGAAACCGATCTGACCGAAATAACCAGTCGTGCCGAGTTGCATTAAAGAGCGCCGGCATAACGCCTTACATAAAGAGTGTAATGCAGCCGCACATGGCAGAGGGTCATATCCACCACCACAGACAGGAGACTTTAAGAGATGCTCCCACCCCAAAAATCATGCTGCGATGATGTTTGAGTCATGCGTCTTTGGCTATGAGGTAAAACATCTTACATAAAGAGAGCACTGTCTCTCAGAAGCATTCATAATCATTTGTTTTAACAGTTATGTTTAAGCTGTCTATGGCAGAGGTAGGAAGTGTTTAAAGTCAGCTGCCATAATAACCTACACTTTTGTGATACTCAATCTTAAGTATTAACTTTTTGCAAAAGTAAACGTTTAATACATTTGTGTAAGGTTGATATTCGGTTGTAGTTACAAAACCCAATTGTCTCTTGGTGGGCTGCAGCAATCTGTAAACTGGAGGTACACTGACAGTATCACACATTGGAGTCCAAATCAAACATTAGTAAAATGCACATGTAATGACACATTTGTGCACTGTTTGGATCATGATGCCAAGGACGAAGCAGGTGTTGGTGAAAAAGATGTTAAAGATGACTTTTGAATGAATTTTGCCTCTTAATCGTTTTGGTAAAACATGTAGTATTAAGCATAATCCGTGATTATCAGTGTGACAGACCATTAGGTATCCAGCACCATGCATAATATAAGCAGCATGTCTATATAGGCATCCCTTTGGTGACCTGGAAAGGGAGGAGGGAGGATGGCATGGCAAAGGTCATTTAGACTTATTCATTTCTATATTGCAATCAGCAAACTATTGGCACCGGGTACAAAATAACATGCCCGCGATTGCAGCATTAGAGGAAGAGCTACCTTTGTGAAGTAAACTTTACTCAGTGAACGGTATATATTCTCCTGTCAGTTAGTGGCTCTGAGTGCCACCTCTTCGCAAATAATCCCTGGAAAACAAGGTGATACAGGGTATAGAACCTCCAGCCTGGCTGTTTTCCAGGGATTACTTGCCTAAGAGGTGGCACTCAGAGCCACTAACGCCTTCAGACAGGCTGGAGGTTCTACACCCTGTATCGCCTTCAGACAGGCTGTTTTTCACTTTGTGGCTTTCACGTTATCTTCGCATGTTGCCAGGAAACAATCATACGAAGCATGGGGTCCATCGGCCTCTTTATAGCATAATTAGAATACACTCCTATCATTATGGGCTGATCACAGCTCATAATACCTTTTCATCTCAACAAATTGATCTTGCACTTTAGGACATGTCACTCTCACTATGTTTTTTTTTTTTGCTAGATCAATATTACTTGGTCTCTCAGATGCTGCAGCAACCTATATGGTGGCATTCAGATCAACCCAGTGTGGCCCAGTGTTTCAAGTGGGTGATCCTTTGAAAGGGTTGGGGGGCTCAGATGAGACAGCCTGCTGTTCTTAAAGGCCACGCTGTCTGGACAAGTGAGCATTCTGACTGTACATCAGAGACTCACCTACAGGGCTCTGCAGGGGTCAGGGGTTAAACCCTGCTGTCTGCTCTGATAGCACACCAATCAAAAGAATAATAATAAGAATAAAGGTTGTACTGTGATCCTGTTGTCTAGAGACAGCCACTGATTTCAGTTCATGTCAGTTTGGTATTAAAATGCTGAAAATATTTGGTATAGGTAACTTGCAATGCACAAGTGTTACTTCATTACTAACATGTATATTCTTCCCTGAACAGATCAATCCGTGACCTCTTTCATTCTACACGGCAACACCCTGGTGAAAATAGGCTGATAGTGTTCTTTCATCATCCAATTACAACTAAAACCTGGAAACAAGTCCCTCAGCAGCACTAGTCCTGATGTCAGAAGATTCAGACTCCAAGCACTATCGCTTCGCGGCGCTGGAGAACCAGGACGGAGACTCGTGCAGCTCCATGCCCAGGGGGGCCTCTGGGTGCAGCTCCATGGCAAAGCTCCACCGGATGGGTGGCTACAGCCAAGGTGGGGCTGACTTAGGCCTCCCCTCGGAGGGCAGCGACAGTAGCGGTCAGGCACCTCCCGCCTCGCTGCACAAGCACCGCAAGAACGCCCGCTCCCGATCGCTGCCTGAGGAGGACGTCGAGATGAAGAGCAGCGGGTCCAGTGGGAGTGGAACCGAGTCCCAAGGCAACGAGAGTCGCGGCAATGAGAGCCACGGCCACGAGTCGGTGGGCAGCTCCAACGGCACCAGTAAAGACTCGGCGCTGCTGGAATCTTCTGAAAGCAACAAGAGGTCAGTGGTGGCTGTTTGTCTTTCTGGCACGCCAACTGTGATTGTGGAGAAAAGAGAGAGACTAGATTCATCCACATAATCATAAAGCACTTTGAAGTATACAAGCAGTATGAAGGTTTAAATAAGAAGGGGGCTATAGGCTTTGATTGTGATGCAGTGCCGACATAAATATATATTTTTTAAGCCCAGGCATCTACCAGTAGGTCAGCAGGAAAAGACAAATAAATACAAATCACAGCCGTCATGGCTCACAACAACAAAGGGTCACAGCTGATAAATGACGCTGGTTTGGCCCAAATTAATGCGGCTGTCAGCAGTGGATGTGTTTGTCAGCGTTGACTAATGCCGCTAGACGGGGGAGCCAAGGCCTCAGTGATGGCCATCCAGGAAGCTTGTCTAAAGCGTAAGGTAGATGGCTGCCGTTGCTTAGAGAGGTTATTTGTAAAGGCAGGGAAGCGGATTGTTCATAGTAACCTTAGTTGTAGCTCAGGTGAGTCAGTATCTCAAGCAACTGTTAATAGTTTTAAGTTAAGCTCGTCGGCTAATACAGTGGACGACCTACACACACTTTCCAGTGGACTGCCGACCTTCAGTTTGAATGGAACTTTATCGTATTATCTGTGTGTCTAATCTTTTAGTCGCTGATATTCTCAAGCCTTTGGTTTATCTTTTGCTTTGGAAATAAATACCAATACAGAGGTTGCCTAGCCCTCTGGTGCCCGTCACGGTAATCGTCTAATAATCTCCTTTTGTAAAAGAGAGAAAGCCACATGTCCTCGTCTTCTCCTCGGAACAAAGTAGACCCTTTGAGCACCTTTTTGTTGTAACACTGAAGCAGAGGGTGGCTCACAGGATCACTGCCCCTCGGCAGTAGTAGTAGAGTATTTATTAGAGGCTCTGTCTGTCTGGGCTAAAACCAGCTGTTGATTCCTTGGGCACTGAAGGCTATATGTGATAGAATTAGCGTGTGCATTAAGTGGCTATTACTCAAGGCTATTTGTGAAGGTGTTCTTTATTCTTAGCCAGGTAATCCTGCTATACATAGTAACGAGAGTTGTGGCGAGGACTTTCGATTTTAGTGCATTAGTAGTGTTAACTCGTAGGTTAATGCAGTGGATCACACACACACACACACACACACACACACACACACACACACACACACACACACACACACACTTACATCGTGGGGTGGCACTGAGCACCTTTGCAACAGCAGGTGTCTCAGCTCGGTGAGAAGTACGTAGATGAGCATGAATGTGTGAAATGCTTCAGAAATATCTGAAAATGACGCCAACATTTTTTGAACCAGACCGATAACTGTTTTTGATTTTGCGAGGTAGGAGTTAGAATCAGTAGATCAGTTGCGAGTCCCTCCCTCTCTTTTCTGTATCTCTCTTTGAGGGGATTGAAGTAATATTATTTTGTATCTATTTGGCTTCAAAATGTTGAATTGTCCTTCCCTTCCCCACAGCTCGACCTCTCACAGTCCGTCTCCTCCCAGCAGCTCAAACGCCTTCAGCCTGCTGAGCTCGGAGCAGGACAACCCTTCAACCAGCGGCTGCAGGTTAGTGCTGTCACACTGAAAACACTCATCCTTCTGGCATAACGCATGCTTCACATTCTCTATAACTCCCTCTTTTTTTGGGAATATCTGATTGCAATATCTGACTCGCCGCTGTGTGTGTGATTGTGCAACCTGCAGTAGTCAGGAGTCTGCCAAAGCCAAGACCCAGAAGGAGATGATTAAAACTCTGAAAGAGCTGAAGCTTCTCCTGCCCGCCAAGAATAGGCACAATAGCAAGTCCTCCACATTGAACACCCTCAAGTACGCACTGCGCTGTGTCAAACAAGTGGAAGGTAAAGTGAATTCATATGACCCCGTCCTCTCTTGTGTGTCACTGTCAACCACTACGCAGGTCTTTATTCAGGGCCTGATACGTTTTGCGTTGTTCAAGCTGTCTGCAGTGTGAAAATTCACTTCACATTAACGAGCGTATTCATAAAAAGGAGCTATTGAATGGCTATGACAATAATGTCAGGATGCTTTGTAGCTAAATGAGATCCAAATAAAGAAGACGTGACTTTGGGTAGGAGGGAATGTTGTGGAGGCAGATCCACGCCTGTAAAGGCTTAATTCTACCCGGCCTAAATGTCTACAGATGGATGTGGGCGGGTAGAGGTTCAACAGAACATGTGTTTAGATATTTGTAATCATTCAAAAATGTCCGTAACGTCACTATAAATAGATCATCTTTACTCCTTATCCAGGTTCATGTTGTTGTCAGCAAAATATCAGTTCCCACATAACTTCTATTCTGCATTGTTATTGTGCTGTGATCAAACTTTATTAAAATCTCTGCCTGTGTGTTGCAGCCAATGAGGAATATTACAAGCTGCTGATGACCAACGACAGTCAACCGTCAGGCTTGGATGTGTCGTCTTATACGATCGAGGAGATCGACAGCATCACTTCTGAATACACACTCAAAAACAATGTGAGTCATTGGAGCGTCTTCAAACTAAAGCAAATATTTAAATAGGTTTTGAGGCAAAAATACTTATTTGATCGCTTGTGTTGGAGCAGTCGGGTCCAAGTTTTCTCATTCTTTCCGCCGTTTGGATTTCCTCAACAGGACATTTTTGCAGTGGCAGTTTCTCTCATCACAGGACGGATAGTCTACATTTCGGATCAGGCCGCCTCCATCCTCAACTGCAAAAGAGAAGTGTTCAAGAACAGCAAGTTTGTGGAGTTCTTGACGCCGCAGGACGTCAGCGTGTTCTACAGCTTCACAACGCCGTACCGGCTGCCCTCATGGAGCATGTGCACTGGAGCAGGTGAATATCACACTAGTGCCGTCAGTGAGATCTCTGAATAGTCCGTCTGCTAGGCGACTGGCACAGGTCTAGTTGACCTGACTTTACTCATTCATGAAACTGATGATGTTTGTTCCTTTCAACCAAGCAGGATAGAACAGGCTGAGCTGTCTCATGTGCTTGAACAAATGATGACTATTAAAATTAAAATAAAAAGAGATGTGTTTTGTTCCCCGGCTGCCTTGAAATATTTTTGGCTTGCACATCCACTTGAGCCTCGACTCTGTTTAAATTCATTGCATTTAAGTGCAAAGCTTCGCTCCTCAGTGATGTTTTTTTCGATGGAATTAATCTTCATCATCTGCCAGAGCCGAAACCCCTGATTGGCATTCAACTGTTGCTTTTGAATTAAAACATTTATTTTTCCCGTTTCAGAGTCGCCATCGCCGCCTGACTGCATGCAGGAGAAGAGCTTCTTCTGCCGTATCAGGTGGGTGTGTGTTCAGACAAGCCGACAGGCCATCTGCTGCTCGACCCCATTAGCAGTGTTTATTCATACTTTCATCCTGCGCTTGATGTTTTTCAGTTAGTTAATGACATCATACGTGTGTGGACTGAGAATAAGGTTCTTTTTCCAGACCATAGTTATAGACAGACACACACACACACACACACCTTACTGTACTTGTGAGGACTTTACTCCAAACTTTTCTCAAGCTAAACCGTCAATCTCAGGTTGGGCTTAGAAATAAATCATCACACGTTAGGTCTCAAACTCTGAAGAACATACATCTTAGAATGAACACGCACCTCTCATTGTTGTAGACAGAAACGTAGCTAAACGCTGCCCCCCTATGAACCTGGACGGACATTATTTGTGAGAACTTGGACTTCCTTTGAACAAAGAAATCTTTATAAGGGCCTGAGCACCGACCTGGAGTCGGTGAGACCCTAATGATCGGAGGAAGAAGAATGACTCTGGATTTGACTATTAGTGTATTTCACAACTTTTAACCCTAATGATTTAATTGAGGGCCATTCAAATGTTCATGCTGACTTTATTTTGTATTAATCTTTTCTTCTAACTCACTTCTAGTGGCGGTAAGGAGTGCGAGGGCGCCCTGCAGTACTATCCGTTCCGCATGACCCCCTACCGGATGAAGGTCCAAGACACAGTGCATGCAGAGGACCAGTTCTGCTGCCTCCTGCTGGCGGAGAGAGTTCACTCTGGTTATGATGGTGAGAACAATTCATGTTTGGTCCTCCGTCCTTTTGACACTGTGTGAATACGCTCTTGGAGTTTATGTTTGCGTCATACGTCTCAATCAATATACTTTTCTGTTCAATCAACTAAACACATTTAGAAATAAATGTCAGATTTGGTTATTAAGATCTGGGAAAATTGTTATTCTGAAGTAAACTGTTCGTCACAAACTACAAGTCTGCCACAAACATACAACATATTTACACCCTCTGGACAGATACATAAAAAAGACAGATATATCTTTCAGTGGTATTAGGGTTAGTTAGTGTTTAAAACAGTTCAGTTTGTACTCCTTCTGGACTAGTCCCGAGGCATAAAATAATGAAAATCTTTTCTCTTTCTTAAAGCGCCCAGAATTCCTTCAGACAAACGCATCTTCACCACCACACACACTCCGAGTTGTGTGTTCCAGGATGTAGATGAGAGGTAAGCTACTGTGGGATGCTTTCGGTTCTCAGTTAAAAGTATACCTTGATATATTTGAGCACAAAACACCCAGCAACTATCAGAGGATAAGAGAATTTATGCAATTGCTTGCTGACTAACAGAGCGGTGTGTTTTGTCCAAATCAGGGCGGTTCCTCTCCTCGGGTACCTCCCCCAGGACCTGATTGGCACTCCGTTCCTCCTCCACCTTCATCCCAATGATCGACCGATAATGTTGGCCATTCACAGAAAGAGTGAGTCTACAGAATTAAACAGAGTCCAGTGTCTGCACCAGAGATCCGTCCCCATCACGACTTGACTCTGATATTTTTGACTTTCTCTTCAGTTCTTCAGTTCGCGGGACAACCGTTTGACCACTCGTCCATCCGGTTCTGCGCGCGGAATGGAGATTACACCATTCTTGACACCAGCTGGTCCAGTTTTGTCAACCCCTGGAGTCGTAAAGTCTCCTTCGTTATCGGAAGACACAAAGTGCGCATGTGAGTGTTACTGTCCGTCACGGTGGCTGTCAATAAGCCACTCTTTGAATTTCACAGTGCTTCGTGGAAAGACATTCTTGAACCGTAGGCGGCTTGATCTTGATGTGCTGATGTGCTTTCTGTTTCCCAGGGGTCCTGTGAATGAAGACATTTTCGTGGGCCCGGTGTCCGCTGTCCGTGAGATGAAGACCACGGAGTCGGACATCCAGCAGATTACTGAGCAGATCCATCGCCTCCTGCTACAGGTGAGAGTTGATCAAGGCGTATGGAAATTAAGGACACATAGTATTGATTATATGAAGTATTATTTATGCGACTATTATTCAGAGAAGAGATGCAAATGCTAATATCTACAGCTGAGCAACATCTTACTTCCGACGAAACAAATCCAATTTCTAAATCAGGGTGGATATTGTAAAAAAAAATTGTCTTTCAACTGTCCTACCTCTCTCTGTCTGTGATCAGCCGGTCCTCAACAGTGGCTCCAGTGGCTACAGTAGTCTGAACAGAAATGATCTCGTGGGCATGAGCTCCTCCAGCGAGAGCCTCAACAACGGCAGCGGGAGCAAGATCCGACCAGAGGAGGCGGAGGAAGTGAGCGGCAAAGCCCGACCGGTGAGTAAAGCCAACAATCACAAGTACAATGTGATGATGATATGCAATAAAAGATACCGGCTTGTTGAACTTAAACACAACCTGTGTTAGATTGAACAGCAGGATGAAATGTTCATTTAACCAAGTGGAGTTTGGTCCAATTTACTCTATATGACTGAATCTTTGGATAAAAAAAACATTCTTAGTAAATTGTTCTACAAACATAATTGAAATCCGAGTCTTATGTCTATTTCACAGCGAACCTTTCAAGAAATCTGTCAAGGAGTACACCTTCAGAAGACCCAGGAGCATCAAACAACCAAACACGACATCAAGAAAAGCAGTGGCAGTAAGTCCAGCTGACATTTACCTTCATATTTCTTTTCAAATAGTTGAGTGTCTGAGCAAGAGACAGAAAGAACGTCGTTGGGGAAAAACGTCATATTTGTTGTGAAATTGACCGCGTCCCGGAGTAGCCCCTAACTGCTGGCCCTTCTCCAGTAGAGTCGGTCCAGAAGAGCTCAGCGGTGGTGCGGTCCAAAGACTCAGCAGCTCCCCTTCATGGGAGGGAGACCGGGGCCCCCATGGAAGAGAGTAGGTCCTCTTCCCAGGAGGAGACGGCCTTCAACGATCCGAGCGTCTACTCCTACCAGCAGATCAGCTGCCTGGACAGCGTTGTCAGGTACAGAGATAAAGACGTGATTTTGAAGAGTGGTACCCCTGATTGTGTAGAATGCAGTTCATACCCAGCCTTGTACTACCTAATCCACTTTGTAACACATAATCCGTATGCTGAACACAATCTATGTAAAACTGTTTGAGCTTTGAGCTAATCATTTTGTAGGCCAAAACCTTTTGATTTCCACCGTGACATTACCTACATCCTGCAGATAACCCGTTTCCCATAATTGATGGTGTGTTGTTTTGATTACTGCAGGTACTTGGAGAGTTGCAATGTTCCCATCACAATGAAGAGGAAGTGCCAGTCTTCCTCCAACACCACGTCCTCTAACTCGGACGAGGACAAACACAAAGGGCCTCACCGCATGCAGGTGCCTGAAGGTATGTGTCCACTTAAAAAAACCTCTTCTTGTCATCTCGTCATACAAAGCTACGGCCTGTCCTTTAAACTTCTCTCTCAGATTCTACAATGCCAGTTCCTTGTCAGTACCTCTTGTTCTCTGGTCTCTTTGGCAGAACCAGCCTTGTTGAAGGATCAGTCTGCTCTCTCCGCTTTGGATGATCGAGACAAAAAGTCCAGCACTTCGCTGCCCCTGCCTGTACCTAACAAACCAGAAAGCATGGTGTCCATAACCAGCCAGTGTAGCTACAGTAGCACCATAGTGCATGTTGGGGACAAGAAACCACAACCAGAGCCAGGTACAGTGCCGTAAAAAAAAGATTAGCTTCCTACCTGATTTCTTCTATTGTGGCATATTTATCATACAAAGATATCAGATCTTCTAACATTTAATCGACATATGAAACAAATAAATGGGATTGGCCACTTGAAACACAATTAGCTGTAATAACTGCATCAAGTGATAAGTATTTTGAAATGTTTGAAATCAATCTTTGGGATTTCCAGCCCATGCAGAAATATTCCACTCAGACACACAGCTGTAGATTTTCAAGCATCAGCTACTTTTTGAAGATCTGAAACTACTCAGTGTGACAAATATGCAGACGCAGAAGAAATAAGGACGGTGCAAATGGTTTTTCACAGCACTGTAAATCCAACTGTCTTTTCTATGTGTGCCTGTGTCTGTGTGTGTGTGTGTGTGTGTGTGTGTGTGTGTCTGTATGTGTGTTATCAGTGGATGCTTGGCAGCGTGTATCTCAAACACAGGAAAACGTCCACTCTTCCCACTACGTCCAATTAGTAGTTCTACTCGATGTTCACAAAACGTTTGCAAGATAATTGGGTCCCGTCCCAAAATAACTGCAGTGGTGGTGATAATATTATTTTTCAATTTAATCTAAAAACTGTAAAACATGTGTGATATTTCAGTCACTATCCTTACAATCAAAATTAAATCTAGTGTTGCATCTCATTGTTAGTATGGTATGGAGTTATATCAATTGACCAGATTAACATCAAAGCAAAAATATATTAGTATTAAGTACAAATGTGATGAAGGAACAGAATGGGCAAAACCAAAATGATAATCTAGAGTTAATATAGTGCTTTATCTCAATACCGCAGGCCTCATTGGCTGTCATGGTGCAGCGAGCGTCAGCAGATCATGTTATGAAGTATATATAAACAGTATTTCACCACCTTGCAATGTATAAAGTTTCATTGATCCACAACTTTGAACCTCACTGGATTATTTAAAATCTTACACAATGATGAACAGAAAGAAAAAACGTAATCTGTACAAATAGTTGTAAATTTAGCACAAATATATAAAACACTAGTGTTTCAAAAGCCACTGCAATAATCACTGTAACCAGTGACGAGCCGAACCCAAGTGTTCCACCCAGTGATGGAAGTATGTAAGTGAATATTACCCGTGGCCCTGAAAAGGGGGTTCTCACGGTGTTCTTTCATAGGTCCCTGTTAACGCCACCCGAATGCTTGATCAACACCGCTGTTGTTGTTGTCATTGTCACTGCAAATGCTGAACAATTGTGTTACATTATACTCCATTTTGCATTGCTTTCAAGTATGTTAAAGTCTTTCTCCGCTCTCACCCTCTGCCATACAGAGATCATAGAGGATGTCCCAGGAACAAGAGAGCGGGTAGGAAAGAGGGCTCCTCTTTCTGTTGTTTCACCTCCTAGTCAGGAGAGGGAGTCCTACAAGAAATTGGGGTTGACCAAGCAGGTTTTGGCGGCCCACACGCAGAAGGAGGAGCAGACCTTTCTGTATCGCGTCCGGGAGCTCCGAGGACTCACAGCGCTCAAAGAAAACTGCTCTCAGTACCTGGAGCGTCAGAGAGAACAGATCGCCAGCGATGGTACCTACGACCAGCACACTGACGCACCATATCACCACATAATATGTTACACCCCGAGTTGACTGCTGGGATCTGTCTGACTGCTTGTGTTTTTTGCCCCATGGCGCTGTACACTGCGTGTACCCAACTAATTCTGTTCCATCCTCCCCTTCAACCTCCAGCTGCACCTGCTGCTCAATCCTCCAAGCAGGGCGGGCCGACTGCGGAGCGCAACGCGCGGCGAGGCACGCGGCACAGGAAGACCAAGTCGAAGCGAGCGAAGCAGACGGAGTCCTCAGATAGCGCAGTGTCCCATCACAGACAACAGCATGTGCGGCCTCGTCTTCTGAACCACGGCCTTAACCCAACCTCCTGGTCTCGCTCCGACACCTCACAGTCGACTTTTCCCATGGCCTACCCCTCCGTGATGCCGGGCTACCCCCTAGAGGTTTACCCCAGAGCCAGTGCCATAGCGCCCCGCACAGACGCCACTCTACAGGGCTTTGGGGACAGTCAGGGCACCCAGGCCCCTCCCTGCGCCCCGCCCATTCTTCCTGCACCCTACACCACTCCAATGGTCGCCCCGATTATGGCCTTAATGCTGCCCATGCCCTTCCCTGCGATGGCCCCCGGACTGCCTCCTCCACAGCCAGTGTACCATGCAGCGCATGGGGGCTTCCCCGCCCAGTTGCAGCCATTTGGTCAGGCGGCCTATCCAGGACCGGTCCCCTTCACACCTCCCTTCAGTGTTCAGAACCAGTTCAACCCACAGAACCACTTTGCCCTTCAAGCAGACTACCTGACCCCGTCGTTCTACTTCCCTCCATTCTCGGAGACCTCCAGGGCCCCCGTGGTGGAGGGCCAGTCTCGCTCCTCTACGCCCCAGTTGGGAGGAGGCCCAGCGTCACCACCCCTCTTCCAGTCCCGCTGCAGCTCACCCCTCAACCTGCTGGAGCTGGAACTGTCTGTGGACCGACAGGACAGCACAGTGCTCTCTTCCGGAGGACAAGGGAATAATGCTGCTGAATGGGAGAAAGGAGCCAATGGCAACCAAGCCATGGAGAGGGAGCTGAAGCAGGTGAGCCAGGAACCGAACCTCTTTTTGTTTGCTTTCCCCTTCTTTCTTTTTTTTTGCTGTTGCATTGCTATGCCATGTGTAAAGTCCAGTCAGTCTGATGAAATGTGTCCCATGGTGTTAACTCATGATGTTATTTTCCCTTCCACCCTTTAGCCGTCTGTCAGTCTCCTTGGTCCACCCGGGTATTGCGAGGGCTCGCCCCGTGTCTGTGAGCGCTTGTCTTGGGATAAAGTGTGCTCTCGGCTGAGGGCTCACAGCAAAGAGGTAGACAAAAAACTTCACACTCATCCAATCCCATTCCTCCCCTATTCCACATGTCAATTATAACTGTTTTCATTTTAATTACTTTTTTGCACTGTTCTTGTATTTACCTTTTTAGCCAAGATTGATTTTAACATAAGCTTGAAAATGAAGAGCTTAAAGAAGACATAATCTTATGTTGTGAAAATCAAGTTATGTATTGAGTTACTTAAACATGTCTACCAAGTTACACCAAAAACTCATTACAGTACATTGTAATGCACTCTTTGATTGCTGCATGCCAGAACCAAATTAAGCTTCAACATTATTATAATAATAATAATCCATTTCATTTGTATAGCACTTTAAAAGGTACTCAAGGCACTTGAGATAATACATGATTAGCAGTGGAAACCAGTTTTTTGATCAAACATAAAATGGTGGTTATTGTTTTATCTGCATTGTAATATAAAGAAATGTGACCAGGACCACATAAAGTTCTCTTCTGTTACACATGAATGAATTCATGTTTTTGCAAACTCTTTAAGTTGTTTAAGTTGTTGTACATGCTCTTATTTAATCGTTTTCCCTACTTTAAAATAGCTGCAGGCGGTTCAAATACACTGTCATGTTTCTAGTTATGCTCAAACTTATTGTGTAGCTATGATCATCACAGGGTGTTGGGTACCGGGTGATTGACCCAAGCTCCCTGCAGGAATAAAAAAAAAGCCATGAAGTCGAGCTCCTCTTTAATAGTATCGCTTTGATGTTTTTTTTGCAGGCAAGTTCACGCGGCGACTGGAACAACAGTGACGCAAACTCTTTGTCCAGCGGCATGTTGGACATTATTCTCCACGAGGACTCCTGCTCGGGTACCGGCTCAGCCACCTCAGGGTCCATCGGCTCTGGGTCCAACGGCTGTGGAACTTCAGCCAGCGGGACGTCCAACAGCGGGACGTCTAAAAGCAGGACGTCAGCCAGTGGGACCTCCGGCAGTGGCACAGGTGTGGACCTAAGGGCATATCTTATAGAAACATTAACTTTAACTGAATACAAGTAGCAGTATGGGAAGTAGAATGAAGTAATAAAAAAAACAGAGTGAACAATCGGCTTTGCTCCAATTTGAGTATTTATATAAAGAGTGGTAAATGCCGACTCTATTTGTACTTTTAGCTCATGTATATTAGTCGTAGGTGTATTAATATACAGCCCATATCACAAGATGTACAGATGGAAGCACTTGTTTACAAAAACGTGTTACACAAGCGTAGTCAAAGTATTAATCTTGAGCTATGTGGGTGTTTCAGGAAGCAACAACAGTAGTCACTACTTCGGCAGCGTGGACTCCTCCCAGAACAGCAAGAAGGTCAATGGTCACTTGAGTGGCAGCGAGGGAAGGCCTGTGGAGATGGACCAGAGAGAACACTTACCACTGCAGGACCCGCTGTGGCTGCTCACCGCTAACACAGACGACAAGGTCATGATGACCTATGAGCTGCCCTCGCGGTGAGTAGGAGGACAGGGGCGCGGCCAGGGAGGAGGGGGATGGTTGCCCCGCAGGGAAATACAGTGTGATAGTTTATCAACCTCCTGTTTGTTATGGAAGGATAAGGGTCAGCATGCATCCACACCAACTCTAATCCTCATTAATAGACACGTTTACAGACAATGGGAGGTGTGTGTGTGCAGCCAGGAGACAGAAAACAACGGCAGGTGCAACGATAGCTTTTCTGTGGACATTTATCAGGATAAGGTCAACACTGTGGTGTCAGCAGTATTTGAAAACTCTGCAGCTGGCATTTGACAAATCTGCAATGTCAGTCACTAGATACACGTGACCCCTCTCACTATCGCCGACCTCAGTGCTGTTGTCGGTTTTCTGGCTGCACACACATCTGTGGAGTCGCTCTTTCATTTGCACTCTGGTCAACACCTTTAGGCAGCACCAGTAAATATACCGATAAGCCCTTTTTCCTTAAAATGTATCCCTTTGCATTGCCTCATTGGTGAAGGACAACATATATGAAATAGAAACAAGAATTAGAAACGAAGAGCACGATTGTTGCAGGAACAGTTTTTGACCACTAGATGGCACCTTTACATTAACACAGATAGTAGGTAAGCGGGCCTGACATTCAATTGGACTGTGAACTTACATGTAGATCATTATTTAAAAAAAAGGTTTCAGTGACTTAGTCAGTGAGTATTTTTGTTTTCACCGTTAGTGATGGTCCAGCACTAATAATAAACCATCAGACTCTCTGACTTGCAAAGCCAACCCTTCATAAAGGTTTGCCAGATTGGTTGGGTCGAGTATTAAATGTGGCTGTTTGTGTTTGATATATCTGCAGTGACATCCAAAGAGTGCTCAGAGAGGACCAAGAGCAGCTGAGGCTGCTGCAGAAGAATCAGCCACGCTTTTCAGAGGAGCAGAAGAAGGAGCTGATACAGGTCCATCCCTGGATTAAGAAGGGGGGTATGCCCAAGGCGATAGACATCAAGGTATTTAATTCATTTCAATTTAGTTTGGCTTTAAAGTGGAAAATGTGTTCATCTGTTATTTGTTTGGATTGTATTAGTTTTTTTTTGGCTTGAGGAAAAAAAACAAAATATTCAAAGTGGCACAGCCCCATCTATCTCGTCGTTTCTCAGACGCAAACCTTTTCCTACGTCACCGCTCACCTTCTCATTTTGTCTGCGCTGCTCAGGCGTGCTCCTGTTGTGACGGCGCCTCAGGGGAAGTAGCGGCGGCGGCGGAGGATCAGCCAGACCTGGACATCGGTGACACAGAGACGGGGGAGGTCGGCTGCCAGCGGCGGCCCAGAGAGGAACCCTCTCACGCGCTCTCCGACACAACCAGCCAGACATAAACTGCCCTGTGTTTTTATACTGACAATCATCATCCTCCAGCCTCTTGTTCCGTGAAGAGGGACACACTTTTACATGAAGCATCAAACAGGCCCTCTGCTCTTCACGCAACCAAAACAAACTGCCTTAGCAAGTCAAGACTCTTTGTGAATAGTCGAATACCGGACTCTGTGACTGCGTGTGTTCATTTATTTGTTTCTGTGTAGCACTTAACGTAGCGCAGCTTAAGCCCTGATCAGGAGATGCCGAGCACCATGCGCTCCTCCACCAGGCAGCGCGTCAGAGGTCAACCAACCGGAGGCCGCTTCGTTCACATGCCGGGAAGTGTCTCTGCTGTGTTTCCCTGCTACAGTTAATGGTGAATTCAGCATTTTGGGGGAACTTGATGTCCTCTGTTACAACAGCACCGTGCTACAGCATGTGGCGAGGACAGCTGGAGTTAAGTTTCAGTCACTCCCGCCACACATCGGCATCAAGCACCAACTTAGCAGCACAAGTGCACTTTGTGGGATGCACTGGGAGGGGTGGGGGGGTGGGGGGGGGGTGGAGAAAACATGAGAGAGACTCCTTTACATCTGTAGTATTTGCCCAAATGACTTGCTGGTGTTGCATTTAATCACTGAAAGGAAAGTGCAAAATACCGACTTGCTCCTTTGTACAGCAGAAAACAGGCACGAACTCACCGCCAATGGCTGGAGCTTTTTGCCACATCCGTCCCTGGTTGGAAACAAACTCCTCACTCAAGTAAAAGTAGCAAAAAAGACAATTCCATTTGATGCCAAAAAGTAAAATATCTCCCTCTGAGATGGAGGGATGTAGAGGTATACGTTACTGATCTTTAGTCACGATGGAGGTGAACAAACCTTTGAGACTGCACTGAGAAAAGGAGAAGGAGAAGTAGAGCTCGATAGCAAGCTGCATTCACCCACCAACCCATCAAGTTGTATTGTTTCTGAGAATACATCATTACACATTTACATTTTTGGAGCCGCCCGTGGCACAGCCCCTAATGCAGCTGTACATTTTTCATTCTTTATGCATAATTCCATGCAGCATTTTGTTTCAGTATCAGCTGTGAAACTTACCTCTCATTTACCTCATGTTTATTGAATGCATTTCAATGTGTGTGTGAATGTGTGTAGCCTTTGTCTCTGAGTATATTTATATATATATATTTTTAAATACACCAATTGTTTCTATGAAGTGATTTTAGTTTTTTATCTATTCGTGAAAAATGTGTCTTTAAAAAAAAAACAAGCAGGACCAAGATTATTAATATTTAATGCAAATACTATTTTTTTTAAATGGGACATAGTTGGGACAAATCCCACTATGGACTGGAGCTACTCGAGAAGTATGTTGTTTATGGTGGGTGATAAACATAAAGTGAGAAGAATATTGATGTTTCCCCAGTTTTAAAAGTGTGCCACATAACACTTGAAATTTCCTGATGTTGCCCTCATAAATATGGAGGAGAGCCCCTGAGCATCCTGTGGAAGTGTCTGAAGCTCATTACCGTTTTGTGTGGTCACCTCAGAAGTCGAAGTTTAGGGTTATTGCACTGGTATAAAGCCGCTCAGACAGATGTGTGGAGCGCTTTCCTTCACTTTGAAGCTCGTATGATGTCATTGGAGACAAAACTGTGCGCTTCTCGGTCACGTGGAACATTTCCAGAATTTGTCATTTGTCTTTCTGTTATTTGAACAGACGCTGACAACAATGCACCTTATTTTTATTTGTATTATTTTAATTGGCAAACGATCTGTTTGTTTCACTTTCTCTGAATAAAGTGTTGCCGAATTAACAGAGGGGTTGTGTGTTAATGTCTGCTGAAAACATGTTCTTGCGCATATATTAGGTTAAAGGACAAAAGCTGGATGTTGGATTGCAACTGTTAATGGACATGGCCAGGTAATAATAGAGTATAGTCTACAAACGACTTGAAAGATCGATGCCTAACAAATGGTGAGATGGGAGCCATTTCATTCGATATGAAAAGAATGAAAATATACCTTTGAAAAAAAAAGATAAACAGCTGCTACCAATACGGTTTTAGATGTTAAATATTGACCTGCTGTCTAAAAAAAACACTACAAGAAGCGTTTCTTCTCCGCTGTGAAGTCGTGACATTCACCTTCCCGATGCAGAGGCCCGTCTGTCCCGACCACTGAAACAATAGCTGCGATGCAATCTGCTGTCTCTCTCTGCAGACAGTAGGATCCTGCAGTCCACGGCTTGGCGGGCCGGATCAAAGCGACCCCCCCCCCTCCCCTCCGCTGTTCACACCTGAGCAGCATTAACAAGCTGCCCTCCTGCAGCGGTCATTTGCACTTCTGGAGATCCGCAAATCCGGTTTGGTCCCCGCGCAGACTGACGGACTGTATCGAGGTCTGTGTGAAATCTGCTGAGGTGGTCGTATACTGCCACATGTATCAGTCTATCACAGTGCATCTCATAATGCAGAATGTCACCTTGTCAGAAGTGTATTCATTATGTTATTGGATACTTATTATTGCTAATGCATAGAAGAAGGATTTGCTGGGTCTACAAACAAGTATCAACCCTCAAAGTAACTGTTAATATCTATAAATAAAGTGGAGTGTAAAAAAAAGTGCTATATTTCCCTCTGAAATGTGGTGAAGTAGAGCAACACATGGAAACAGTAAAGCGTATGTTGGCCAATACTGAGGTAAAGCCAATTAAGACTGTGTATAGTTTAAGCTATAATAAGTAATCATGTTTTGTTTAAAGAATCAAAGTAACTGATAACTGTAGCTGTCATATAAAGGATCAAACAACTCTGAAATATAGTGGGGAGGAAGTGTACAGAAGCACAACATGTAAAACAGCAGTAATGCTAAGTAGAGAGGCTCTACTGTCTAATCACATGCTCAAGGTATTAATCTTTTTTCTTGTCGTTTCACCAAATTCATTTCACTCAAAGTATGGGTAAGAACTTGTCAGAAGTGACACTTGGAGCCATCTAACTAGAAATGGATCAAGACAGAGTGAGTTCGGGATGGCTGTCTTTTTGTATTCATTCATAGTCGTAGCAGCTAACAATGGCCCTCAGCAGGGCCGAAGGGCCACAGAGGTCAGGACCGAGGGTGCGGATGCAGGCCGGCAAAGAGCCTGCATATTTGTATGGGACTACTAATATATAGGGTGGTATATACAGTGTTTTAACAGTAGATTAGTAATTGTTTATATTTTAAAAGCCCCATAATCAGTGTGTTACAGTACAATATATTGGGAAACTGATAACCTGACAGTGTGGCTTTGTTAGTCAAGAGCCCAATTCCATGGCTGGCAAGTTATTTGTTGCCATGTCATTTTAAAACTTACATAAAAAAGCTGAAGTCAAGTGGAGTTATAAAACCCATTTGTCAACTCCTCAACTAGGCCTATATAAGGAGTGCGTGAATTACTCATTTCACACCTCACAAATGCCTACGATGTGCTAAGGGATCTTGGAGAGAGAGAGAGAGAGAGAGAGAGAGAGAGAGAGAGAGAGAGAGAGAGAGAGAGAGAGAGAGAGAGAGAGAGAGAGCACACAAATGGCCCACAATTACAGAGTAATAACTAACATGTTGAAAACACCCGTGGGCTGTATAGTGGGATCCTTGTGTGTGAAATGTGGTATTTATTTTTGAGAAGCAGAACAAATGCAATTTAAAAGCCAAAACAAAGGTATTTATTAAAAAGTGTTTAACTTAGGCAAATCAGATGAGGTAGCCTACTAAAAGACACATAAATACAAAGTTAAAAGACATCCTAAATACAAAATAATTTACACACACCTAACAATGCATTTCTAGTGGGACAGCTATCTTCTATACAGCCCATTCATATTCAACAAGTAAATATTTACATATGCATTTACCCCTTCACTGAAGGCAGGCCCATATAAGGCCAATACACTTCCAAATGAAGACCCTACAAGTCTCTGACTTCTGACAAACAGATTTAATTACATACTTTATTTATTAAATACATTTTAGCTTTATTGTAGTCCCCCCCTCACTAATTACACAAAGAGCTTCTCATATGCCTTTCAACAAAGTTGTCACCTCAGCAGTGTTATTGTCATGTACTGAGGCCTACCCCCACAAAACACCCTAACACAACGCAGTAAATCATCTAGTGTCGTGTAAAAACCTGCCTTTTCGCTTTGCTTGACATGATCTACCATGGTCTCCACATTGACTTGGAGTAGGCTGAGGAAGGCAAGCTCAACGCATCCGGGCAGTCAGCCTCCTCTGAGGAGGACACGTGACTCTGCTCCGAGTACGTGTCGTCCAGGTCGGAGCAGAGGTCATCGGTGGAGGCGGTGGAGGGGGCCGGGGACACGAGAGCCGCGTACATGCTCTCCGACCAAGTGCTGTTATTGCCGGGGCACTCTGCCGCCGTGTCCTGCAGCAACTCCCGCAGGCTGTCCTCGTCGTTCAGGGGCATGCTCTCGAGGAGGTGGTTCAACAGCTCGGCGGCAACCGTCGGGTCAATGCCCGGGCAGCTGGACACAAACGTGTGCACGTCGTGCATACACTGGATGTAGCCGGCCGCGAAACGCTCGCACGCCTCCCGGTTCACGGCGTCCACTTCTGTGGAAAGATGGAGTGAAACGACCGTTAGCTCGGGGGCGTGGGGGGGTCTACACATGTCCAACAACATGCTCTGATTGGCTGAGCGGCGGTTGAAGACGCACACGCGCACCTGTGGCCGCAGCAGTTAATTAGGAGATTAATGCGCCAATACAGTAACGTTATGTTGTCCGGCGGAATGACGCCGTGCCAGTTACGTTAATGTTACTATTCGTTTGTTAGTAAAATATAAAATGAACCGTTGTTTCATGGCGGTACTCTCAAGTAAAAGTGGATACACGATGTGTACCTTGAGCCCGGCTTTGCAGGACGCCCTCCACCCGTTTCACTGTCATCTCCAGCACTTCGGCATTCTCCATCTTTGATTGTAACTGCAGCGGGTGAAAGAAAGCGTTAAGTAACAGGCGCTGGCAACACAAGCTCGCTAAACTAACACCGGTGCAGTTAATGTTGAGGAACCACACCACACAAAGCAGGGCCCAACACATAACATGCATAGCCGCCTAACTTACGTCTGCATCCGCCATGAGAACTCTGAGTTCTTGTAAACTTTCATTGATGCGAGCCCTTCTTTTCTTTTCCACCAGCGGTTTCCTCATCTGCCAAAACAGTAACGACAATATAGTTACTTAGTCAGCTATCCGCCGAGTAAAACACGGACATCTTGGCATTTAGCGCCCTCACCTTTCTGTCAGATTTGACTCCACCGCAGTCATCACCTCCGTCCGCTCCGCTCGCGTCGTTACGGATGGGGGCCATGTTGGTGAAAGTTTAACCCAGGCGCTGCCAGAAAGCAACAGGGCTGGAGGTTGGCGTGTAATCCAAAGAGCCGTTACAGTTGGTCAATGGGACAGATGGCCGGCGATCCCCGCGGCCAACAAAGCGTGCAGAAAGACGGGGCTCCTCAGTGCTGCTCCGAGGGGGCATGTACTTGGTATATATGACGGCTCATTTACATATGAATGGGGGAACAGAGACAAGAGCCGGGGGCGCGCGAGGCGCGTACCCGCGAGTCACCAGCGGTCACGTCGGCTTTTGTCCCCAACTTCAGCGGTTACTTGAAGATTAAAATAAATAACTCTTAAATACAACCAGAGTTTAAAACGAGTTATAACAGCCATTCTATATTGCTCTGAGATAACCAAAATTCCAGTGTCTCAAGCTCCTTTGCGAAAACGACAAACACCCCATTCAACATTTACTTTAATGTTAATATTCTTAAGCACTCTCTTTTAATTAATGTGTGACACCACTATATCTGTTCTCACTTAGCATCATTAATCCCTGGGTGTATGTCATGCTTGATTGTGAGCCATCAGCGCACCTATGAGGACTAGTGCTCCACTCTGTAAAAAAAAAAACTAATGTGATTTGGACGGGATGAGCCATTTGTGATGTAAGCATGTGTTAAAAGCCTATAGCCTCTCGAATTGAAGAAGAAGCGTGAAACAGTGCGATCACTAAAAGAGATCATCCCTGTATTGAAAGTTTTCATTGTTGGATCTGTTCAAGTTGTAATGATTTTCAACCCAAATACTTATTTTAGGTTGTGAATCATATGAACACACTGTCGTGGATGTGTGTGTCACATTGTGTAAGGGTAGATATGCACTTTAGATGGTGTTTAGTTTGCAGTGATCCACTGTTACAGCTTTATTGTTCCAGTACATTGCTGATAGTCTGGCTGCTGGATGTTAAGGTTGTAGCTGCTGTAAGTTTATACATACATAGAAACATTATAATTACATTCTTGTTTTCTGAAATTCGTCTTTACTTTATTATATACAGCACTAATACCTTTGTTACCACATTTTATAAATGTAAAATGTGCTTTAGGTCCTCTTACTTGTTTATATTACATTATGAAATGCTCAAGTTGCATTGCATTATAGTATACTATAAATTAAACTATACATTAAATAAGCAAACCTAAGGTACACATTGTACTATAGCACACATCGTACAGTACAAAGTGTACTGTACTGTTCAATAATGTATGCATTACATGCCTTGCTGATGCCCATGTGCAACCAGTTATTATTACTATGATAATTATTACAATTAATTATAACGATCAGTAGTAGTGACATAGAGCTAACTTTATTGCAGTCTAATAGCTGGCTGAGAGTTTGACACAGCCCTCCATTTCCGGATGATAGTGTTGGGAACAGTAGATGCAGCTTTAAATAAAATACGGAAAGCACTACCATATCGGGCATGTGCCTTCAGAATAAGGGCACACTGTTGTTTTATATTCACAAACGGGAAATGCAAATAGTTTATATCCATCCAAAAAAGATTTAACCGTTCAATTATATTGACGTGTTTACCAAAGAGCCCACAAACCGCGTTTTTTTACATTAAATGTAGTTTTGTATCCATACCCGAACTCTTATTTTGACAGCGGCGAGGCGGCTTTTCCTTTAGACCCACACAGTTCTTGTTCGTCAGAGAAGACGCTCTTCTGAGGTCACTGATCCCCGGGGGCGAGACTGGTCCGCCACTATATAATCTTCCCGGCTCGGTGGATGAAACAGCGCACTGAGCATCAGCTAACGAGATAAAGAAAACATACACTGACCAAACAAACATGGTGAAGATCACTTTCCAGACAGTTTCGACGCAGAAGCCTGAAAAAGAGATCGATGAAGACAAGATCATTATACCTCAGGCTCACGTGAGTTGGCACTCTTTGTTTTTCTTTTGTTTTGTGTTGTGCCATTTGTCTTGTGTCTCAGTTTAGCATTAGGACACATTTTGCACATGTAATAGCGACGTAGATTAACGCTCATTTGGTTGAAGCTGTATTGTTTGATTTGCCTGTCCCTGCATCATCATGTCACTAGCTGTGACCTTTTTGATTCTGCATTCAACCTTGTTTTCAAACGTCAGGTTTCCTTAAATTATGATGTTGCAGTTAGGGTTTATTTTTATTTTTGAAATGCTACTGAATGGTTGAAAATCACTATGTAGTGCAGTTTATTATATCATTTTTTTTCTGCAGTTATTGCTAAAACATTATTTCTGACAATAAAAAAAAACTTAATGTACTGTAACTGTAATGTTACAGTACAGTGGAATAGTGGAATATACCAATCCCAGCCTGGGGATGTTGACATTACGTCACCTTGTTTGGCCACCTCGAGGACACACTGCAGATGTCTGTCCTGTAATTGTGCCATCAGCAGAATAACACACAAGTAATCTAAATGCTTCAAACTTGCATGTAATATAAGTCTAAGTATACATGTTAATGTAAAATATTCCCTTGTGTCAGAATAGGCGGTAGGCGTGCAAATAGCCTGGTCTCTGTCGACACGAGTAAACAATAGAACTGTAGTAGAACCACTGCACCAGTTAGTGGTGGCGTCACGAGACGTTATACCACGGGCATCCTGCAAGTGGCACCTGAGAGACGATGAGCCTGTGATTGAGAGTGGGAATCCATGATTTAATGCGTGTTGACCTGAAGGCGTAGCTTTTTATGTATCAAAATTGGCATTCTAAAAAGTCAGGAGTTCAATTTGAGCAAAAATATGGACAGTCAGGATTCCTGCATATGAGTAAGATCTGGATCTGAGTAATTTTGAAGTTGGGTTCAGAGAGGAACTGAAAATCTCATTGTGTTACAATGGCAATTGATTTTATGCAACCTATCTGCAACATGGCATATCCCAAATCCTTTCAGGCTCCAATTCTCAAACAGGGCTCAACCGGTATTTTAAACCAAAAATGAAACAAACTGTTCTAAAGCAGATATATAGATAGAGATAGTTTATTTTGCATGATGTCTTGCAGTATTAAATAAACCTGATCCTGTTATCTCCCGGTTGGGATTGTAGACTAAATTGTAAACCTAAATGAAATGTCTCAAGAAGTTCTGTTCTTCTTAGCCTCCTTTCTGGACCACCTCCCAGGGGTTAAACATAATTAGATATCTGGCACACAATGGATGTACGCCTGTCTAAGCCTCCTCCTTTTCCCGCCATCACACTGTACACAATGAATAGCACTTGGTGACGCATCCATCGCTTCGGCACACACCACTTTTTCACCTGTTAGTTACGTCGACAGATAATAAGACGTGATCTAACAGGCTGTATGGATCCTGATTGGCTGCGACAGTCGGCCAGGCGTCAGAGCCAATGTGTGTAGATCTATTAATGTGTCCGCCTCTGCTGAGGGACTCCTCCACGCAATTCCTTTGGCTTTGACTCCCACTGAGGGCGCAAGGGAACTAACAAATATGGAGCGTGGAAGTAGGCCTCCAAGAATAGACCCAGACGGCCACGTGCCAGCATCTTCGTCAGAGCCTGGCACAATCTGTTCTCCCTGCTTCCGCTCTCCATAGCAACAGTAGTAGGGAGTCAGCAGACTGTGGGTGGGCATCTGGTATGTCTCATTCCAGCCCATCCTACGTCTCTCAGATCTCCTCTCCCGACTGACGACTTTGCAACCACCTCCCGTCAGAATTAACGTGTTCCGTTTTCGTCTTTCGTACACAAGAATATGCAGTGTGAAGGGACATTGCGTCCGCCGATACGCCATCATACACGGGGATAGGATGAATATCGAGTTAACTACCAAGCCATGTTCCGATGTTTTGCCCGAATCGTCACCTCAAGTAGCTTCAGAGTTAGATGAAAAAAGAAAAAAATGATAAAAATCTTTACAGTATTCTGTTGTGTCAGCTCTGCTTCATTAAAACTTAATTACACTCCTCCAGAGACTTTGAAAAAAAAAAAGACTTGGCTGCAGCATCACATAAAAATGGGAAACCTGACATGTTCTTTGCATCGTTTTGCACCTTATGTTGTGAACACTTAGGGGACCTGCTAAAATACCATGTGATACCATAATGATGCACGTTAAGTTTACTTTTCCTTGTGGACCTCTAACCAAACTGCTGATCTCTTCACAGGGGCAGCTGGTTCTTCCCATCAGGCACAAAAAGCCTTTTCCAGCCGGCCTATGCTGCCTCACCTTTGGCCTGGTGGTCTTCATGTCAGGCCTGGTGCTGTCCTCTATCTATGTCTATCGCTACTACTTTATACCTCAGGTCAGTTCATTCTGGATGCCTTTTCTGTGATCCTATCCTGAACCCAGTGGCACAGAATATTTAATGAACACAAAAGTCAGTGTCACATGCTAATGTAGCTCTATTGCGCCCAATTAGCAGATCCCAGAAGACAGCTTGTTCCACTGCCGGGTCGTCTACGAGGACTCGGTGTACGCTCCTCTGAGGGGACGTCAAGAACTCGAGGAGAATGTTGGCATTTACCTCGACGATAACTACGAGCAGATCAGTGTCCCCGTGCCACACTTTGGAGGCAGTGACCCCGCTGACATCATCCACGACTTTCAGAGGGTAGGCCAATGCCTCCATTTGTTCACTGAGTTGCTTTCATTGCATTTTCTTGTGTGCGTTTCATCAGCGCTGAGGTTGTAACCTTGCTGTGATTTGATTTCAGGGACTCACAGCTTATTATGACATTGCCTTGGACAAATGCTACATCACAGAGCTGAACACAACCTTGGTGATGCCTCCGCGGAACCTGTGGGAGCTGCTCGTCAACGTCAAGGTGAGGCCCGCGCTACGTTCTCCGCTCACGTCACCGGGGAAGCTGTCCCCATCTCCCGGTGTGCGGTGTTCTCCCCACTGACCGATTGACTGAGTGATTCATTTTGAGTTTTCTTTGCCACAGAGAGGGACGTACCTTCCTCAGACTTACATCATCCAGGAGGAGATGATGGTGACAGGGAGGGTGAGAAACATGAGGCAGCTGGGCCCGTTCATCCACAGACTCTGCTATGGCAAAGAGACCTACCGCCTCAGGCGCCGCAGTCAGCACAGACGTGAGTGCTCTATCCACTTCCTTTCTCCAATCTACTCAGGCAATATGAGATGCTAAATGACGAGCGATGGGTCACTTCTGCTAATTTATGCACCTCTTTCGCACCAACACCAGTAAGTGTTGCGTAACAGGACCAGGCGGAAAAACAAAAGCAACCAAACCCAAATATGGGGCTTCCTAGTGTACACTTCAGAAATTGTGTTTCTGACAGCCTGATTATCTTGTCAGTGTTTGTGTATGTGGGCGCAGGCCGGGAACGTCCTGCTAAGTGAGTCACTGGTAGTGAGGTGGACACATCCACACACTAAGGAGGAGGCGGTGATGCCGCCTTTGATTGGTGCGAGCGATGTGATGCAACGAGCTTCCCCTCAGCACATATATGGATGTGATATGTGGGGATGACTTGCAGGCTTTGTCGCCCTATAAATAATATCACTGCTGCGAACCTCCACTGCTAGACAGTTTTCTAAACGCGTCTTCTTTTTTCTTCTTCCAGGTATCGAGAGGCGCGACGCAAAGAGGTGCCACAGCATTCGTCATTTCGAGAACACGTTTGTGGTTGAGACCGTCATCTGCGACCGGTTCTGAATCTGAGGAGGAAACAACAGCCATCCAGCTCTGAACGCATACCTCTTGAATTCTTTAGGCTTTTAACTGCACTTTAAGAGCAAGTGTTTGTCCAACAGTTTTACTTTTTTTTTTTTTTGTCTCCAGTTGGAAATGCTCTTTTATTGTCCATGTACAATGTAAATGTCTTTTTATTTTTATTCACGGTCTGGTTATTTGGATGATGTTATACATGTGTTGGGATATATCTGTAGCTTGTCGAGCAGTGCATACGATGTTAATGTGTGTCAGTTTGTTACACCAGACTAAGATTTATTTTAGAGATGTCCTTATTGTCATTTAGTAACCCAGTGCATTGTGGGTGATGGAATGGATATGTTGAAGCTGCTTGCTCGGTGCACTCATGTTAATATTTGTTTCTTCGTTGTTTTTTTATTTCGTTTTGAATGTCATGAAATGGCGAAACATACCTCATGTACTTTAGGCGTTTCTTTGCTGGTTTGTATCATTAATGAAGGGTGTATATAACTTTGATTGTTCCTAAGCAATATATACTGTAAATTGATTTTCTTCCGGAGCTCATATTGTTACATGCATAGATTTTTTATCTCAAATAGACTTGTTTTGTCTCTTTATTTCCTTTGGTATCACACTTGACTACTCCTTGGATATAATGGCTTTAGACTGTAATTAGTAGCAGTGCTTCAGAGGGATAGAAGGAACCAAAGTCTGCTGTCAGAGATGCTATGCTTCGTGTTAAGGGTATATGAAATATTTAGAAAGAGTGCTTTTTTGTTTAGATCACTTACTGTAGATGATATCAAAGGCTAAAACATTGTCCTGCTCTTCCTCCTCTTCACTTGGATTTTGCCTGTTGTCTTTAGCTCTCGCCAGTTCCCAATCCATCCTATTCTGGCATTCTGATCTCTACAAAAACAATTTGTCCACATTTAAAAAGAAGTTGGGTGGTGTCTTTCTAATGTAAAACTTGGAGCAAATAAGTCTCTGTTGAGAGAGACCCGTGACATGTGCTCATATTTCATCGTCCTGGAACTATATTTCACTGTACAGTCGATTCTTCTTGTAATATCTTGCTGCTTGAAGAATAAATTATGAAACTTTTTCATGTGTTGAGTCAGTAAATCATACACATCGTGAATATGGAAATTATAGGTTGAGTTGGTGATTGTTTCAACGTGTGCACTTTGTAATAATGCAACTAGTCTTTATGAAGTATAGTAATATACATATTACAGCTGCAGACACAATGTACCAGGGACAAACTCAAAGCCCTGATCAGTTCCTGTTGGGCCTGCTACACATATTTTATTGGGTTGCTCATCCACTGAAGAGGATTTCGTAAAACTGCCGCGTGAAGGTGAATGTGACAAATCACAAGATGAATAATCTCTTGTGGTTAGTTTTATTTCTCTTTAAAATGGAAGTGGAAGATTTCGTTTTAAAATATGTGTCAGGCACAAAACATAACATGAGCAAAATAAGACAGAGAGCGGCGTATTGTACCGCAAGGGAAACTTCCCATTTGTGTTTAGCTCTGACATCACATCCATCAAATGTCCTCGTGAACACACAAGTCAGGCTTTTAACAACTCAAATATTATTGCACATTGGAAGTTACATTTTAAAACAATTTAATGAAAAAACAAATAAAAAGTATTTATTTATATTTATACATTACATATGTCATCATGACTAATACCATGTTCTTTCTAGCTAAAGAGAGAGAGCGAGAGAAAGAGAGAGAGAGAGAGAGAGATAGCGATAGTGGTTGAGATACATTCAAATATTTACAAGCAGAAAGTGTCAGTCACCCAGCCTCAGGCTTCCTTTACAAAATAAATGTACAGGATTGATACACAAATATTTCCCAGAATGCATCGGTTAAATACATTTTCAAACCTATATTCCCAGTTTTCTTATAAATCACTGATGAAGTTACTTGTAAGTAATATTTCTTAAAATGTGCCGAAGAACCAAGATAATGTCAACAATTACGATAGTAATAAAATATTAGCATCAATTTAAGTTGATAAAAATATGAGACGGCACTCAGACTGCATGGCACGCTTGCCTGTCAGCCACAGTGGAAACAATAGCGTCTCTTTTTCAGTTTCACTGCCCTGCTAAAAATCACAAAGCCAGATCTCCAACCATCCTCCTGAGTACAGATCAACTGGAACAGTCAAGCGTGTGTTCAGACCACTGAAGTGCTGCAGGTGGTTCTTCTCTGGCTGATCTTCGATATCCTGAAGGTGTGCTTGGTGCTCCTCACCTCGTGAGCGATGAAGTAGTAGCACAGCGCGTCCAGGCAGCAGGTGATGTTGGACAGGCACATGGCTGTCTGGATGAACAGGCTGAGCCTGATCCTGCTGCCGCAGTCTTGAATCATTCCTTGATGCACCTGGACATTGTGTGGAGGGTCCCACGTAGAGGAGCAGAGACACATTAGTCATCTTACAGTAACAGTAGAGGCCACTGTTGTGGTTGTGCAGTTTCCTATCAGGCCTTTTGATGACCATCTCTTTGTACATTTGCTGTTCTGGCTGTCTGCCAAGTCAACGTCAGGGATTAGCTTGGATTGGTTTAGTTTATTCATCTATTTATGTCTTGGCTCCAGGATCTTTTATCATTATAAACAATATTTTTTGTGTGGCTGAAGTAGAATGGTCAAAGAAGACATGTGTAATACTGAAACTAAATGAACGGTGCATAATGTGCTTCACCACTTAAATTGCTGCTCACTGCTTTCTTTGCTTCTATTTAAATAGTTTTGTAACATTTAAATTAAAAATAATAAGACCTTGAGTCACCTAAGAAATGTCTCTCAAAATTATAGAATAACTCGTAAGCCGATGGTTTGTCATCTTGCAAACCAAAATATAGAACAACATCAACAAATAAATCCTTATTGCAGGAGTCACGTTCGGCTTAGTTTAAAACAAATGGGGGAAGCACAACTTCTGACTCCATTGTCTCAACTCTTTTACACCGCCTCTCTATTGCATGTTCCTGCCTATTGTAACTGTTCTAAACCCCATTTGCTAATGAAGCATATGTGTTGTGATCAGAATCTCCAGGAGAGCTTCTAAATGGACCTTGATGTGAGACTTCTCATTTATTGGTCGCCTACTCTAACCTGCTTCACTCTTTAGAGTTCAGTTTCTCTCACCAGGAACTGCAGGAGGATGCCCAGGTGGCTGGGGGTGAAAGGAAGCAGGAAGGCACTCAGACTGCTGTAGATGATCTTCACACAGGCGCGGCTCTGGGGGCTGCGCTGGCCGGACTGCCGGAGCACCCAGATGGTCCAGGCCGAGCAGTAGACCACCACCAACGCAGGCCCCAGGAACCCAAACAACAGCAGGCAGATGATGATCGGAGGGCTCCAGCCTTTCTCTGAAAACTTGTGGAAGCATTGGAAGTCCATCTGCTTGGCCTCCCTGAAGCGAGAGGCGGTCAAAGAGATCGCCACCAGCACCAGCACCCAGACCGCGATGCAGGTCCCCAGGGCCCCTTTGGGTGAGCGCAGTTGCTTGGCTTTGAACGGGTGGCAGATAGCCAACCATCGGTCCACAGCTATGCACATGATGGTGTAGATGCTGCCATATATCCCAACGAAATACAGGCATTCCAAGACCGAACAGAGAGGTTGGAGGTTGGCCGGCCAGAGGTTACTGGTGGCGTACATTTTGAAGGGAAGAGGAAAGAGGAGGAGCAGGTCCATCAGGGCCAAGCTGGTCATGTAGATAGTTGACTCTGTCCATTTCCGCAGAAAGACGCAGAACACTAAGAGCGCTGCAGCATTTAGAATCAGACCACAGAGGAAGATGGGGATGTATATGGCCAGCTCCAAACACCACATCAGGTGGTCCACCACATCCAGCGAGCAGTTGCCCGTCATGATGTCGCTGCTGCAGCTGCTGTCAGGGAAATAGTTTGATTTGGTTTCAACAGCTCTGTGGGGATTTCAAAGGGAATCGGTCCTGCCATTACTCTTTGTTTCCACACAGAAAAGATATATACAACGCCATGTGAAACCGAAAAATACTGGACAATATTTAAAAGTAATAAATCAAGTGTAGGTTAAAATACATTGGTGAATTATATACTCTTTTCATTTAGTAATATGATATATTATGTAATATATAATAATATATAATATAATATGATATGAATGAATACAGCTTGATCTTTGACATGTTCACGTGCACTTGCCTTTACAGTTTTTCTTGATTGCTTTGACCTGCTTAAAGAAACTGGGATCCACTCGGTTTTCATCGTCACTGTCTCAGCAGAGCACAAGACACCTCTTGCAAATGTGTTAACCCTTTCTCATTGGATTGACACATTTTCCCCACCCTTTTGCAGAACAGTTAACACGGATGTCATTCAAGCAGTCCAAACTCCATTGTTTTAGCTATGGTAACCAAAAAGAAACCATCTGTTCCTAACTATTAGAAACTACCCACATCAGTATGAAACCACTGAAGCACCTGTTTGACACTCCTTCACACAAATCTTCAATTAGCGATCAGTCTGCAGGCCTTAAAAGGTGCAGCGTCTGGGTTGCAAGAGAGGATATTGAATGTGACGTGGATGAGGCCATGTGGCCCCATTGTCATGACAGAAGAGACTGAGTATCAATAGTGGCTATTTCTTATACTTTACTGTAATAGATTTTATTTTGGTTTACATGTATTTTGTGTAATATTTAAAGTATTTCAGTTTTCAGCCACAGTTAGAAAAAAGAATCAATGGAATCAATAAAATTTGCATCAAAGCATTTCTGATTCTGGATCCAATTCTTTGCAAGAAGGCAAATTTGACAACAAATTTGACTGGCATGAAAGCTACGTACAGTAATTGGCTACAATGACAAGCAATGGTGCACTGATTCGCACTGAGTGCTGTATTTTGTATTTTGTTGTCCACTGTGTAATGGTTGATTGGAAGAGCTCATACACTTGTTTGCAAGTTGTGTTGTTTGAAGGCAACATTTGCTTTTGTTGCATATTTTAAATGTTTTGGCACGGTTAGAGCCTTTTGCAAACAAAATGTGTCATTTCGACCATGAGTGCCACTGTTTCGGCCTGTGTGTTAACTGTTTTGAAAATGTGGAGTTTGAGTTGACTGCTGCATCAAAGCAATCAAGAAAAACTGTAATCAAACACAAATAAAGAGTTCCGTGAGGCGTTAGTGATTTCAACACAATTTAGTCTCTAATTTTAGAATATTTACAACGAAAGTCTGGCTTGTAACTTAATTGTTTAAACAAAAGTGCTATTGTGCTAACATTTAAATGCAACACTTCTTATGTATATTTTGCAGTGGAAAATAGTTTCTCTCTTACCTGGCGGATGCGTCTGTCAGTGGAACATTCGGTCTGACTGACTGTCTGTCTGTCTGCTCGATGCCAGACACACTTCTGCTTTTTCTTTGCTGTTTCACCACCACTTCCTGAGTCATGCCAAACATCATGCATTTGTCTTGATGTGCGTGTTATAGCCATTTGAAATAAAGGCCATCTACTTTTCTATGCTTTTTAATGAAATGACACATGATCATTGCAAATTGCTACAGAAAAGAAGATTTGCGATCGCAGCACTCATACCCTGGCTTCTCTTCACTTCATCTCAGAATTTATTTCAAGATTTTACTGATCACTTTTATAGCGCGTCCCATGAAAGCCATGGCTTTCATGGGACGTTATCTTTTTACTGCTTTTATTTGTACTAGTGTTTATTTATTTTATTGCATTTTCTCTAGATTTGTATTTATTAGATTTCTTTTATTGAACTGTTTAAATTTTACCTTAGTTTTGTCTTGTCTAAAAATAAAGTTATTATAAGAAAATACAATAATTAGAGCTGAAACTATGAATTGTTACTTTTTCTCTGTTTTGTATCATCATAAGCCGAGGATCATTTGGTTTCAACTGCTGCTCGGACCAAACAACACATTCAAAGACATCATCTTGGGCTCAAGAGAATCCTTTTGCTGTTTTTCTTTTTACAAAGAGTAATTGATTCATCAAAAAAATAAGCCTCAAACTAAACGATAATTGAAATAATTATTATTTGCAGCCCCAATAATAATACTATCAAAACAAATTTTATAAAGACAACATGGGGGCGACTGTGGCTCAGTGGTTAGCAAGTCGGTCTTTCAATCAGAAGGTCGGTGGTTCGATCCCCGGCTCCGGCAGTCCGTGTCGTTGTGTCCTTGAGCAAGACACTTAACCCTCATTGCTCACCGTTGCTGTGTCTACGGTCTACTGTATACTGTATATCATGTAAGTCGCTTTGGATAAAAGCGTCAGCTAAATGTAATGTAATGTAATGTAACATTCACCCAGTAAACAAGAACAATTGAAAACCAGACAAAGAGTCGTTAGACGCTGTGGGAGACTGTGTTCAGCCACAGCGATGGTTTCAGTCTAAATGCCAACCTCAGCGCGAACATGCAGATGTTGAGCAGGTATGATGTTTGTTGTGTTCACCATGTTGTGGTATCGTATTTCCTCAGACTGGAATGTTGTATTGGTTGTGATTGTTCACTGCTTCTTGTGAATGTAAGTGCTCACTAAACTTAGTGTTGGCATTGTGTCCTTGTATATATTGAGCATAGGTCAAAGAGTTTGTTTATAGTTACTTTCAGGTACTGGGATTTCTATACAGTACAGTTAATTTATGTTAATACGAGTGTCTTCCTGTCTCAAAGTGAGATTGAAAGTGTTTCATGTCTGTGAGATGCTGCAAAGGCAGATTTAGACAGTGATTGGGTTTGAGGTTTCCTGCTTCTATGACGCTGATGCTTCAATGTATTTCAAGTTAGATATGCTTTAAAGATTGTTTTCACTCCTTTTATTTACATGTGAAATGCAATACTTTGTGTTTGTGGGGGGCAGTTTAAACTTCCTCATGAGATTTTTTTTTTATGAGGAATAAATTAGAATGGTTTTGGGCAATTACAGTGATATGACTTTCATTTTTGGGGAAACCATTGCCTTTTTTCTGCAAATGAAGCTGGCTCCACACCGTCGCTCACTGCTGCCTGAGGTGAGGCCAGCGATCTCTGTTAGATATTCAGAGCATTATTAGAGCAGCAATCAAAGATATAGTAGAGTATGGTGTGGTGTGTGTTGTAGTCTGAGATAGTCTCTGTGCATAGCTCAGCCATGTGGAGGCAATAGATAAGCTCTGAATTCCTTATGGAGAACCTTTAAATCAGTATTTCCCAGTCTTTAATCTCACGCACGCACGCACGCACGCGCACGCACGCGCACGCGCACACACACCCACACTTGTATTTATTGGATTTTTTTATTCAACCTAATTCTCAGAAAATAATCGGGCAGTGACATTAACATGAGGACTGAATCCCCTGCAAATAAGAAACTAACAAAAGAACTACTCACTCGATTGCTAAACAAATTCATTCATTCAAGTAGGAACAAACAACGTAACTATCCTGTTTACGTACATCGATGAAGCCTTTCTGAAATGTTTCCTCCTAATTTGGACTCTACAAATGTTTGTAAATGGCGGAATACAAACTTGTACACGGGTGACACCAAAATAAAAAGTTTTAGACATGATTCAGGCTCATGTTGAAAGACTAATAAAAACCTCATTTGTATCTTTCTTAATACATGACAAAAGTAGGACACAGATTGACAAACACGCACGCGCACACGCGCGCACGCACACACGCACGCACGCACGCACGCACGCACGCACGCACGCACGCACGCACGCACACACACACACACACACACACACACACACACACACACACACACACACACACACACACACACACACACACACACACACACACACACACACACACACACACACACACACACACACACACACACACACACACACACACACACACACACACACACACACACACACACACACACACACACACACACACACACACACACACACACACACACACACACACACACACACACACACACACACACACACACACACACACACACACACACACACACACACACACACACACACACACACACACACACACACACACACACACACTTCATGTAAATAAAAGCAAACATGTGCAGAATACTCTGCATCAGAAAAACAAACATTAAAAAAACCTTATAGGAGCATGCAAGATCAAGACAAATACAAAGTGAATGACATACACATGCTGAGATTTCCACTGGAAGAGCCAGCCAGTTTCTAACATTATGCCTTCAGTAGCAAGTGGACAACAGTTTCGCAACAGTTGGGAGTGTGTCAACAGGAGGAAATCTGTAAGAAGTCAGTCGAGGGACCTGCCACAATTTTCAGCATCTACAGCGAAGCGAAAGACACGACTCGGATCGAAAGAAAGAAAGAGAGAGATGAGAGGCATAAGAGAAACATAGACATTAAAACACACACACACAAATGCATACTAGGTGGGACGTGTTCACTCTAGGAGGCGGTGAATTTCCTGAGTGTGATGACGATGAGGGCGAGAAGGACAGACGCTCCCAGGAAGACCGCTATGACAATGGCTGTGATGGCCCCCGGCCCCAGCACCCCTGCACACACACACACACACACACACACACACACACACACACACACACACACACACACACACACACACACACACACACACACACACACACACACTTCATGTAAATAAAAGCAAACATGTGCAGAATACTCTGCATCAGAAAAACAAACATTAAAAAAACCTTATAGGAGCATGCAAGATCAAGACAAATACAAAGTGAATGACATACACATGCTGAGATTTCCACTGGAAGAGCCAGCCAGTTTCTAACATTATGCCTTCAGTAGCAAGTGGACAACAGTTTCGCAACAGTTGGGAGTGTGTCAACAGGAGGAAATCTGTAAGAAGTCAGTCGAGGGACCTGCCACAATTTTCAGCATCTACAGCGAAGCGAAAGACACGACTCGGATCGAAAGAAAGAAAGAGAGAGATGAGAGGCATAAGAGAAACATAGACATTAAAACACACACACACAAATGCATACTAGGTGGGACGTGTTCACTCTAGGAGGCGGTGAATTTCCTGAGTGTGATGACGATGAGGGCGAGAAGGACAGACGCTCCCAGGAAGACCGCTATGACAATGGCTGTGATGGCCCCCGGCCCCAGCACCCCTGCACACACACACACACACACACACACACACACACACACACACACACACACACACACACACACACACACACACACACACACACACACACACACACACACACACACACACACACACACACACACACACACACACACACACACACACACACACACACACACACACACACACACACACACACACACACACACACACACACACACACACACACACACACACACGCTTTGAATCATTTGAACGCACGTGATTGACACAGATTTGGTGAAGGCAGTGTGGGCCTTACCCTCCTCCTCCTCGAGGACCTGAGTGTGTGTGCTGTCCTCGTACTCGGAGGTGAAGGACACCGCCATGTCCTGGTTAGGGTCTTTGGTGGTGACGTCACCGGGGGCTTCTCCGGACATGGTGTCCTGGTTGTCTCTGGTTGTGGAGTCTGCGGCTGTCTCTGCCGACCAAGAAGAAGAAGAAAAACATGTCCTACTCGCGCTTCTTTTCAACAAGGCCGATCTCGATGCAGTCACCTAACTCCTGCGCCGTATTGACTTTCTGCTTGTTTTCTTTTGGTGGTCATTTCACTGACAAGGCGCACAGCTAATGACTGCGCTTGACTCTTTTTTTTTTTCTTTTTTCTGGATGCGGAGGCCTCGGGGATGCAGAGCCACACACATGGCCCCGTCTGTAATGACCCCAACAGCCTCCCTCTGTCTCACTGGGCTAACGGCTCAGGCCCGGGCACAAGGATGTCTTTGTAGAGGATGGACATGTCGTCCGTTTGAGCCACCGGTGACGCGTTCAAGGGTCCAATCAAGCTGGTCCATAGTTGTCCTTTAATCAAGGTTTGGTTCATTATTTCATTTGAGTAGTAAGTATGTTTTGCTTTACCAGAGGCAGTGCTTTGCTCAGGTTGTGTACAACTGTCTCTGCCAATCAATTGTCTGTTTTCTTTCCATCCCAAACTGCCCTCTGTATTCATCCCCTCTGAGCATGAAGTCACCCTGAGACCTTTCACACCTCTATTGACATGTTGACATCTTTATAATAACTGAACAGCTGTCTTTTGTAATTCAGAAGCACATTTGATCTTCACCTCCCCTCAATAAAAAAACAACCCCACAAGCCCACCCACTCACTGATTCACGTGTCCCATCCTCAACTCTTCGCATACCAACAAAACCGGAATCCAAACATATTTGGACTCAGTTTATTTAACGCTACATATTTACTTTGTAGCCTCTGACGTCCTCAGTAAACTCCTTCACCCTGCTTTATCTTTCCTCCCTGTCACAGTCAAAGAGGCCTCTTATTACCGCTCTCCCGACTAATAAGGACCTTCTGCATCTGATATGATATCATATAAAGTGTTTAACGTCAGCGTGTAAGCTCTGTTCCCAACATTCTGATATGCACTTCTGATGCGAGTATTTTGATGCTGCCGTGTTGACTCTCGGGTCGTGTGCAGCTTCCTGTCCTGTAGCTGGCTGGAGGTTCGGAGGCCCGGGCCTCCGGCCAGCTCAGTCATCAATGAGGCCTTCAGGCGAGCGCACAAAAGGCAGCTTGTGCGGTCACGCAGGGCGTCGGGCTGCAACCAGTAACAACCGGCCAGGCCCCAAAGCAGGCACCGGCTGGGCCCTGGATGTCAAACAAACTTGTTTATTAAATAGCCCCTGTGTGTAAAAGGCCGTGCCTTCTGGACAGATTGATTTAATAAGAAGGCAAAAAATAATAACGGGATGTTTCCATTGGTGTTTGTTTCCACGAGGAAGAGTTCACTCGAGCTTGTAATTTCTGTGAAATGGAATTAACATCGCAAGGCCATTTTTTTTGCCTGATGAACCCCTGAGCCGTATCAGATGAGCTGAAGTACCCCGTCATCAACACCACCCGTCATGTGTGACTCATCTGTTCCATCAGTTTGAACCATTTCTTCGTTACCTTTAGCTAGCCAGCTGTCACAACTGCACTTTCATTACTTTTCTGGTCGGGAGTCACACTTTTTAAAGACATGACTCCTTGTGTCAATCAGGAACCCTCCTCCTCTCTACACAAGTCCAGACTCACGAAAGCCTGGCAGACTGGAGGGAAAGCTGCTTCCAGCCTCTGAAAACACAAAAAGCCATTTGTTGGTACCTCAAGCCTCATCGGTCAGGATTTCACACCAGACAGAGAGATGACAAAACGCACAGGACGGGTGTGTGAAAACCAAACATGACATTGTTGCTGTGGCGTGTCCCCGTTTCACCCTCCTTAAATAGGTGGCGGTCGCATTTTACATGGGAAAATATTTGACTTTTGAATTCTATTCTGAAATGAGGAAACTAGGAATGTGGTTTCAGAACTAGCGACCAACCCGTCTCTGTATTGATGTGCACGCCTCTTTCACCTTCCCGCTCTGTCAGGTAGTCGGTTACTGGTTGGTTTACAGTACATACCAACACATAAGGGCTGCGGAGTGGAAACTCAGTGTGAATTATGACATAGTCACCTTTAGTAAAGTTTCTCCTGCCTGTATGTATTTGAGTCTTGTGATGCGTTGAAATGGGTTTCCACCTTAAAATTGAGAAGAGGCCGCAGGACACTATTAGGAAGATGTAGGCAGGTCATGGCACCTCAATGTTAGAAACCCTGACAGTGTTTGGAACAGAGCCTTCTTTTTCTCTTTCCCAGCAGGCTTTGTAAAAGATGACAGCCAGGTTTTGTGTCGACTTGCTACATCCCCATTGCCCTCTTGACCTCTACTGTGGCCTCTGGACCTGAGCGCTGCTCTGCTGTGTCCAAAGCTCGCTGATTTGAGTGAAAGAAAGAACAGTGAGTGTGCTTATCGGTCAAGTCTTAAATAGCACTGAGAACCAGATGATGCTCGGCGTAAACGCTTTTACAAAATGTTCACAGCTGCTGCCATTCAATCGGTGTCTGCTCCTTACACAGAATCACTTCAACTTCAAACTTCAAAAATCATCCTGTTCGTGGAAAAAGTAGCTTTCACAGTTCCCAGTCTCAACAACGGCGTCATTTACATCAGGCGGCAGCATCACATCCAGGCCTGTGAATGTGTGTGTGTGTGTGTGTGTGCGGAATAGAGGGCAAAAATTACACATATACTCACATCTTTGATTTGATGCCTACATACAGCAGACAAGCAAACAAGCTTTTGGAATATAAAACCTTAAACCTATTGCTTCTGCAGTGCTCCACAGGACAAAGCATAAAAGAATTATTAGCAACAATTTAAAATTACCCAATTTACCCAACAAGAGGCTAAAGACTTCATTCAGAATTCCTTGATACAATTTCTTTTCGCCTTATTTGTTAAACGTTTTCTTTCATTTTGACAGATTTTTTTCCTTTTCCATAAATCAGACTTATCTCCTAACCACAGAAATGAAATAAGCATATCGTTTACACTCAAACGGAGGTTTACCTGCGTGTACAAAGGCTACCAAGAGGCTGAGGAGCACCAGGAAGAGGAATCTACAGAAGCTGCTGCTGCGACCCATGGTGGCGGCTGTGAGGGACGAGATGTCTCCAAAACTCCTTCGAACTTCAAACGAGTAGCGGACCATGGAAGAGGAGCAGGAGAAGAGGACAGGGCAGCGCCGGAGGGGGAGAGGTAGGCGACTGAGGGGCGAGAGAAGGGGCGGGACTAGGTGTGCACAGGACTGTCTGGACAGTGTGGACTTTGTGAGCACATCACCGAAGGGCCCACCCACTCCAGAACTGCTCCGGCCACACAGTTGGGTGTGAGGGGTAAACATTCGGTAGCCGCTGACCTCGGCCGGGTCACACCACGGCGCTCTCTTACTGGACACTCTTGTGACGGACTCTTGAAAAAAAATGTGTGACGGCAAAGGGATTCGTCTTAAAAATCCAAAGATGGTGGAAGGTGGAGGAAGTATTGCAATCTAAAATAATCTCCCAAAATGCAACTCAATAGCAGAACATAATGTAACCAAAGCTGTCAAATACTAATAGTACACCTAAAGTGTACATACGTACATTTACTTATTTTGATGATCTGAGTAACAAGAGCCATTAGCCAGTAAAGTGACCAGGCTTGTGTACTTCTCATTCAAATCACTGAGTTTCATTTCCTCTTTCTGGATTTAACCACAACTAATTTCATGTCAAATCAAATAGGGTGCGCTTTTCACTTCCTGAAAAGTTATTAAGTGTCGGTATCATATTGTAACATCGGCTCTATTGTGGGGTAAATTATTTGCATCTGCTCGACACAATAAGTCTGAAAAATAGAAATAACAGTCAGAATAAATGTAGCTGGTCAATGGGAAAGAGGAACGTGATCGTATACTCCTTTACACCTGGCATTGATTCATACATTTCCAGCTCTTAATAAGCTTCCTGTTATGTGATTCGTGGTGGGACTGGGTGAACGCTTGCAAATCAAATGAAGTTTGCATATTTGTAGTTTTTATGAACAGTTCCGACCGGTGTGAACAGCCCACACGTCAGACCGTTTTATTTCATACTGCAATAAAAAAAAAATGTATGACTCCAGCAGATCATTTTCATATATTATAATACAGATGCAGAATTGAAAGTTTATTCTTTAAACAGCCTAGTATTTTACAAGAAATAGATAACTACTTGGAACTTTTGATATGTCCTTAAAACAGGACATAAGTGGCCACGAATCCTTGGGCTCTACTTTGCCATCATTATCCATGAACACCCAGCAGAAGATGAGGAATGGGGGGATTAAAGTGTAACGCTGCATTCACACTACGAGCGACGCGGAAACATCTTCAATGGACGCCGGTGACATGAGGCTACAAACTGGCACCTGACACCTGTTGCTGGGTGACGCGCTTCAATGGCCGATCATATGGCTCCATTCCACCTACAACAAAAAATAAAAACGCCACCAGCGAGCCCCGTTTAAGGAAATAACTATGTCAACGGGCATCTGAGCCACACTTGAAACTTGACCACAATGTAACAGGTTTCTTCGCTCGTAGTGTGAACATAGCATTGCGGGGGAAACTTTCAATAAATAAAACAAAAAACAATGGATATAATCTCTCTCTCTAACCTTTTACCCATAACACCCCAACCCTATATCCACAATTTTAAAAAACAATACAATAGTGGCCAAATTCTAATGAGTTGCTGTCACTGAATTTCAGGACACGATTCGGGTCCAGGCAGCGGATGCCCAGCAGACCGCGACGCCTCTGCAGACCTCTCCAGAAACTTGAGTTCATTTGGCGATTGCGCTCTCGGCCGGTCGGGTGCTTTACTGGCCAGTTTGCTCCAGTCCGTCTCTCCCGAGGGTCTTTATCAGAATATCGGTCCGGCAGCAAAAGGAAAACAAACCCTGCCTCAGAGATCACCGTTTTTTTCGCAATCAGGAATTGATGAGGGAGGACCAGAGTACGTCTGATAAAAGTGAAACTGAAAATAAAGGTGAAAGTTCCGGATGCAGTCGTGGGGGAGGGGGGGCGTAGCGGGGGGGTTCGGTTAAAACAGCTGCTGTTCAAATTGGTTACAGTCAGTGGCGTTGCTTGGCCGCAGTCCCTTAACAGTCCTCCACGGTTTCAATCTCTCCCATATTCAGTCTCTCAGATGACGCATTCACAGAGAAACCTGAGAAAAATAAAAATAATGAAGATCCAGTTAGCAGAGGAGATATAAATAGCAGCGACACGTCGTAAGAGGTTTTTTTTAGATTCAGCAGATGGGGTTTACTCTCACCTAGAAGGCTGGGGTCTGCGCGGACCATCTTCTGCTTCTTTTTTTTCTTCCCAGAGGTGACCGTCTCAAAGCGCTGCTGCTGGCCACTCGTGTGGTTGGACTGATGGTGTGACGAAGAGCCTGTTCCACCCCATACAGACTCCTGGACAGGACGCCAAAATGTTACTACTTGACCTAATGTGGTCTCAATAAATGGTGACTTCATTACCAATGAAAATGAAACCAAAACCACTAATGTTTCACAGTCACTTTGCTTTTTCTGATCCCATCACGAAGATGCACGTGGATTTACGAGGCTAAAAATTGGAGCAGAACACATGGTGCCTCATGCTGAGCCTTTACCTCACTGGTGCCTTCAGTCTCGCTCACCTGCTGCTGCTGCTTGAGGGTTTGCTGTTGGTTCTGCGGTGCCTGTTTCGGTTGGTTAGCGTTCTGTTTGGCACGACGTTCCAGGAACTGCTTGGCAAAGTCCTTGGCCTCGGGAGTGTCCCCCAGATAGGCCCGGACATAGTCGTGCACCTCGTACGGAGAGTCCACTTCTTTCAGGAAGGATGCAAACGTCGGAACTGGCAGGGAGACCAATGGAGAATGCTTGAGAGTTTGACTTACAGAAATGTTAAATCGATAGCTGGAGGTGGACCGCATATTGTTAAAGTCTTACCATCCAGATTGTTGGCTGTATTGAGGGTGTGCAGGGTTTGCTCACACCATTGCATGAAGGTGTCCTGCGGACTCTTATTGACCCCTTGAAACAACTTTACCAGCTTTTCCTCCTCTTCTACTTTCTTGTTGACCCGCCCGCTCACAGAGTTACTTCACGTGTACAAAATACAAGACAAAAACAAGCCATTGATATTGGGGCATTACTCATATCCTTCATATAGCAAATCATGCTTCATCAGAAGGTTGCAACAAAGACAATTTTAGTTTGGCATTCTTAATGAAATACCTGAGGTTGGCGTTGCCTTTGTTGTTCTTCTGCGTGCTGCCTTTCTTTGTTGGAGGCGGCGGCTGAACGGCTTCTTTCACGGCCTCGTCCCAGAAGCCCATGTTAGCGTTGTGGGTGTCCCCCCAGATACTGCTGGAGTCTGAGCCCCAATTAGAGCAGATGCTGGTGTTCACAGACCCCCACACCGAGTTACTCAGAGACGACGTCTGTGACGAGAGCGAGACACCGTTACTGACAGAGCACTTGTTTCTCGGGTTGACACTATACTTTGACTGGTGCATTGTCGTCCATTAACATTTTATTTCATACTGGTCAACTTCAACAATATGGCCTTGTTGACATTTTAGAAGTATTGTTTCACTATTCTGTCACATCTTCAAGCAACTATTTCTAAGATGTATAAACTGCACAGAGTTACAGAACTTACATATTGAAATGAACCGCATCGAGTAATATTTTGGACATTCAATCCAATAGAAATCCCTGCAGCTCTACATAGCTTTAATACTATTTTATCCAATAAGACACAGTATCATGTAGGTCACGTACAGTTCTGTTTTGAGTGCGGATCTGTTGGCTGACAATGGAGTGTGGCTGTTGCTGTTGTGGTGGTGGCTGCGGCGGCAGCTGCTGCTGCTGCTGCTGCTGCTGCTGCTGCGGCGGCGGCGGCGGCGGCGGCGGCTGCTGCTGCTGCTGCTGCTGCTGTTGTTGTTGTTGTTGTTGTTGTTGTTGCTGCTGCTGCTGCTGCTGCTGCTGTTGCTCCTTGCGTTGTTTCATCTGTTGGGCTTCTTCCTTTTGAATCTCCAGCAAAGATTTGGTCGCAGCTGGCTGTTTGGCTACACTTCCCCAACCAGACAGCTTGGCCTGGGGCTGCTGGGCCAGGTGTAAGGCCTGCTGCTGCTGCTGTTTCAGGAGCTCTTGTTGCTGACGTCGCTGCTGTGGGGTTGAGACGTAACGAGGAGGTTATGAAGAAATTGGTAAAAAATTATTTTTAACACAAGAGAGGCACTAAAACATTGCTGGTGATCGAGCAACCACACAAAACCCGAGTGTCCGCCGCCTTTACCTCCTCCCGCGTCTGCCGTTCTCCTTCCTCTTCCAGTTTCTGGATCTCAGCCAGTGACAGGGCGCTCTGAGTATGGTTTACAAAGTTGACCGACTGCTGGCCCCACTTTGAAGAGGATGGTAGCTGCAGAGCAGGAAAGGCGTTTTATCAACTTTAAACACATTTTGTACAGTCTACTCTCGCTGGCGTATCCACTGTGCGCTTACCTTTATTTGTGCCAGCTGCTGTTGCTGCTGCTGCTGCTGTTGAAGCCTCCTGAGGGCCTCTTGTTGCTGCTGCCTCTGTCTCTGTAGCTCCTGCTGTCTTTGGACCTCTTGCTCTCTCCTCTTTTGCTCCTCCAGTTGTTGTTGTTGGGCCAGAGCAGCGGCCGCTGCAGCAGCTGCTGCTGCCTCTTCCTCCGCTCGCTTTTCCTCCTCACGCCTCCTCAACGCTTCAAGTTCCTCTTGCTTCCTGCGCTCCTCTTCCTGGTGAGGTAGAAAAACATTGCACTTTAGGGAGACACAAATCCAGAAAGGAAGTAGGAAGTACGTGACATGTCATTAGCTTACTTGTTTGCGAAGGAACTCTTCCCGTTTGTTTCTCTCCTCCTCTTCTCTCCGCCGCTCCTCTAATCGACGGAGAGCTTCCTCTTGTGCCATTCTCTCCTCTTCCTCTTTTTGTCTGCGCTGCGCCTCTTCTTGCTCTTGCTGCCGTCTTAATGCCTCCTCCTAGGAATGTACGACACTGGGTCAGTTCTCAACACCATCAGAGAAACGTGGGTCAATGAAACAGAAGCTCAAAGGCTTTCGGCTCGTTATCGTTTGAATGCTCAACCTGTTTTTGCCGTGCCAGCTCCTCTTCTTCCAGGCGTTTGCGTTCCTCCTCCTGTCGAGCCCTCAGGGCCTCCGCCAGTCGTTTCCTCTCCTCTTCCTCCCTTTTGGCTCGCATTTCTGCCTCACGCCTCTCCAACTCCACCTGTCAGATGAGAACATAAAAAAAGAATCCCATGATGTCATCTGCAGGGATGCGACGTGACAATATTTCTAGCTCGTCCTAAATCTAAAAATTATAGATTCATCAGCTTAACTATTTTAATGATTTAATCTTACAAATCAAGAAACAACATTTTCAGGCTTTCGAAAAACACTCAAACATTTGATGCTGCTGTATCAAAGACCGTTAGAGGCTTTGGCTTTGGCTTGGCCTTTTTCGAACACACAACAAAAAGAGAAAGATTTGCAGAAATACTGTTTACCTTTGCAGACTTTGACTTCTCCAACTGTTGCATCTGCTCGATGGTTGGGGCCTGTGCCATGGAGTCTATAGGTAAATCCCACACACTGCTGCCATCCCACGCTGTTTAGTGGGATACAATATCATGCATTAGACATGCCATAACATGACAATAGACCTTTTCTGTTCCTCTCTTGTGATTCAAAAACCAACACCGCAGAACATTTAAGAAAGACCTCACTGTTTGGAGCAGCTTGTTGTACGTTTGGTGTGCAGGAAGGCTGAGAGGACTGGTTCTGCATTTCCCACACAGAACCAGAGTCTGGTACAGACAGGGGCCGGGTAACAGATGGGAGGAGGCTCTCAGATGCTCTGCAAAACACAGGAAAATACACATTCATATATATACACACACACACACACACACACACATACACATACACACATACACACATTCATATATATATATGTGATACTCTTCGTGTCACTGCACGGGAAGATTTCTGAAGACAGAAGCACGGGTACAGACGAATTAGAGGTGGGATATCAACCTTAGCTTGAGAGCCTGGTATTGCTGTAGAAGCAAGTTGATCTGCTGTTGGTGCTGCTGCTGCTGTTGAAGAGGAGCCGAGTTCAGAGCTGCAGCTTTCTGCTGGGCCAGGGCCTGAGCATACTGCTGCCTGAACGGTGAAGACAAACGGATGGGAGAAATGAGACAAACGGGACTTAGCATTTAAATCAACATCAGAGGACGAATCATGTACACTGCATGTTTAATGTTTATAAACAGCTGCCACAGTGACACTGGCATTGTTTTCTACTTTTGAGCATCCGTGTGCGATCATGGCAAAATGGGGTTCTGGAGACACCTACTTTAGTGGATACTACTGCGAAAGTGGCGTTTAGTATTGAGGTATTTTATACGTCTGTCTTTGAACAGGTTGTCACAGCGATAGCATCATAAACTTACAAGAGGCAGTCATGAAACTTCAGGTGTTTGAAGCAAAACAGCTATACGTAAGGGTGTAGGAAGCCCCTGGACCACTTTGGCATTGCAACTGGTCAATGCAAAATAGTTCCTAGATTACAATATTAATGTGATAAATGTTGGATGCACATGTTTTAAAGTCCCATTAGGTGGTGGAGGGTCATTTTGACGGGTGAGGCATACTTTGACAAGTCCAGGAAGTAAGGCAGTTTGTAAATGAGTATATTTCAATATTTTTCATTGTGACACAAACAACCGTGTTGCAACTGCAAACAAAAAAAAGTCAGATCTGAGCCGGGTGTACCTGAGGAGATACTGATACTGGAACTGCTGTAACTGGTATAGATTGAGAGCGGCGAGCTCTTGCCGCCTCTTCAACCGCTCTTGATCACCATCCCCCTGCATTACATAAGACAAATCGGAATAAATCATAGAAGTCAAAACCAACAAAAAGGTAGCTACAAACAATTTTAAAATCGTATGTGTAGAAATGGCTGAGATGATTTTCTTTGTTGCTTTGAAGAGACAAGAGAAGGAACGAGAAGGAGGGTCTTACAACAATTAATACATACATCAAGGATTCCTCTACAATAAGTTACGAGGAAAAATAGTGGAATACCACACCACCTGCAGGTCATGGGTAGTACTGGCAACTAGTACAGATTAAAAAGCAAAACTTTGGACATGAGGAATGAAACATTTTATGTTTTTAGCAAGACACATACCTGTAGAGGCGGTGGTGCGGGGCCTGGAGTGAACGGTACTCTCCCCCATATCTTCATGATCTCTCCAAGCGCTTGGAATACTTCGTCACATCCTCTTTTGACCAAGAGAGACATCGTGAAGTAACCAGCCTGAAACCACTCAGTCATCTCCTGGTTACTGAATGGACCTGAGAGAGCACAAAAAGAGAGCAGATTCAGGAGAGCGGTTTTGAAAATAAATGTTCAGCATTCAAGTCACATTTTGAGCACATGAAACCTCTTCCCATCTCACCCTGGATCTCCCCTTGGGGGTCTTTGTAGGACCACTTGAGAGCAGCCTCGTGGGTGAGTGGCAGGCCTGCAGGTTTGGGCTTCTCTGAAGTCTTTGCTGTAAGTCTGTCATCATCCACCACACTATCCTGGAGGTACGCTACCATCTTTTCTGCCTCCTGGGGAAAGATTGGAGCCAAGACAGAATTTTAGAAAGATATTGCATTACATTAAAAAATAAAAAAAACTTTATTACAATCGTCCTTTACATACATACATGAAATTTGACCTCTGCATTTTACCCCATAAAATAAATCAATAAGACCCAACAGCTTCCTGCTTCCTCTTAGCCGATACGTCAACTAAGTGTTTGCTGGGTTGGAGTGGACAATAATGTTATGAATGGTTTTATGGCCTTTTATGGGATATTAACTATTGATCCAAGGGTTAATTTAAAGGGTTGTTATATATATCTGTAATAATATTCAAAATAAGCTTTCTTTTTTGATGAGTACAAGTAAATCTTGTCAAAGATATGTTACGACTGTGTTG